>CM077159.1:87601962-88253321 GCA_039583875.1 Platanthera guangdongensis
AAACTCACCACCGAAACTGTCCTCAACACCTTGATCCTCCGGCCAAGCTGGCCTTCGACAAGCTTCTTGAACTCCACAAACAAGCGTACCATGCTGGACTTCGTCTTCATAAAGTATACCCAAGTATACCCAGAATAGTCATCAACCAATATCAGCATGAACCTGCTGCCTCCAAGACTGGCCGTGACGTCGGTCCCACCAGAGCACAATGGACAACCGCCAATGGTGCATTACTCCTGGCTTGTGCTTTGTCGACCATGAAGCGATAGGCTCCACTTTCCTGACATCCCGCACACCCCCGACCATCGCCATAGGATGACAATCTAGGCAAGCCTCTTACGAGTCTTCTTTCCGCCATTGCTTTCAGCTTGTCCATCCCTACATGCCCCAGTCTTTCATGCCAGATAGCTGCACTATCAGTGGCATCCAGCCGATCAGATCCAGAACTAGTTGAAGTCCCAACTACGTTCTTCTCCTTCCTCCCTACCTGAGCAACGTTCGCCGGAGCAAAAGGTAACCTTGCACTCTTCTCTTCCGAAGATGACCTTGCTGCTTGCATTTATAGCACCGTGGTCCTTCCTTCCTCTTCCTATCACGCCTAGGAGAAACACTCCTTTCTTCCTGATATGAAGTAGAGGGACCATCATCAGCACAACCTCCTTCACCTTCTTCCTGAACAACCCATCAAGGGAAGTCCAAACCTCCGCAGCTGACCGACATCCACTGATGTGGTCCAAGAGCTCCGATGAGATCACCTGCTTGAGAATAGACTCCGCTTTCGCAATTTGCCTCCTTCCAAGCTCTCATCGCCTCAGCATTGCCAGCAGTATCCTCTTGTCTTCCTGCTCGCATACAACCTCCCAAAGGTCCTCGCCAAGAAGAAAGCTCTTCATACAGGACTTCCACCGTTCACAGTTCGCCTCTGTAAGAAGATCAATACCAAGACAGCTTGCATCCTCCACTGCCATGGTTCTACCACTGGTTTCCTCGACAGACGAGCAACTACTTCCATTGAGCACTGCTTGACCACTCCAACAACCTCGCTTTGATACCATGTTAAAATTCAACAAACCGCAGACGCCCCCTTGGATACCCTGCTGATAAACTCACAAAACCGAAGGAGAATACGCCCACTTATATGTTGAAAGTTTTCCCGGATCGTGGAGTTAACAGTGGTTATCTCAACAAAGCAGTAACAACCAGCAACACATGCAGCACAAGCTTCTTTATTGATCAAGAGCAAACTTCTTTACAAGGCGAGACATACATGGCGAGACAAGCTTCACCAAAACCCAACACCGGGAGAGCAGAGACAGTTACAAAGACAAGAACCAAAAACAAGCCGCGCGGACTCAAACGATCAAGCCGCCGACCTACTGCTGTGGAGTCCGCTCAGTCCGCCAGGTCGCCAGACCGCAACCCAAGCCGCGCGGACTCACCCTTGCTCCAATGCTTAGCTCTTCACCGCCGGTCTGCACGCCGCCAGACCGCACAAGCTGCGCCACCGAATGGAACAGTCCGCCTGATGCAGGGCGACCCCTGAACCCCGAACCAAGTCGCCAAAGAGAAGACCGCCTGGCCGCTATCCGCGACCTGCTGTTTACCGCCTGTTGCTTAACCGCAGAGTCCGCACTGTCCCTGACCGCAATCAGAGCCAAGTCCTGGCTTTCCAGCGCTATCCGCACAACCTGCACAGCACAACCGGGTCAACTCTATCCGCGCGGACACAAAGTCCAGGCCGCAGCAACTTACGCGAGCTCAAAAAACTGTTCACTTACTTCGGTCTAGGTTCCTCTCTTGGTTGGTTGTTCCCTGATGTGACATGGGTCCTATTTATAGGCACGACGATGAGTATGGTCACCGCCCTTCCCGATAGGATCACCCCACAACCCGCAGCAAGAACTTATGTGTCCGCCAGCCCGCGGACACACATGCCAGTTCGCCGCCCTGTGCAGATAGCCAGTCCGCCCCAGCTTCTCCAAGGCCGGACTCCAATATCCAGTCCGCCTTGCCGCCAGAGACCAAGCCAGGACCACCACAGCCGACTCCACAAAAGCCGTATCCGCCATTCTGCGGACAAGGCATCAGCCCGCAAAACCCGAGCCGCAACCGCGCCATCAAGGCACCTGCCGGACTCAGCGGATACCCAGCTATCGTCCGCATATCCCAAGTCCATTACCTCATTGCCAAGGCACCTCCGGACTTAGCGGACACGCCAATCCAGTCCGCAACAGCAGACACCAGTCCGCAACTCCTGAGTCCATTGCCTCATCAAAGGCATCTCCGGACTCAGCGGACTCCAGCTCCAGTCCGCACGCTCCTGCACGGGCAATCCTCCAGTCCGCATATCCCCAAGCTAGCAAACAAGGCAAAGCACTTCTACTACGCTTGGCGGACTGAGAAACCAGCCCGCGCTCCACTGCGCGATCTCCCCGGACTGAGCCATCCTGGACTTGGTTCAATTCCCACCAAGTCCAGTCCACTGGCCGCAAGGGCCAGTCCGCACTTACTGGCGGACACTGGATCTAGCCCGCCATACCGGGCGACCTCCAGTTCCTGTCCGCGCTGACCGGCGGTCTCCACGGCTTCCACTTGCCGCTTCACTAGAGCAAGACCAAGGCATCTGCCAAACGGTCTGCCGAGCTCCAGTCCTTCAGTCCGCTTCAAGCCGGACTCCGCGGATAACATTCCTATCCGCCCGGTTACTTCCTGGGAGTAAACCGCCTGCTGAGCAAACACTGGCTGTCAGACCGCCGCTGCTGTCCGCGCAGTCCGCGCGAACAGACCGCCCAGGCCGCCACAGAGCAAACCGCCTGCAACATCCCTGCCGACCTAGCAGTCCGCCAACCCAGTCCGCGTAGTCCGCGCGGATAGGTTTCCCAAGCCTTCCATTCATCCACTTTCACTTCACAGAATTCAACACTTAACCGCGTAGTTTTTCATGGCGCCAAAAACGGACTACAAGGGTAACGATTCTCAACTCGAGCGCTTGAATCTCTTCTCTTCTGCATAAGGAATCCCGCTCCGCGAGTATGCGGAGTACTGCGGTGAGTGCGTGGTGTTCCTTGGGTTGGGGAATAGTCCCCCTTGTGTTGCATGTAGAGCCCGGAATCGTAAGTACGGGCATAGGCATTGTGTGTGAAGCCTACCCGGACGTGTTTTGTCTGGATCGGTGATGTTGCATTTGATATGGTTTTGCCGGAGAAGACTCCGTGCTTTGGATTTTTCGGGTTTCCACGCGGTAGATTGCAGCAGGGATCCTTGAAGGTTAGCTTCAAGGCGCACCCGGAAAACTGAGCGGAAACGTGTTCTGCTAACTTGGCGGTCTGGGAACCGGGCCTGATCATAACTGGTTAGAGATTTTTGGGAAATTTGGGATCCGAGAGAAGCTTGGCCCGCGCAAAGTTCCTTAAATTGGACATGCGGCGTGAGCAACGGGCAAGTGGAATTGGACCTAGGCTATGTGGTTCGGTGCGAGAGACCCGAAGACGGGGACTGGCGTTGGCATAGTCGGAGCCTTAGACGGTGGTCACAGAAAGGCTAAATGCTCACATGTTGTTGCCATCCTAGGGATGGTGGTGAATGCACTGATTTGTCAGGGTTCACCATGAATGTGCCCTGAGTGCACGGGGTGTTTGGCCGTGCGAGCCTACACCTGTGGCGAATTATAACTGCGATATATATATATATTGTTGGGCTAATGTTTTGCAGGGAAAGAGCACCGCCGTCCCGAGTAAGGGGCGGGGTCGTTATAATTTGGTCGGCTTTTAGCTGACCGTTGCTTTATTTGCCACCGTGCGGTGGTATGTGCTTGCAGGTGCTGCGGAGCCGAGCGCCAAATAGCGGGCTGGAGCCCATGTTGCTGTGCTGGCCCTAGAAGGCCGTAGAATAGTTGTTTTTCCATTTCTCATGTGTGGCCGGCCTGCGAGCCGATGTATGTAAGACATGTTATATTTATGAACATTTGTAAGGCCATAAGGCCATGTACCTGTTTCAGTGTATTTGGGGTTCGTTCTTGTAGTTGTAAATGTGGACATTCATATTTGATGGATTTAAGTTTGGGTTCTTCAACTTTTAAAATCTTCCGCTAGAATGCTCTGTGTTAGGACGTGTAGTATTAATGGTTGGTTGGTTTTGATTTATTCATTAGTAACCCTTCCGACTGTCTGTGGTATATGGGTCGGTTCAGCTGGACCTTCTGTTATATGCCATGCGACGGATGGGGGTGTTACACACACAATCCTAGAGATAGGACGACGTAAATCCTCCAGATTGGAGTAAAATCCAATAGTGCGAGTCACTTCGGTAATGCAACTTTAGGCCATTTTGACTTGTAAAGAGATTCGGTCAAAATGTCTATAAGTTCGGGGATTTAATGCTCTAGCGAGATTACTTCCTAATATCGGGTCCATCATGGTCTTAATAGTATTGCAAATGCTAAACTAGTTTATTTCGTTATTTTATTTCAAAGTGAATCGTTGATCGAGCACTCTTTCGCAATATTTTATTTCTCTTTTAATTAAGTTAGTTCATTTTAATTTCAAACCCATCAATCGTTCGGTACGATAATAGAATCATTGTGAGTAATAGTACTTGCCTGCCCCGAGTTTTTATACGACCTTGATATATTTTTATTACTATACTATAAAACGATAGGTACACTTGCCTATTCGGATTGTAGTCCGTGAGACGATTTTTACGCATCAGTGGGTTGATGGTATTCCTAAATAGGAGATGAGGGGATGATGGTAAGATCTTGGGGTGGAGAGGTGGTAGAAGATGGAACTGTAGTAGGAACATGAACTTGGTGGAGTTGTTGTTGGAGTTGTGGATGTGGTTGAGGAGAGGAGTATGCACTATGGAGGGTGAGTGTTGTTGAGTTGATGGAAGAGTTGGAGGTGTGGGGATGATCTCTTTAGTAGGGTGGGGAGTGGCTCTTATAGCCCTAGTGCTTTCAGAAGCTGGGGTAGAAGAGGTTGAAGCCTTGGATGGCTTAGTTATGGTCCTCTCCCACCTGCCAAATATGGTGCATGTGAGACTCTTGCTGGAATTAATGAATATGGTCCGTGAGACCAGAGATTCAACAACCTTCTCCTTCAGGAAGATCCTAGGATCCTTCCAAAGCAAACTTCCTTTTTGTTGTTCTTTTTCCTTATCAGATCAAAGATGATCTGAGCCCAATCCACTTTCTTCTGATTAACCACTGCTCACATAATCAGAAATTGATGTCTGGTTATGTAACCATGGGTAGTATGCTTGCCCAGCAAAACCTTCCCAACAATATCAGCCAAGAACTTAAATTCTGCAGATAGATGTTTCATCAATAGCTTATTTTGGGTTATCTCCAGTATAACCCATCAAACTTAACATCTTATCATATTCTTCAGAATCAATGTCTAATTGTTCTTCTCCATTAACAATTGTTCCTGTCATGGTGTTCTCCTCTGATGTAGATGACGTGTAAACCCATTCTCTAATTTCAATTGCTGACAGTTTGATTCTATTAGTCATCAGATTTTTCAATTGTTGTTCTTCCAGAAGTTCCAGAATATGTAGAAAAATAAGAGCTGATTGTTGAAAAGAATCGAAGTCGACGTCAAATCCAGTGTCAAACTTCATTACGGCTAGGGCTCCTGTTGGAATCACCATGAAATCACCTGCAAGAGAGAAAAACGGCGATCAAGTACAAAGAGAACAGAAAGTGCGGGACGGAGGTCGAAGAAAACCTAGTTATAAGATTTTCTAGAATATGAATCGACAAACTCCGTTCCATGAAAAATAAGAAGTTCTTCGACCTGAGATCGACGAAATAATTGATAGTGAAATAATTCGTCGAGCTCAGCTGGAAGAGTTGAAGACATTTCGTCGAGCTCCGTTCGACGAAAGTTTTCTTTAAGTGGATTTCGTCTATCTCCGTTCGACGAAAACAACTTCACTCACAGAGAGTTCGTCGATCTCCGTTCGACGAAATTCTCTCAAACTTTCCTCAGTTCGTCGAACTCCGTTCGACGAACTCTAGAAAATTTGTCGAGTCCAGACAGAACTTAAACTAAATCTTCTCCATTGATCATTCCAAGCTGATTTATAAAGAATAGATGATTTCTCTCATCCAGAGGTTTGGTGAATATATTAGCTCTTTGTAAATCAGTGTAGATATAGACAAGATTAATTTTGTTTTTGTCTACACACTCTCTAATGAAATGATGCCTAATGTCTATATGCTTAGTCCTACTGTGATGGACAACAATTTGTGCTATTGCTATAACACTTGTGTTATCACAAAAGAGAGTTGAATTATTTAAGTTGAGACCATAGTCTAATAATTGATTTTGAATCCACAGCATCTGGGAACAACAGCTGCCAGCTGCAATATACTCAGCCTCAACAGTTGAGGTAGACACAGATGACTGTTTCTTACAAAACCAGGATACTGACCTCATACCAAGGAACTGACAAGTCCTTGAGGTGCTTTTCCTATCAATCCTGCATCCAGCAAAGTCAGCATCTGAAAATCCAGTTAAATCAAACTATGACTCAGCTGAATACCATAGGCCTAGACAAGGACAACTCTTTATATATATCAAAATCCTTTTTAAGAAAATTAGATGAGATTATTTGGGGTTCACTTGGAACCTAGCACAAAGGCATGTGGCAAACATAATATCAGTCCTGCTTGCTGTAAGATATAGTAGGGACCCAACAATGCCCCTATATAATTTCTGATCCACAGGTTTCCCATGTGCATCAGAGTCAATCATAACATTTGTAGCCATTGGTGTCTTCTTTGCTGAGACATCAGCCATCCCAAACTTCTTTATAAGCTCTTTAGCATATTTAGCTTGGGATATGAAGATGCCATCAGGAAACTGCTTCACTTGGAGACGAAGGAAGTAGGAAAGCTCACACATGCTACTCATTTCAAATTTTGAATGTATGAGGTCAGAGAACCTCTTGAATAATTTGGAATCAGTAGACCCAAATATGATGTCCATCCACATATATTTGCACCAACAATATTTGATCCTTATGATGTCTAGTGAAAAGAGTTCTATCTGCTATACTTCTAATGAATTTATGCTCTATCAAAAAGCTTGCTAGGGTTTCATACCAAGCTCTTGGAGCTTGCTTGAGACCATAAAGAGCTTTATGCAATTTGAAAACATGATAAGGGTGAGTTGGAGAGACAAAACCTGGAGGTTGTTCAACATAAAACTCTTCTTTAAGTACTCCTTTGAGGAATGCACTCTTCACATCCATCTGATATACTTTGAATCTCTTGTATACTGCATAGGCAAGGAATATCCTGATTAACTCCAACCTTGAAACAGGTATAAAGGTCTGGTCATAATCTATTCCTTCTTCTTGCCTATAACCTTGAGCAACAAGCCTAGCCTTGTTCCTCACAATCACTCCTTGGGCATCCAGTTTGTTTCTGTATACCCATTTGGTTCTAATGACTGGATATTCTTGGGGTCTTGGAAACAAATCCCAAACTCTACATCTCCCAAATTGATTTAATTCCTCCTGCATTGCAATGATCTAGTGGGGATCTTGCTCTGCATCATGGATGGATAAAGGTTCAACCTGAGAGAGAAAATATGCATGCATCAAATCTTGGTTGAGTTGATGCCTTGTCTGTACACCTACTGATATGTCTCCAATCACTTGAGATCTAGGGTGATACCTAAGTGTGACTTAATCAGTGGGTGGAGTTGGTCGTGCAACAGCATCTTGGATTAATTCTTCTTGTGGAATTGTGTTTGCTGTTGGAGGAAGGTCAAGTCCTTCAGTGCCTTCATCTTCACTTTCTTCAATGACTTGTGGAGAAGGATGTGTTGGAACCTCTTGGGTAAGGTTTAGTTCATCCAATCTCTCACATAATTGAGCTACCTGCAAAGGGCTATTGGTAGAAATCTCTTTCTCCTTACAAGACATGTTAGTTTCATCAAAAGAAATATGAATGGACTCTTCAAATTTTAACGATGATTTATTAAAAACCCTATAGGCTTTGCTTACTTGGGAATATCCTAGAAAAATTTCTTCTTCAGCCTTAGCATCATACTTTCTATTATATCTTTTGTTGTTATTGTGAATATAACATATACAACCAAATATTTTAAAATAGTTGATTTTAGGTTTTTTCCCTTTAAGTAATTCATAGGGAGTCCTATTCTTCAGTTTATGTATCAGGATTCTATTCAGGACATAATTTGCAGTGTTTACAACCTCTGCCCAAAAGGTTAGTGGCATGTAAGCATCTGCAAGCAATGTACATGCAGCTTCAACGAGTGTCCTATTTTTCCTTTTAGCTACCCCATTTTGTTGGGGAGTTCTAGAAGCTGAGAAGCACTTCCTGATACCTTCCTTCTCACAGAAGTCATGCATAAGAAGAGACTCAAACTTTGTGTCATGATCACTTCTAATCAATGCAACATGAGTAGAGAACTCAATCTGTATGGTCCTGAGAAAATCTGTAAGAACCTTGAAGGTATCTGACTTAGATCTCAGAAAGGATACCCAAGTGAACCTGGAGAAGTCATCTACAATAACCAAGGTGTAGGATTTCCCTCCTAGGCTTTGTACAGCAATGGGTCCAAAGAGATCCATATATAGCAAATACAAAATCCTAGGTGAATCACTTTTATTTACAGATTTAAAAGTAGATTTAGTTTGCTTGCCTAATTGACAAGCCCTGCAAAGGCCTTCCTTCTTGTAAGGACCGGAAGGTAGACCTCTAACAAGGTTGTCTTTAGATAGCCTAGAAATGTTTTTCATATTAACATGATCTAGTCTTTTATGGCATAAGTCATTCTGGTTACTAATTAAATTAAGTAAGCAGATATCAGAATTGACAGATATAAAATCAACTAAATATATATTGCTTTGTCTATTCCCAATTAAAACTGTTTGGTTTTTCTTTTTTAGAGATAATACATGAGGATGAACTAAAATGTACCTAATAACCTTCATCACATAATTGACTTATGGAGATGAGGTTATGCTTCAGTCCTCTGACATATGTCACTTTCTTGAATGTGACAGCTCCAATCTTCACTGCTCCATAGCATTCTGACTGGCCACATTTGGAATCCCCAAAGATGACCTTTGGTCCTAGCTTGGACTTATAATTAGATAGATTGTCTTTGCTACCTGTCATATGTTTGGATTAACCACTGTCCAAGTACCAGGTCTGATTCACACTTGAACATCTCTTCACCTGTAATGAAAAACAACTAATTGTTCTTGACCCAGGTTACCTTGGGTCCTTTGTTTTGCTGAAATGAAAAGCTAGAAATTATAAAAAATTCAGGTTGGGATTTATATCCTAGAGGGTGATATCTCCTAGGTGGTATAACCCAATCAGCTAGTGGATTGAAAGATTTCCTGGAATTATTTAAGTTTCTGTTATAATTAAAGTTTTGGTTATGTCATTCTGGGTTTGACGAATTTCTGTGAGTTCGTCGACCAGAGTTCGACGAATTGGGTTGAGATCGTCGATCTCTGCCCAGAGAATGAATGTATTCATTTTCTGTGCCCCATGTTCGTCGACCTCTGCTCGACAAACCATACAGAGTTCGTCGATCGCAGTTAGACGAATAATTATAACTATAGTTTGCGTTCAGAGTTCGTCGATCTGGGTTTGACGAACTGGCTACATTTCGTCGATCTAAGTTCGACGAATTCTGCTGAACCTTGTTTTTACTTAAGGTTTTCTAATTTTTGGTTTTCTGACCTATTGATTTAGGAACATTTTCTGTTGTTGGTTTATTGTTTACTTTTTCTTTCCCTTTAGTAGAGACAAATTTGATGGGGGTAGTTAAAATAATTTTCCTAAGGATGGGGGGCAAACTTGATGAAGCACCCAAGCCAAGCTTGCCATTAAGTCTGGCATTAACAATGCTTGTGATGTCCATCAGCTGGAGGCTTCTTCCGTTTAGAGTTTCCTCAAATTGTTTAGCCTCACAAAGCTCAGTTTTTAGCAGTGTTATTTGTTCATTAGCTAAACACAACTCATCCTTTAACCTATTATTTTCAGAGTTAATATTTTCTAAATTTTCTAGTTTCTCCCTAAGAGTTTTAATCTCTTTTTCTGAGTTAATTTGGTCAATACACATTGTTTTAAATTCAACTTTAAAAGAATCTGAATTGTAATCAAAGGAAGACAATACCTTGTCAGCTTCAGAATCTGAAACTTCTTAATTGCCTGAGTCCTCCTCTTTTGAATGGCTCCTGGAAGCATCAATTGCCATGAAGCAAACCTCCTTGGCCCTTGCTTCTCCCTCATCTTCACTGGAGCTGGAAGATGTTGATTCTTCTTCAGTCTCACTCCAGGTTTCAGCCACAAAACTTTTGCCTTCTTCTTTTATTTGCTGGAAGAAGGTCTGCTGTTGTGATGTCTCCTGGTATCCTTTTCTCTTCCCTTTTCTTTCTTTTGATTTTCTGGACACTTAGAGATGAAGTGCCCATTCTTCCGGCATCCAAAACACAACTTCTTTCGTTGGTGTCTTATCATATTTAGGCTTGTCATCCTGTCTTGATGACTTCCTCCTGAAATCCTTTCTTGCCATCTTATAGAATCTTTTGGCAAAGAGAGTCATGAGTTCTTCATTTGTTGAAGGAGTCTCTGTCTCATCAGCAGCTTTGAAAGCAATGCTATGGCCTTTTCTTGCTGGAGGGGGTGTTCTTTGCTCAACTGCCTCCCTTGATTTAATCAGCTATTCATAGGACTTTAGTTTGCCTAATAGAGATTCAGTGGATTTCTCATTTAGGCTTCTGGCCTCCTTGATGGGCCAGATCTTTGAATCCCATGAGCTTGGGAAGCACATAAGGATCTTGTCATTTACTTCAGTCAAGTTGATTTTTTTATCTAAGGTCCTTAGCTCACTGATGATGGAGCTAAGCCTATTGTACATCACTTTAACTGTTTCTGCTTCATCCTTTTTGAAGTTTTCATATTGTGTGATGAGGTTTGATCTTATATCTTTCCTCTTATCTGCTGAGCCAGCAACTATTTGGTTGAGTGAATCCCAGATTGATTTTGCAGAGGTGCACTCAGCCACCTTCTGAAAGATATCATCTGACATAGTCTGAGCCAATATGTTCATTGCCTTGGCATCAGCAACCTTGGCCTTCTTCTGAGCCTCAGTCCACTCAGGTGGTGGAACTGCAGTAGTGCTTGTAGATGTTGCAGAAGTTGAAGCTTGAGGGGGACCTATCAAAATAGAGTGGTATATATCCTCATCAATAGAATTCATGTATAATTTAATTCTTGCCTTCCAGATGGCAAACCTGTTTAGGTTGCAAACTGGAGGTTTGGTGCTTGCATAATCCTTGTTCTGTACCATAGCTGTGTATATAAATCTAAATGGAAATAAAAATAAAATTTAGATCTAATAAAGGATCTTTGGTTCAAGGGTTAGTTTGTACAACCAAAGGAACCTGATCTAATACCAATTGAAAGTGAGTGTTAGACCAGGAATACTCTAGAGGGGGGGGGGGTGAATAGAGTATTTAAAGCTTATAAAATTTTCTGGCTATTGCAGACAAGTCCTAGTGCTGTAAGAAATAGATTAAAAGATAAAACACAGCAATAACTAACTAACAATCATAGCCACAACAAGAAACAAAAGAAAGGGCAACCAGACGACACAAGAAATTTATAGTGGTTCCCCAACCTGGGTACATCCACTCTTCTACCACCCTGGTAGGAATCCACTCAGATTTTTGATCAGGTGCCTGACACCAATGAGCTTTTGATCAGGTGCTCAAAAACCAAATCTCAAGTCTTTTGGTCAGGTGACTTGTAACCAAGAATCACTTTTGAAGGGAGATGACAACCCTTTATACAGAGAGGGGTGAGAGGTGATGGTGTCTTCTCTGTCAACAATCAAAGAGAAGACAAGTGGATATGATATTAGCAAGTAGCTCCCCCTAAGATGTAGAATAGTTCAAGGAAATCTAGAGCTTTGCTGCAGGGTGATAGGCCTTTAGTCTTTAAGCCTTTATCAGAGAAATCTGTAGGAACTTCTTGACAGATGGAGTAGTTATTATCCTTTGAAGTTTACTAGAGTGATGAAGAAAGAAGACTCTTGATTTAGATTGATTGTTCTTTTCTTCAATAGCTGATCTACCTCTAGCCTAGGGCTTCTTTTCTGTATCAGAAAGCTGTGAAAGAATGATGGAGCAGAGAGTCTCTTGAAGGCATACTGACTGTGATTCTCTATGTGGTTGTGTGTCTCTGTGTATGCTGTGTTCTTGTCTATCTGTGTATACTGTGTTATTTTATGTCTTCAGGAAAAGAGAAAAATTTCTTTTATATTTTCTGAAGGAATTTGTCTTTTGAAATTTGAATTCCTCTGCTGCAATCAATACTGACGTCGTAGAGAATAAACTGCATTGATTTATTTCCCTAACTATCCCTTGGAAAAATGGAAAGCAATAATTCTGATGAAAACCGTGATCAATGCACCGTCCAACGGTAATATTAAGAGAATATTTTATCATTAATCATTCAGAAATTATTACCATAGAGTGAGGACAGAGGAAAGAAATACTAAGTCTGGAATCGTCGAACAGATGACAGAAATCATCGAGCTGAGTCCACAGTTCGTCGAGCTGAGTTGTTGTGTTCTTCGATCAGATAACTTCTGTTCGTCGAACTGAGTTCCAAGATCGTCGATCTGATAACAGAACTGTATGCTTCAGAAACTTTGCCTTTTCTATGTCTGAAGTTCGTCGAGCTGATAACTGGCTTCATCGTGTTGGGTACATTGGTCAAATGTACCTGATTTGAAGAAGCCTCACCTAACTCAATGATATGCATCATAATGTATTTGATGTTTGTTTGAGTTACTTGTGCAGGTTAGGAATACACTGGACTGAAGCTAAAAATTTCTAAGTCCATGTGTCGACACCCAGAGGGAAAGTGTCGACACTTGAGAAAGCTTGTGTCGACACCCAGACAAGCAGTGTCGACACTTGGAGTCATTGTGTCGACACCTGGGAAGAAGAGTCGACACCAGACAGAAAGTGTCGACACTTGGAGCTGTGTCGACACTCAGTGTAGAAGAATGCAGAAAAGCTGTGTCGACACTTAGCAGAAGTGTCGACACCTAGAAGAGCTGAGTCAACACCAGAAAGTGTCGACACTTGGAGTTGTGTCGACACTCAGCAAAAGTCTGCAGAGTCTAAGTACAAGTGTCGACACTCAACACAATGTGTCGACACTATGCAGAAGAGTCAACACTTAAAGAAAGTGTCGACACCCAGCACAATGTGTCGACACTTAGCTAAAGACTCAGTATTTAAAGTAAGTGTCGACACTCAACATAATGTGTCGACACTATGCTGAAGAGTCAGTATTTAAGGAATGTGTCGACACTCAGCACAATGTGTCGACACACAACCAGGAGAGTCAACACTTGAAGAAAGTGTCGACACTCAGCACAATGTGTCGACACTTAATTGAAGACTCTACACTTGAAGAAAGTGTCGACACAAGGAGCTGTGTCGACACTTAGCAAAGAACAGAAAAGTTACAAAATATTCTAAGTACAAGTGTCGACACTAAGGGAATGTGTCGACACTCAGCTGAAGAATCAAGATTGAAGACTTGTGTCGACACCAAGAAGTAGTGTCGACACTTGACAGTTTCAACACATAAAGATGTGTCGACACAAAGGAGTTGTGTCGACACTTAGAAGATTACAGTTAAAGAATGAAGTACAAGTATTTGTGTCGACACTCAATTTCAGTGTCGACACATGCAGAAGAATCTGTGTCGAGACATACAAGGAATTGTGTCGACACCTTGTAGACTTGTGTCGACACTTACACAACATGTGTCGACACTTGGTCTATAAGTGTCGACACTTAAGAACAGAAAGTCTCGACACTATCTGACAGTTAGAGAATTTCAAGAAGTGACTGGTTGACAAGACAGCTGCCGATCCAGCCGGTCTACATCAACTGTCAGAGATATCAGAAGTCTGTTATGAACCGGACCAGCCGGTTACCATGAAGGAAGCCTATAAATAGGCACCCATAGTTTACAGACCAAGATTGATGAAGTGATATAGAAGTAGTTGAAAAAGTTTTGATAAAGAGAGTTCAGATCTTTGTAAAAGTGGTATATTGAGTATCAACACAAGAAGATCTTGTTGTGCATTGGCAGATCTAAGAAGTTGGAGAGAGAGAGCTCCAACCAAGTATTCAGTCTTTGGAACTAAGGCTGAGAAGAAGAATTCAGAGTCATCTGGATTTCAAGAAGCAGAGGTCAAGGAACAACTGCAGAAGATTCAGACTAATTCAGTTCTAATCAAGAAGCTTTGAAGGAAGCTAAGTCAGTTTGGATCTAACTGAGTTCTTCCAAGAACTCTTCAAGAATCTCTCAACTCCTCTCTTATTTTCTGAGTTGTAGAGTTAGCTATTGTACTTTATATTTTAACTTGTAGGATCCATTGGATCTGAGAGAATTGTAAGCCTATATTATAAAGGCTGAGGGTAGGGCTTGATTGCCTGAGTGTAGGAGTTGAAGAACTCTGAGTGTAGGCCTTAATTGGCTGAGTGTAGGCCTGGGTGGCTGAGTGTAGGCCTTTTGGCTGAGTGTAAGGCTTTGGGCCTGAGGTAGGAACCTAGTTGGGTTCTGAGCTAGTGGAGAAGTTTGGCCGAATCTAGTACACTGCTAGATAGGCGAAGGGGGAAAGTGGATGTACCCAAAGATTGGGGAACCACTATAAAATCTTGTGTATTCTGTGCTGTGATTGTGCTGTGTTGTGAATTGCTGTGTTTGCTGTAAGAACTTATTCAGAAATCTGTGAAATAACTGTTGTGCTGCCAACAAAGTTTTAAAAAAGGTTTAGGTCACCTATTCACCCCCCCCCCCCTCTAGGTGTTTAGGTACCATATCTTTCAAGTGGTATCAGAGGGAGGTTCCTCAAAAAGGACTAACTGTCTGAGGAGATCCAGTTTGGCAGATTCAGTGTCAGTCAGGAAACAGTTTCAAGAAAATCAAGAAACATGGGTTCTTCAGAGAATCACAAGGAATTGGGTTCAATGAAACTGCCCATATGCAGAAAAGAGATTTTTGGAATCTGGAAAGAAAGGGTAAGGCTGTTCATGGAGGCCTCTGACCCTAGGATCTACATCACAGTCAAAGAAGGGCCTTATGTGCCCATGAAGATTTCAGTCTTGGATGCTACACAGAGAACTCCAAAGGATTTTTCTGAGATGACCAAGGATGAGATTGTCCTAGCTACAATGGACAAAAGGGCACAGAACATCATAGTTAGTGCAATTGATGATGCCACCTTCCAGAACCTTATTCACTGTAAAACAGCAAAAGAAATGTGGGATACCCTCATTGTCTACATGGAAGGTTCTGAAGAAGTAAGACAAGATAGGAAGTCCTTGCTTAATCAAGAATATGAGAGCTTTAGGCAAGGAAGAGGAGATAGCATCACTGAATGCTACAAGAAGTTTTATAGAATTGTTAATGAACTCATGTCCTATGGAAGAGAGTTCACTAACTATGAATTGAATGATAAGTTCTTAAGGTCCCTAACCAAAGATTGGGACACTAAGATCTGTGCCATCAGAGAAATGGCAAAGTTGGGAGAAATTCCTCCTCCCACACTGTTTGGCAAGTTGTTATCTTATGAGATGCAATTGTCAGTAAGAAAAGAGGAGGAAAAGTCAACAAGGACTGAACACAGGGAAAGGACTGTTGCCTTTAAGTCAGAAGTACCTAGAAAGAACAGGACTAAGTCATCAACTCCTCCTCCAGAGGTAGTTGAATCAGAATCTGATGAGTCTGTTAGCACAAATCTACAAGCAGTGAAAGTGATGAAGATTTTGCTGCATTCACCAGACATTTTCAGAAATTCCTTAAGAAGAAACAGTGGAGGTCCAGACCTTCATATTCCAAAGGGAAAGAAGTCCAGTATCAGGAGAAGAAGCCTTCAAAGAAGGACAAGAAAAAGACAAAGACTAGCAAGGCAACTGGGTCTAAGATTGTGTGTTACTACTGCAATAGACATGGTCATGTTATTGCAGATTGTCCTGAAAGAAGGAAAGAATCCAGTGACAAAAAGAAGACTCACTTCAAAGGAAAGAAGGAGAAGTCCTTTGTTGCAAAGAATGAGAAGACTCTTTCAGACATTTCTTCTTCAGACACTGAGACAGATGCTGAAGCCTACATAGGGCTATTTGCTGAAGAAGAAGAAGAGTTTATGCAGATCATGGAATCAATCTATGAACAAGAAGAGTGTCAGTGCCAAGGACTGATGGCATTGACTGAAAGTACCAAAATCCTGGAGCAGCCAGGACCTAGTCAGGTACAAAGTCCAACTCAAAGTTCAGATTTCAGTTCTAGTTCAGAGTCAGATTCATCTTCATCAAGTGATGGAAGTGTTTCTGAATCTGAGGGAGATATTCATCAGCTCTTAGATGAATACCAAGTACTGTTGCAAGCCTATAAGAAAAGCAAGATCCTAGCCAAAAGTCAGGCAAAGGAGATTGCTGATCTCAAGGCAGCTGCAACAGATTTTGAAAAACAGTATGATCAAAAACTGAATGAAGTAGCCAGGCTGAAACACATTACTGTGATTCAGATGGGTACTATTACATTTAAGAATGATCAAATTAAGAGACTGGAGATCAATCTCCAGAAGGAAAAAGAACTTGCTGCCAGGTTTTCAAAACCTAAATCAGTATTACCATTGATTGATGAATTTGTTCATCAAAAAGGCAAAGCTGGACTAGGTTTTGTTAGACCTGCAGGGACTGTACAGTCCAAGTTCAAGTCCAAGGGCAAAGCCCCAACATTCAACAAGCCTGCTGTAGTCAAGACAGCAAAGGTTGTACCTAAGCAAAGGTACAACAAGTTTGAATGCTGGTGCTGTGGCAAGGTTGGCCACTTTGCCTTGGATTGTTGGCACAATGCCAGTGCCAAGTTGAGTAGCAAGTTACCTGGTGGAAAGCCAGCAGGTAGCTATGTCAAATTGCAAACTAACAATCACCAAGGACCCAAGTTTACTTTGGGTTCTAAGGTTCATTAATTTGTTTTGCAGGTGAATCCAAGTGGCCATACCCCAACATGGTACTTGGATAGTGGATGTTCCAGACATATGACTGGAACTAGGGGACTACTGAAGGACTACATTCCAATCAAAAATGGTCCTAAAGTGACCTTTGGTGGTTCTGAAAAAGGAATCATCAAAGGGTTTGGTAACATCTCTTCAAACCTTGTTACCATTACTCAAGTGGCTTATGTTAAAGGGTTGAAACACAACCTCATTAGTATAAGTCAGTTAAGTGATGTAGGGTATGACATCTCATTTGTTAAAAATGGTTGTCATATCAAGAGGTCAAGTGATCAAGAGATCATTTTGACAGGATATAGAAAGAGGAATGTCTACTGTCTAGACATCATGATTGAGAACAATGGTTCTCCTGTTTGTCTTGTAGCTGATGAGACAGTCTCTCATTGTGTCAAGTGGCACAAGAGGCTAGCTCATCTTAACTACAAGACTATTAGCAAACTCTTTAGCAAAGAGTTAGTGAGGAATGGTCCTCAAGTTAAGTGTGTCAAGATGGCATTTGCTCAGCTTGTCAAAAGGGCAAGCAGACTAAATCCACCTTTAGAAGCTTAGACAACAAAGATGCTGTGAGGTGTTTATACCTCTTGCATATGGATCTATTTGGTCCAATGCCAGTTCACAGCTTAGGTAGGAAGGTCTACACCTTTGTAGTTGTTGATGACTACTCAAGGTTTTCCTGGGTGTTCTTCTTAAAGCAGAAATCTGAAACACCTAGTGTCTTCTATAGTTTTGTTAAGCAAATTCAGAATGAATTGAACTGTACAGTGGTCAAAATTAGAAGTGACCATGGTACTGAGTTTCAGTCTGAAAGCATGACAAAGCTGTGTGAAGACTATGGGATATTTCAAGAATTCTCTTCACCTAGAACACCTCAGCAAAATGGCATTGCTGAAAGGAAAAATAGGACCTTGATAGAGGCTGGTAGAACCCTATTAAGTGATTCATCACTGCCAGAATATTTCTGGGCTGAAGCAGTTAACACTGCATGCCATGTGATAAATAGGGCTACCATCACTAAAAGGTTAAACAAGACCCCCTATGAAGTTGTGAAAGGCAGGAAACCAAATCTATCCTATTTCAGGATCTTTGGTTGCAAATGCTTCATACTTAACAATGGAAAGTCTTACCTAACTAAGTTTGCTGCCAAGTCCCAAGAGGGAGTGTTTGTTGGGTACAGCAATAATAGTAAGGCTTATAGAGTCTACAACTTGACTACACAAGTTGTAGAGGAGTCTGTGCATGTAGTTTTTGATGAAACACAACTAATTAACAATGAGTTGTCTAGTAGTGTGTGCAGCCCCACAGGTCTTACTAAGAAGATGGACAAGCTAGCCATAGAAGATGTACCTGCTGCAAGACAGCAAGTAGAAGAAGATGGCTTATGTCCAGGGGGAGAACTACATGTACCAGGAGCTGAAGAAGTACAAGGAACTCAGCATGATGAAGATGCTGTAGAAGTTCAACCAGAAGTAAGGATGCCTCCAGCCAACAGGCATCTAAGAGATCATCCAGTAGAGCTAATTATTGGAGATCCAAGACAAGGTGTTCAGACAAGGAGCAGAAATCAGAATGCTGTAGTATATTCAAGTTTTCTGTCTCAAATAGAACCAAAGAAATTTGAAGAAGCTATACAAGATCCACAGTGGACTGAAGCAATGCAGGAAGAGCTTAATCAGTTCAAAAGGTGCAAGGTTTGGGAGCTGGTTCCAAAGCCTAAAGACCACAATGTTATAGGAACTAAGTGGATCTACAGAAATAAGTTAGATGAACAAGGAGTCATCATTAAGAATAAAGCAAGACTGGTTGCAAAAGGATATAGGCAAGAAGAAGGTATTGATTTTGATCAAACCTTTGCTCCAGTAGCCAGACTGGAAGCCATAAGGATGTTCTTGGCCTATGCAACCTATCAAGGATTCAAGGTATACCAAATGGATGTGAAGTCAGCATTCCTAAATGGTAACTTGAAAGAAGAAGTCTATGTGGAGCAGCCTGCAGGTTTTGTTGATCCAACTTTACCTCATTATGTGTATAGACTTAGGAAAGCATTATATGGGTTAAAACAAGCACCTAGAGCTTGGTATGAAACCCTATCTAGTTTCCTCATTGAGAACAAGTTCTCAAGGGGGAAAATAGATAAGACTCTATTCCTTAGGGAATCTAGAGGCAAAGTCATACTTGTCCAAATATATGTAGATGACATTATATTTGGGTCTACTGAAAGTAGCCTTTGCAAAAAGTTTGCAAAGCTTATGCAAAGTCAATTTGAGATGAGTAGTATAGGGAGAACTGAAGTTTTTCTTGGGTCTCCAAGTTAAACAGACTGAAAGTGGTTTATCCATATGTCAGTCCAAGTTCACCCTAGAACTCATAAGGAAATATGGTATGGATTCCTCCAGTACCATGAAGACTCCTATGGGGTCAAGTATGTCTCTAAGCAAGGATGATGCAGGGAAACCTGTAGATGAAACCTTGTATAGAGGGATAGTTGGCTCCCTACTATACTTGACTGAAAGTAGGCCTGACATTATGTATGCTACATGTGTTTGTGCCAGGTATCAAGCCTGCCCCAAAGAATCTCACTTGACTGCAGTCAAGAGAATCTTGAGATATCTAAAGGGCACTCCCTATCTAGGCCTCTGGTACCCTAGGAATGGAGATTTTGATCTAACAGGCTATTCAGATGCAGACTTTGCAGGATGCAAAGAAGATAGAAAGAGCACTACTGGATCCTGTCAATTCCTAGGTGGGAGACTCATTTCATGGAGTAGTAAGAAGCAAACCAGTGTGGCTATTTCCACAGCTGAGTCAGAATATGTAGCTGCAGGAAGTTGCTGTGCTCAACTTCTGTGGATTCAACATCAGTTAGAAGACTATGGATTTCAGGTAAGTAGAACTCCACTTTACTGTGATTCTACAAGTGCTATTTCAATAGCTAATAATCCTGTATCACATAGTAGAACTAAACATATTGAGATTAAATATCACTTTCTTAGGGAGCATGTAGAAAGAAATGATATTGCACTTGAATATGTTAGAACTGATAATCAGATAGCTGATATGTTCACTAAGCCCTTAGAAGAAGCCAAGTTTAATAGGTTCAAAATTGAACTAGGTATGATAAACTTAGACTAAGTTTATTGAACTAAAAATTGGCTAAGTAAAACGGTGTCGACACATGTCGAGTAGGTGTCGACACATCCAATAAGGTGTCGACACTTAAGTTTTACTCAGAATTTTCTAAGTAAAGTCTCGACTACATGTCGAGTATAGTGGTGTCGACACTTAGCCAAGTGTCGACACATAAAATCTGTTGACTAAACTTGTGTCGACACATATGTGTCGAGACATTATAAGTCAGTGTCGACACTTATTGACAGTGTCGACACATCTTTAGTAATCCATCCCGCCTGTTCGTCTTCAAACCAGAAAGGTATAAATAGGATTCTGTCTTTGTTTGTCGACACGCTTTCAAAAGTTTCGAGACCAAAACTCTTGTGTCGACATTTCTCTCTTCTCAAGACTAAATCTTCAAACCCTAATGGCTCCCAAGCTCGAGGAGAATGTTAACGAAGGGTATGAGCTCGTGCGAGGTGCTTTTGACGATGGCGATCAAGAAATCAAGTCGGTGGTAACCCTAGTCACCGATTCAGGATTGGAGTTCTTGGTTTCAGAACCAACCAAGATATGGAAGAAGGAAGTTATAGAATTTCTTACTGGAGCATCTGTAGACGACTCAGGCTACAGAATTAAGTCAAGGGTGCATGGCACCAAGGTCAAGATTTCACCCAAGTCCTTGAGACAAGGTACTTCAGCTACCTAAAGTTCAAGAAGAAGAGGAGGTGACCACATCTAAGACCAGAGAAGCACTTATCTGGTGTGGTCTTGATTCTAAGATGAAAATAGGTTCTGTCTTTAACAGAAAAGACATGAACATTCAAGGCAAATTCCTGTCTGAAGTTGTAGGCAAAGTTATACTGAGCAAACCAGGAGGACATGACAGGGTGTCAGCCTCTATGTTCAGTATTATGACCAGAATCATCTTCAACCTCAAAACAGACTGGTCTATGATTGTATTTGAGAAAGTGAAGGAAAGTCTGAAGAAGCCCAATCTGGGCAGGATACTAAGTCTCTACCTGGCTGGATCAATTCCAGAGGTAATGAGCACTGCTGCTGGAACTAAAATCAATCACATGAGGAGAATGGATTCAAGGATATTCTCCAGGTGGGAAAGGGTGCTGTCAAAGGAATTGACCACCCCTGAGAAACAAGCTTCAAGGAAGGATTCCCCTCCAAGGAAGAAGAGAAAAACTGCTGTTATGGCCTAAGTGTCCTCAAGCAGTTCTGGAAGTGAAGAACAGGTGGTGTTCACACCTGATAATCAAGTGGAGGAGATAGTAGAAAAGACCCCTGCTGCTAAAGATGTGGCTGAGACTCAGGGGGAGCTGCCTCACACTAGGGATCTAAGCCAGGGGGAGCCTCCAGCTGTAGAACACCCCTCTACACTGGAGAGTGAGCAAGCAACTCTCATTATCCAAGAGGTACTTTCTGACCTCAATACTTTAGATTTTTCTATAATAGATTCTGATTTGTCTGATATTCATCAGCAAACTCAGCAAGCAAACCAAGCACCAGATGTTGTTCTCCAAGACACATCTGCTGAAGTTAATGTACCCAGTACATCTCCTGCTCAGTCACCCCCAGAATATACAATGGAAGATCTATTTCTGAATTTAGATCAAGATGATTTTGACATGGAAAAGAATGCTGCTGATGAAGAGAAGGGTGCTGCTGTTGAGGGGGAGAACTTGGATGTTCAGGAAGAGCCTATAAGGCTAGACACTGAGAAGGCACAAGATGTGCAAGCTGATAGACCCTCAAGCCCTAAGGATAGGGTAAATATAGCAAGTACTTCAGAGTCTGAGGATGATGAAGCTGAGCAAGATAAGAAGAAGAAGTTCTTTGTCTTCAAAAGAAGGAGTCAGAGCTATAAGAAAGCTCTACAAACTGTTGCTCAACACTCACTAGTCCAACAAGCTCCATCTACTGATTACAGTGCTCTACTACTTGCAATGCAAATCAAGATGGATGAACAAAGGAAGGCTATAGAAACTTATGTTGATGAAGGGCACAAGGCACTTCAATCAGATCTGGCACAGGACATCAAGTCAATAAGGTTTGAAATGAACCTTAATAAAAAGGAGATGACTGATTGTTTTACAAAGGGTGCTAATGCAGTGGTCTATCTGGCAACCCACCAAGAGAAAATAAAGACTCAAGTGGATGATATAGCACTAAAGCAAGGCTATGTGCTGGAGAATCAATTGAGGATGAATGATAATCTGACAGCTTCTCACAATGCAATAGTCACTGAACTGAAGAGTAAGTCTGCTGCACCTTCAACATCATCTGTTGCTGCCAAAGCTGAATTTGATAAAGTATTTCAGGAAGAAATTGCTGCTGTAAAGACTGCAATTAAAGATTCACAGAAGGTCATTTCTGAACAGCTTACCAAGCTTAGACCTTTCTTTAAGGATGACATAAGGTATTTGGATAGCCAAATCAGGTTCCAAAAAGATGATGTGAGAGATCATGTAGCACAAGAAGTCATAAAGGGGGAGAGGGTGTTAGTCAAAGCTAGCTCTGACCATGCCAAATGGATTTCTAATTCCATCAGAGCTACACTGGGCTATCCTCCCCTGTGTGATGATGACAATGTCGCTGAATCTGGTATTCAAAGTGCATATCTTGGAGGTGAGCAACAGGAAGTAGCTCAGGTGATCTATCCACCTCCAGATTTTGACATGGTTCATGCTGATGTAAGCACAATGTATAGTCCAACTGCTGGTAAGCCTAATATTGTTCTGGAAAAGGTTGTTCAACCTATTACAGCAGCTATGTAAGAGGCTTTGGACAAAGAAGAAGAGACTAGGCTATCAAAGAAGAAGTTCTGCGAACTGGCTGAGCAAAAACCAGATTTTGAACAATGGAGCCCTACTTCTAGGAACATCATTCTCACAGCCTGGAAAGCGGCCAAGGACAATGCCCATGAGAGGAACAAGTGGTTCTCAGAGGCAGAATGGAGGAAGCATGAGAGTAGGCAGGAAGCCATTGTCCAACATAGAAGGAAGGCTAAGTTAGGAAAGCTACCTCCTACAGCTGTGGAGCCTAGCAAGTACTTTCCTAAGCCCTATCATTATTTTGAGAGGCAAAAAATCAAGGCTGAAGAACAGAAGAAGAAGGACTCCAAAGGGAAGAAGACTGCTGAAGCTGAGCCTGCTGCTGCTGCTGCTGTAAAGGCCAAAGTGCAAGCTGGAAAAGGCATAGTCATAAAAGAACCAGAGCAGAATTAGACTAAGATTAAACTGAAGAATGTTGTAATCTGTTACATCAAACATTTTGTGTAAATCATTGAAAATGTATTAACAACAATGTTTGAACAATTTTTGTTAAATAAATTTCATGATTGTTCAGATGAATGTGTCTAATTCTTGTTTATTCTGTAATGCTGAATGAGTATACATGTGTGCTTTATTACATGTTTATGTTTAACTCTGTTGACATATACCTGTTTTACATCATTTTATAATTTTTAATTATAAGTGGTGTATATCATTGACTAAGGGTTATGACTTCTCCAAATAGGGGGAGATTGTTGGGTACATTGGTCAAATGTACCTGATTTGAAGAAGCCTCACCTAACTCAATGATATGCATCATAATGTATTTGATGTTTGTTTGAGTTACTTGTGCAGGTTAGGAATACACTGGACTGAAGCTAAAAATTTCTAAGTCCATGTGTCGACACCCAGAGGGAAAGTGTCGACACTTGAGAAAGCTTGTGTCGACACCCAGACAAGCAGTGTCGACACTTGGAGTCATTGTGTCGACACCTGGGAAGAAGAGTCGACACCAGACAGAAAGTGTCGACACTTGGAGCTGTGTCGACACTCAGTGTAGAAGAATGCAGAAAAGCTGTGTCGACACTTAGCAGAAGTGTCGACACCTAGAAGAGCTGAGTCAACACCAGAAAGTGTCGACACTTGGAGTTGTGTCGACACTCAGCAAAAGTCTGCAGAATCTAAGTACAAGTGTCGACACTCAACACAATGTGTCGACACTATGCAGAAGAGTCAACACTTAAAGAAAGTGTCGACACCCAGCACAATGTGTCGACACTTAGCTAAAGACTCAGTATTTAAAGTAAGTGTCGACACTCAACACAATGTGTCGACACTATGCTGAAGAGTCAGTATTTAAGGAATGTGTCGACACTCAGCACAATGTGTCGACACACAACCAGGAGAGTCAACACTTGAAGAAAGTGTCGACACTCAGCACAATGTGTCGACACTTAATTGAAGACTCTACACTTGAAGAAAGTGTCGAGACAAGGAGCTGTGTCGACACTTAGCAAAGAACAGAAAAGTTACAAAATATTCTAAGTACAAGTATCGACACTAAGGGAATGTGTCGACACTCAGCTGAAGAATCAAGATTGAAGACTTGTGTCGACACCAAGAAGTAGTGTCGACACTTGACAGTTTCAACACATAAAGATGTGTCGACACAAAGGAGTTGTGTCGACACTTAGAAGAATACAGTTAAAGAATGAAGTACAAGTATTTGTGTCCACACTCAATTTCAGTGTCGACACATGCAGAAGAATCTGTGTCGAGACATACAAGGAATTGTGTCGACACCTTGTAGACTTGTGTCGACACTTACACAACATGTGTCGACACTTGGTCTATAAGTGTCGACACTTAAGAACAGAAAGTCTCGACACTATCTGACAGTTAGAGAATTTCAAGAAGTGACTGGTTGACAAGACAGCTGCCGATCCAGCCGGTCTACATCAACTGTCAGAGATATCAGAAGTCTGTTATGAACCGGACCAGCCGGTTACCATGAAGGAAGCCTATAAATAGGCACCCATAGTTTACAGACCAAGATTGATGAAGTGATATAGAAGTAGTTGAAAAAGTTTTTGATAAAGAGAGTTCAGATCTTTGTAAAAGTGGTATATTGAGTATCAACACAAGAAGATCTTGCTGTGCATCGGCAGATCTAAGAAGTTGGAGAGAGAGAGCTCCAACCAAGTATTCAGTCTTTGGAACTAAGGCTGAGAAGAAGAATTCAGAGTCATCTGGATTTCAAGAAGCAGAGGTCAAGGAACAACTGCAGAAGATTCAGACTAATTCAGTTCTAATCAAGAAGCTTTGAAGGAAGCTAAGTCAGTTTGGATCTAACTGAGTTCTTCCAAGAACTCTTCAAGAATCTCTCAACTCCTCTCTTATTTTCTGAGTTGTAGAGTTAGCTATTGTACTTTCTATTTTAACTTGTAGGATCCATTGGATCTGAGAGAATTGTAAGCCTATATTATAAAGGCTGAGGGTAGGGCTTGATTGCCTGAGTGTAGGAGTTGAAGAACTCTGAGTGTAGGCCTTAATTGGCTGAGTGTAGGCCTGGGTGGCTGAGTGTAGGCCTTTTGGCTGAGTGTAAGGCTTTGGGCCTGAGGTAGGAACCTAGTTGGGTTCTGAGCTAGTGGAGAAGTTTGGCCGAATCTAGTACACTGCTAGATAGGCGAAGGGGGAAAGTGGATGTACCCAAAGATTGGGGAACCACTATAAAATCTTGTGTATTCTGTGCTGTGATTGTGCTGTGTTGTGAATTGCTGTGTTTGCTGTGAGAACTTATTCAGAAATCTGTGTTATAACTGTTGTGCTGCCAACAAAGTTTTAAAAAAAAGGTTTAGGTCACCTATTCACCCCCCCCCCCCCTCTAGGTGTTTAGGTACCATATCTTTCACATCGACTGGAGTTGATTCTGGACTTAGAAAAATTGAGAAGCTTCTGGTTGAAGTAAAGGATCCAGAAATCGTCGACCAGAGAACTAAGTTCGTTGACCTGAGTCTAGAGAATAACTAAACTTAGAATACTGAAGGTTGAGTCCAAAGATCGTCGACCTGAGAATGAAGTTCGTCGAGCTGTCTTGAGTGTGTCGACACAAGTCCTGTGTGTCGACACAGTTGGCTTCAGGTGTCGATCTTAAGTATGTCAACACAAGTCTTGTGTGTCGACACAGCTAACTTCTGGTGTTGAACTTGAGTGTGTCGACACAAGTCTTGTATATCGACATAGCTGACTTCTGGTGTCGACACAATTGGTGTCGACAGTTATTCTGTGTGTCGACACAATTCCTCTGTGTGTCGACACAGCCTTTCTAAAGTGTTGAAGTGTAGTGTCCAAAGTTCGTCGACCTGAGCACCAAGTTTGTCGAGCTCAACTCAGAGAATTTTCTGTGAGATCGTCGAGCTGAGCATGACAATCGTCGACCTGGGTTCGACGAACGTCGAACTCATTTTACTTGGTCTCTGGAAAATCTATAAGTCTTTGAGTCTCTGGTAGTCTGATGATGGCTGGTCCATATGATGTTGTTACTGAGGACTTGGCATAGACTCCAGGACACAACCATGACCCTGGCTATACATTGTGGGTCAAAAGATCCTAAGTTAGTGAACCTAGCCCAAATCTTACAAGGGATCCAACACAAGGCCATCCAGCAAAGACCCAGACTAAGAGTAAGTCTATTAGTATGCCTGATTTGGCTATTTTTGATGCTATCAAGAGTCAATTCTCTGTAAAGAAGACTGCTGTTAATTGCATTCAGAGCAAGCCAAATAAGTCTATTGGAAGACTCACTTTCAGTCAGATCCTTACTGAAAGGAACTTGAATAAGGCTACCGCTCTTCCGTCTGAACAGACAGCTGCTGTTAGCCATGCTACTAGACCTACTCAGAAATAAGGTACAATATTCATGACTATTGGTGATGTGGCAAAGTGGGCCACTTTGCCTCAGATTACTAGCATAATTCTAATGTGCCCAGAGTAAAAGTTATTCTTCCTATCAGAAAATATGCAGGAAGACGGGTTCATTTTCAGGCTAATTAGAACACAGGACCCAATAAATATTGGGTTCCTAAGGTAAATTAAATCATGTTTTGCAGGTTAATACAAGTGCCCATACCCCTATATGGTACTTGGATAATGATTATTCCAGGCACATGACTGGAACAAGGAGCAATCTAAAGGAGTACACTCCAGTGAAGGATGGACCCAAAGTAATCTTTGGTGGTTCAGATATAGGAGTGAAAAGATGCTATGGTAAGATTACTAATGGCATAGTCACCATCTCAATAGTGGCTTATGTTGAAGGGTTACAACACAACCTGATAAGCATAAGCCAACTCTGTGATCTTTGCTATGTCATTGCATTCCACAAGAATGAGTTCCAAATTAAGAGGTCAAGTGACCAAGAGGTCATCTTGATAGGCACTAGTAGTGAAAATGTTTATTGCTTAAACTTTCTATGTTTAAATAAAGACTCTCATATATATCTAGTTGCAAATGAGAAAGTCTCATACTATGTATAATGGCACAAGAGGCTAGCTTATTTGAACTACAAGACCATTGGCAAGCTCTTTGTGAAGAGCTAGTTAGGAATGGTCCCAAGATGAAATGCACCAAGGAAGGCATTTGCTCTACATGCCAAAAGGGCAAGAAGACCAAAGCTTCTTTCAAGAGCATTGGTACCAAAGACTATGTGAGGTGTTTGTACCTCCTGCATATGGACTTGTTTGGTCTTATGCCAGTTTATAGTCTAGGTAGGAAATTTTACACACTTGTGGTTGTTGATGACTTCTCTAGGTTTGCTTGAGTTTTCTTTCTTAATAAAAAGTCTGCAACCCTTAATGTCTTCATGACTTTTGTCAAGTGATAACTCTAATTTTATACTTATTTTCATATAGTTTTTACTTAATAATTAATTAATTAATTTAGAGTTATAATTTATTAAATGAATTTCTAATTACTTTATTTTTAATATTTCAAGTTAATTTGATCTAAAAATTATATTTTAAAGCTGGCTGATTAATCAGGGGTAATGAAAGTATCCAGCGTCTACCTAAATCACCTAGAGGTGGTGAATAGGTGATGTTTGTGTCTTTTTGCGAAATAAAAATCACTTTAAAAATCAAGCAAACAAACACAGAGATTTATAGTGGTTCCCCGAGTTGTATGTCCACTTTCATGCCTCGCCTATCTACTATGAAGGGATAGATTCGGCTAATTCACCAATACTCAGATTTCTTCAAATCTTATACCTCGGAGATGCAACTCCTACAACTCGGAGACGATGCTCCTACCACTCGATCCACAATCGGATCTACAAACTCCATGCACAAACGGATCTACAAACTCGATACACAAATGAATCTATAAACTCGATCCACAAACAGATCTATAAACTCAGAGGAATAATCTCCTACAACAGTAAATGAATATTACAAAACATAAACAATTACAAGTATTCATCACAACGTTCTTCGAAAAAGTATATCTTGAATCTTAGAGAACTTGGAGAAATGAAATCTTGAGGACCTTGAATCGTGAACCTTCAATCGACAAGATTTGGAGGATTAATGACCTTTTGAGTGATTATCAATCTAGTCACATATGTTGAAGAAGATGAATCGCACACAATAGGTTGTTGGCGGCCGATTGAAAGTGAGAGAGTAACACGATTAAATGGAAGGAAATATCTCCTATGTATTTATAGAGATCTCCTTGCCAACGTTTAGAAGAAAACTTCCAAAAATGTAAGCCTAGAATTTACTATGCATGGCTGACCGAAACCTGAACCAACTATTTTGAAAAATTTGGAAAAATGACCCAAGTCAAATTCGTCGAGTATCGTGGAGTATCGTTCAGTATCACTAGTATACTCGCCGATTGTACCTTGATATATGATGAATAATACTTAGACAAATCAGTCTCAGTCCAACCATTCACTCATCGCCAAAGCGGAGTCAAACTTGACGAATTTGTCAAGTATCACCTGGTATACTCGACGAATTCGTCGAGTATAAGCTAAATGACTCAATGCACTCAACACCGTTGCACTCGACGCCTTTTGTTCACTCGACGCCAAAGGAAGCAATTGACGAATATCATCAAGATGAATCATCGCTCTTGACCCCATGATATTCGATGAATAAGACTTGAAAACAATCTAGAGAAGTAGCGTTGACTGGATTGATGAATTCGGCTTGTATCACTTAGCATATTTGACAAATTCAGCGAGTTTCGTTAGATTCATTCGATGAATTCGAAGAGTATGCACGACAATAATCAGCAAATTTTACTTAATAGATTTTCAATTCTTCAACGAATTTACCCTAAGTATAAAAGATGGATTTGACTGGTATAGGTCGGTATACACAACGAATTTGATGAGTATCAAGCTGATACTCGACGAATTCGACAAGTATTCCAAACCATACTCGATGAATTTTACTTAGGAGAAATTCCCGTCATTCTGAATCTAAGCCTTGACCATCCTTGGGCCTTCTCTTGTACTTGGGATAGAAGTACACCCCAATAGAAAGATTACACATGAGTCAACACATTAGCCTACACAATGAGGAATTATATTGTAAATTCCTGTATTTACTGATCCATTGTAACCTGACATTGGTATGCACTTAGTAATGAAAACCTACAAGTACATAACTCAAAAGGCAACATCAAATACAGTCATAATTCATCTTAGCTTAACTGTGCCCTTCTTCAAATCCGGGTTATTGTTGATACAATACCCAACAATCTCCCCATATTTGAAGAAGTCAGAACCCTATAAGCTAAGGTGAATTGTACATAACAAATAATAAAACATTAAGACTTGAAAAGATAAAAGAAATTAAAAACAACACGCATTCCAAGACCATCATAGAAATCAGATATATATATATATATATATATATATATATATATATATATATATATATATATATATATATATATATCACAAATTGTTCAGAGTTTTGTTTTGGGGGGGGAACCCACAACTCAACACAAAATATAACTATTGGTCTAGGTTGCTCTGTCTCTTCTGACTCTGTCTATCAAAATAAGCCTTTGGCTTTGGAAGGTAATTTGGAGGGGCTGGAGGCATCAGATCAACATCTCTATGATTTTTGAAGTGTATCCTTCTCTTTGTGCAGGTCAGTTTGTACTTGTTCCATTCTTCATTAATCATAGTAGTGTTGATGTTTTTCACCACCAAGGTCGACCCAGGAGAATGTGTCTAGGATAATTCCTCTAGAAATCAGGCTCCACACCTCTTCCATCTCTTTGTTTGGTTCTACTCAAGCTGGCTCTGACCTTATTGCATACGGGCCTTCCCCATATCTTCTTCACTTGTAAATCAGAGGTGGGAAGTATTCAACAAGTTCTACCTCTGGAGCCTCAGCAGCAGTAGCAGCAACAACATCACTAACTTGAGAAAAATCCTGTATGACTGACCAATACTGAGAGTAATCCTGGTGAGGATGATTATCATCATGTGCTAGTACAGGCACAATAGGTACTTGATATCCTATCAACTAACTGTGAAGCTACACACAGTTGTCATAATTGTAGTCATTTACACCTCTGAAATGTGCAAACATTGCTTTTGCAAGAGCATTGACCTTAGTTACCACCTTAGCTTCCAAGGAATCCTCCCCATTTCTGACTTCTTCAGCCAGAGCATTTATATAGGCTTGCATGCTATCGTCATAATGTGTCATTGCTCTATTATGACCTTCAATCATAGTTTTGTCATTAGTACCAACATTGCACATAACTTTCTGATTGCTCTCAAAACATTTCATAATAAACTCAACTCCTTTTCCACCTTGGGTAAACCAGGAGTCTGACTTGGCATCTAGCTTATCAAATCTTATGTTAACCTCGGCTAGTCCATTGTTTAGATCTCTTTCTGTTTCTTTCACCTTTTTTAGAACAATTTTCATTGAGGAATTAAAATATGCTTTCTGCTTGGCTAGAATTGCCTTTATGCTATGTAAAAGTGTATTATCTACAGTCAACATTGGAGTCTCTGGGATGAGATTGCTGGGCAGATCCTCACTAGATGACTCATCTATCAGAGATAGATGAGCTCTGGAAGTGGTAGCACGATCTGCAACAGCAGTTAGAGGTGGAGTCTGCTCCTCTGCAACACCTTCCTCATCAGAAAGAACAACCTCCTCTTCAGCAGCAGGAGGTGCATTAAGCATCTTACCTATCCTTTTATCCAGGTTGCACATAAGCCTAGAAACCTCAGTAGAAACTGATATAGAAATCCTAGTCACCTCCCTTGTAGAAGATGAAGCGGGAACAATTTCTGGGAGAGGGACAATTAGGTTCTCCACTGACACCAACTCAAAACTAACATCCACATTATCAGGAGCTTTAGTATTATCAGCATCAAACTACACCACCATATGCGTTGGGTCTATTGATCCCAATATCCCAGATTTGTAAGAAGTCAAACGGGTCAATGACATACACACATAATGTATTTGATGTGTGCCCTAGTTCATGCATGCATATAGTCCATGATTGGACATGTGAAGAAAATGAGTCTGGTAGTAAAACTCAAATTTCGTCGAGCTCAGCACGCTGGTCACCAAGCTCAGCTCAACATTCCTTGGGATAAGCACAAGAGCTCAGGTTTCAAATTTCGTCGAGCTCAGCTTGAAGTTCATCGAGCCCAGTTTGCAATTCGTCGAGCTCAACTTACAAATCGTCGAACTCAGCTCAACACTTATTAAGCTAAAGCCAAAAAAATCTACTAAGGCAAAAAGCGCTGAGACTGCTGAGAAGATCAGAGTTCATCGAGCGCAGACCATAGATCATCGAACGCAGCTAAAGCTAGAGAAACTGACTAAGGCAAAAAGCACTGAGACATCTGAGATAGCTAAGAAGAAGGCGTTGACAGTGCTGAGACAGCTGAGACAAGATTGGCTGAATTTCTCTAAGTCCAGAAGCGTTGAGTGAAACAGGTTCACTCAACGCTTCTAATGAAGAAGGAGGCACTGAGACAAAACTATCTGGATTTCTATAAGTCCAGAAGTGTAGAATGAAGCATGTTCACTCAATGCTTCTAATGAAGAAGGAAGCATTGAGACAGTTAAGAGGAAATCCGCTGAGACAGAAGATAGTCTCAGTTGAGAAGCAAAGACCGCTGAGATAGAACTACTGAGACAGATACTTATCTCAGCTAATAAGAAGAAAGCAATGAGACAAAGGCCTGTGACAACAATTAAGAAGAAATTGCTGAGACTACTGAGACAGAACCGCTGAGACAAATCCAGAGAAAAATCACAAGTCTAGAAGCGCTGAGAGCCAAGACAGAAGGTATTGAGTGACTTAACAACAATCAACACTTCATGGTTTTCTGGAATATTTTCTAATTCCAGATGATGATGACCATTACTTACGTCATCAAAGTCAACATACATGTAGCCGTTGTGGGAAAGCTTGAAAGAATTTGTTTCAAGATAACCTAATACACATAGAGGGGCGGGGGGGGGGGGGGGGGTGAATAGGTTCAAATCCTTTTTATTCTAAGGCAGATAATAAACTCTAGTTTTTTGTTGGTTATACTATTAACACAGCAAACACATCACAGAAATATATCCAATCACTGAGTGTACAGGATTTATAGTAGTTCCCCAAGTATTGGGTACATCCACTTTCCCCCTTCGCCTATCTAGCAGTGTGCTAGATTTGGCCTAACTTCTTCTCTTCACCTCAGATCCGCAGATTTTACAGCTCAGAACCCAATCAAGGTTCCTACAACTCAGAGTGAGTCCACACTCCTACAGCTCAGGCACACAGCCCTACCTCAGCCTTCAACAAGGCCTACACCTCAAAGATAACAATCTCCTACAACTTAGGCTCACAGCCCTACCTCAGCCTTTAGCAAGGCCTACCACTCAGAGACCTAAATCTCCTACAACTCAGCCTTTATAAATTAGGCTTACAGCTCAGATCTATAAAGATCCTATAGAAAATTGATTTAAGTTTGTAATTAACCACCACCCAGATAGAGAGAGAAGGGATGGATGGTTTCTTGATCAGTTCTTGGAAGACACTGACGGTAGATAACAACCACTCTTAGCTTTCTTCAAAGCTTCTTGAATCTGAACTCAGTAGGGTTGAACTCCTATGAAGTTGATCTTCAATCAGCTCCTTTCTTGATATTCAGATCACAATCTGAATCCTCCTTAGCAGCCTGGTTCAGCAACTGCACTTGAGGGACTTAATGATGAAAGCCCCTTTCTTCTTTGGAGCTCTCTCTCTCCAAATACTTATGTTTATCTTTCTTCAGTATTCTGTATTGATTGGTATGAGTTCCTCTGTATTTGTTCATCTTCTGTTGAAGGAGAAAGCCTTTATATAGTCTTCCTCCATGGTAACCAGATGATCTGATTTCTAACAAACTTCTGACAGCTTTGACAGTTGTAGTAGACCGGTTAGAAATGGCAGCTGTCAAGTCATCCAGTCACTTCTTGAACTCTGTCTCTGTCAGCAAAATGTCGAGACTGAACTTCATCATGTGTCGACACAAGTAGACTAAGTGTCGACACAAGTGAACTAAGTGTCGACACAAGCCTTGGTGGTGTCGACACATCTCCTTTGTTGTAGTTAATACTTCTCGACACAGCCTTCTGTAGAATGTGTCGACACTGATTCTGTGTGTCGACACAAACACTTCTCTTTAACTTTGTTGAATCTCTACTGTGTGTGTCAACACAAGTCCTGTGTGTCGGCACAAGTCCTATGTGTCGACACAGCTGATGTCGACAAAGTCTTCAGTGTGTCGACACTGCCTCTTGGTGTCGACACATTTGATGTCGACTAAGTATTCCTCTGTGTCGACACTGCCTCTTGGTGTCGACACAGTTGATGTCGACAATGCTTCACTGTGTGTCGACACTGCCTCTTCATGTCGACACAGTTTCTTCTGGTGTCGACACAGCCTTTCCAAGTGTCGACACAATTAACTCCAAGTGTCGACACAGCTTTTCTCCAGTGTCGACACAGGCCTTCATAAGTGTCGACACAGCTTCTCCTGGTGTCGACACATGGACTTAGAAACTTTTCTGCATTCTTGCATTTTCTTAACCTGCACATATAAACTCAAAACAACATCAAATACACCTTGATGCATATCATTGAGTAAGGTGAGGCTTCTTCAAATCTGGCACATATTTTTCAATGTACCCAACAATCTCCCCCTATTTGGAGAAGTCATAACCCTTAGTCAATGATATACACCATTCATAACAAATACACATTTTGATGTATAACAACATTATATGACAAGGTATTTTCTAAACAAAACATATATAAACAATCATCACAAAATAATAATGCAACCAGAATAAGCATTAATTATTATTTTGTTTCAACTTTCAAAAGTTTCTTATCAAAAGTTTACATAGATTTCAACACTAAGGATTACAAAGTTGTAAACTCAAGTAAATCTAATCTAAAGCTGGTCTGGCTCCTTGATAACTACGCCTTTGCCTGATTGGACCTTGGCTTGTACTGGAGCATCAGTATCATCAGCTGGATTCTTGCCCTTTAGATCTTTCTTCTTTTGCTCTTCAACCCTTATTCTTTACCTTTCAAAATAATGAAAAGGCTTAGGGAAATATTTGCTAGGCTCCTGAGCATTAGGAGGTAGCTTCCCAAGTTTTGCCTTTTTTCTATATTGAACTATGGCTTCTTGCCTGGCTTCATACTTTTGTCATTCTTGTGCAGAGTACCATTTGCCCCTATCATGGGACTTATCCTTTACAGCTTTCCAAGCAGTCAGTATAATGTTCCTGGAGGTTGGACTCCACTGCTCAAAATCAAGCTTCAACTCTGCCTGTTCTCTGAATCTTTTCTTAGACAATAGAGCTTCTTGCTCTTTGTTCAAAACTGCCTCTGACACTGGCATGTCTACTTTCTCAAGGATAATATTTTGAGCACCTTCTGGAGGGCTGTACATAGACTGTACTTCTTGGTGAATCATTTCAAAATCAGCTGGAGGATAAATTACTTGAGCAACTTCAGCTTGAACCCCTTCTAAGTAAGCAGGTTGTATACCAGACTCAGCCACATTGTCATCATCACAGAGGGGTGGATATCCAAGTGTGGCTCTGATGCTATTAGATATCCATTTAGCATGGTCTGAGCCAACTTTGACTAATACTCTCTCCCCCTTTATGACTTCTCTGACAACATGATCCCTGAGGTCATCCTTTTGAAATTTGATTTGTGCATCAATAAAATTAACACCATCTTTATAAAATGCCTTTAACTTCAGCAGCTGTCCAGAAATGGTCTTTTGAGATTGCTCAAAAGCTGTTTTGACAGCAGCTAGGCCTTCCTATAATTGCTTATCAAACTCTGCCTTAGCTTTAGCCTTTTCCTCATTCTGGGCAGTTACAACATTCTTCAATTCTGTAACAGTCACATTATGTGATCCAGTCAGATTATCATTCATTCTAAGTTGATTCTCTAGAACATAGCCTTGCTTCACAGCTATATCATCAACTTGAGTCTTGATCTTTTCTTGATGTGTTGCTAGGAAAACCACAGCATTGCCTCCTTTGTGAAAGCAATCTGTCATCTCCTTCTTATGCTGATTCACTTCAAATCTTATAGATTTTATATACTGAGCCAAAGAGAATTGTAAGTCTTTATGAGTTTCATCCATATATTTCTCCATTACAATCCTTTGTTCATCTAGCTTTACTTGTAAAGATATTAATAAGGAACTGTAATTAGTTACTGGGGCTGGTTGAGGAGCAGTTTGTAAAGCCCTCTTATAACTCTGGCTTCTTCTTTTAAATACCATTAGCTTCCTCTTTTTGGCTTGAATTGCTGCTTCATCTTCAGAAGCTGAGGTACTGGCAATATCAACTCTGTCTTTAGGACTAGGAGGCAACTCCTGTGCAGTCCTAGGAAGCTCCCCCTGAGTTCCTTGCTCCTTCCCCACAAGACTTACTTGCTCCTTCTCAAGGTCAACTTGCTCCCCCTCAAAATCTGCTTTCTCCCCCTCAAACTCAGTCTGCCCTAAATCAGGGAACAACTCTTCAAGAGTGAACTCTTGTTGAGTAGGGACTGGAGATAGATACTCTTATCTCTGGAGCATGATCAGTAGCAGATGTATCCTCCATGATAACATCTTGAGCTTGACTGTGTAGTTGAGTTGGCTCAAGTATAGTTTGTGTAGCAATATCACTTTCCAAGTGTATTAGATCTTCCTCAACATGAGGCTCCCCCTGCACTTGAGCACTATCTGTAGGGTCTTGTGCAGGAATGTCTTGTGCTGGAGATTTTTTAGGAATATCTTGCCTTTCTTCCTCAGGCATATCCTTAGTTAGGACCCTATCCCATCTGGAGATGATCCTGATGTCCATCCTTCTCATGTGATTTATCTTAGTACCAGCTGACTGTTCCATCACTTCAGGTATTGTTCCAGCTAGATACAAGCTCACAATTCTTCCCAGATTTGGCTTCTTCATACTTTCCTTAATCTTTTCAAAAATTACTAATGACCAATCTGTAGTTAGGCTGTAGATGATTCTGGTCATCAGACTGAACATGTAGGCTGATATCTTATCATGCCCCCTTGGCTTACAGAGAATCACTTTTCCTACAACTTCAGACAAGAACTTCCCTTGCATATTCATGTCTTTCCTGTTCAAAGCTGAGCCAATCTTCATGGTGGAATCCAGTCCACACCATTGAAGTTCTTCCCTTAGCTTAGATGCATGTACATCTTCTTCTTCTTGTGTTCTTGGCAGGTGAAGAACTTTTCTTAAACTCTTCTGGGTGATTTTCACCTTTACTCCATGGACTGTGGATTTAATTTTGAGTCCAGTTTGATTTAGGGTAGTAGCACCAAAGAATTCTAGTGTTTCTTTCTTCCAAATCTTAGTTGGTTCAGAAACTAAGAATTCCAGACCATTTTCAGCTATTAGGGTTATTACTCCTGTAATTTCTGATTCTGCTCCATCAAATGCGTTCCGAACCAGTTCGTATCCATCATTGACATTGTCCTCGATCTTTGGCGCCATTAGGGTTGAGTGAAAGCTTGGATTAAGAAGAGAGAAGTTGTCGACACAGGGTTTTGGTCTTGAAAATATGGAGAATGTGTTGACAGAATATAATGTTGACCTATTTATACCTTTCTAAGTAATGAAGGTCAAAAGTCGCGTCAACAATCTCTAAATGTGTCGACACTGTTGAAAAGTGTCGACACAGACTTCTAATGACTCGACATCAATTGTATTTAACTTTGTCGAGTTCGACGATCTGAGGTCGACGAATCTGCGCCTATACTCTAAGTATCGACACTAACTCTAGATGTGTCGACTCCACTTCTCTAAAGTGTCGACACTAATTCTCTAGATGTGTCGACACCACTTTTCTGGAATGTCGACACCAACTACTATGTGTCGACACAGACAACTTCTTGTGTCGACACAATTTTACTTAGCCAATTTTGTTAAACTAATCTATGTTCAACATTCCTAATTCAATTTTAAACTTATTGAATTTAGTTTCATCTAGAGGCTTAGTAAACATATCTGCAATTTGATAATCTATTTTGACAAATTCTAGTGAGATGTCCTCTTTCTCTACATGTTCTCTAAGAAAATGGTATCTAATTTCTATATGCTTAGTCCTACTATGTGAAACAGGATTATTAGCAACAGAAATAGCACTTGTAGAATCACAAAGTAAAGGTGTTCTACTTACCTGAATACCATAGTCTTCTAGCTGGTGCTGAATCCACAACAGTTGTGCACAACAACTTCCTGCTGCCACATATTCAGACTCAGCTGTGGAAATTGCCACACTAGTCTGCTTCTTACTGCTCCAAGACACCAATCTTCCTCCTAGAAATTGATAGGTGCCTGTAGTGCTTTTTCTATCTTCTTTGCATCCTGCAAAGTCTGCATCTGAATAGCATGTCAGTAGAAAATCTCCATTCCTAGGGTACCAAAGGCCTAGATTAGGTGTGCCCTTAAGATATCTCAAAATTCTTTTGACTGCAGTAAGGTGAGATTATTTAGGGCAGGATTGGTACATAGCACAGACACATGTAGTATACATGATATCTGGTCTACTAGCAGTCAAATATAGGAGGGAGCCAACTATCCTTCTATCCAAAGTTTCATGTACAGGTTTCCCTGCATCATCTTTGCTTAGAGACACACGTGTCCCCATTGGAGTTCTCATGGTAGTGGATGATTCCATACCATACTTATTAATTAACTCCTGAGTGAACTTAGACTGGGATATGGACAAGACCTCATCAGTCTGTCTTACTTGGAGACCCAAGAAGAACTTAAGTTCTCTCATACTGCTCATTTCAAATTTCCCTTGCATAAGTTTTGCAAACTTTCTACAAAGGTTACTTTCAGTAGACCCAAATATTATGTCATCAACATATATTTGGACTAGGATTATCTTTCCTTTGGATTCCCTAAGGAATAGAGTCTTATCTATTTTCCCCCTTGAGAATTTGTTCTCAATGAGGAAAGTAGACAGGGTTTCATACCAGGCCCTTAGGGCTTGCTTTAACCCATATAAAACTTTCCTAAGTCTATAAACATAATCAGGTTTGAGAGAATCAACAAAACCTGAGGGATGCTCTACATAGACTTCTTCTTTTAGATTTCCATTTAGGAATGCTGATTTTACATCCATTTAGAATACCTTGAAGCCTTGATATGTTGCATAAGCAAGGAACATCCTAATTGCTTCCAGACTTACTACTGGGGCAAAGGTTTGATCAAAGTCAATACCCTCTTCCTGCCTGTATCCTTTTGCAACAAGTCTTACTTTGTTCTTCACAATGATCCCACTCTCATCCAGTTTGTTCTTAAAGATCCACTTTGTTCCAATGATGTTGTGGTCTTTTGGTTTTGGAACTAACTTCCAGACCATGCACCTTTCTGAACTGATTCAGCTCCTCTTGCATGGCATCAATCCAATGTGGGTCTAGAACAGATTCTTAAAATTTCTTGGGTTCCACTTGAGATAAGAAGCTAGAGCAAAGAACTGTGTTCAGATTCGTGCTCCTTGTTTGTACTCCTTGTCTTGGATCACCAATTATCTAATTTGCTGGATGATCCTTTAAGTGTCTAATAGCTGGAGGTAGTCTATCTTTAGGTTGAACACCACCAGTCTCTTCATTATGCTGCACCTCTTGGTTTTCATCAGCATCTGGAGAGTCTTGTACTCCCCCTGGACAGCAACCACCATTTTCCACTTCCTAATTTGCAGTTGAATCTTTTCTAATAGTAAGCTTGTCCATTCTCTCATTTATACCTGTAGAACTGCAAGAACTACTTGGCAACTCACTGTTAATAAGTCTTGTTTCATCAAAGACAACATGTACAGACTCTTCTACAACTTGAGTAATCAAGTTGTAGACCCTATAAGCCTTACTATTGTTACTATACCCAACAAATATCCCATCTTGAGATTTGGCAGCAAACTTAGTTAGATAAGACTTGCCATTGTTAAGGACATAACACTTGCAACCAAAGATCCTAAAATAGGATAAGTTTGGTTTTCTGTCTTTCATAATCTCATAGGGAGTCTTTTTGTGGCTTTTGGTGATAGAAGCCCTATTGATCACATGACATGCAGTGTTTACTGCCTCAGCCCAGAAATATTCTGGGAGAGAAGTGTCACTCAATAGAGTTCTACCAGCCTCAATCAGTGTTCTATTCTTACTTTCAGCAATACCATTTTGCTGTGGTGTTCTAGGTGAGGAGAATTCTTGAAAAATCCCAAATTCTTCACACAGTCTTGTCATACTCTCATATTGAAATTCAGTGCCATGGTCACTTCTGATTTTGACCACTGTACTGTCCAGCTCATTCTGAATTTGTTTGACAAAACTATATAAAACACTTGGGGTTTCAGATTTTTGTCTCAGAAAGAACACCCATGAATATCTAGAATAGTCATCTACCACCACAAAAGTATAGACCTTCCTACCTAGACTATGAACTGGCATAGGACCATGTAGATCCATATGCAAGAGGTATAGACACCTCACTGAATCCTTGTTTTCAAGGCTATGGAAGGAGGATTTGGTCTGCTTGCCTTTTTGACAAGCTGAGCATATCCCACCCTTTATACACTTAACTTGAGGACCATTCCTCACTAACTCTTTGCTAAAGAGTTGGCCAATAGTCTTGTAGTTAAGATAGGCCAGCCTCTTGTGCCATTTAACACAATGAGAGGCTCTCTCATCAGCTACAAGACAAAAAGGAGAAACATTGTTCTCACACTCAAAGTTAAGACAGTACACATTTCTTTTTTTATATCCTGTCAATATGACCTATTGATCACTTGACCTTTTGATATGACAACCATTCTTGATAAATGAAATGTCATAACCTAAATCACTCAGCTGACTTATGCTAATTAGGTTGTGTTTCAAACCCTTTACATAGGACACTTGAGTGATTGTAACTGAGTTATTAGAAATGTTACGAAAACCTTTGATGACTCCCTTTTCAGAACAACCAAAGATTACTTTAGGCCCATTCAGCATAGGTGAGTAGTCCTTCAGCAATCCCCTTATTCCAGTCATATGCCTGGAACATCCACTGTCCAAGTACTATATAGGGGCATGGCAACTTGGACTCACCTGCAACACAGATTACTTAACCTTAGAACCCAAATAACTTTTGGGTCCTTGGTGCAAGTTAGTCTGAACTTTAACAAATCTGCCTGCAGCTTTTCTAACAGGCAGACTGCTACTCTCCTTGACACTGATATTGTGTCAATAGTCTAAGGCAAAGTGGCCTATCTTGCCACAGCACCAGCACTCAAACTTATTATACATTTGTTTAGGTACAACTTTAGCTGAATTATTAGCAGCAGATCTATTGTTCTGTGCTAGGGCATTGCCTTTTTTATTGGACTTAGCAGTCCATGCAGTTTTCTTATAGCCTATTCCTGCCTTACCCTTTTTAAACACAAACTCATCAATCAAGGGTAATACAGATTTTGGTTTAGAAAAACTAGCTACAATCTCCTTTTCTTTTTGAAATCTATTCTCTAGACTTTTAATCTGATCATTTTTAAATGTGATAGTACCCATCTGAATAACAGTAATGTTTTTCAGTCTGGCTATCTCATTCAACTTCTGATCCAACAACTTATCTGAATCAGATGCAGCCATCTTAAGATCTGCAATTTCCTTAGCCTGAGTTTTGGCCAGGTTTTTGCTTTTCTTTAGTGCCTACAACAAGTCCCCATATTCATCTATCAGCTGATGAATATCACCTTCAGACTCAGACCCATCCACATCACTTGATGCAGATATTGCTGACTCTGACCCAGTACTACAATCTGAATTTCTAGAAAAGCATTATACCTTACTAGGACCAGGCTGATCCTGGCACTTGTCTTCTTCTAACACAACCATCAGTCCCTTGCACTGATGGTCTTCTTGTTCATAGATAGAGTTCAACACTTGCAGAAACTCATCTTCTTCATCTGCTGCATATAGACCAATATATGCCTCAGCTTCAGATTCTGACTCTGAAGATGATTGGTCTGTCAAGCTCTTCTCCTTCTTAGCAACAAAGGATTTCTCCTTCTTGCTCTGGTGTTGAATCTTCGTTTTATCAGCAGACTCTTTTCTTTTGTCTAGACACTCAGCCACAACATGTCCTAGCCTATTACAGCAGTAACAAACTATCTTTGATGTTGTATATTTGCTTGGCTTAGACCTGCTCCTGTCCTTCCTGGATGACTTCCTCTTTTGATAATAGTCATCCTTAGGCTGAGATGTGGAGGGCTTAGACTTCCACTGCTTCTTCTTTAGGAATCTCTGAAACTGCCTTGTGAAGGCAGCAAAGTCTTTATTTGAGTCACTGCTGTCTGAACTTTGGTTGTCTGAATTATCTGAAGCAATTTCAGCAACTATCTTAGGAGGTGATGGAGACATCCTCCTATTCTTCCTAGTGGCTTCAAAGTTGAAGGCCACAGACTTTTCTCTATGCTCCCCTTTTGCACTCTTCTCTTCCTCTTTCCTAGCCATCAGCTGCATCTCATATGACAACAATATTCCAAACAAAGTTGGAGGAGAGATATCTGCAAGTTTGGCCACTTTGCTAATGGCACAAATCTTAGTGTCCCAATCCTTTGTCAAGGATCTTAGGAATTTATCATTTAGTTCATATGTACTGAAGATTCTTCCATATGACATCAGCTCATTTACTATTCTATAGAACTTTTTATAACACTCAGTTATACTGTAAGACTTTCCTTGTCTGAAACTCTCATATTCCTAGTTCAGCATAGACTTTCTATCTTGTCTGACTTCTTCAGAACCCTCCATGTATACTATCAAAGTATCCCACATTTCCTTGGAGGTCTTGCAGTGAATCAAATTTTAAAAGGTTGAATCATCAATGGCACTTACTATGATATTCTGAGCTCTTTTATCCATAGTTGCCAGGATGATCTCATCCTTAGTCATCTCTGAAAAATCCTTGGGAATTCTTTGGTTTGCATCTAGAACTGACAATTTCATTGGAATATAAGGACCTTCCTTTACTGTAATGTAGATCCTTGGATCAGAAGCCTCCATAAATAGCCTGACCCTTTCTTTCCATATTCCAAATATCTCCTTCCTGCATATGAGTAATTTCGTAGAACCTAGTTCCTTATGATTTTCTCCTGAACCCATTTTCTTGATCTTGAATCTGCCTTATGGATCTAACTCAGACTGTTAAGTCCTTCTTTGAGCAACCTCGCTTTGATACCACTTGAAAGAATTGGTTTCAAGATAACCTAATACACCTAGAGGGGGGGGTGAATAGGTTCAAATCCTTTTTATTCTAAGGCAGATAATAAACTCTAGTTTTCTTTTGATTATACTATTAACATAGCAAACACATCACAAAAATATATCCAATCACAGAGTGCACAGGATTTATAGTGGTTCCTCAAGTATTGGGTACATCTACTTTCTCCCTTCGCCTATCTAGCAGTGTGCTAGATTCGGCCTAACTTCTTCTCTTCACCTCAGATCTGCAGATCTTACAGCTCAGAACGCAATCAAGGTTCCTACAACTCAGAGTGAGTCCACATTCCTACAGCTCAGGAACACATCCCTACCTCAGCCTTCAACAAGGCCTACACCTCAGAGATAACAATCTCCTACAACTCAGGCTCACAACCCTACCTCAGCCTTCAGCAAGGCCTACCACTCAGAGACCTAAATCTCCTACAACTCAGCATTTATAAATTAGGCTTACAGCTCAGATCTATAAATATCCTATAGAAAATTGATTTAAGTTTGTAATTAACCACCACCCAGATAGAGAGAGAAGGGATGGATGGTTTCTTGATCAGTTCTTAGAAGAAACTGATGGCAGAGAACAACCACTCTTAGCTTTCTTCAAAGCTTCTTGAATATGAACTCAGTTGGGTTGAACTCCTGTGAAGTTGATCTTCAATCATCTCCTTTCTTGTTACTCAGATCACAATCTGAATCCTCCTTAGCAGCCTGGTTCAGCAATTGCACTTGAGGGACTTGATGATGAAAGCCCCTTTCTTCTTTGGAGCTCTCTCTCTCCAAATACTTCTATTTATCTTTCTTCAGTATTCTGTATTGATTGGTATGAGTTTCTCTGTATTAGTTCATCTTCTGTTGAAGGAGAAAGCCTTTATATGTCTTCCTCCATGGTAACCGGCTGATCCGGTTTCTAACAAACTTCTGACAGCTTTGACAGTTGCAGTAGACCGGTTAGAAATTGTAGCTGTCAAGTCATCCAGTCACCTCTTGAACTCTGTCTCTGTCAGCAAAATGTCGAGACTGAACTTCATCATGTGTTGATACAAGTAGACTAAGTGTCGACACAAGTGAACTAAATGTCGACACAAGCCTTGGTGGTGTCGACACATCTCCTTTGTTGTAGTTAATGCTTCTCGACACAGCCTTCTATAGAATGTGTCGACACTGATTCTGTTTGTCGACACAAACACTTCTCTTTAACTTTGTTGAATCTCTACTGTGTGTGTCGACACAAGTCTTGTGTGTCTACACATTTGATGTCGACAAAGTCTTCAGTGTGTCGACACTGCCTCTTAGTGTCGACACAGTTGATGTCGACTAAGTATTCCTGTGTGTCGACACTGCCTCTTGGTGTCGACACAGTTGATGTCGACAATGCTTCACTGTGTATCGACACTGCCTCTGCATGTCGACACAGTTTCTTCTGGTGTCGACACAGCCTTTCCAAGTGTCGACACAATTAACTCCAAGTGTCGACACAGCTTTTCTCCAGTGTCGACACATGCCTTCATAAGTGTCGACACATCTTCTCCTGGTATAGACACATGGACTTAGAAACTTTTCTGCATTCTTGTATTTTCTTAACCTGCACATATAAACTCAAAACAACATCAAATACACCTTGATGCATACCATTGAGTAAGGTGAGGCTTCTTCAAATCTTGTACATATTTTCCAATGTACCCAACAAAGCTGCAGTGGTGCCGAAAGCGGCCTTGTCCTTTTCTAAAGAAGGTGGGGCTCACCAAACCTTGGTTGGGCCCACATACAAGTGTGTCGTTGATTCAAATCAACGCATATAAAAAGGAAAATGAAAAGGGATTAGGGAAACGAACAACAAACGAAAGAAATTGAACGGAATAAATAAAATACAGAAAGGCGGCTGATATCATCTTCTCCACCAAGCTTGAAAGCAAAAGTCCAGCAGGGATAGCAGCCAAGGCAAAGAAAGTTAGCTGAGCTCTTCAATCTCAGCAAGATAGTTCTTTCAAGAACAGAGAAGCTGATTCTTCAATTCAACAAGTTGGTTGCTTCTCTTCTGTACAGCAGAAAAGAGTTAGCTTTAGAAGAGGACTAATTCCTTCTACAGTAAGTGTGTTGGACTGAAATCTGCTCAGTTCAGCAAGGTAGACTCAGAGATTTATCTCCGAGTTAGTTGTTTATTTTTCTTAAACTATTCTGTATTTTTTTCTTGTATGATTCAGTTTATCTGAATTTGAGTGTAGGACACTTTGTGCCTGAGGTAGGTGACTAATCAGTCACAGAGGTAGGTGCCCTGTTGGGGTACTGAGGTAGAATCCAAGTGTGGATCTGAGCTATAGGGCTTAATTTACTGAGGTAGGAGAGTGTTGCTATCTGAGATAGGATCCAAGTGTAGATATGAGGCAGGGCTGTCCTCCCAGCCTGAGTATAGGGCCTTATTCATGAGGTAGGTGACTGGAGAGTAACTGAGCTATAGGTGACAAGTCTGTCACTGAGTTGTAGGCCTTAGAGGAGGATTAGCTGTAGGTACCTGATTGGGGTACTGAGTTATAGGAGTGCTGCAGCACTCTGAGAGTAGGGCTGTGTGCCTGAAGCTATAGGGCTGAAGAGCCTGAGTTGTAGGCCTTAAAAATAAGGCTGATGTAGATGATCAGTGGATCACTGAGCTATAGGAGTCATGCAGGGCTCTAAGGTAGGAACCCTTGTGGTTTTGAGTTTGGATTCTGTAAAGAATCTGTGTTATAGGCTGAGGGCCTGAGGTGTAAGATCTGAGTAGCATATTGGTGGAGTTTGTGCCTAGTCTAACAAATCTGGTAGATAGGTGGGAGGGAAAGTGGATGTACCCAATTGGGGAACCACTATAAATCTTTGTGTCTGCTGTGTTGCTTGTTTTCTTTCTTATTGCAGGATCTAAGGACAAGCTCTAGATAGTTTAATTTGAAAATAACAAAAGAACTGATAAAAAATCAAATAAATATTCACCCCCTCTAGGTGATTAGCTAACCTTGAGTTAAATAACTTTCAAGTGGTATCAGAGTGAGGTTACTCAAAAAGGATTTAACAATCTGAGTATTCCACCAAGGTTAGCTATAAGATAAATAATGGAGTCTGGTGTGAACTATAAGGAATTGAGAGCCATGAAGATACCAATCTGCAGAATGCAATGGTTTGGGCTTTGGAAGGAAAGGGTTAGGCTATTCATGGAAGCTACTGACCCTAGGATATATATTACAGTCAAAGAGGGACCATTTATCCCTATGAAAGTCTTAGTTCTGAATGCCAATATCCAGACCCTCAAGTCTTACGAAGAAATGAATAAAGATGACCTTCTTCTAGCCTCCATGGACAAGAGAGCTCAAAATATGATTGCTAGTGCAGTAGATGATTCAACATTCCAGAGTTTGGTGCACAACAAGACCTCCAAGGTGATGTTGGACACCCTAGTTGTGTTCATGGAGGGCTCAAAAGAGGTGAGGGATGACAAAAAATTCATGATCAACCGGGAGTATGAGGCCTTCAGACAAGGAAAGTCTGAGGGCATTGCTGAAAGTTTTGAAAGATTTTTCAGAACTGTCAATGAACTAAGAACATATGGAAGGGTCTTCAGCACCTATGAGCTGAATGACAAATTTCTCAGGTCCCTCACAAAGGATTGGGACACAAAGATTTGTGTCATCAGGGAGATGAGCAAGCTAGCTGACACTCCACCACAAACCTTGTTTGGAAAACTACTGTCCTATGAGATGCTGCTTGCAGCAAAGAAGGAAGAAGAAGAGAAGACTAGTAAGTCACAGAGCAAGGAGAAATCTGTGGATTTCAAGGCTGATGCTTCAACCAAGAGCAGATGGAAGACCTCTCTAGTCAAAAGAACTACTGAGTTAGAATCTGAGAGCTCAAGGTCCAGCTCCTCTAACAACCATACATCTGATGAGGACCTTGCTGCCTTCTCCAGGCAGTTTCAGAAATTCATGAAGAAGGGGCATTGGAAGAATAGAATGCCATCCTCCTCCTCACAACACAGAAGGAAATCCTCTAAGGAGGACATGTATGCTCCAAACTCTAATAAACAATCTTCCTCTAATATTATTTATTTCTACTGTAGCAAGCCTGGGCATATAGTTGATGACTGCCCAATGAAGAGGAAAGAAGAAGGAGTGAAGAAGAACCACAAGGGTAAGAAGAAAGAGAAGTCCTTGTGGCCAAGAAGGAAAATACTTGGACTGAATATTCCTCTTGGTCAGATAATGAAGAAGAAGAAGCCTACATAGGGCTTATGGCTGCTGCTGAAGAAGAACCTGAAGAATACCTTGCTGTTAGAATAGGGATCAGGGCCCCTCTGTCTCACTCAGATAGTGATTCAGAGGTGGATGAAGATGAAGAAGAAGCTCAATGCCTTGGATTGATGGCAATGATAGATGAAGAAAGAAGCCAGGATCTGCCTAGCCAGACTCATGTAATTCTAAATCACAATCTTTTATTTCAAGTCATGAGGCTGGCTCAGACTCTGAAGCTTAATCATCAAGAGGTGAAGGGGATTCAGACTCTGAGGATGATGTCAACTCCATAATTGCCAAGTATGGAGAACTTCTTGATGTATTCAAGAAGTGCAAACAACTTGCCAAGATACAGACAAAAGAGCTTCTAAGTCTTAAAAGCAAGTGTGAAGACCAAGAAAAGGCCCTCACTGACATGGCTGCTCAAGCAGCCCAGCTCAAGGAGATCATTGACAGTGAGTCTGTGGTAAGAGTTTCAAATGAGAAACTTATCCAAAAACTTGAAAATGATTTCTTAAATGAGAAATTGCTAGTGACCAAATTTTCTAAGCCAAACACTATGCTGCCCTTAATTGACACCCACCTTACCCAAGCTAGTAAGAAAGGGTTGGGATTTAAGGGACCTGTTAAACCTTCCAATCCAAAAGGAAAGGGAAAAGGGAAGGCACTAGTTGTGCCTCTAGCCTCATTGCCTTATATTCCTTTTCAGAGAGTGTTGTTGCCTTCTAACATGTATGACCATGAAAGCTATTATGGTCACTGAGAGAATGGCAGATCCATAGGTATGGACCAATGTGGCCCTAGCCAAGGTGGAAGATACAACCATGTGAGAGCCTTTAAGGCTGCCCATGAGGAAATTCAAATGGCCCATCCTAGACCATTTATTTTTGGAGCACCAACCCCAAAACTCAAACATAATGCTGCTGCTATGAATCTAAATCATCCAGCAAAAGTAGTGACTCAAGGTGAGTCTTCTGGCATGGCTGGAATGGCAATATCAGATGCTATCAGATACATGTTAGTTGAAAAGAGACATGCAGCTGATGGTTCTCAGAAAAGTCCAAAACAATCTGCTGAAAGACTACCCTTCAATCAAACGGCTGCTGAAAGAAGACACAAGTATAGAGCTACACATCTACCCACTGTTCATGAAGCAGTACAGCGTAATGTTGGTCCCAAACAGAAAAGGAGATACAATATCTATGAGTGCTGGTGTTGTGGCAAACTGGGCCACTATGTTGCAGATTGCTGACATAATCCTTCTGTGTCCAGAAGTTACCAACATATCAGGAATTCTGCAGGAAGGCAAGGTTATTTTCAGACTAATATGAAACTAGGACCCAACATAATTGGGGTACTAAGGTAAGGTGATTTGTGTTCATTTCAGGTTAGTTCAAGTACCAGTTCTGCTAAATGGTACTTGGACAATGGATGCTCCAGGCATATGACTGGAACAAAGGAGCTATTAAAGGAGTTCACTTCAGTAAAGAATGGACCCAAGGTCATCTTTGGAGGCTCTGATAAGGGGATAACAAGGGGCTATGGTAATATCTCAAATGACATAATCACCATCACAAAGGTGGCTTATGTGGAAGGGTTGCAACACAACCTCATAAGCATAAGCCAACTATGTGATTTTGGTTATGACATTTCCTTCCACAAGGATAAGTGTCACATCAAGAGGTTAAGTGACCAAAGTGTCATCTTAACAAGCACAAGGAGTGGGAATGTCTATTCCTTAAACTTTTCTTGCTTAAATAATAGTTCCCATATATGCTTAGTTGCAAATGAAAAAGTCTTATATTGTGTCCAATGGCACAAGAGACTGACTTATTTGAATTATAAGACTATTGGTTAGCTCTTCAGTGATGAGCTTATTAGGAATGGTCCCAAAATAAAATGCTCCAAGGAGCGTATCTATGCTGCTTGCCAAAAGGGTAAGCAGACTAAGACCTCTTTAAAGAGCATTGGGGCCAAGGACTCAGTGAGATGCTTTTATCTCCTACATATGGACTTGTTTTATCCTATGCCTGTTCATAGTCTAGGTAGGAAGGTCTACACCCTTGTGGTGGTTGATGACAATTCCAGGTTTACTTGGGTGTTCTTCCTTAGAAGAAAGGATGAAACCCTTGAAATCTTCATGAATTTTGTCAGGCAAATTCAGAATGAGCTTGCATGCTCTGTGGTCAAAATGAGAAGTGACCATGGAACAGAGTTTTAGTCTACTGCTATGACTACATTCTGTGAAGAGCGAGGGATTCATCAAGAATTCTCCTCTCCAATAACACCCCAGCAAAATGGGTTAGCTGAGAGGAAAAACAGGACACTCATAGAAGTTGGGAGAACATTATTGAGTGACACTTCTCTCCTTGAATATTTATGGGCTGAGGCAGTTAATGCTGCATGTCATGTGCTTAATAAGGCTTCTATCACCAAAGGCCACAAGAAGACTCCCTATGAGATCTTGAAGGGCAGAAAACCAAACAAAGCCTATTTCAGGATCTTTGGTTATTAATGTTTCATCCAGACAATGGTATGCCAAAAGTGACTTAGTTTGCTGTCAAATCCCATAAGGGGACCTTTGTTGGGTACAACAATAATAGTAAGACATATAGAGTCTATAACTTGACAAATCAATTTGTAGAAGAATCTATCCATGTAGTGTTTGATGAGTCATGCATGATTGACAGTGAGCTGTCAAGCTCTTTGCCTAGCTATGCAGGTACATAATTCATGATGAAAAAGCTCTCCATCAAAGATAAAGACCCAGCTATGCAAGAAGAATATGAAGAATAATGCAGTCCAGAGGAAGCATAGGCCAGTCAAGCTGCAAATGAAGACCAACCTACTGAAGAAAATAATAATCAGCAGGAAGCAGTCAGGCTGCCCCTACAGTCAGATATCTGAGAGATCATCCTCTAGATCAGAAAATAGGTGAGGCTAGCTAAGGTGTATAAACCAAAAGCAGGAGTCTCAACACAGCTCTCTATTCCAGTTTCCTATCATAAGAAGAGCCCAATAAATTTGAAGAAGAAAATCAAGACCAATTCTGGATTGGTGCAATGCAAGAAGAACTGAACGAGTTCAAAAGGTGCAAGGTTTGGAAGGTGGTTCCCAGACCAGGTGGATACAATGTCAATGGAGTCAAGTGGATTTTCAGAAATAAACTTGATGAAAATGGCATTGTAACAAAGAGTAAAGCTAGACTGGTGGCCAAAGGTTATAGACAGGAAGAGAGGATTGATTATGATCAAACTTTTGCCCCAGTTGCAAGGTTGGAAGCAATCAGACTGTTCCTTGCATTTACAGCCTTCCAGGGATTCAAGGTATTCCAGATGGATGTCAAGTTCACCTTCCTGAATGGATACTTGAAGGAAGAAGTTTATGTAGTGCAGCCTCCAGGTTTTGTAGATTCTAACTCTCCTACTGCTGTATATATACTTAGGAAAGCTCCTTATGGGCTTAAGCAAGCCCCAAGAGTATGGTATGAGACATTGTATACCTTTCTCATTGAGAGCAAATTCTCAAGGGGGAAGATATACAAGACCCTATTCCTAAGGTAATCTAAGCGCAAGATCATCCTAGTCCATATTTATGTTGATGACATAATATTTGGCTCTATTGATGACAACCTCTGCAGGAAGTTTGCAAAACTTGTGCAGGGGAAGTTTGAGATGAGTAGTATGGGTGAACTGAAATTTTTCTTGGGACTCCAAGTAAAACAGACTGATAATTGTCTATCCATATCCCAGTCAAAGTTCACCAGGGAGATAATCAAGAAATATGGCATGTACAATGCTTCCACCATAAGAACTCCCATGAGCACAAGTATGCCTTTAGGTAAAGATGATCTAAGGAAGCCTGTTAATCAACCTCTGTATAGAGGTATAGTTGGCTCCCTTCTCTACCTCACTGCATGTAGGCCTGACATTATGTATGCAACATGTGTATGTGCTAGGTATCAGGCCTGCCCTTAAGAGTCTCACTATACTGCTGTGAAAAGAATCTTGAGATATCTTAAGGGTACCCCAGATCTTGGCCTTTGGTACCCCAGGAATGGGGAATTTTAACTAATAGGCTATTTAGATGCAGATTTTGCAGGCTATAAGGAGGATAGTAAGAGAACTTCAGGCTCATGTAAATTTCTAGGTGGAAGGCTTGTCTCTTGGAGCAGCAAGAAACAAACGAGTGTTGTAATATCAACAACAAAGTCCGAGTATATTTCAGCTGGAAGCTGCTGTGCTCAGTTTCTATGGATCCAACATCAACTTCAGGACTACAATATTCAGATAAGTATAATCCACTCTTTTGTGATTGTACTAGTACAATTTCTATAGCTAGGAATCCTGTCTCGCATAATAGGACTAAGCATATATAAATTAGGTATCATTTCATTAGAGAACATGTGGAAAGGGAGGACATCTCCCTTGAATTTGTCTCCATAGACAAGCAAGTGGTTGATATCTTCACTAAGCCACTAGATGAAGCCAAGTTCAATACCTTCAAATTTGAATTGGGTATGTTGAATCTTGTATAGCTTCAATTCTCTCTTCTACCATATGCTGTGAAAGTGATGTGTTATATCTGAAATACTGTAGGGGGGTGGGGGGTGGGGGTTAATAGAGTATTCTTAAATTCTTAAAATCTCTTACAGCTTTTGCTGTAATTGAGAAAGTGCATAAACAACTAAATGAAATATAAGCACCACAATCCTAAGAAGCACAAACACAGCAAGAACAAAAAGAAAGGGGCAACCAGACAACACAAGAAATTTATAGTGGTTCCCCAACCTGGGTACATCCACTCTTATACCACCCTGGTAGGAATCCACTCAGATTTTTGATCAGGTGCTTGACACCAATGAGCTTTTGTCAGGTTCTCAAAAACGAATCCTCAAGTCTTTTGGTCAGGTGACTTGCAACAAGGAATAACTTTTAAAGGGAGTTATAACCCTTTATACAGTGGGGGAGGGAGAGATGATATTGTCTTCTCTTTCTCAATATACAACTGAGAAGACTTATGGATATGATTTTAGCAAATGGCTCCCCCTGTGATGTTGAATGGTTCAGGGAAATCTGGAGCTTTGCTTTAGGGTGATAGGCCTTCAGTATTTACGCAGCCTTGACCAGAAAGGATCTTCAGGAACTTCTTGATAGATGGAATTGATGTTGTCCTTTGAAGTGTCTTGGGGGGTTGAAGAATGAAGACTCTTGATTTTGATTGATTGTTCTTCTTCTTCAGGTAGCAGATGTTCTTCTGGTCTAGTGCTTCTTGAGTTGCTGTATCCGAGTTCTGTGAAAGAAAGATCAGAGAAGATTCTTTGTTGCAAACTGATTATCTTTCTTGTCTCTGTGACTGTATTCTCTATCAGATCCATCTAGGAAAGGAGAGGAAATTGCTTTTATATTTCCTGTCAAAATTCTCTTTCGAAATTTGAATCCCTCTGCAATCAATGCTGACGACCTTGAGAATAAACTGCATTGATTTATTTCCCCAACTGTCCCATGGAAAAACGGCAAGTAATAATCCTAGAGAAGACCATAATTAATGCTTTGTCTAATGGTTATATTCATAGAATATTGAAGCATTAATTACTCAGGAATTATTGCATTAGGAAAGGGACTGAATGAAGGAAATGACTAAGTCTGGAATCATCAAACGGATAACAGAAATCGTCGAGCTGAGTTGCTGAGTTCGTCGTCCAGATGACTTCTGTTCGTCGAGCTGAGTTCCAAGATCGTCAAGCAGAGAGCAGAACTATATTCTCTATAAACTTTGCCTTTTCTATGTATGGAGTTCGTCGAGCTGATAGCTGATTTCGTCGACCTGACAACTTGTTAATAGAACCCATGGGGAATGTGTCGACATAAGTTCTGTATGTCGACACAATTGCTGTTGGGTCGACACAATTACTTCTTTTCTCGACATGGCTGTTGTGTTGATAGAAATCTAAAGTGTGTTGACATAAGTCCTGTGTCGACACAATTGCTGTTGGTGTCAACACAAGTCCTAGTTCTGGTCTCGACACAAACTTCTGGTGTGAAGTGTTGAAGTACCTAGAAATCGTCGACCCGAGAATCTGTTTTGTCAGCTGAGGAACACTAACTGCTGCTGGATAACTCTAGCCAAAGTGGTCAAGGTTTGTCGAGTTGAGAATCTTGAAGTCGTCGACTGAAGATGATTCTGGACTTAGAAAAATTGAGAAACTTCTGGAGTAATAAGTTATAGAGAACCCAGAATTCGTCAAGCAGAGAACTAAGTTCGTCGACCGGTGTCTAGAGAACAAAGTCTGGACTTGGAATGCTGAAGGTAGAGTCCAAAGATCGTCGACTTGAGAATCAAGTTTGTCGAGCTCAGTTCAGAGAATTTTCTCTAAGATTGTTGAGCTGAGCACGACAATCGTCGACCTGAGTTCGACAAACATCGAACTCATTTTATTGAGTCTTTGAAAAATCTCTAAGTCTTGAGTCTCTAGCAGTCTGATGATGACTGGTCCATGCTGTGTTGATACTAAGGACTTGGCCTAGACTCTAGGACACAACTATGACCTTGGCTATACAAGATGGGTCACAAGATCCTAACTTAGTGAACCTAGCCCAAATCAAACTAGGGATCCAACAATCTCCCACTATTTGGGTGAGGTCACTAATTACATACTCAGACTCAACTGAAAATAAACAAAGCAAGAAATCATATATCTGGCAGAGATCAATAACACATGCAACAGATATATATGTATAGATAAGATTTGTTCAGAAATAAGAAAACAGTTTAAAACATAACAAAAATAAAATAGACAAGAACGCATTTCTTTTGCTTCTTCTCTTTTGGCTTCTCTTCTTTGTTCTTGTCTCCAGGCTTGGTAAAAACAATCTCTCTATTTGGATCAGAAGCTTGCACCTTGGTCATGGTCATATCAGCAGCCCCTATAATCTTCAAAGATGTGGCTCTGGGGACTACTTTTCTGGGTGCAATTTCATATAATCATCAACATTGAAAAACTTGTTAGCTTTCTCATACCTCTTAAGCTCTTCTTTCATGTATTTTGACATTATTGTATATTCTGAGGGATCCTGGAACCTGGCCATCCTAGCTGATGTAGCTGTCTCTGGATCTTCAAAAGGAACGGGAGGAGAGGGAGTTCTGTTGGAGCTTTCAGCTTGTTGATGTTCAGAGAATTGTTGCTGTGTTTGTTGTTGATGTTGCTGCTTGCCAGAAGGATACTGACTTTACTGGCTGCTTCCTGAGAATGAGGATCTACCACCTTGATGTCTTTGATATGTTTGGAATTAGGTAGACCTCTGGGAAGTTGTGCCTGAAGCACCAGCAGCTGGAGGAGGAGGAGGAGGAGGGTCCCTTCTGTATTTCTGAGTTGGAGGAGGGGAGTATCTTCTGCTTCTTTTCCTTTCTTTCTGTTCCTTTTTAGATAACCACATCCAAGCTGGAATCCATTTATATGGAGTTATCTTCTGAAGAATATAGTAGGGAGTGTCATTGGTTGGATTTGGTTTAGGAGCAGGAGAAGGAGGTGCTTTCCTCTTCTTAGACACTTTCTTCTTCTTTGGATCCTCATCAGAATCCTCATCCTCATTATCATCATCATTAAATTCTTGAGGATCATCATATAAGGCATCAATGGCCTTTAGTATAGACTTATCAATTGGCTTTTCATCCGGAGCAATAAAATGAGAAGGAGTAGGAACTGGAGCTGGAGGGGAAACTACAATAGGAGCTGGAGAAGAAACTTCAACAGAAACTGGAGAACTACCTCTGACAGTGCTTTCAGCAGTTGCCTTATTCTCTTCCTCAATGTCAGCCAAGATCAAGTCATCAAGATCTTTCATTGGAGAATCATCCATAACAAAACTGGGAGCTGAAATAGCCTCTAGAGGGGATGGAATGATTATGGGCTCTGGAGCAGCAAAAAGAGTTCTGAGTTGCTTGGCAACTTTTGAACTAATAGGGGAGGGGTATGGAACAATAGCCAAGGATGGCTTAGTGTGATCTGCTAGAATGAAACTCAAAAATACAGTATCAAAAATTTTCAGCAAATATGCTAAATCTACTGTAGGATTAATGATGAAATCACCAACAGTAATTATTTCTTCTTGAGCCGACTCTTCTATATCCATGTCAGTCTCAATAAAATTAATGAAATTAATCAAATCTGTATCTATAAACTCTGTATCTACTACTGTTGCTACCTCTGCATCTGCTGGACCTGCTGGAACTGAAACTGAAACTGCTGCTACTTCTGGAGCTGCTGTAACTTCTTCATCAAGCATCTCCCCCTGCCTGGTTTCAATAATAACTGGAGCCAGGCCCCTAAATGAAGAGGGGGCAGCAGAAAGGGCAGAGATCTGGGCAGATAGAGAGGAAATGGAAGTAGCAAGAGGTGTAATGGCCTCTGCTGTGATTATTTTGAGGAGGGGTGTGATGAGAGCAATAATAGAAGAGATGGTGGAGGGGTCCAGTGTTGGAGTGGCAGTTGGTGTTTCAGATGGTGGTTGAGTGAAAACATTTGGAGTGATGGTAGATGTGGGTGAGAATGGAGAGATGGTATCTTGCATTTGGATATCCTAGATGGATTCAGTTGGAGGAGAGGGAGTAGTGGGAGGAGATGACAATAGATTGAAGGATGGTATGGAGGACAAGTGGGGTGGAAGAGGAGATGAAGGTGGTGATGGAGAAGGAGAGGGTTGATGATATTCCTGAGTAGGTGATAAGGGGATGTTAGTAAGATCTAGGGGTGGAGAGGTGGCAGGAGAGGTAACAGCAACAGATGGTTATGGTTGTGGTTGTTGTTGGGGTTGTGGAGTAGAGGTTAGTTGAGTTTGGAGTGCTGGAAGAGATGGTGGTGAGGGAATACTCTCTTCAGTATGGTGGGGAGTGGCTCTAACAGCCCTTGTGCTTTCAGAAGCTGTGGTGGAAGAGGTTGAAGCCTTAGAGGGCTTGGAGATTGTCCTCTCCGACCTACTAAACAAGGCACATGTTATCCTTTTACTGGCATTTATGAATATGGTCGGGGAGACCAGTTATTCAGCAGCTTTTTCCTTTAAGAAGATCCATAGGATCCTTCCAAAACAAACTTCCTTTTTATTGTTCTTTTTCTTGATTAGATCAAAGATGATCTGAGCCCAAGCCACTTGCTTCTTATTAACCACTGCACACATAACCAAAAACTGATGCCTGGGTATATGATCATGGGCAGCGTGCATGCCTAGCAAGACTTTCCCAACAATATCTGCCAGAAATTTGTGTTGGAACACCCTATTACTAATTTGGGTCAGGATCACTATGTCTCTAGGAACCTTTGCTTGACCTCCTGTATAGCTTAATAGGTCAATTAGAATTGAGTCTAAGGGTTAGAAGTCTAGGTTTGGAAGCTGCCCTGAAGACCAAGATTTTGTGTTTGGAGACCAAGTCATATCGTCGAGCTCAGCACGATGATTCGTCGAACTCCGGTCGACGATCGTCTAGCTCAACTTTGACAGATCGTCGAACTCCATTCGACGATCACTGAGCTCAACTTCATTATATCGTCGAACTCCATTCGACGATCGGTGAGCTCAGGTCGACGATTTTGACTCTGCTTTGGATCTTTATCTCTGAGCTCAGTTCGACGATCTTTGAGCTCAGATCGACGATATTTTGCTGCTGTATATTTCCAGATCGCTGAGCTCAGCTCGACGATAGCAGAGCTCAGTTCGACGATTTCAGATAACTTCCAGGATGTTTCTAAATTCAAATTCAAATCAGTTAAGGAGTTATTCTGCAATTAATTCAGAGATTTCCTAGCCGTTTTCATTCATTTCTGCACCAAGTTTCAAGGGATTTTTCAAGGAATATTTCTATGGACTTTCCTCCAGAAGAGATTTTGCAATTAAGGATGCAATCAATGCAGGCTAACGGCTATTCTTGACAGAGAATGTTATTCTATTCTGTACCAGAGATTATAAGACAGAATTTTTTGAATCACTTATAGAACACAGATTACAGAGACACATTCAAAAATATTCTGTCAAAAAGAATTCTGAAGAACACTCATCCAAGGAGATCAAGCTTTCTCAAATCTTCAGATTTCTTTAGTTTTCAAAGTGTTCAAGGCCAACATATTTTCAAGACTCCAGACATTCAACATTTCAGCTATTGCTGAAATCACCTATTGCTGGAGTTCAATCTTTGAAGGCCTATCACCCTCAGCAAAGCTTTTCTTCCTGAAGATCTCAAGGATTCAGGGGGAGCTTTGACATCAATAATCCACATAGTTTTCTCAGTTGTTTTAGAAAGAGAAGACTTCCATCACTCTCTCACCCCCTCATTGTAAAGGGTTTCTCAAACTCCCTTCAAAAGTTTGAGCTTGGTTTTTGAGCACCTTGTCAAAAGCTCATTGGTGGCAAGACACCTGATCAAAAAATCTGCTTTGGTTTTTGAGCACCTTATCAAAAGCTCATTGGTGCCCAGGACACCAGATCAACTAATCCTGCAGTGGATTCCTACCTAGGGTGGTAGAAGAGTGGATGTACCCAAGTTTAGGGGAACCACTATATTTCCTTGTGTCTTCTGGTTTTGCTTGTGTTTATGTTTGTTTCTGGCCTTGATTTTTCTGTGATTAGCTTTTGTTTAACTTAGTTCTGTGTTTGGTTTTGAACTGCTTCCCTCCTCACACATATTACAACAACTGTTGTAAAAAGTTTCAAAGCACCATATACTCTATTCACCCCCTCTAGAGTATATCAGATCTAGCTGCACTTTCAATTGGTATCAGAGCCAGGTTGGTTAAACATACCATACCTGATTGGTTGTACAGGCTGACACCTGGACCCAAAGATCCCAAGTTAGATCTGTTTTTCTTTTGTAGTTTATTATTAGATTTTGTTTTCACAAATCATGGCCCAAAACAAAAATTATGCTAGCACCAGACCTCCAGTGTGCAATCTTTCCAAGTTTGCACTTTGGAAAGCAAGGATTAGACTTTACATGAATTCTATTGACGAAGATATCTTTAAATCTATTTTGACAGTATGTGCAAGACCCCCAGAGAACACAAGTACAAATGTTGTTCCACTTCCATCAGGAACAGATGCTGATATCAAGAGATGGAAGGTAGTTGATGCTAAGGCTATGAACATCCTAGCCCAGACAATGTCAGATGACATATTTCAAAAGATTGCTGAATGTAATTCAGCCAAGGAAATTTGGGACAAACTCTCAGAAATAGTCTCAGGCTCAGCTGATGAGAGAAAGGATAGGAGATCCCATCTCATCACTCAATATGAGAATTTCAAGAAGGGAGAGACTGAGTCAGTGAGAGACATGTACAACAGGCTAAGTCTAATTGTCAGTGAACTCAGGACATTGGACAAAGAGATCTCTCTAACTGAACTTAATGACAAGATCCTAATGTGCTTCCCCAGCACTTGGGATTCAAGAATCTGGCCAATTAAGGATGCCAGAAGTCTGAATGAGATCACCACTAAAGCTATGTTGGGTAAGCTCAAATCTTATGAGCTACTCATCAAGAATAGAGAGGAAGAACAGAAGGCTGCTTCACCAGCCACAAGAAAAGAGAAGACCATAGCCTTCAAGGCAACTGAAGATCTGCCTGAAGATAAAGCCACAAGCAATGATGAACTACTCAGTCTGCTGGCCAAAAGATTTTACAAAATGGCCAGAAAGGACTTCAGAAGAAGATCATACAAGGAGCACGATAAGCCAAGGTATGACAAGTCCATTAGTAATAGTAAAGACATTATTTGCTTTGGTTGCAGGAAACCAGGGCACATAGTTCCTGACTGTCCAGAGAACAAGAACAAGGACAGAAGTGACAGGAAAGAAAGAAGAAAGGAGAAAGACTCCAAAAGGAATGGTAATGGCAAACCTTCTTCAAGCAAAAACAAGCATACAAGAAAAGGGTTTGTTGCTGAATCCTGGAGTGAGACTGAAGAGGAGTCAGAAGCCTCATCCAGCTCCAGTGATGATGAGGACGATGCAGAAGAAAAGGAGTTCTGCATGATGGCAATCAATGCCTCTCAGCACAATTCAGAGGAAGAGGAGTCAGAGTCAGATTCAGAGACTCAACCTGAAGAAGATCAGGTAATTGGTTCTTTTGATTTTAGTTCAGAGGATTTTAAATCTGAATTTAAAGCACTGTGTTTAGACCTGCTAAAGTCTGAGAAAGAGATTATCTCTCTCAGAAATCAATTATCTGAACACAATACTTTAAAGTCAGAAAATCTCAAACTCTCTCAGGAGTTGGAGTGCTGTAGGGAACAGATAGCTACACTGAAAAGTGAGCTCTCTGAGGCCAACAAGCTTGAAGAATCCCTTAATGGGAGAAGCATCAAGCTGATGGATATCACAAGCACAGTGAACTCTAGATTTAACAGTACACTAGGCTTGGGTGCTTCATCCAGCCAACCTATAGTCCTAACAACTCCAATCAAATTCATTTCTGACAAAGGAAAGGGAGTTGTAGAGGTTGCTAGGAAAAATTCTGATCTGCCTCTGAAAACCAAGTCCCAGCAGAAATCGTCGAACGGAGATTGACGATCATCGAATGAAGATTGACGATCGCCGAACGCAGCTCGACGATCTCAGGCAAAATCATCGAACGCAGATCGATGATCTCAGCCAAAGTCGTCGAACGCAGGTCGACGATCTCAAATACCTGACCTCAGCCATAGTCGACCGTTGAACGGAGCTCGACGATCTGACCCAAGATCGTCGAACGCAGCTCCAAGATCGTCGAACAGATGTCAGAGTTCTGGAAAATTTTTCAAAGGCAAATCAAAATTGAATCCTAAGGGTCCTTCATCCCAAATCTTTAACCCTTATACTGAATGGATTATACCTCCAAGGAGATATCATCCTGAAGGATATAAGAGTCAACCTGGGATGTCTTTCATTTCAGAATTTAATGGTTATCAACCTAGGCCAAAGGTAAACTGGGTCAAAAACAAATGAATTATCTTATGTGCAGGTGAAGACCTATCCAACATCTAACCAGCAATGGTATTTGGATAGTGGGTGCTCTAAGCATATGACAGGGAACAAGGACAACCTCATATCCTTCAGAGCCAAGCTTGGACCCAAAGTTATCTTTGGTGATTCAAACTTTGGACAAACTAAAGGATATGGTGCAGTCCAGATTGGATCAGTAACTTTCAAGAAGGTAGCTTATGTGGAAGGACTGAAGCACAACCTAATTAGCATCAGTCAGTTGTGTGATGAAGGCTACCAGGTGACCTTCAGCAAAGCCTTATGCAAAATCAAGTCAGAGGACAACACAACTGTGTTGACAGGTAAAAGGAAAGGTAACATCTATCTAATAGATTTTCTTTCAACTGATGTAGATATCTGCTTGTTTAATTCTGTCTGTAGACCCAATATTTTATGGCATAAGAGATTAGGACACCTAAACCTTTGAACTATTGATAGGCTATCCAAGGACAACCTTGTTAGAGGACTGTCTTCTGGCCCCTACAAGAAGGAAGGACTCTACAGGGCTTGTCAATTAGGCAAGCAAACTAAAAATAGCTTTAAGTCACTTAATAAGAGTGATTCACCTAGGATATTGTATTTGTTACACATGAATCTTTTTGGACCCATCACAGTACAAAGCCTAGGAGGGAAATCCTACACTTTAGTAGTTGTAGATGACTTCTCTAGATTCACTTGGGTGTTCTTTCTAAGGAAGAAGTCTGATAACTTTAAGTGTCTGACAGAGTTTCTCAAATATATACAGATTGAGTTCAATACTCACATTGCCCTGATCAGAAGTGATCATGGGACAGAGTTTGATTCTCTTCTTATGCAAGAGTTCTGTCAGAGTGAAGGGATCAGGCACACTTTCTCAGCTCCTATAACTCCTCAACAAAATGGGGTTGCTGAAAGTAAAAATAGAACCCTTATTAAATCTGTCACCACATTGTTTTCAGATGCTCATCTACCTCTATCCTTTTGGGCAGAGGCAGTGAACACCTCCAACTATGTGCTGAACAGAAGTCTGATACATAAACTAAATGGAAAGACTCCCTATGAATTACTCAAAGGGAAGAAACCTAAAGTTGACTATTTTAGAGTCTTTGGCTGTATTTGCTACATTCACAATAATGACAAGAAATATTTAGCAAAATTTCAAGCCAAAGCTGATGAAGGAGTGTTTCTGGGATACTCCATGATCAGCAAGGCCTATAGGGTCTATAATAAATCATCTTTGAAAATTGAGGAATCTGTTCACATTTCATTTGATGAAACTAACATGTCTTTCAAGGAGAAGATTTCTTCTACCATAGAACCTTTGCAGGAACATTCTCTAGTTGAAGACTTGAACAAGTTACAGGTTACTCAAGAGGATGAAAGCAATGAGGATGAAGGAGATGCTCAACACATTGAAGAACAACTTGAAGATCCAGTTGTTGTACAACAAGAGGAAACAACAACACAGGTTGGTGAACAATCAACACCCCCTGTTGATTTAGTAACATCAAGAGACCATCCAATTTCCCAAATAATTGGAGAAATCGCAGCTGGTTTGCAAACCAGAAATCAGGTCAACCAAAACCTGTTGCACACCTGCTTCCTATCTCAAATTGAACCTCAGTACATTCAAGATGCAGAGCAAGATCCACACTGGATCCTTGCAATGCAAGAGGAGTTGCATCAATTTGAGAGAAACAAAGTATGGGAACTAGTGCCAAAGCCTAAGGATCACTCAATTGTTGGAACAAAATGGGTATTCAGAAACAAATTGGATGATCAAGGAGTAATTATAAGGAACAAGGCAAGGATAGTTGCTCAGGGATATTCTCAAGAAGAAGGGATAGACTATGACCAGACCTTTGCACCAGTTGCAAGACTAGAAGCCATCAGAATATTTCTAGCTTATGCAGCACACAAAGGCTTCAAAGTATATCAGATGGATGTCAAAAGTGCTTTCTTGAATGGAGACATCAAAGAGGAAGTTTATGTCAGACAACCTCCAGGTTTTATCTCTCCAACTTATCCTGACTATATTTTTAGACTGAACAAAGCATTATATGGTCTCAAGCAAGCTCCTAGAGCATGGTATGAGACCCTAGCATGCTTTCTCTTGGAAAATGGTTTTATAAGGGGTAGAGTATATAACGGTCCAGGCCCATCCCATGGGAACCCGCTGGCACCGCCGGCCTACCAGGGTCCAGACCCGATCCCACCACTGGTAGTAAGCCTTTCACATTCAAGCCTGCAGGCCATGCACCCCAACCCCTCTCCGGCCTGTTTATCAGCACGGTAGGTTGTTGTCACTGGGTCTCGAACCCAGGACCTTGATAAGAGAGCTTTCCTCCACTCCCTCATCACCAACTGAGCTGCAGCTCAGTTGGTGATGAGGGAGTGGAGGAAAGCTCTCTTATCAAGGTCCTGGGTTCGAGACCCAGTGACAACAACCTACCGTGCTGATAAACAGGCCGGAGAGGGGTTGGGGTGCATGGCCTGCAGGCTTGAATGTGAAAGGCTTACTACCAGTGGTGGGATCGGGTCTGGACCCTGGTAGGCCGGCTGTGCTAGCGGGTTCCCATGGGATGGGCCTGGACCGTTATAAAAAAGTGCACTTTTATTATAACACCCCTAGCCGATCAAACGTGACAGTGTCACGACTCTGCTCTAGGCGGTGCTACCGGGCTGCAGCCCAAGCATCCCAACCCCTCTCCCTCCAGGCCCATCAACATGGGACCCAGCTGGAACCGCCGCCCTACCAGGGTCCAGACCCGGGCCCACCACTGGTAGTCAGCCTTTCACATTCAAGCCTGCAGGCCATGCACCCCAACCCCTCTCCAGCCCACCGGCGGGTTGTTGGTGGCCGCAGCCTCCCTTTGATGAGGTAAACTCGATAGTCAAGCCCGCACTACGGGGACTTCCCAGGAGGTCACCCATCCCAGTACTACTCCAGCCCGAGCACGCTTAACTATGGAGTTCTTTCAACTATCATCACCAATTGAGCTCAGCTCAATTGGTGATGATAGTTGAAAGAACTCCATAGTTAAGCGTGCTCGGGCTGGAGTAGTACTGGGATGGGTGACCTCCTGGGAAGTCCCCGTAGTGCGGGCTTGACTATCGAGTTTACCTCATCAAAGGGAGGCTGCGGCCACCAACAACCCGCCGGTGGGCTGGAGAGGGGTTGGGGTGCATGGCCTGCAGGCTTGAATGTGAAAGGCTGACTACCAGTGGTGGGCCCGGGTCTGGACCCTGGTAGGCCGGCGGTTCCAGCTGGGTCCCATGTTGATGGGCCTGGACCGTTACAGAGTAGACCAAACTCTTTTCATTAGAACCCATAAGTCACATACCCTACTAGTACAGATTTATGTAGACGATATCATTTTTGGTTCTACTGACTCCAAATTATGCAGAAGGTTTTCTAACCTGATGCATTCTAAATTTGAGATGAGTAGCATGGGTGAGCTATCCTTCTTCCTAGGATTGCAAGTCAAGCAACATGCTGAAGGCATCTTTATTTCTCAAACCAAATATGCAAATGAACTGGTTAAGAAATTTGGTATCTTGTATGAAAACACCCATGCCTACTAATGCTGTATTGGATGCTGATGAACATGGGAAACCTGTTGATCAGACAACATATAGAGCAATGATTGGCTCTCTACTGTACCTTACAGCTAGTAGACCAGACATAATGTTTGCTACATGTATATGTGCTAGGTTCCAAGTAAGCCCTAGAGAGTCACACCTAACTTTAGTAAAGAGGATTCTCAGGTATGTTAAAAGTTATCCAAATCTAGGTCTCTGGTATCCAAAAGATTCAGCATTTGATTTAACTGGATTCTCAGATGCTGATTATGCTGGATGCAGAATTGACAGGAAAAGCACCAGTGGAACTTGTCAGTTCCTTGGTGACAGACTTGTCTCTTGGTTTTGTAAAAAACAAATATCTGTGTCAACTTCAACTGCTGAAGCTAAATATATGGCTGCAGGCAGTTGTTGTTCACAAATCTTGTGGATTCAAAACCAACTCCTAGACTATGGCTACAACTTAGAGAAGTCTAAAATATTTTGTGATAATACTAGTGCTATTTCTATAGCTCAAAATCCAGTCCTCCATAGTAGGACAAAACACATAGAGATTAGGCATCATTTCTTAAGGGATAATGTTGAAAAGAATAAAATTGAACTACATTATATCCCAACTGATTTACAAAGGGGAGATATTTTCACCAAGCCATTGGATGAAAAGAAACACACCTTCTTCCTAAATCAGTTAGGAATGTTAGATGGAGGAAGTCTTAAATAATATCCAAGATTTTGAAAGCTTAAAAATTGACCAAGACTAGGCAAACATTCTGATTTTTCTTAATGTCTAGAATTTTTCTGATCTCTGAACTGCGCTCGACGATTTGGCCCAAGATCGTCGAACGGAGATCGACGATTTCCAAAAATCGTCGAACTGAGTTCAGCGTCTCTCAGATAGTATGAACTATCTCTTCCGGTCAACGATCGTCGAACGGCGCTCGACGATTATGTTCTCTGAACGATCGTCGAACGGAACTCGACGCTCTCCAATATCGTCGAACGGAGATCGATGATGTTGAAGACTCTTCAGATTCCTTTAGAAGCCTCGATCGTCGAACTGAGTTCAACGATCTTTCCAATTCTACGTCGAACCCTAATATAAAACTCATTTTTCGCCGTCGTTCACTTTTGCGCTTTCGATTTCTCTGCAAGAATTTTCTTTCCCTCCAAACAGTTCTACACTTGGTCGTTTTGTTTGTTGAATTTTTGCAGGTACCCATGGCTGTGTCAGTTGCTGTTCTTGCTGCTATGAAGTTTGATGCTGGTTTTGACATAGACCTGGAATCATTCCGCACAACTGACCAAGTTTTTCAAGATATATTGGGATTATTCAAAGACCAGAACTTGACTGCCATAATGACCACCAGGATCAAGCTGGTATCTGATGAAATAAAGGAGTGGGTTTATACTGCCCATAATCAAGATAACTCTACCATTGTTGGATCTATAGCTGGAAATCAGGTACCCTTGACCCCAACAATTCTATTAGAAGTTTTTGAGTTGAGAAATGGAGAAGATACTGCTGAGTTATCTGGAGATGAGTATTCTGAACTACTTGCCAGAATGGGTCATTCAGAGGGAAACCCTAGCAAGCTCTTCAAAAGGAACCTGTCTGTAGAATATAGGTTCATGGCAGATGTTGTTGGGAAAGTGCTACTGGCAAAGCACTCTGCCCATGATACAATTTCTAGGTATCAGCTCTGCCTCATAGGAGCTCTTGTGGACAAGAAGAATCTGAATTGTGGAGAGGTTTTCTTTGACCTCATCAAAAAGAAAATCAACAAAAGTTTTGTTAACTTTGGGAGAATCATCGGAGTATTTCTGCAGCACAGGTGCCCTGCCTTGCTGGTCTCCTCTGGAATTCATATAAATGCCTCCAAGAGACTGTCTTGTGCCCTCTTTGGAAAGTGGGACAGACAAATCAGCAAGCCCAGCAGGCCCTCCTCCAGCACTTCTTCAGGCACAAGGACTCTAAGAGTCACTCCTCCACAGGTCTCTGCCCCTGCAGATGACCTGGCTGCTGCTGTTGCCTCTCCTCCTCCTCCAATTCCATCCCTTCCCATACCATCCACCATTCCAGCTCCATCCACCATCATCATATCCAGCCCACCTCCAACATCCACACCTTCTCCAGTACCCATTCTACCTCCACCAGAAGAACAATTCCACCCACTATTCTCCTACCCTCCACCAGATGTCACTTCATCACCCTCTCATCCATCCTTCACCCTACTTGATGAGTCCTTTATGGATGATTCCCCATCATCTCCTCCTGAGCTACCCTCATCCTCCACTTCATTTCAAGACCTCCTACACCAAATCATTGATCAACCAACATTTACCCCATCTATCTCCATTCCCCTATCCTCCATATCCACCTTTCCAACACCTCAGCCATCCCTTCCACCCTACTCCAGCTCTCCACTACCAGAACCCTCATCTGCTCCTATCTCTTCTACCTCTGCTCCAGTAACCCTTGAGCAAGTAGACCTCCCAGCCCTTGTTGACAGGCTGTATGAGCTGCTTGCCCCCAGGCTCTCTCTGTTGTTGGAGACCTCCTTGGCTCCCCTCCACCTGTCAGTGGCAGCCCTCTCTGCCAGGCTCTCTTCCCTCTTCCCTCAGGCAGAACCTACAGCAGTGTGCCTTGATCCAGACATGTCTGCATCTAGGCAGGGGGAGATGCCATATGAAGTGAATCTTCATGCTGCTGATGCTGCTGTTTCTGTAAGCTGTCTGTCTGCTGCTGCTGCTATTACTGCTTCTTCTGCTGCTCCTCCTCTTGCTGCTGTTGTTGTGCCTCAAGCACAAGTTCCTCCTGCTGCAGTCCTTGCAATAGACCTCAGGTCTTTGCTATCAGTTTTTGATTCTGCATACTTCAGCTGTCTGCCAGAGGTCAATGTTGTCCAGCCTCCAGAAGATTTATCCAAGGCACTTGTGCCTTTTTCTTGCTGTGACCCTAGCATTATCACCTCCTTTGTAAATTCAGTAATTGCTGCTGCTGAAAATATTGATGCTGCTGCTTCTTCTGAAGAATGTATTATTGTTGCTTCTGACATTACTGCCTCTACTGCTGCTGAAGTTCCTGTTGTTTCTGATGAACAAATTTCCAAGGACATTCTTATGACAGAGGCACCTGAATTTGAGCCTTCTGCAGTCTTTGATGATATTCCTTCTGTTTCTATTGTTGTTAGTGAGACAGTTGTTGCTGCTGCCACCTCTCCAGAGCCTACTGTTGCTGTTGTTGTTGTTACTACTTCTGCCTCATCTGCTTCTGTTCAACTCAAGAAGGATCTAATGAAGAAAATAGATGCTCTCTATGATGACCAGAGTTCTGAGAGTGATGAATTTAGAACAGACTCTGATGACTCTTCTGCTACCATTGCCAGGAAAAGAAAGGCAAGGAGCAAAATAATGAAGAGGGTACCTCCTGCCAAAGTTAAGGATAACAATGATATTCCATATTACATTTTACATGACTGCCCTATCACTGAATACTGGATGCAATACTCCAAGAACCAGCTGAAGGCAATGAAGAAGAAAAGAAAATATGAGAAGGGTTCATCCCAATTCCAGCACTCTCATCCTCCTCCACCACCTCCTCCTGATGCAGGTGCAGGTGGAAGCTCTGCAGCTCAACCCCCAGCCAGAAGTCAGGCTCCCTATCAGCCTCATGCCAGATCTTACCACAGGGAAAGACAATCCAGGGGTTCTCATTCTACGAGAGGAGGATATAGAGGTAATCAAAGAGATATTCAAGTCTACTCCAAAGGTTACTCCAGGCAGCACCCATATTCTAGGGAAAGACAGAGTTCTACTAATACAACATCTGGTCCTTTCCCTAACAAGCTGAAAGAGACTGTGTCTGCCAGGCCTCCTCAAGACAATCCCTCCAACAGGTATGAACCACCTATACCTTTTGAGGATACTGAAAATAATCCAGCTGCTTGGACTGCAAGGTTAAAAGAACTAGCTGCACTGGATCAAATTAAAAAGGCTAGAGAGCAAGGAATAGACTCTTCCAACATTTCAACAATGTCTGAACAGAGACAGAAAGAGCTAGAGAGATATGCTTCAAGTAAATTCTTTGATGCTGACAGGTATATGGAATTATATCCTGAAGTTGTAGTTCCCAGGCCTAAAAAGCAAACATATTTGGGTGCAGCAGATGATACCAGGTCAAACAAAGAAGCCCTCAATCCTAACAGAGAGATTAAACTTGTTAAGGGCAAGGAGAAGAAATGATATTGTAAGGTGACAATTTTTGTGATTTCTGATTACTATCTAGATGATATATATCTCTGTGATTCTGCAATGTCTAGCTATTGTTTTTCTGTTTTACTGATTGTATGTTGTTATTTAAAATTTTTCCAAGTCTGTAAATAGTAATCCTAACCCAAATAGGGGGAGATTGTTGGAACACCATATTACTAATTTGGGTCAGGATCACTATGTCTCTAGGAACCTTTGCTTGACCTCTTGTATAGCTTAATAGGTCAATTAGAATTGAGTCTAAGGGTTAGAAGTCTAGGTTTGGAAGCTGCCCTGAAGACCAAGATTTTGTGTTTGGAGACCAAGTCATATCGTCGAGCTCAGCACGACGATTCGTCGAACTCCGGTCGACGATCGTCTAGCTCAACTTCGACAGATCGTCGAACTCCATTCGACGATTGCTGAGCTCAACTTCATTATATCGTCGAACTCCATTCGAAGATCGGTGAGCTCAGGTCGACGATTTTGACTCTGCTTTGGATCTTTATCTCTGAGCTCAGTTCAACGATCTTTGAGCTCAGATCGACGATATTTTGCTGCTGTATATTTCCAGATCGCTGAGCTCAGCTCGACGATAGCAGAGCTCAGTTCGACGATTTCAGATAACTTCCAGGATGTTTCTAAATTCAAATTCAAATCAATTAAGGAGTTATTCTGCAATTAATTCAGAGATTTCCTAGGCATTTTCATTCATTTCTGGACCAAGTTTCAAGGGATTTTTCATGGAATATTTCTGTGGACTTTCCTCCATAAGAGATTTTGCAATTAAGGATGCAATCAATGCAGGCTAACGGCTATTCTTGACAGAGACTGTTATTCTATTCTGTACCAGAGAATATAAGACAGAATTTTTTGAATCACTCACAGAACACAGATTACAGAGACACATTCAAAAATATTCTGTCAAAAAGAATTCTGAAGAACACTCATCCAAGGAGATCAAGCTTTCTCAAATCTTCAGATTTCTTTAGTTTTCAAAGTGTTCAAGGCCAACATATTTTCAAGACTCCAGACATTCAACATTTCAGCTATTGCTGAAATCATCTATTGCTGGAGTTCAATCTTTGAAGGCCTATCACCCTCAGCAAAGCTTTTCTTCCTGAAGATCTCAAGGATTCAGGGGGAGCTTTGACATCAACAATCCACATAGTCTTCTCAGTTGTTTGAGAAAGAGAAGACTTCCATCACTCTCTCACCCCCTCTTTGTAAAGGGTTTCTCAAACTCCCTTCAAAAGTTTGAGCTTGGTTTTTGAGCACCTTGTCAAAAGCTCATTGGTGGCAAGACACCTGATCAAAAAATCTGCTTTGGTTTTTGAGCACCTTATCAAAAGCTCATTGGTGCCCAGGACACCTGATCAACTCATCCTGCAGTGGATTCCTACCTAGGGTGGTAGAAGAGTGGATGTACCCAAGTTTAGGGGAACCACTATATTTCCTTGTGTCTTCTGGTTTTGCTTGTGTTTATGTTTGTTTCTGGCCTTGATTTTTCTGTGATTAGCTTTTGTTTAACTTAGTTCTGTGTTTGGTTTTTAACTGCTTCCCTGCTCACACATATTACAACAACTGTTGTAAAAAGTTTCAAAGCACCATATACTCTATTCACCCCCCCTCTAGAGTATATCAGATCTAGCTGCACTTTCAATTTGTATTCTGTAGATAAATATTTCTTCAACAACTTATTGGGGTTATCTCCAGTACAACCCATCAAACTCAACATCATATCATATTCTTCAGAATCTATTTCCAGTTCTTCTTCTCCATTATCCAAACCAAAGATTTCAGTTAATACGGCGGGAGATAGAGAAATGGTGTTACCCGTAATTGTTCCAATCATGGTGTTCTCCTCTGATGTTGATGATGTGTATACCCATTCTCTAATCTCTATTCCAGATAGTTTGATTCTTATAGTCATCAAATTCTTCAGATTCTGCTCTTCTAGTAGTTCCAAAATATTTAGAAAAATCGGGTCTGAATGTTTAAATGAATCAAAGTCAACTTCAAATCCGGTGTCGAACTTCATCGCAACCAACGTTCCCGCTGGAATCGCCATGAAATCACATGCAAGAGAGAAAAATAGCGATCAAGTGCAAAGAGAACAGAAAGCGCGGGACGGAGGTCGAAGAAAACCTAGATATAAGTTTTTCCAGAATATGAATCGACAAACTCCGTTCCATGAAAATTAAAACATTCTTCGATCTGGGTTCGACGAAATAATTTGGAGTTAAATGATTCGTCAAGCTTAGTCTGAAGATTTGAAGACATTTCGTCGAGCTCCGTTCGACGAAAGTTTTCTGAAGTGGATTCGTCGATCTCCGATTGACGAAAGAAACTTCACTCACAGAGAGTTCGTCGACCTCCGTTCAACGAATATCTCCCGAACTTTCCCTAGTTCGTCGAGCTTCGTTCGAAGAACTCTGGAAAATTCATCGAGTACAGACAGAAACTAAACTAAGTCTTCTCCATTGATCATTCCAAGCTGATTTATAAAGAACATATGGTTTCTTTCATCCAAAGGTTTGGTGAAAATGTCAGCTCTTTGTAAATCAGTGTAGATATAGACAAGTTTAATTTTGTTTTTGTCGACACACTCTCTTATAAAATGATGTCTAATATTTATATGCTTGGTCCTACTGTGATGGACTGGATTCTGTGCTATGGCAATTGCACTTGGGTTATCACAAAGTAGAGTTGAATTATTTAAGTTGAGACCATAGTCTAGTAATTGATTTTGAATACATAGCATCTGAGAACAATAGCTGCTAGCTGCAATATATTCTGCCTCAGCAGTTGAGGTGGACACAAATAACTGTTTTATACAAAACCAGGACACTAATCTCATACCCAGGAACTGGCAGGTTCCTGAAGTACTTTTCCTGTCCACCCTACATCCAGCAAAATCAACATCTGAGTATCCAGTTAACTCAAATTCTGATTCAGTGGGATACCATAGGCCTAGACTAGGACAACACTTTATATATCTAAAAATTCCTTTTAGGAGAACTAGATGAGATTCTTTAGGGTTCACTTGGAACCTAGTATAAAGGTAAGTGGCATACATGATATCAGGTCTGCTAGCTGTAAGGTATAATAGGGACCCAATAATGCCCCTATATAATTTCTGTTCAACAGGTTTCCCATGTGGATCAGAGTCTATTACAACATTTGTAGTCATAGGGGTTTTCTTTGCTGAGGCATCAGCCATCCCAAACTTTTTGATAAGCTCTTTTGCATATTTAGCTTGGGAGATGAAGATGCCATCAGGGAGCTGCTTCACTTGGAGAATAAGGAAGTAGGAGAGCTCACCCATGCTACTCATTTCAAATTTGGAATGCATGAGGTCAGAGAACCTCTTGCACAATTTGGAATCAGTATACCCAAATATGATGTCATCCACATATATTTGTAATAACAGTATTTGGTCCTTATAATATCTAGTGAAAAGTGTTTTATCTACTATGCCTCTAATGAACTTATGCTCTAACAAAAAGCTAGCTAAGGTCTCATACCAAGCTCTTGGAGCTTGCTTTAGACCATAGAGGGCTTTATGCAATTTGAAACCATGAGAGGGGTGAGTTGGAGAGACAAAACCTGGAGGTTGTTCAACATAAACCTCATCTTTTAATACTCCATTCAGGAAAGCACTCTTCACATCCATCTGATACACCTTGAATCTCTTGTAGGCTGCATAGACAAGGAATATTCTGATTGCCTCTAACCTTGCCACTGGTGCAAAGGTTTGCTCATAATCTATTCCTTCCTCTTGCCTATATCCTTAAGCAACAAGCCTAGCCTTGTTCCTCACTATTATACCTTGGGGATCGAATTTATTTCAGTATACCCATTTAGTTCCAATGAATGGATAGTATTGGTGTCTTGGAACTAAGTCCCAAACTCTACATCTCTCAAATTGGTTTAATTCCTCCTGCATTGCAATGATCCAGTGGGGATCTTGCTCTGCATCATGAATGGATAGAGGTTCAACCTGAGAGAGAAAACATGCATGCATCAAATCTCAATTGAGTTGATGCATGGTTTGTACACCTGCTGATATGTTTCCAATCACTTGAGATCTGGGGTGATCCCTTAGTGTGACAAGATTAGTGGGTGGAGTTGGTTCTACAATAGCAATATGAACTAATTCCTCTTGTGGAATTATGTTTGCTGTTGGGGGAAGATCAATTCCTTCAGTGCCTTCATCTTCACTTTCTTCAATGACTTGTGGAGACGGATATGTTGGAAACTCTTATGTGAGGTTTAGTCCATCCAACTTCTCACATAAGTGAGGTACCTGCAAAGTGCTATTGGTTGAAATCTCTTTCCCCTTGCAAGACATGTTAGCTTCATCAAATGTAACATGAATAGATTCTTCAATTTTTAGAGATGATTTATTAAAAACCCTATAGGCTTTGCTTACTTAGGAATATCCTAGAAAAATTCCCTCTTCAGCCTTAGCCTCAAACTTTCTAATGTATCTTTTGTTATTGTTGTGAATATAACATATACATCCAAATACTTTAAAATAGTTGATTTTAGGTTTCTTCCCTTTAAGGAATTTATAGGGAGTCCTATTTTTTAGTTTGTGAATTAAACTCCTGTTCAGGACATAATTTGTTGTGCTTACAGCCTCTGCATAAAAGGTTAGGGGAATGTAAGCATCTATAAGCAATGTACCTACAGCTTCAATGAGTGTCCTATTTTTCCTTTCAGCTACCCTATTTTGTTGAGGAGTTCTAGGAGCTGAGAAGCAATGCCCGATACCTTCCTTCTCATAAAACTCATGCATAAGAGGAGACTCAAACTCTGTGCCATGATCACTTCTGATCAATGCAACATGAGTAGAGAACTCAATCTGTATGGTCCTGAGAAAATCTGTAAGAACCTTAAAGGTATCTGACTTAGATCTCAGAAAGGACACCCAACTGAACCTAGAGAAGTCATCCACAATAACTAAGGTGTAGGATTTCCCTCCTATGCTTTGTACAGCAATGGGTCCAAAGAGATCCATGTGTAGCAAATAAAAAATCCTAGGTGAATCACTTTTATTAACATATTTAAAACTAGATTTAGTTTGCTTGCCTTGTTGACAAGCCCTACAAATGCCTTCCTTCTTGTAGGGACCAGAAGGTAAACCTCTAACAAGGTTGTCTTTTGATAGCCTAGCAATGTTTTTCAAGTTTACATGACCTAGCCTTTTATGCCATAAGTCATTCTGATTACTAGTTATATTAAGTAAGCAGATATCAGAAGTCGCAGAAAGAAAATCAACTAAGTATATGTTACATTGTCTACTCCTAATTAAAATAGTTTGGTTTTCTTTATTAGAAATAATGCAAGAAGTTGAGTTGAAATGTACCTGGTAACCTTCATCACATAGATGACTTATGGAGATGAGGTTATGTTTGAGTCCTCTAACATATGTCACTTTCTTGAAAGTGACTGCTCCAATCTTCACTTCTCCAAAGCCTTCTGACTGGCCACATTTGGAATCCCCAAAGATAACCTTTGGCCCCATCTTGGACTTGTATTTGTGTAAGATGTCCTTGCTGCCAGTCATATGTTTGGAGCAACCACTGTCCAAGTACCAAGTCTGATTCACACTTGGGTAGCTCTTCACCTTGTCAGCTTCAGAATCTGAAACTGCTTCATTTTCTGAATCTTCTTCTTCTGAATGCCTCCTGGAAGTATCAATGGCCATGAGGCAAACCTCTTTGGCCCTTGCCTCTTCCTCTTCTTTACTAGAGCTGGAGGATGATGATTCATCCTCAGTTTCACTCCAAGATTCAGCCACAAAACCTTTCTCCTTCTTCTTATATTTGCTGGAGGAAGGTCCACTGCTGTGCTGTCTTCTTGTGTCTTTTTCTCTTCTCTTCTCCTTCTTCTGATTCTCTGGACACTCAGAGATGAAGTGTCCAGGTTTTCTACAACCAAAACACACCACTTCTTTAGTTGGTGTTTTGTCATACATTGTTTTGTCATCCTCCCTTGATGACTTTCTCCTAAAGTCCTTTCTTGCCATTTTGTAGAATCTTTTGGCAAAAAGGCTCATCAGCTCTTCATTTGTGGTTGAATTCTCTGTCTCCTCAGCAGTATTGAATGCAATGCTTTGTTCTCTTCTTGCTGGAGGAGGTGTTCTTTGCTCAGCTGCCTCTCTGGACTTGATCAGCTGTTCATAGGACTTAAGCTTGCCTAATAGAGATTCAGTGGAGATCTCATTTAGGCTTCTGGCCTCCTTGATGGGCCAGATCCTTGAATCCCATGATCTTGGGAAGCACATAAGGGTCTTATCATTGACCTCAGTGAGGGTGATGTCCTTGTCCAAGGTTTTTAGCTCATTGATGATTGAGCCTAACCTATTGTACATATCAGCTACTGTCTCAGCTTCTTCTTTCTTGAAATTCTCATAGAGGGATATGAGATTGGATCTCCTATCCTTTCTTTCATCTACTGATCTAGCCACCATTTGATTTAGGGAGTCCCAAATGGCTTTGGTTGAGGTGCATTCAGCCACTTTTTGAAATATATCATCTCACATTGTTTGTGCCAGTATATTCATTGCCTTGGCATCAGCAATCTTTGCCTTCTTCTAGGCTTCAGTCCACTCAGGTGGTGGGACTGTAGTTGTGCTTGAAGATGTTACAAAAGTAGATGCTTGAGGGGGACCTGTCAAAATGGAGTTGTAGATATCTTCATCAATAGAGTTCATGTACAACCTAATTCTTGCCTTCCAGGTGACAAACTTATTCAGATTGCATACTGAAGGTCTGGTGCTTGTATAGTCCTTATTTTGTGCCATGCTGTGTGACTATAAATCTAATGGAAATGAAAAGAAAATAGATCTATCTCAGGATTTTTGGTTCAAGGGTTAGCTTGTACAACCAAGGGAATCCTGCTCTGATACCAATTAAAAGTGATGTCTTAGATCTGAAATACTCTAGAGGGGGGGTGAATAAAGTATTCTAAAATTCTTAAAATCTCTTACATCTTTTGTTGTAATTGAGAAAGTGCATAAACAACTAAATGAAATATAAGCACATCAATCCTAAGAAGCACAAACACAGCAAGAACAAAAAGAAAGGGGCAACCAGACAACACAAGAAATTTATAGTGGTTCCCCAACCTGGGTACATCCACTCTTCTACCACCCTGGTAGGAATCCACTCAGATTTTTGATGAGGTGTCTGACACCAATGAGCTTTTGATCAGGTGCTCAAAAACCAATACTCAAGTCTTTTGGTCAGTGACTTGCAACCAAGAATAACTTTTGAAGGGAGTTATAACCCTTTATACAGTGGGGGGGAGAGATGATATTGTCTTCTCTTTCTCAATATACAACTGAGAAGACTTGTGGATATGATTTTAGCAAATGGCTCCTCCTGTGATGTTGAATGGTTCAGGGAAATCTGGAGCTTTGCTTCAGGATGATAGGCCTTCAGTCTTTAAGCAGCCTTGACCAGAAAGGATATTCAAGAACTTCTTGACAGATGGAATTGATGTTGTCCTTTGAAGTGTCCTAGAGGGTTGAAGAATAAAGACTCTTGATTTTGATAGATTGTTCTTTTTCTTCAGGTAGCAGATGTTCTTCTGTTCTAGGGCTTCTTGAGTTGCTGTATCAGAGTTACGTGAAAGAAAGATCAGAGAAGATTCTTTGTTGCAGACTGATTGTCTTTCTTGTCTCTGTGACTGTATTCTTCTGTATTCTCTATCAGATCCGTCTAGGAAAGGAGAGGAAATTGCTTTTATATTTCCTGTCAAAATTCTCTTTTGAAATTTGAATTCCTGTGCAATCAATGCTGACGTCCTTGAGAACAAACTGAATTGATTTATTTCCCCAACTATCCCATGGAAAAACGGCAAGCAATAATCTTGGAGAACACCATAATTAATGATTTGTCTAACGGTTATATTCAGAGAATATTGAAGCATTAATTACTCAGGAATTATTGCATTAGGAAAGGGACAGAATGAAGGAAATGACTAAGTCTGGAATCGTCGAACGGATAATAGAAATCGTCGAGCTGAGTCCACAGTTCGTCGAGCTGAGTTGCTGAGTTCGTCGACCAGATGAAATCTGTTCGTCGAGCTGAGATCCAAGATCGTCGAGCAAAGAGCAGAACTATATTCTCTAGAAACTTTGCCTTTTCTGTGTATGGAGTTTGTCGAGCTGATAGCTGATTTCGTCGACTTGACAACTTGTTGAGAGAACCCCCGGGGAATGTGTCGACATAAGTTCTGTGTGTCGACATAATTATTGTTGGTGTCGACACAGTTACTTCTTGTCTCGACATGGCTGTTGTGTTGACAAAAATTTGAAGTGTGTTGACATAAGTCCTGTGTCGACACAATTGCTGTTGGTGTCGACACAAGTCCTGGTTCTGGTGTCGACGCAAACTTCTAGTGTGAAGTGTTGAAGTACCTAGAAATCGTCGACCTGAGAATCTGTTTTGTCGAGCTGAGGACCACTAACTGCTGCTGGATAAATCTAGCCAAAGTGGTCAAGGTTCGTCGAGCTGAGAATCTTGAAGTCGTCGATTGAAGATGATTCTGGACTTAGAAAAATTGAGAAACTTCTGGATTAATAAGTTATAGAGAACCCAGAATTCATCGAGCAGAGAACTAAGTTCGTCTACTGGAGTCTAGAGAATAAAGTCTGGTCTTTGAATGCTGAAGGTAGAGTCCAAAGATCGTCGACCTGAGATTCAAGTTCGTCGAGCTCAGCTCAGAGAATTTTCTCTGAGATCGTCGAGATGAGTACGACAATTGTCGACCGGAGTTCTACGAACGTCGAACTCGTTTTACTGAGTCTTTGGAAAATCTCTAAGTCTTGAGTCTCTGGCAGTCTGATGATGGCTGGTCCATGAGTGTTGATACTAAGGACTTGGCATAGACTCTAGGACACGACTATGACCCTGGCTATATAAGATGGGTCACAAGATCCTAACTTAGTGAACCTAACCCAAATCAAACTAGGGATCCAACATGATGCACTGTTTATTTTGCAGGTAGAACATGCTCTTCCTCTAGATTATGAAGATAGTGTGCAACTGTTAAGGGGGAGCTGGCCCAACAGTTGAACTGGATTAAGTCATAGGGGGAAGTTCTAATCCAGACAGATAGGGGGAGAAAAACACCTCATTATGCTCCCTATTGCAGAAGTCAAAAAGGGGGAGGATAGAAGTTAAGGGTTGAGAAGAACAGATAAGTGAAACAGTAAGGATGACAGCATGCCAGGGGTAGTAAGTAATTCTCCATAGGCTAGAGAAATATGGTAACATTTCCACACTCTACTAATGTTAAATTTTGTCTATGATGAATATGTTATGTTGTCAATGACTTGTATTGTTTTGACTTCTTTAAATAGGGTGATATTGTTGGGTCTATTGATCTCAATATTCCAGATTTATAAGAAGTCAAATGGGACAATGACATACACACATAATGTATTTGATGTGTGCTCTAGTTTATGCATGCAGGTAGTCCATGATTAGACAGGTGAAGAAAATGAGTCTGGTAGTAAAACTTAAATTTCGTCGAGCTGAGCTCGAAGTTCGTCGAGCTCAGCTCGAAGTTCATCGAGCTCAGCATGCTGGTCGTCAAGCTTAGCTCAACATTCCTTGGGAAAAGCACAAGAGCTCAGGTTTAAAATTTTGTCGAGCTCAGCTTGAAGTTCATCGAGCTCAGTTTGCAATTCGTCGAGCTCAACTTACAAATTGTCGAACTCAGCTCAACACTTGTTAAGCTAAAGACAAAAAAAATCAACTAAGGCAAAAAGCACTGAGACCGTTGAGAAGATCAGAGTTCGTCGAGCTCAGCCTATAGATCGTCGAATGCAGCTAAAGCTAGAGAAATTGACTAAGGCAAAAAGCGCTGAGACAGCTGAGATTGCTGAGAAGAAGGCATTGAGAGCGCTGAGACAACCGAGACAAAACTGGCTGAATTTCTTTAAGTCCAGAAGCGTTGAGTGAAGCAGGTTTACTTAACGCTTCTAATGAAGAAGGAGGCGCTGAGATAAAACTAGCTGGATTTATCTAAGTCTAGAAGCGTTGAGTGAAGTAGGTTCACTCAACGCTTCTAATGAAGAAGGAAGCGCTGAGACAGTTAAGAGGATATTCGCTGAGACAGAAGATAGTCTCAGCTGAGAAGCAAGGACCGCTGAGACAGAACTGCTGAGACAGAGACTTGTCTTAGCTAATAAGAAGAAAGCGTTCAGACAAAGGCATATCACAGCTATTAAGAAGAAACCGCTGAGACCGGTGAGTTAGAACCGCTGAGACAAATCCATAAAAAAATCACAAGTCCAGAAGCGCTAAGAGCCAAGACAGAAGGCATTGAGTGACTTAACATCACTCAATGCTTCATGGTTTTCTAGAATATTTTCTAAGTCCAGATGGTGATGACCATTGTTGACGTCATTAAAGTCAACTTATATGTAGCCGTTGTGGGAAAGCTGCAGTGGCACCGAAAGCTGCCTTGTCCTTTTCTGAAGAAGGTGGGGATCACCAAACCTTGGTTGGGCCCACATATAAATGTGTCGTTGATTTAAATCAACACATATAAAAAGAAAAATGAAAAGGGATTTTGGCAACGAACAACGAATGATAGAAATTGAACGGAATAAAGAAAAAAATAGAAAGGCGACTAGACATCATCTTCTCCACCAAGCTTGAAAGCAAAAGTCCAGTAGGGATAGCTGCAATGGCAAAGGAAGTTAGCTGAGCTCTTCAAGCTCAGCAAGATATTTCTTTCAAAAACAGAGAAGCTGATTCTTCCATTCAGCAAGTTTGTTGCTTCTCTTCTGTACAACAGAAAAGCGTTAGTTGTAGAAGAGGACTAATTCCTTCTACAGCAAGTGTGCTGTACTGAAATCTGCTTAGTACATCAAGGTAGAGTCGGAGATTTATCTATGAGTCAGTTGTTTATTTTTCTTAACCTATTCTATATTCTTTTCTTGTAGGATTCAGTTTATCTGAATCTGAGTGTAGGGCACTTTGTGCCTGAGGTACGTGACTAATTAGTCACTAAGGTAGGTGCCATGTTGGGGTACTGAGGTAGGATCCAAGTATGGATCTGAGCTGTATGGCTTAATTTCCTGAGATAGGAGAGTGTTGCTCTTTGAGGTCAGATCCAAGTGTGGATCTGAGGTAGGGTTGTCCTCCCAGCTTGAGTGCAGGGCCTTGTGCCTGAGGTAGGTGACTGGAGAGTCACTGAGCTGTAGGTGGTAAGTGTGTCACTGAGTTGTAGGCCTTGGAGGAGGCTGAGCTGTAGGTAACTGGTTGGGGTACTGAGTTATAGAAGTGTTGCAGCACTCTGAGAGTTGGGCTGTGTTCCTGAAGCTGTAGGGCTGAAGAGCCTGAGTTATAGGCCTTAGAAATAAGGTTGAGGTAGGTGATCAGTGGATCACGGAGCTATAGGAGTCCTGTAGGGCTTTGAGGTAGGAACCCTTATGGTTCTGAGTTTGGATTATGTGAAGAATCTGTGTTATAGGCTGAGGGCCTGAGGTAAGCTTGAGGAGCATATTGGTGGAGTTTCTGCCGAGTCCAACAAATCAGTTGGATAGGTGGGAGGGAAAGTGCATGTACCCAATAGGGAAATCACTATAAATCTTTGTTTCTGCTGTGTTGCTTGTCTTCTTTCTTATTGTAGGATCTAAGAACAAGCTCTAGATACTTTAATTTGAAAACAACAAAAGAACTGATAGAAATTCAAATACCTATTCACCCCCTCTAGATGATTAACTAACATTGAGTTAAATAACTTTCAATATGTTCAACATCCATATGGATATCATCCTCAGTAGCAGCCTCCTCCCAAGCATCATCAGCAACAACCACATCCTAAACTTCCTTAGGCACTAACTCTTCAACAACATTCTGAGCCATCTTGGCAACCTCTGTCATCAGATTCTCTGTCCCTACAATTGTTGCATCTAGAACTGGAACTGACTCTGGAATCACACTCAAGGCCACTATACTAGTCGACACTTGTGTTTCCACTGTGTCCCCCTCGATTCATGTACTCGAACACTCAGGAATTTCACTGAGGTGTGGAGAGGTAATCCTGACATCAGGAGTATGTTCTGCCTCCTCCATAGCCAAATCTAGGGCTCCCTGATGACGACGTTGTCCCGCCACTTTCTCTTGATGATCATGACCGTTTGATTAGTGGCGATGATGTCCCACCATTTGTTCGTGATAACGTTGCAGATGGTGCTGACGAGTTCTTTGGCAAGATCCATGGCGATGCTGGGTCCATGCAATATATTGATCGCCGCTGTAACCATACATTTGAAGACTCAGATGGACGATGCCCCAACAATAATTTCGATGCACGCCATCGCCGCGACAATTATTTTGCAACAACGCCATCACCATGATAATAATTTAGCTACGACGCTATCGCCACCATAACGCCATCACCGCTACAACTCCATCGCCGCAACAATAATCTAATAATTATAATGTTTTGTTATATTTATTTATTTCCTTATTGCCTTGTTTTAATTTGGGATTATATTTATTTATTTCCTTTTTTCTTTCATTTGATATGGGCTGAATATAGCCATCATATGTTTATTTATTTTTGAATGGAGGAGATTGAGTGGTGTAGCCTATATATAGGTCATGTTATGAAGAGTTTATGACTAGATTGATGAAAAAAAGAAACTAACCCTAAATTGAGATCGCCCTCTCATTCTCCTCCTCCTTTGGCCGCTGGCCTCTCCACCCTCTTCTTCTTATGGTCCGGCCACCTCTTCTCCCTCTCCCCTCCTCTATTCTCCACCTTAATAACCCTCTCCTCTCCAACTCCCCACAAGGATTAGAAGGATAACCCCCTTGAGGAATTCTGCCATCTCTTGGCTTCTATCATAGGATTCGGCCAACCAACGTCATCCGTTCTTGGTGGAGTTTTGTCCAAGAGCAAGATCAACGACGACAACGAACATTCTCCGGCGTGAAGCAAGGAAGGCGAGTGAGTTTCTCTCCATTCGGCGTGAGTCCGATAGAACCATAGAAGAGCGAAGTATTATTTTTTTTTAAATCAGAATCATCCATTCCGATTGGATTATGAAATTTCTACCTTTAGTGTTTCCCTCCTAGATAAATTCTTGTGGTAGTTTTACTTTGGCGTGGCTTTCGAAATTGTGATTCCGTCATGGTTTTGAACCAAAATGATTTTGTATTTTTCTTTTGATCTATTTAAGTTCGTGAGGATTGGCGGACGTCATTTTTTTGTTGGGAGAGATCCACCATTTTCCAAATCGTTTATTTTCGGTGGATCTCTTTTGGTACAACACACGCTCGACCGGATCGGTTAGATCACTTTCACTTGAGAGGATATTAGCTTATAGCTTCTATACGATCTCCAAGGTTGTGGCGAAGCCATACGTTAGCATTTGATTAATATTATTGCAAAATTGGGTGTGCTGTGTTTTAGTTTGTGAGATCGTAGAATTGGAACTTGAGAGAACGAATCGGCGTCGTTTGTCCGTTGTGTTTCGTCGGGAGATGTAGCCTGCATCAATTTGATATCAGAGGGAGGTTCACGTCAATTTCCTAATTGCCCCCTCCCCCTTTTGCTTAGAGCACCGACACACACTTGCACGTTTTATTGCATAATATAATAAATTAATTTTTTTAATTTTGGTGTGCAAATAGCGGCCTATATTTTTTTTATTTCAGCAAAAATAAAAAAAATATTTAACAATCTTCAAATTATTTACAGTAAGAAAATAAAAAATATGTATATTTATTACCTTAAGTAATTTGCGGGAACAATTAGATCTTTGAAAATTAAATAGGGCCAGGTTATTTATTCATTGCATGTGCACCGGTTCCGCATGAGTTTTTCCCTCGGGTTCTCACTGATATGGCCTATGAAGTTAATGTTTCCCTATTAAAATCCTCTGATTCCATGTCGAACGTTAGAAAACCAGTTTATTTACCCGTAGTGAATGAGATTCTAGACTTGATTAGGCAACTACCGCCTACCCCAACCTTGCCATCATACCCTAAGAATTCTAATCTTCCCCATACTTATCTTTACACTAAGAGTGAGATATTGACCTATGATGGTTATGGAGATCCCAAATTTTTTAGAGACTGGCTTATGTGGGTAGAAATCTATTTTGATTGTCATGAATGGGATGACCACCAAAAGGTTAACATCATCCGAGAGCGGTTAATAGGTCGAGCCCGCGTGTTTTGGTTAAATGAAGAACGTCGTGATGGTAGCTATACAATTGCTTGGCCGTACATGCGTAGACTACTCTCGGATCACTTTGATCCCGCCTACCTATGTACTAATAGCACCACACACGTTAGCAAGAATAGTTTCGTCACTAGACCCGTATCTGCTTATAGGAGTGAACCTATGCCTCAGGATAGATCCTATCCCCATAGAGGTAGTAATACCCAAAGTGTGCCTATTCCCACCTCTAGGGAACATAAGCTATTTAGACCCCAAAATTTGAACTTGAAAGAGGTTACTACTAGGGTGTCTGCTCCTTTAGACCCGACGTCTAAGCCCCCTGATATAGTGACTGATACCCATGAGGATGCTGATGTAGATGTGGTATCTCTTGATCCTGAGGTTGTTGATGTTGATATACTATCTCTAGATTCTAAAGATGACCAGCTAGGTAATATTATTCCTTCATGTATGATAGTGCCCGACGAGTTTCATGATTCTGAAAGTGAGGGAATCCCTAGTGATTTAGAAGATGACGTTTGGGATGATTACATTCTGATATGTGAGAATATTATATTGCCCATTACTTTCCATATTAGTGTTGTGTCAGTTCACCCTAGTATTGAGTGCCCTCTCCATGATACGATCCCCATTATGTTAGAGCCTACGATCATACCCACTGAGATTATATCTGAGTTATCTGAGGAGCCTGAGAGTGAGGATGTCCCAAGTATTATTGTGGATGAGTTACCATATAAGGGAAGGTTAATTTTGGAAGACTTTAGCGCTGAGAACCCGAAGGATATTTCTTTGATGTTATCACCATTTCCTGAATCGATTTTGCCCATTTCTGAGACCTTTACTGATTTTGAATTGGATAATGCGACCAGTGTGTTGGAAGAATTTCCAAGTGGAAGAGTTGTACTTTTAGATGACGATATTGAAGTAGACCCGGATGAGCGTCCCTTGATGCTGTCTCCATTGTGTGAAATTGAAGATGATTTTGATTCTCTCCTGGGTTTAGTTTTATCGACTCTCCGTCCTGATCCGTTGACTCGACTAGTGGACTCTTTAAGATATGAGTTAGGTATGTCTGATCTAAGTCATTTTATTTTGCCAACTTTGCTGGCCCCTCCATTGGACATGTCTCGTCATACAAGTTCTAGTGAGTTGTTAGGGTTGTTATATTTTGTTGCCGGTTTTTTCACCACGCCTCCTGGATCTAACTAAGTGTCACCTTTGACGTTGCATTTTTCTGCGTGTCCATCTACGGTTTTGTCCCCGATTGCAATCGATTCTGATTTTGTGGCGATTGTGCCTCTTACCTTAGCTTTATCATGACGTGCTAACTCCTCCGGTAAGGTTGCACATATTTTTTCCCACCTGCTTACGACATTGGTTTGCCCGTGACTATGACGATAACTGAGATAGGTATTAGTGAGTTGATAGAATTCATGTTCGGTCTCGTCACAAATTGTTCTAGTTTTATATCCTCCAGACTTCCTATGAATAATCAATTCTTTGATTATACATTTACAATGAGGTCGTCTTTCATGCCCATTTTAGATTTCATGATGGGTGTGTCCATTGGTTTGCGTCCGCTAAACTTTAAATATAAATTAAATTGATTAAACCATTTAGCACTATTGCCACCTGATTTAGTTCTGTTAACTCCAACGTATAAATTAAGTGAGTTTGCACAAGAATTCGGTCTTCATGTTCACAATTTACATAAACACAAATATGTAATGTTAGTCACCCCATTTGCGTTTTATAAATCTCATGCTAACATACGTAGGAGAGCGTCTCACTTTAATATTAATGATTTAGTCTTGGTGCGTCTTATCCATAAATGGTTGCCTTCGGGCTCCATAAAAAAGTTTGCGATTCGGCGAGTCGGTCCTTTCCGAATTTTAAAGAGGTTAGGAGAAAATGCATATCTTTTGGAGATACCCACTGATTGTGGCATTTCCCCTATTTTCAATATTTTGGATTAACGCCTTATATTTCTCCACCACTTGAATTATTTGCCTCTCCGTTTATTCTGTCCACTATATCTTCTAATGGGTTGAGGGGTGAGCAGGGTCCTGGATTGCTCTCTCAAATGGTCTCTACTGGATGTATGTTGAGTGATGATGTTGAAACTTTTTCTCCTTCTTTAACTAATGCTTTTCCAAGGGGCCCTGGGACCTACTTTTTGCCTGACAGGTTCTCTTTGATGTGGGATGAGCACACTACTACGAGTTGGATTGTGGGTCTAGACTTGCCCCATGTTGCTGTTGCTTTCAACTATTCTCCCCTTACGGACCACTCATCAATGATGAGTAATTTTGAGTGGTGGAAGATTGATGGCGACGTTGTCCCGCCTCTTGCTCGTGATGATCGTGACCGTTTGATTGGTGGCGATGATGTCCCGCCATTTGTTTGTGATGACGTTGCAGATAGTGTTGATGAGTTCTTTGGCAAGATCCATGGCGATGCTGGTCCATGCATTATGTTGATCACCACTTCAACCATACGTTTGAAGACTCGGATGGACGATGCCGCAACAATAATTTCGATGCAGTCCATCGTCGCTACAACGCCATCGCCGAGACAATTATTTTGCAACACCGCCATCACCGTGACAATAATTTCGCTACGACGCCATTGCCTCTACAACGCCATCGCCACTACAATGCCATCACCACAACAATAATCTAATAATTATAATGTTTTGTTATATTTATTTATTTCCTTATTGCCTTGTTTTAATTTGGGATTATATTTATTTATTTCCTTTTTTCTTTTATTTGATATGAGTTGAATATATCCATCATATGTTTATTTATTTTTGAATGGAGGAGATTGAGTTGTGTAGCCTATGTATAGGCCATGTTATGAAGAGTTTATGACTAGATTGATGAAAAAAAAGAAACTAACCCTAAATTTAGATCTCCCACTCATTCTTCTCCTCCTTTGGCCGTCGGCCTCTCCCCCCTCTTCCTCTTGTGGTTCGGCCACCTCTTCCCCCCTCTCCCCTCCTCTATTCTCCACCTTAATAACCCCACTCCTCTCCAACTCCCCACAAGGATTCAAAGGCTAAACCCCCTTGAGGAATTCAGCCATCTCTTGGCTTCTCTCATAGGATTCAGCCAACCAACTTCATCTGTTCTTGGTGGAGTTTCGACTAGGAGCAAGATCAACAGTGACGATGAACATTCTCTGGCATGAAGCAAGGAAGGCAGGAGAGTTTCTCTCCATTCGACGTGACTCCGGCGGATCCATAGAAGAGCGAACTATTTTTTTTTAAATCAGAATCATCCATTCCGATTGGGTAATGAAATTTCTACCTTGAGTGTTTCCCTCCTAGATAAATTCTTGTGGGGGTTTTACTTTGGCATGGCTTTCGAAATTGTGATTCCGTCATGGTTTTGAACTAAAACGATTTTGTGTTTTTCTTTGATCTATTGAAGTTCGTAAGGATTGGCGGACCTCGTTTTCTTTTTGTTGGGAGAGATCTACCATTTTCCGAATCGTTTATTTTCGGTGGATCTCTTTTGGTACAACAGACGCTCGACTGGATCGGGTAGATCCATTTCGCTTGAGAAGATATTAGCTTATAGCTTCTATTCAATCTCCAAGGGTGTGGCGAACCCGTACGTTAGAATTTGATTAATATTATTGCAAAATTGGGTGTGCTGCGTGTTAGTTTGTGAGAGCGTAGAATTTGAACGTGAGAGAACTAATCGACGTCATTTGTCCGTTGTTGTTTGTCGGGAGACGTAGCCTGCATCACTCCCCCTGGCTTAGTTTTCTTCCTATCCCACCTTGAGAATATAAATGAGTCTATCTTCTTGAGGTTATGAATAGGCACACCTCTGGTCATATCAAACCTATCACCATCTAGTTGATTCAAATACAGGCTGATAATCCTCCCAAAGTTGGAAGTGCGAAGGCTGTCCTTGATCTTCTCAAACACCAATGCACCCCAATCAAGTTTCCTCCTACAGATGATGGCAATAAGGGTCTTGAACATATCTGTGGAGAGATAGTTATGGAGAGATAGTTGTGCAGATGATGACAACAGTCTTGCACAAGAACACTTTACCCATGATGTCAAAAAGAAGCTTGCCTTCTTCATTCATCCCTTTGTGCTTAATTGCTTTTCTACTTCGGGGCAATCCAGAGAACAAAAGAGCTCTGGAGAAGTTATCCTCGTCAAGGTAATCGACCTCATCACTTGTAGGAAGCCGCAAGTACCTGGAGAGAAGTGACGCTTTCACTTTTACTTTGGTCTTCTAAATTTTGCTCTTTATAACTGAATCTTCATGACGTAGCTTGACATTCTAGAAGAACTCAAGAACTTCCTGTCCAGGACCTTGTAAGGGTGTTCTAAGACAAAGGAAAGTCCTGCAGTCTCTAACATTAGTAACACATTTCTGAACTCATCAAAAGCATCAAAAAAGACTGTATAAACAAGTTCACCTCTCCCTAGAAAACCACTTGTGCTTCTAGGAACCATGGAGAAAACTAAATCTGGAATGAACTGGATTTCTGAACCTTTTCGGGGTTGGCTACAACACGGTTTCGGTAACACACCACGAGAAGAAATTGTCAGGAAATCTGTTGTGTCCGTCGTTCCTTCACTTGACCCGTGGCACTTTACTACTTATTTAAAAAATTAAGTAGCACCCTTTCCAATAATTCGGGCTTTTGAAACAGTTGGGTATGCGCATGATCCTATATTTGGTATCAGAGCAGGTCACAGGTTCAAGACCAGGGGGCGCTATTAAATCCTGATTTTTCCCTTCTACATGTGTGGTTCCGGCGGGTCAGGCAACCGTGGACATGTGGTAACCCCACCTCTGAGCCGTGCAACCGTGGATAAGTGGTAACCCCACCTCTGAGCCATGTGGGCCATGTGGTAACCACACCTCTCAGCCATATGGGCCATGTGGTAACTCCACCTCTGAGCCGACGGGTTATGCTGGACGTCGGGGGGGGGGGGAGCGCTCCTTCATTTGACCCGTGACGCTCTACTACTTATTTAAAAATTTAAGTAGCACCCGTTCCAACAGTCCGGGATTTTGGAACAGTTGGGTATGCGCTTGATCCTACATTTTTCGTGTGTCCTGGCAAAGAAGAATTCTCTTTTTATTATATTTCTCTGTATAATTTTCCTTTGAATTTGAATTGTCTGCATTGAATGCTGACTGCCTGGAGAAAGAAAATGTGGCTGGAGAGAATATCTGCATTAATGGATTTCCCCAACTGTCCTATTAAAAATGGAAGGTAATAATCTTGATGATTTGTTCTTGTTATCGTGTGTCCTACCAGAGAAGAATTCTCTTTTTATTATATTTATTTACATAATTTTCCTTTGAATTTGAGAAATATAATAAAAATAGAATTATATAGATAAATATAACAAAAAGAAAATTATACAGAGAAATATAATAAAAAGAGAATTCTTCTCTGGCAGGACACACGATAACAAGAATAAATCATTAGGAATAGCTGTGTCTTCTGCTGCTGTTGCCTCACCCTGCTGTTGTTAACTCTCACCCCCTCTCTGTAAAAAGGTTCTTTAACTCCCTATTGTTGGATCCCTAGTTTGATTTGGGCTAGGTTCACTAACTAGGATAATTGACCCACCATGTATAGCCAGGGTTATGTCTGTGTCCTAGAGTTTAGGCTATGTCCTTAGAGTTAAGATCAATGGACCAGCCAACAAAAGATTGCAGAAGACTCCAGACTTAGAGAAAAATCAAGTTTCAAGAAAGTTAGTTCGACGGTCATCTAACTCAGCTCGACGAAAGTCATGCTCCGCTCGACGAACTCAGAGATAATTCTCTGAGTTGAGCTCGACGATGTTTGAGCTCAGGTTGACGATTTCTGGAAGTTCAACTTCAACATTCTAAGTCCAGAATCCTTTCTCTGAACTCCAGTCGATGAAGTTATGTTATTAGCTCGACGAACTTAGAGCATAGAATTGACAAGTTTTATCAGAAGGCAGTTAGTTGTTCTCAGGTCGACGAACTTGGTGCTCAGGTCGATGAACAGGAATTATCTTGTCGACAAACATGATTTCTCTGGTCGACGAACTCTGGACTCCGGTTGACGAAATCTGTTCTTTGCTCGACGAATTCTACCCAGATCCAGACTTGGATTTTTCCTTCTTTTGTCTTTATTCTATTGCAGTAATTACTGAATAATCAATACTTATATTCTCTGGAAATAGCTGTTAGTGGCAGCATTGATTATGGTATTCATCAGGATTATTACCTTCCTTTTTCAATAGGACAGTTGAAGAAATCCATTAATGCAGATATTCTCTCCAGCCGCATTTTCCTTCTCCAGGCAGTCAGCATTCAATGCAGATAATTCAAATTCAAAGGAAAATTATACAGAGAAATATAATAAAAAGTGAATTCTTCTCTGTCAGGACACATGATAACAAGAACAAAAAAGAAATAGCAAGAAAGAAGAACACACACAGAGAACAAGACAGACATCAGAAAATATTCAAGAAGGAATCTCTCTGTCTTCATCAAAGTGTTCTTCCTCCAGCAAGCTTCCAAACAGACAACCAATTTCAATCAGTCTACAGCTTCCTGGAGATCTTTTCAAGAAGATCTACCCACCCTGCAAAGCTTCCATTCTTCCTGAACAAATCATCATCTCATGTGGAGCTTTGACACCTTCAAAGATCCACTAATCTTCTCAGTTATTTTGAGAAAGAGAAGACATCATAAAATACTCTATTCACCCCCCTCTAGAGTAAAACAGTCTCACCCCTCAGGTGGTATCCTCCTTACCACCACTTTCAATTGGTATCAAAGCAGTGTTTCTTTGGTTGTACAAGCTAACCCTTGAACCAAACGATCCAGTGTTAGATATGAACTTTTATTTCTCTTAGGATTATTTTCACATCATGGCACAAAATAGGGATTATGCAAGCACCAGACCTCCAGTGTGCAACTTGAATAAGTTTGCCATCTGGAAGGCAAGAATTAAACTTTATACGAATTTCATTGATAAGGACATCTACAACTCTATATTGATAGGTCCTCCTCAACCAACTACTTCTACATCTACATCAATATCAAGCACACATGCTGTTACACCACCTGAGTGGACAGATGCTCAGAAGAAGGCCTAGATTGTTGATGCAAAGGCCATTAATATTCTGGCTCAGACTATGTCTGATGACATCTTCCAGAATGTGGCTGAATGCACATCAACTAAGGCTATTTGGGACTCTCTTAACCAGATGGTAGCTGGTTCTGCTGATGAGAGGAAAGATAGAAGATCAACTCTCATCTCCCAGTATGAGAACTTCAAGAAGGATGAGTCAGAGTCTATTGCTGACATGTATAACAAATTGAGCTCAATAATCAATGAGCTGAAGACTTTAGACAAGGACATCACTCTTACTGAAGTGAATGATAAGATCCTCATGTGCTTCCCAAGCTCATGGAATTCCAGGATTTGGCCAATCAAGGAGGTCAGGAGTGTAAATGAGATTTCCACAGAATCTCTATTGGGAAAGCTCAAATCTTATGAATAGCTGATAAAGTCTAAAGAAGCTGCAGAACAAAGGACTCCTCTACCAGCAATAAAGGAGCAAAATATAACATTCAAGGCTGCTGAAGAGACTGAAGCTTCAACAGTTAATGAAGAACTAATGAGTCTCTTTGCCAAGAGATTCTACAAAATGACAAGAAAAGACTTCAGGAGAAAATCATCCTGGCAGGATGATAAGCCCAGGTATGATAAAACTCCTACTAAAGAAATAGTGTGTTTTGCCTGCAGGAAACCTGGACACTTTATCTCAGAGTATCCAGAGAATCAGAAGAAAGAAAGAAGAAGAGAGAAGGACTCTAGAAGACAATAATACAGCAGGCCTTCCTCCAGCAAACAAAAAAAGGAAGGAGAAGGGCTTTGTTGCTGATACCTGGAGTGGCACGGAAGATGAATCCACATCTTTCAGTTCCAGTGAAGAGGAAGAAGAGGCAAAGGCCAAGAAAGTCTGCCTCATGACCATCAATGCCTCTAGCAGCCCATCAGATGATGAAGAAGAATCTGATAATGAAGAAGCTTCAGAATTAGAAGCTGATCAGGTACTATCATCATTTGATTATAATTCTAACAATTTTAAAATTGAATTTAAAACTATGTGTATAGACTTAATTAACTCTGAAAATGAAATCAAAATGCTTAAAGAAAGACTGTCTAATCAAGAAAATTTGATTTCTGAAAACACTAAATTAAAAGATGAACTAACCCTAGTAAGTGAACAAATTATATCTTTAAAATCTGAACTAGCTGAGGCAAGGAAACTTGAAGAATCCGTGAATGGGAGAAGCATCAAGTTGATGGATATCACTAACACAGTGAATGCCAGACTTAATGGCAAGCTGGGCTTAGGTGCTTCATCAAGCGTACCCCCACTCATCCAGAAAAACATATTAACCACCCCAATAAAATTTGTGTCTGAAAAGGGTAAGGAGAAAGTAGAAGATAACAATCTTAATCAAACTGAAATTACACACAAGAATAAGAAAAGAAGAAAGAACAGGAAAAATAATAACCAGAATAATGTTCAGTAGTTCTCGTCGAACTCCGATCAACGAAACATGTACAGTTCATCGAACTCAAGTCGACGAATGCCGAATGCAGATTTATACTATAATAATTCGTTGAACTACGATCGACGAAACCAGTATGGTTCGTCGACCAGAGATCGACAATTCTAGGGCTCAGGAAATGACTTCTATCATTCTCTGAATGGAGTTCGACGAACTCATCCCAATTCGTCGAACTCAGGTCAACGAACATACCAGAGTTCGTCGATCCCGGGTCATTATTACAGAAACTCTAACTCTAACAGAAACTTTAATAAAGATCTTAACCAACCTAGGGAAAATGTCAACCCATTCACCCAATGGATAATTCCTCCCGGAAGATTTCACACCTAAGGATATAAAAGTCAACCTGAATGTTCTTATATTTCAAGTTTTTCTTATAAAAAGAAACAAAGACCCAAGGTGACCTGAGTCAAGAATATCTAACTTATTTCCTTGCAGGTGCAGAACTATCCTATCACTCAAAATAAGTGGTATCTGGATAGTGGGTGCTCAAAGCACATGACTGGATGCAAGGACAGCCGAATCAACTTCAAGGCAAAGCTGAGTCCAAGAGTGATCTTTGGATATTCCAGCTTTGGACAAACTGAAGGCTATGGAGACTTCAACAGTGGAGTTGCCACCTTCAGAAAGGTGGCATATGTAAATGGCCTCAAGCATAACCTAATATCCATAAGTCAGTTATGTGATGCAGGTTATCAGGTTTGCTTTACTAATTCCAAATGTATTATTTCTTCAAATAACCAAACTGTTTTAACAGGTTGTAGACAAGGGAACATATACCTAGTAAACTTTAACTCTGCTAGTTCAGAACTATGCTTATGCAATCAAGTTAGTAATAACAACATTCTTTGGCATAAGATACTAGGTCATGTTAACCTTAAGAACATCTTTAAGCTATCTAGGGATAACCTTATCAGAGGATTGCCTTCTGGCCCCTACAAGAAGGAAAGCCTGTGCAAGGCTTGTCAAGAAGGCAAGCAAACTAAACATAGCTTTAAGTCAATTAATAAGAGTGACTCACCTAAGATTTTATACTTTCTACATATGGATCTCTTTGGACCCATTGTTGCACAAAGCTTAGGAGGGAAGTCTTACACTCTAGTTATTGTAGATGACTTCTCTAGATTCTCTTGGGTGTTCTTATTGAGAAACAAGTCAGATAACTTTAAAGTCCTTACAGACTTTCTTAAGAGCATAAGGATTGAGTATTGTACTCCAGTTGCGTTGATCAGAAGTGATCAAAGTACTGAGTTTGAATCTCTTACCATGCAAAGATTCTGTGAGGAGGAAGGTATCAGACATTGTTTCTCTGCTACTAGAACTCCTCAACAAAATGGGGTAGCAGAAAGGAAAAAAAAAGAACCCTCATTGAATCTGCAGGAATATTGCTTGCAGATGCACACATGCCCCTATCCTTTTGGGCAGAGGCCGTGAGCACAGCAAACTATGTGCTTAATAGGAGTTTGATACACAAACTTAAGGGTAAGACCCCCTATGAATTATTCAAAGGGAAGAAACCTAAAATTGATTACTTTAGAATTTTTGGGTGTAGATGTTTCATTCATAACAATAATAAGAAACACATTAGAAAATTTGAAGTTAAAGCTATAGAGGGAATTTTTCTTGGATATTTCCAAGTTAGCAAAGCTTATAGGGTTTTCAATAAATCATCCTTAAAAATGAAAGAATCTGTACATATTTCTTTTGATGAAGCTAACATGTATTATAAGGTGAAGGACTCTTCTACCTCAAATCTTTTGCAGGTACCTCACTTGTGTAAGAAAATGGATGAACTAAACCTTGCAGTAAAGGTCATATCACATCCTCCTCCACAAGCTGATGAAGAAAGTGATGGAGAATTTTTGGAAGAGGTTGAACCTCCTTCAACAGCAGACACTATTCCACAAGAGGAATAAACCCCAAATGCTGTGGCTGAACCAACTCCACCCACTGACCTTGTCACACTAAGGGATCACCCTAGATCTTAAGTGATTGGAAACATGTCAGTAGGTGTATATATAAGGCATCAACTCAACCGAGATGTGATGCATGCCTGTTTCCTCTCTCAAGTTGTGCCGCAATCCATAAATGATGCAGAGCATGATCCCCACTGGATTATTGCAATGCAAGAGGAAATCGATCAATTTGAGAGATGTGGAGTTTGGGACTTGGTTCCAAGGCCCAAAGGCTATCCAGTAATTGGAACCAAATGGGTATTCAGAAATAAGTTGGATGCAGAAGGCAACATTATGAGGAACAAGGCAAGGCTAGTAGCTCAAGGCTATAGGCAAGAGGAAGGCATTGATTATGATCAAACATTTGCTCCTGTTGCAAGACTGGAGCCTATAAGAATTTTCCTTGCATATGATGTATTCAACAAGTTCAAAGTTTATCAGATGGATGTCAAAAGTGCTTTTCTAAATGGAGATCTCATAGAAGAGGTTTATGTTGAACAATCTCCAGGTTTTATCTCTCCAACACATCCTTCTCATATCTTTAGATTGCATAAAGCTCTCTATGTTTTAAAGAAAGCTCCAAGAGCTTGGTATGAGACCTTAGCTAGCTTCTTATTAGAGCATAACTTTTCTAGAGGCATTGTAGATAGGACTCTTTTTATTAAGCATCATAAAGATAAAATTTTATTAGTACAAATTTATGTAGATGATATCATATTTGGCTCAAGTGATCCCAAACTTTGCAAAAGGTTCTCTAACCTTATGCAATCAAAGTTTGAGATGAGTAGTATGAGCGAACTTTCATATTTCCTTGGTCTCCAAGTGAAACAATCATCTGATGGTATCTTCATCTCCCAATCCAAATATGCTAAAGAGCTTATTAAAAGATTTGGGATGTGTGATGCCTCAGCCATAAAGACACCTATGGATGCAAATGCTGTAATAGATTCTGATGAGCATGGAAAGTCTGTTGATCAGAAGTTGCATAGGGCCATTGTTGGGTCCCTATTATATCTCACAGCAAGTAGGCCAGACATCATGTTTGCTACATGCATTTGTGCCAGGTTCCAAGTGAACCCTAAAGAATCTCACTATATTTTGCATAAAAACATTTTGAGATATATAAAGGGTTGTCTAAATCTAGGACTTCTATATCCATCAGAGTTAGAATTTGATTTAACTGGATTTTCTGATGTTGACTATGCTGGATGTAGAGTGGACAGAAAAAGCACCACAGGAACATGCCAATTCCTTGGTGATAGGCTTGTGTCCTGGTTCTGTAAAAATCAAACCTCTGTGTCCACATTAACTATAGAAGCAGAATATATAGCTGCTGACAGCTGTTGCTCACAGGTTTTGTGGATACAAAACCAACTACTGTATTATGGACACAACCTAAATAATTCAACTAAATATTATGATAGTACTAGTGCTATATCCATATCACAAAATCCAGTGCATCATAGTAGGACAATACATATAGAAATAAGACATTATTTCATTAGAGATTGTGTAGACAAAAAGAAAACTAATCTTGTCTTCATTTCCACTGATTTACGAAGGGCAGACATCTTCACGAAGCCATTGGATGAGAAGAAACATATGTTTTTCTTAAATCAGTTAGGAATGATCAATGGAGATGAGTTAATTTAATTTCTGTCTGTGGTCGACGATTTGTTGACAGTTTGTCGAACGGAGATCGACGATCTGTGAACCCATCGTGAAGAGTTTGTCGAACGGAGATCGACGAACACTTCTTAGTAAACCAGTTTTCGTCGAATGGAGATCGACGATTCTTGCTTCTGTGAATTTTTCGTCGAACTGAGATCGACGATTTATTCATCTTCTTTAGACTGAGATCGACGAACTCATTTTCTATTAAAATACTTCGTCGAACTCAGATCGAAGATCTTTTCCTTTTTCGTCGAACGAAGATTTCTGGTTCATATTCTGAAAACCATATATCTAGGTTTTCTTCGACCTCCGTCCCGTGCTTTCAGTTCCCTTTGCACTTGATCTTTGTTTCTCTTTTGTAGGTGCATTCATGGCGATTCCAGCAAGGGCTATCTCCTCCATGAAGTTCGATATGGGCTTCGATATAGATTTTGATTCCTTCTAACACTCTGATGCAATATTTGTGGAAATACTGAAGTTGTTTGAAGATCAAAATCTGAAGAAGGTTATGACTCAAAGAATCAAAATTACTATGATAGAAATAAAAGAATGGGTGTATACTTCCACAACTCCAACAGAAGATAACATGACTGGAACTATCTCTGGTAAATAGATTTCCCTCTCTCCAACTATACTAGCCGACATTTTCGGTCTATTAAATGGTGATGATGAGATTGAAATGGACTCTGAGGAGTATAACAATATGCTGATTAGAATGGGTCATTGTGCAGATAACCCTAATAAACTGCCGAAAAAGAACTTGGCTGTTGAATACAAGTTCTTAGCTGAAGTCGTCGGGAAAGTGCTGTTAGGCAAGCATACAGCACATGATTATATCACAAGGCACCAATTTTTGGTGATGGCTGCCTTGGTGGACAAGAAAGGAATTAACTGGGGAAAATTACTATTTGATCTGATTAAGAAGAAAAACACAAGAAAGAAGTTTGTTTTGGCCAGGTACTGGGGATATTTCTGCAGGACTAGGCTTCTGAACACATGGTGTCAATAATAGTGTTCATCAATGCCTCTAAGAGGCTAACCTCTGCCCTTTTTGGCAGATGGGAGAGGAGGATCTCCAAGCCATCCAGGGTTTCCTCCTCTTCCAGGCCTTCGGAGGGCACAAGGGCTGATACAGCCACTCCCCATACTGGTTCTGAAGAATCTCTTATTCCACATCCTTCTTCAACCTCATCCCTACGAACAATAACTCCTCCATCTCCCCAACCATCTACAGTTCCTCCTATACAACAACCAACCATCTTCACATCCTCACCAACTCATGTGACAACACCTCCTCACTCTCCACTTCATACAACTCCTCCTCAATCTCCTCTTCCATCCCACCTCCAAGACATCACCAATGCAACATTCTTCTCCTCCCCCACATTTAATCTACTCACCTCATTGTCATCCACACCCACTTCTCTAGTACATGACATTCCCAGTCATTCACCATCTTCTTCCCCATCATCTCCTCAGGATGACATCCTCCCTTATGTCACTCCTACTTCCCTCTCTGTTTCCACTCAAACTCCAATTGAGTTTATGGATTCAGTTTCCCTTTCTCTGTTTACCATCCTGGAGCAAATCACTCCAGTGATTAGGACTCTTATAGCAGAGGCCATTACACCTTTTGCCAATTCAATTTCTTCTTTTGCTGCTCTCCTGTCTGCCTCCTCTATCCCCCTTCTTCTTCAACTAGGAGCTTGGCTTCAGTTACTACTGAAACTATGCAGGGGGAGATGCTTGATGAAGAAGTAGTGGCAGTAGCAGCAGTTCTAGATGTATTTTGTGCAGCAGCAGCAGCAGCAGACACAACTATTCCTGATGATTTGATTGATTTTATTGAATCTGATATAGATATGAATGAGACAGTCATAGATGAAATAAACACTGTTGGTGATTACACTATCAATCCCATAGTAGATATTTTGAATTTATTAAATTCTTTTGATACCGTTCATTTGAGCTATCTTCCTTCTGTCTGCATAAAACCATCTTTGGCTATTATTCTCTACACTGCACCTATCAGTCCCTCAGTTGATAAGAAACTCAAGGACAGTTTTGCAGTTTCAGAGACTTCAACTATATCTGCTTCCAAAGTTATCTCTTCTCCAGAGGCTGTCTCTGCTCTAACATATATAATGTATGACAGCCCCATGGCAGATCTGGATGAAATCATGATGACAGATATTGAACAAGAGAACCTATTAGTTGCTGAAAAAGTTACAGAATCAGTTGTTCTACTCCAGCTCCTCCTTAGGCTGAAAAGTTATTGATATCTGCAGAAGATCTAAAGGAGATTAATGCTTTATATGATAATCACCGAGATTCTTCTAATGATGATGATGAAGATGATTCAGATGATAGTCCTTCTGGAAAGAAAAAGAAAATCTCTAAGAAAAGGAAAGCCCCTCCAGCAGCTGCTCCTAAACCTATTCCTACTCATGATACCCCATACTAAATTCTTCAAAATATTACTCCTTACAAGGGCATGCCAGCTTGGATGTGGCTATCCAAAAATTAGTAGAAGGACAGAAAGAAAAGCAAAAGATATTCTCCTCGACCACAGAAATATAGAAAAGGACCTCCTCCTCCTCCACCTGCTACTGGAGCTTCAGGAAGTTCCTCTCAGAGGTCTACCCAATATACTCAAACTTATCCGAGACAACAAGGTAGATCCTCTTCTCATTCTGGAAGTAGCCAGCACAGGTACTCCTCAAGTAGGCAACATCGACAACATCAACATCAACAACCTCATCAACATCTACAACAAGCTCCAGAATCTCAGAAAGCTGACAGTCCAAAGAAGCCTGAATCTCCTCCTGTTCCTTTTGAGGATCCTGAAACAACAACCACTGCTAGAATGGCCAGGTCTCAATAACTAGTTGGATTATTTATGATAAACAAGGCTAAAGCTGAAGGAAAGGATCCTTCACAGTACTCAACAATGTCTAAATATAGGAAAGAAGAATTAAACAGGTATGAAAAAGCAAATAAGTTCTTTAATATAAATGATTATATACAGTTACATCCAGAGGCTGTTGTGTCAAAGGCTACATCTCTCAACATCATTTGAGCTGCTAATATGACCATGACCAAAACTCAATCAGCAAATCCCAACAGAGAGATCAAATTCACTCAGCCTGCTGACAAGAAAAAGGAGGATAAGCAAAAGGAGATAATGAAGAAAAAGAAATGAAAATTTGCATCTCTATTTCTGTGTGTCTTAAACTTTTTATTCATAAACTGACACAAAGATACAGTGTATATATATATCTGCTGCATGTTTTAATATTTTTGCTAGATATATTCTTTCTTCTGCTTTGTGAATGTTGTTTTGTTTTCATTTTCATTAGTGACCTCACCCAAATAGGGGGAGATTGTTGGATCCCTAGTTTGATTTGGGCTAGGTTCACTAACTAGGATAATTGACCCACCATGTATAACAAGGGTCATGTCTGTGTCCTAGAGTTTAGGTTATGTCCTTAGAGTTAACATCACATGGACCAGCCAACAAAAGACTGCAGAAGACTCCAGACTTAGAGAAAAATCAAGTTTCAGGAAAGTGAGTTTGACGTTCGTCGAACTCAGCTCGACGAAAGTCTTGTCCCGCTCGACGAACTCAGAGATAATTCTCTGAGTTGAGCTCGACGATATTCGAGCTCAGGTCGACGATTTGTGGAAGTACAACTTCAACATTTCTAAGTCCAGAATCCTTTCTCTGAACTCTAGTTGATGAAGTTATGTTATCTACTCGACGAACTTAGAGCACAGAATAGACAAGTTTTATCAGAAGGCAGTTAGCTGTTCTCAGGTCTACGAACTTGGTGCTCAGGTCGTCGAACAGGAATTATCTAGTCAACGAACATGATTTGTCTGGTTGACGAACTCTGGACTCAGGTCGACCGAATATGTTCTTTGCTCGACGAATTCTGCGCAGATCCAGATTTGGATTTTTCCTTCTTTTATCTTTATTCTGTTGCAGTAATTCCTGAATAATCAATGCTTATATTCTTTGGAAATAGCTGTTAGTGGCAGCATTGATTATGATATTCATCAGGATTATTACCTTCCATTTTCAATAGGACAGTTGGGGAAATCCATTAATGCAGATATTCTCTCCAGCCGCATTTTCCTTCTCCAGGCAGTCAGCATTCAATACAGACAATTCAAATTCAAAGGAAAATTATACAAAGAAATATAATAGAAAGAGAATTCTTCTCTGGAAGGACACACGATAACATGAACAAAAAATAAATATCAAGATAGAAGAACACATACAGAGAACAAGACAGGCATCGAAAAATATTCAAGAAGGAATCACTCTGTCTTCATCAAAGTGTTCTTCCTCTAGCAAGCTGCCAAACAGACAACCAACTTCAATTAGTCTACAGCTTCCTGGAGATCTTTTCAAGAAGACCTACTCACCCTACAACGCTTCCATTCTTTCTAAACAAATCATCATCTCAAGGGGACCTTTGACACCTTCAAGGATCCAAAAATCTTCTCTATTGCTTTGAGAAAGAGAAGATAACATCTAGTTCATTTGTTTCACCCCACTGTACACAGGGTTTTAGCTCCCTTCAAAAGTTAATCACTTGATTGCAAGTCTCCTGATCAAAAGACCTGACTTGGTTTTTAGGCATCTGATCAAAAGCCTGAAGGGTTTCCTGATCTACCTAAAGCAGATCTTGTGGTGACAGGCACCTGAACAAAAACCTGATTGCTGACAGGGCACCTGATCAAAAACCTGAATGGATTCCTACCAGGGTGTTAGAAGAGTGGATGTACCCAAGTTATATGGGAACCACTATAAATTTCTCGTGTCGTCTGTGATGCTATTTTAATTCTTTCTGTGTGCTGATTGCTGGATAGCTTTGTTTTATTTCAACACTCTCTGAATACACATATTAGTATCACTATTTTCAACTTTGAAATAAAAATCTAAAGGATTTTAAAATACTATATTCACCACCACTCTAGAGTAAAATAGTCTAATCCCTCAGGTGGTATCCTTCTTACCACCACTTTCAAAATCCTTGTTGTACTGTCGGCAAGGGTTAGGAAGTCGCTCACAACCCTAATCGAGGAAAGAACGAATCCTAGTACACGCGAGGAAGACGATCCAGTTGTCGCGGGAGCCGAATAGTCGCAATTTCTATTTCGACGAGTCAGCTTGATGGTTTCGTTGAATTAGGCTGTGCGGTTGACCCCTTGACTATATATATATATATAACTTTAAAATTGTCTAGAAGGCGCGTACCTGAATTAGTGGCTCTTCGGTTCCAGTATAGAAGTTTGAATTTTTGTCCTAAGTTGAATTCGGCGATAATCGATGGCGGTAGAGTCTGATTCAGTGAGTATCGCTTAAATATCCGACGAATCTGCCACTTGAGCTCCGATACCCAACGATCTTGCCTTGGTACAATTTTCTGACTTTGTGAAATAATTACTGAGTGAGTTCCCGCTTGCTTAACTTTCTTCATGAGTCTATGTTCAGCATGCCTAGTTCCGTTTTGAAGAATAAGAACCTGGACTCGTCCAGGGGCTTCATAAAAATATCCACAATCTGCTTATACGTAGGGATATAGCTGAGGGCTATGTCCTTATTCTCCACATGATCCTGGATGAAGTGGAATCGCACCTCGATGTGCTTTGTCCGGCTATGAGAGACTAGGTTATTTGCGATTTCTATTACGCTAGATGAGTCACAATACTTCAGAATTTCTTTAAACTTCAAGTTGTAGTCCTCAAGTTGATTCTGGATCCATAGAAGCTGTGTGCAACAACTACCCATAGAGATATACTCTGACTCGGCCATAGAAGTTACCACATAATTTTGCTTCTTACTGCTTCATGAAATAAGCCGTCTTCAATGGAATTGGCACATCTCGGAAGTGCTTTTCCAGTCATCCCTGCTTCCTGCAAAATCTGCATACGAAAAACCAATTAGCTCGACATCATTATTTATCAGGTACCATATACCAAGATTGGGTGTACCCTTAAGATATCTTAAAATTCAATTTGCAGCGACGTAATGAGATTCTTTTGAGTTCACCTATGTTGGGTCCATTGTTTCCAATGTCCCTGATTTGTGAGATGTCAAATAGGTCAATGTCACACACATCAACTATATTTGATGTGCATTTGAGGTCTTGAGTTCAGGTTAGTCCATATCACATTGATTGGACAAGTGGGCACAATAATTCGTTGCTGGACATATCAAAAATATACTAAGTACACATGTGTTGAGTGGAACAAGCTCACTCAATGCCAGAGGTAAGGACTCAATTTTGTATAGCTAGAAATTTACCTAAGTCCATAAGCGTTGAGTGAGGACAGCTCACTCAACGCCATATAACAAATAATGCAGAGTCTATCTCAGCCTAACTGATTAATAGCCAAAAATCTGGCTAAGTACAAAAGCGTTGAGTGTAGTCTACACACTCAACACCATACAACAAAAAGCTGTGAGTCAGGCTGAGTCAGTCAAAGCCTAGAAAAATAGGCTGAAAATGTGGCTAAGTCCATAGGCGTTGAGTGTAGCTTACTCACTCAATGCCAGATAACATAAATTGTTTTAAGTACTTTGGCTTTGAGTGGAGCTTGCTCTCTCAACACCAAGGCTCAGAAATATTTGCTAAGGCAAATAGCGTTGAGTGAGACAAGCACACTCAACGCTCTCAAAGCCTAAGATACTGCAGTGGCAGAAAATTGGCTAAGACAAAAAGCGTTGAGTGATGAAGACACACTCAACGCTATCAATGCCAGAGAAGCGGGAAGATTTTGCTACGGTAAAAAGCATTGAGTGAGGCGAGCTCACTCAACGCTCTTAATGCCTTGATGCAAAAATATTTGCTAAGTCAAATAGCGTTGAGTGAGGCGAACTCACTTAACGCTCTCAACGCCTTGGCTCAAACAATTTGGCTAAGTCCAAATGCGTTGAAGGCTTTCACTTTTCGTCGAGCTGAGCTCTGCGTTCGTCGAACTGAGCTCTAAGTTCGTCAACCTGAGTTTTCACGTTTTATCGAGATGAGCTCTGAGTTTGTCGAACTAAGCTTTCGTTTTTCTTCGAGCTGAACTCTGAGTTCATCGAACTGAGTTTTGTGTTCGTCGAAGTCTTTTGGCACTAAGTGATGGTCATTCACTCAATGCCTTTGCTTCTAATGCTTAAATTTTGTCTAAGTCTATAGATGTTGAGTCATTCTGACGTCAGCAAAGTCAAAAAGTCAACCAAAATTCAAATGTTGTGGAAATGCTGCCAGAGACGCTGACGGCCAGCTGTCATCATCCTCTGCACTTTTCAAGAAATATTTTCATCTTTAAGTGCTGGGGAACACACACAGCAAAGAGCCGTTGAATCAAGAGTAAATGGAAAGCATGTGCTGAATGGCTAAATCTCAGCCATCAATTCTGGTGGTGGGCCCACTGCTCGATTGGCCGTCAGAGAATAAAAAGAAGCAAATCGGCCAGAGCAAAAATAATCGAATCCTTGTCTAGGTTTTCTGAAAACAAAAGTGCGGGTGAACTTCAATCTTCCCCGCCTTTCTTGTCGAGCCTGAAGATGCTGTTGTGCACAGTTAACCTAGTTGAAGAAAGAGATAGCTGAAGCAATCACGATCTGTAACAGCAGGTTTAGAAGCAATTCTGAGGAAGTAGATCAACAAGCTCTGCAAAGAAAAGATAGCTGTTTGAAGAAATATTCAACTGCCTACTTCATTGTCTTTAACAACAAAAGCTTGGGCTGATATCTGCTCTGTCCAGGAAGAAGTAGACATAGAGATCTTTCTCTGGTATCTAACCAAATCACCTGTTAATTCTTCTGTAAAGATTCTTTGTGAGTATGGAGTTGTAATCCTGTGTTATAAAGGGTAAGGACTCAGTAACCTGTGTTTGGCTTAGTGCCGGGTGAAAGGTCCTTATGACTTGTGGTTTGGCTTAGTGCCTAAGTGGTAGGTCTGTGTGACCTGTGAGGTCATGCAGGATCTGTGCTGTAAGCTCTTAAGGAGCTGAGTTTTGGGGGAAGAGCCTTGTCTAACACACTGTTAGAAAGGCGTAGAGGGACAGTGGATGTACCCAAGATTAGGGAACCACTATAAAATTATTGTGTTGTATATGAATGATCTTGATAGCTAAAAACTAACCTAATCACAAAGCACAAAAATCAGCTAGCTCGTAAGAAAACTAAAATAGAGAAAAAAACCTATTCACCCCCCTCTAGGTGTTTAGCTAGCTTTGAAAACAGGACTTTCAAATGGTATCAGAGGGAGGTTACTCTTTAAAGGCGTAACAGTTTGAGTAGATATCCAAGGTTAGCTAGAAGTCTATCTCTATGGGTTCATGAATGAGCAATAAGGAGATGAGTGTTGCGAGGCTTCCATTCTATAGGAAGGAAGACCTCAGCATCTAGAAAGCAAGGGTGAGGTAGTTTATGGAAGCTACTGACCTTAGGATGTATACTACAGTCGAAGAAGGACCATTCATCCAAATGAAGGTCTCTGCACTGGATACAAATATCCAGACACCAAATACCTATGATGAGATGACTAAGGATGAGTTGGCACTGGCCTCAATAGACAAGAGAGAAAAGAATATAATTATGAGTGATGTTGATGAATCTTCACTTCAAAACCAGATCCATTGCATAACAGCAAAGGAAATGTGGGACACACTGGTGATCTACATGGAGGGGACAAATAAAGTTCAAGATAATAGGAAGTCCTAGCTCAACCAAGAGTATGAGGCTTTTAGGCAATCCAAGGGGGACAACATAACCACCAGTTATGAAAAGTTCTTTAGTATTGTGAATGAACTGAAAACTTATGGAAGGATATTCAATCACTATGAACTAAATGACAATTTACTTAGATCTCTCACTAGAGAGTGAGATACAAAGATCTGTGCCATCGGAGAAGTGGCAAAGCTGGGTGAAACTGCTCCTCACACCCTCTTTGGGAAGCTGCTGTCATATGAGATGCAGCTGGCTGCTAGGAAAGAAGAGGAGAACCACAACAAATCTCAGGCAATAGACAAGACTATAGCACTCAAAGCTGAAGGCTCCAACAAAAGTAGAAGAAAGTCTCCCTCTCCACCAAGGAGAGATGCTGAATCTGATTTTGGAAGATCAGAGAAAAGCACATCAGACTGCCAATGGTCTGATGAAGATTTTGCTGCCTTCACCAGACAATTCCAGAAGTTCATGAAGAAGAAGTACTCGAGAGGCTGACCTTTCTCCTCCTCTCTGAAAGTTGCTTAGCCGAAGGTTAGCTAATCACCTAGATGGGGGGGGGGTGAATAGGTCATTGAAGTTTTATTTGTTCTTTTGTTGATTTCAAATTAATCTATCTTGAGCTTGTCCTTAGATCCTGCAATAAGAAAGACAACAAGCAACACAGCAAACACAATGATTTATAGTGGTTCCCCAATTGGTTACATCCACTTTCCCTCCCACCTATCCAACTGATTTGCTGGACTAGGCACAAACTCCACCAATATGCTGCTCGGAGCTTACACCTAAGGACCTCAATCTTATACACAGATTCTTCATAGAATCCAAACTCAGAACCACAAGGGTTCCTACCTCAGAGCCCTGCAGAGCTCCTACAGCTCAGTGATGCACTAATCACCTACTTCATCCTTAATTCTAAGGCCTACAACTCAGGCACTTCAGCCATACAGCTTCAGGCACACAAACCTACTCTTAGAGTGTTGTATCACTCCTATAACTCAGTACCCTTCCAAGTACCTACATCTCAGCCTCCTCCAAGGCCTATAACTCAGTGATACACTTGTCACCTACAGCTTAGTGACTCTCCAGTCACCTATCTCAGGCACAAGGCCCCACACCCAGGCTGGTAGGATAGCCCTAACTCAGATCCACACTTGGATCCTACCTCAGAGAGTAGCACTCTCCTACCTCGGGCAATAAAACCATACATCTCAGATCCACACTTGGATCCTACCTCAGTACCCCAATATGGCACCTACCTCAGTGACTAATTATTCACCTACCCCAGGCACAAAGTGCCCTGCACTCAGATTCAGATAGACTGAATCCTACTGGAAGTGAATACATGAAGTTTAAGAAAAATAAAACAACTGACTCAGAGAAAAATCTCTGAGTCTACCTTGCTGGACTGAGCAGATATAAGTCCAACACTCTTACTGTAGAATGAATTAGTCTTCTTCTATAACTAACTCTTTGCTGCTGCACAGATGAACAACTATCAGCTTGCTGAATGGATGAATCAGCTTCTCTGTTCTGGTGAGAACTATCTTGCTGAACTTGAAGAGCTTCAGCTATCTTCCTTTGCCTTCTAGCTATGTCTGCTGGACTTGAGATTTCAAGCCTAATGGAGAAGTAGATGTCCAACCGCCTCTAGTTTTCTTTTGTATTTTCTTCGTTTGTTCTCCATTGTTTTCCGTTGCCCTAATCCCTTTGCTTTTTTTCCTTTTTATATAGACTAATTTGAATCAATGGCACAAATGTGTGTGGGCCCATCCAAGGATTTGTGAGCCCCACCTCCTTTAGAAAAGGACAAAGCAGCTTTCAGCGCCACTGCAGCTTTCCCGCAATGGCTACATGTAAGTTGACTTTGATGACGTTAGCAATGACCATCACAATCTGGACTTTAGAAAATATTTCAGAAAATCATAAAGTGTTGAGTGATGTTAAGTCACTCAATGCCATCTGTCTTGGCTCTCAGCGCTTCTGGACTTATGAATTTTCTCTGGATTTGTCTGAGCGGTTCTGTCTTAGCGATCTCAGCAGTTTCTTATTTACAGCTGAGACAAGCTTCTGTCTTAGCACTTTCTGTCTCAGCGGTCTCAGCGGTTTCTTAATAACAGTTGAGACAAGCTTCTGTCTCAGCACTTTCTTCTCAGCGGTCTTAGTGTTTTATTCTTAACTGCTGAGATAACCTTCTGTCTTAGTGCTTTCTTCTCAGCGGTCTCAATGCTTTCTTCTCAGCGGTCTCAGCGCTTTCTTCTCTGCTATCTCAACTATCTCAGTGCTTTTTGCCTTAGTCAGTTTTTCTGGCTTTAGCTGCATTAGATGATCTGTGGGCTGAACTCGACGAACTCTGATCTTCTCAGCGGTCTCAGTGCTTTTTGCTTTAGTCAATTTTTCTGGCTTTAGCATGTCAATTGTTGAGCTGAGCTCAACGATCTATAAGCTGAGCTCGACAAACTGCAAACTGAGCTCGATGAACTTCAAACTGAGCTCGACGAACTTTGAATCCTGAGCTCTTGAGCTTATCCCAAGGAATGATGAGCTGAGCTCGATGACTAGCGAGCTGAGCTCGACGAACTGCGAGCTGAGCTCGATGAATTTTGAGTTTACTACCAAACTCATTTTTCTTCCCTATCCAATCATGTACTACCTGCATACAAGAACTAAGTCACACATCAAATACATTATGTGTGCATGTCATTGACCCATTTGACTTCTTATAAATCTAGGATATTGGGATAAATAGACCCAACAATCTCCTCCTATTTGAAGAAGTCAAAACAATACAGGTCATTGACAACACACCATATTCATCATAGACAAAATTTAACATTAGTAGAGCGTAGAAAAGTTACCAGATTACCATATTTCTCCAGCCTGTGGAGAATTACTTACTACCCCTGGAATGTGCTATCCATACTATTTCACCTGTCTATTCTTCTTACCCCTTTGACTCCCTTTGACTCTATCCTGCACCTTTTTAACTTCTGCAATAGGGAGCATTCTGTAGGGTTTTTATCCCCTATCCGTCTGGAGTAGTTCTTCCACTTTGACTCAATCCAGTTCAGCTCTCTTCATATTCTGTTGGGCTAGCTCCCCCTCAACAGTTGCACACTATCTTAATAAACTAGAGGAAGAGCATGTTCTACATGCAAAATAAGTAGTGCAACATATGGTAGAAGAGATAATTAAAGATACACAAGATTCAACATACCCAATTCAAATTTTAAGGTGTTGAACTTGTCTTCATCTAGAGGCTTAGTGAAGATATCAACCACTTGCTTGTTTGTGGAGACAAACTCAAGGGAGGCGTCTTCCCTTTCCACATGTTCTCTAATGAAATGATACCTAATTTATATATGCTTAGTCCTGCTATGGGAGACAGGATTCCTAGCTATAGAAATTGCACATGTAGAATCACAAAAGAGTGGAGTTCTACTTATCTGAATATTATAGTCTTGAAGTTGATGTTGGATCTACAACAACCGAGTACAGCAGCTTCCAGCTGAAATATAGTCTGACTCTGCTATTAATATTACAACACTTGTTTGTTTCTTGTTGCTCCAAGAGATAAGCCTTCCACCTAGAAATTGACAAGAGCCGGAAGTGCTCTTCTTGTCCTCCTTGCAGCCTGCAAAATATGCATCTGAATAGCCTGTTAGTTAAAATTCCCCATTCTTGGGGTCACATAGGCTAAGATCTGGGGTGCCCTTAAGATATCTCAAGATTCTTTTCATAGCAGTGTAATGAGACTCTTTAGGGCAGGCCTGATAACTAGCACAGACACTTGTTGCATACATAATGTCAGACCTACTTTCAGGGAGGTGGAGAAGGGAGCCAACTATACCTCTATACAGAGTTTGATCAACAGGATTCCCCGAATCATCTTTGCCTAAAGGCATACTTGAGCTCATGGGAGTTCTTATGGTGAAAGCATTCTCCATATCATATTTCTTGATTATCTCACTGGTGAACTTTGACTGGGATATGGATAGACCATCATCAGTATATTTTACTTGGAGTCCTAAGAAAAATTTCAGTTCACCCATACTACTCATCTCAAACTTTCCCTGTATAAGTTTTGCAAACTTCCTGCAGAGGTTGTCGCCAAATATTATGTCATCAACATAAATCTGGACTATGATGATCTTGCCCTTAGATTCCCTTAGGAATAGGGTCTTGACTATCTTCCCCCTTGAGAATTTGTTCTCAATGAGGAAGGTAGACAATGTCTCATACCATGCTCTTGGGGCTTGCTTGAGCCCATAAAGAGCTTTCCTAAGTCTATATACAGCAGTAGGAGAGATAGAATCTACAAAACTTGGAGGATGCACTACATAAATCTCTACCTTCAAGTCTCCATTCAGGAAGGCAGACTTGACATCCATTAAGAATACCTTGAATCCTTGGAAGGCTGCAAATGCAAGGAATAGTCTGATTGCTTCCAACCTTGCAACTGGGGCAAAAGTCTGATCATAATCAATCCCCTCTTCCTGTCTATAACCTTTGGCCACCAGTGTAGCTTTATTCTTTATTACAATGCAATTTTCATCAAGTTTATTTCAGAAAATCCACTTGACTCCAATGACAGTGTGTCTATCTGGTCTGGAAATCAGCTTCCAGACCTTTCACCCTTTGAACTGGTTCAGTTCTTCTTGCAGTGCACCAATCCAGAATTGGTCTTGATTTGCTTCTTCAAATTTCTTGGGCTCTTTCTGTGACATGAAGCTGGAATAGAGAGCTGTGTTTAGACTCCTGCTACTGGTCTATACACCTTGGCTAGCCTCACCTATTATCTGATCTGGAGGATGATCTCTCAGATATCTGACTGATGGGGGTAGCCTGACTGCTTCCTGCTGATTACCATTTTCTTCAGTAGGTTGGTCTTCATTTCCAGCTTGACTGTCCTGTGCTTCCTCTGGAGAGCATCCCTCTTCACATTCTTCTTGCATAGCTGGGTCTTTATCTTTGATGGAGAACTTTCCATCATGACTTCTGTACCTGCAGAGCTAGGCAAGGAACTTGATAGCTCACTGTCAATCATGCATGACTCATCAAACACTGCATGGACAGATTCTTCTATAACTTGATTTGTCAAGTTATAGACTCTATATGCCCTACTATTATTGCTGTACCCAACAAAGATCCCCTCATGGGATTTGGCAGCAAATTTAGTCACTTTTGACTTACCATTGTTCAGAATGAAACACTTGCAACCAAAGATCCTGAAATAGGATATGTTTGGTTTTCTGCCCTTCAAGATCTTATAGGGAGTCTTCTTGTGGCCTTTGGTGATAGAACCCCTATTGAGCACATGACATATAGTATTAACTGCCTCACCCCAACATTCAGGGAGAGAAGTGTCACTCAATAATGTTCTCACAGCTTCTATGAGAGTCTTGTTTTTCCTCTCAGCTAACCCATTTTGCTGGGGTGTTCTTGGAGAGGAGAATTCTTGATGAATCACTTGCTCTTCACAGAATGTAGTCATGGCAGCAGACTGAAACTCAGTTCTATGGTCATTTCTCATTTTGATAACAGAGCACGCAAGCTCATTTTGAATTTGCCTGACAAAATTCATGAAGATTTTATGGGTTTCATCCATTCTTCTAAGAAAGAACACCCAAGTAAACCTAGAATAGTCATCAACCACCACAAGGGTATAGATCTTCCTACCAAGACTATGAACATGCATAGTGTTGATGCAGAAAATGCGCCCTCAAATTCCAGTAAAAAGGGAAAAAGAGAGAAGGAAACTGTAAGCAACCGTTTACTAATGGACCAAGTAAAAATGGTGATTAAGATAGATTCGAGACCGCAAAGTCTGAGATCTGAGTCCGCAGCTTTCACTAAATGGGCTTCTGGACTCGATTCAGCCTAATTTGGGTGCACCACCTCCCCCCTATTTATAGGATGGGGGCCTTCCCAAATGGGCAGGGCTAAAATAATCGGCTGCCTATGGTACAGGAGAACCGTGCAACGGTGATGGGAAGAAAAAAAGAAAGAACACACCAGTCCGCGCAAAAAGGTACGGACTGGGATCGCGGGCTAGAGCTTCCATGTAACACCCCCATCTGTCGCATGGCATATTACAGAAGGTCCAGCTGGAACCCGACGCCATATACCACAGACAGTCGGAAGGGATACTAAATGAATAATCAAACCAACCATCTAAGACTACTCGTCCTAATCACAGAGCATTCTAGCGGAAGATTTTAAAGTTGAAAGAACCCAAAATTAAATCCATCAATATGAATGTCCACAGCTACAACAACAGGAATGAAACCCCAAATACACAGAAACGGGTACATGGCCTTATGGCCTTACAAATGTTCACTTAATAAAGAGTGTTTTACATACATCGGCTCGCATGCCGGCCACACATGATAAATATAAAAACAGCTATTCTACGGCCTTCTAGGGTCAGCACAGCAATAAGGGATCCAGCCCGCTATTTGGCGCTTGGCTCCGCAGCACCTGCAAGCACATACCACCATACGGTGGCAAATAAAGCAACGGTCAGCTAAAAGCCGACCAAATTATAACGACCCCGCCCCTTACTCGTGACGGCGGTGCTCTTTCCCTGCATAACATTAGCCCAACAATATATATAACGCAAAATAATTTCGCCACAAATGTAGGCTCGCACGGCCAAACACCCCGTGCACTCAGGGCACATTCATGGTGAACCCTGACCCATCAGTGCATTCACCACCACCCCTAGGATGGCAACAACATGTGAGCATTTAGCCTTTCTGACCACCGTCTAAGGCTCCGACTATGCCAACGGCCAGTCCCCATCTTCGGGTCTTTCGCACTGAACCACATAGCCTAGGTCCAATTCCGCTTGCCCGTTGCTCACGCCACATGTCCAATTTAAGTCTTTTGTGCGGGCCAAGCTTCTCTCGGATCCCAAATTTTCCAAAACAATCTCATAACCCAGTTATAATCAAGGCTGGTTCCCAGACCGCCAAGTTAGCAGAACACGTTTCTGCTCAATTTTCCGGGTGCGCCTTGAAGCTAACCTCCAAGGATCCCTGCTGCAATCTACCGCGTAGAAACCCGAAAAAACAAAAGCACGGAGTCTTCTCCAGCAAAACCACATCAAATGCAACATCACCGATCCGGACAAAACACGTCCGGGTAGGCTTCACACACAATGCCTATGCCCGTACTTGCAATTCCGGGCTCTATATGCAACACGAGGGGGACTATTCACATCAACCCCAAGGAACACCACGCACTCGCCGCACACTCGCGGGAGCGGGGTTCCCTATGCAGAAAGAAAGAGCTTCAAACGCTCAAGTTGAGAATCGTTACCCTTGTAGTCCGTTTTGCCGCCATGGAAAAACTACGCGGTTAGAACTCTTCGCAATGACCTTCCCTCCATGGATCCGCTCTCCGATTTTGAAACGGTGCTCCGATGCTCCGCCGGCGGTAGGAAACCTCCTTCTTCTTCCTCTTCTCTCTCACTTTGGAAGGGGAGAACTTTGGAGAGAAAATGGGGAATTAACCTCCTATTTCCGGCCTTAACAGAGCAGGATTTCATATGGGCCGTCGGATCCTAATTAAAGAAAATGAACGGCTCAGATCTGCACAAAATTCTCCAGACCTGGGCCGAACACGGCTTGGCACACGGCCGTGTCCCAGGCCGTGTGCCTCGATCTAGGCACGATCGTCGAACTGAGAAACGCACACGGGCCAAGACACGCCCGTGTCTGACCTGACACGCCCGTGTCAGGTTCCTCGACACGCCCGTGTTCGTGGGCGTGTCACGCATAACCGCCACGGCAACGGACACGACCCATCCGGACACGGGTAGGGACACAGGTTGGCACACGCCCATGTCGGATGACACGCCCGTGTCATCCGGCCGTGTTTCTGGCCGTGTCCTTCTCGGGTTGAAAACGGACAAAAAATCACCAGCCAGACACGGCCTTGGACACTCCCTTGTCCTAGGCCGTGTACCCATACAGGCACCAAAAACACTTTTTTCACGACCGACTCGCACACAACTTTCGGGGGGTTACAAATCTCCCCCACTTAAGGAATTTCGTCCCGAAATTAAGCAAAGGTACACAAAAGTTAAATGATACCTGAGTGGAATAACTCGGGGTATTCCTCCAACATAGCTTGCTCTCGCTCCCAAGAAAGCTTCTCACGTCCGCAATTTTCCCAACGGACTTTAACCATTCTGACCTCCTTGTTGCGGAGTCGTTTGACCGCAACGTCTTCAATTTGTACTGGCTTGACCCTTGTTGTTAACTCATAATCAACTGGTACCTGATTGTCCGTAACGATCTGCGAAGGCTCTTGCACTGCCTTACGCAACACCGATACGTGGAATACGTCATGCAGCTCACTCAACTCCGTCGACAGCTTCAACCTATACGCCGCCTCGCCAACACGCTCCAGGATTTCAAATGGTCCAAGGTATCTCGGACTCAGCTTCTTCAAGCGTCGAACCCTCGATACACCCTTGAACGGCTTAATTTTTAAATATACCATATCGCCAACGTTGAACTCCACTTTTCTATGTTTGGCGTTGTAATACTTGGACTGTCTATCCTGAGTAATCTTCAGTCTTTCCTGAATCGTCCGTATCATTGAAGTGGCATCTTCCACCGCTTGACGTTTATACAACTTTGATTCGCCTGCCTCCAACCAAGACAACGGCGTGCGACACTTCCTCCCGTACAAGGCTTCGAAAGGCGCCATTCCAATACTTGCCTGAAAGCTGTTGTTGTAAGCAAACTCCACCATGTACAGATGATCCTCCCAATTCTTCCCGAAATCTAGGACGCACATGCGAAGCATGTCCTCCATAGTCCTGTTGACTCTCTCAGTTTGGCCATCTGTCTGCGGGTGAAAGGTTGTGCTGAACTTTAGCTTAGTACCCAACAGACCATGCGCCAACCTCCAGTCATTTGACGTGAAGCGTACATCTCGATCACTAACAATACTTCTAGGCACACCATGCAATCGTACAATATTATCCACATAGAGTTTGGCTAACTTTTCCACTGGATCTTCCTTTCTGATTGGGATAAAGTGTGACACTTTTGTCAACCTATCTACGACCACCCAAATGGCGTCGTTTCCCTTCTGCGACTTCGGCAAACCGTGCACAAAATCCATAGATATGTCGTCAAACTTCCATTCTGGGATAGGAAGGGATTTCAAGAAACCTCCGGGCTTCTGGCATTCCGCCTTCACTAATGCACAAGTACGACACTTGGCCACGTAAAGTGCCACATCCTTCTTCAAACCCGGCCACCAGAATAATTTCTTCATGTCTTTATACATCTTCGTGCTTCCCGGGTGGATTGAGTACTTGGTATGATGAGCCTCATACATCAACTCCTCCCGAATATTATCCGTACTAGGAACGCATAGACGACTATCCTTCCTTAGCAACCCATCTTCAAGCACAAACTGGGAATTTGACACATCCAAAGCTTCATCCAAGATTTGCTTCATGCTGCTATCCAGAACCAAAGCCCGCCGAACTCTATCCGCTAGATCACACTGCACCTCTGTCCAAAATAGTTTCGCCTCGGCACTAGACTGCTTATCGACGCAAGATATCTCCAATGCCTCCAACTCTTGGACCAATCTCTCATCATGTACTGATAAGCAATTGGCTTGTGCGGGAATCTTACGACTCAACGCATCCGCCACTGCATTTCCCTTCCCAGGCACATAGTGTATCTTGAAGGTGTAGTCCCCTAAGAACTCCATCCAACTCCGCTGCCTCATGTTCAGATCCTTTTGGTCAAATAGGTACTTCAAACTTTTATGATCGGTGTAAATATCGACCTTCACACCGTACAGATAGTGCCTCCAAAGCTTTAGAGCAAATATCACGACCACTAACTCTAAGTCGTGGACCGGATAATTCCTCTCGTGAACATTCAGTTGTCGTGAACCATAAGCTATCACTCTCCCATGCTATAGCAGAACACAGCCCAAACCACTGCCCGAAGCATCACTATAGATCTCGAACCCTTCGGTTCCACTTGGCAAACATAAAATGGGCGCCGTGGTCAATCGCCTCTTCAATTCTTCAAACGCCTGTTCGCACTCCGAAGACCACACAAACATCTGATCCTTTCTTGTCAACGTCGTGAGTGGTAGTGCTATCCGCGAGAAGTTCTCTACGAAGCGCCTGTAGTAGCCAGCAAGCAACAGAAAACTCCGGACTTCTGCCACCATAGTCAAAGTAGGCCACTCCCATATCGCTACTATCTTCGCCGGATCTACAGATATTCCTTCTCCACTGACAACATGACCAAGGAACGCTATCGAGGATATCCAGAATTCACACTTGGAGAACTTTGCATACAACTGACTTTTCCTCAATGTTTCCAACACCATGTGTAAATGCTTGTAGTGATCCTCCTCGCACCGCGAATACACCAGGATATCATCGATAAATACTATCACAAACTGATCCAAGTATTCTCTGAACGTCCTATTCATCAGATCCATAAACACGGATGGCGCATTCGTCAACCCAAACGGCATAACTGTGAACTCGTAATGCCCAAACCGCGTACTGAATGTTGTCTTTGGGATGTCGCTCTCCCTTATCCTCAACTGATAGTAACCGGACTTCAAATCTAACTTCGAATATATAGTTGATCCAACCAACTGATCAAATAGATTGTCAATTCTCGGGATTGGATATTTGTTCTTCTCCGTAAGTTTGTTCAATTCCCGATAATCGATACAAAACCGCAAGCTCCCATCTTTCTTCTTAACAAAGAGAACTGGCGCGCTCCAAGGCGATGAACTTGGACGCACATATCCTTGCTCTAGCAACTCTTGCAGTTGCACCTTCAACTCTGCGATTTCTCTTGGGGCTATCCGATAGGGGGAGCGTGACACCGGTTTGGCACCCGGTACCATCTCTATAGTAAAGTCTATCTCCCGCTGAGGAGGGGCTCCTGGGAGATCATCTGGAAACACATCAGGATACTCGGACACAACTGGGATGTTGTCCAAACTAGGCTTAGGCGTCGAAGTCTGCACTAGAGTGACATACAGTTCTGCCCCAGACCGAACTGCCTTGAACACCTGAAGGGCCGATATCAGAACCTTCCCTGACCCCTTTATGCCTGCAAAAGTAGTCTCCCGATTAGTGTCCAGACCCAACTTGACTTCTTTACGGTTGCAATCAATGCGTGCACTCTGCTCTGAGAGCCAATCCATACCGAAAATTACGTTGAACTCCACTAATGGTAGAACCAACGCCCGCAAATCAAACTTCCGGTCTCCAATCCGAATCTTCACAACACAAACCCTATCCGCACGCATTGAGCACCCATTAGGCAACAACACATCCAACTTGTTTTCTGCCATCGAGAACGGAACTCCGATGCGTGATATAAACTTTTCAGACAAGAAGGAATGTGATGCTCCCGTATCAAAAAGGGCTCTCGCCGGAAACCCAAAAATTAACACAAAGCCTAGCACTGACAAACGTAAGCTAATAAATACGAAGGTAACAGCTATAAAAGTTAAACCACTGTAATTTAACTCATACCTGTCACCACGTCCGCTTGCTTAATGGCCTCCTGCAGACCAAGGTTGTAGACTCTAGGCTGGGCTGGAGCATGATGGGATGTGGTTGACTCCACCGCCTTCCCTTTCTCCTCATAAGTCGCTCCAGGTCTCCTCTCGGACTTTGAACGTCCGCTCCAACACTCCCGAGCAAAATGCCCCGTCTTCCCACAATTGTAGCAAGCTCCGGGGACTTGACTTGTAGTTGCCCCCGATGCATCAGCCGAAGAGGCTGGGTTCGAAGTCCTCCGCTTCTTGTTCCATCTGTGGAAAACTGACTTGTTACTTGGTACCTTGAACTCGGTCTTCCTTTCTCCTGGGTCCCTCTTCTCTTGAACTTTCTTTGCAACCTTTTCCAACGATCCGGCCGAACTGACCAAGGCTAGGAAGCCCTGCGCCTTAGGCCCAGCAAGGAGTAACTGTAAATCGCCGCGAAGACCCTCATAGAATCGGTTGGTCTTCCTCTCTTCTTCTGAAAACATAGCACCAGCATAACGACCCAACCGTGTGAACTCATGCAGATATTCGTCCACGCTTCTCGATCCCTGAGTCAACCCAAGAAATTGATTCTCCATCTCCAACTTCTGAGCAGAAGGTACAAATCTGGCTAGGAACAATCTTGAAAATTCCTCCATCGGCACATCCGCAAGTTGCCTTCCCACTAGAAGATGAAACTCCAACTCGTCCCACCACAGCCTCGCTTCACCTTCCAAAATAAAAGTCGCTATGGTGGTCTTCTGCCACTCCTCAGTTATTGTGGCCGTCAAGACCCTCTTTATGGAAGAGAGCCAGTCCTCAGCTTGAGTTAGCGTTCCAACCCCAATAAACCTCGGAGGATTAAAGCTCATCACATACTTTAACTGCCTCTCCGTAGTTCTCCTCGGCTCTACTAACTCAATTGTTGCGCGTTCCACCACTTTTGGCTCTTCCGCCCTAACTGGTTCTTGCTCATTCGCAGGAGGTGCGCGATGCATTTGCCCTGCAGGTTGGGCATTTATCATTGCGAACACGGCTTCAGCCACCATCCTGATGGTTTCCGCTGAAGGAGGTGTAGCAGGCACGTCCCTTGGTGCACTACTTTCCGCTGATTGCGGACGCTCTGACTGACCAGCACCGCTCCTAGCTGCCTAAATTAGCAAAGACACACGATTAGACAACAAACAAATTTCTAAAGGCAATCATTGGAACACTCAGGTTCCACAAAACAAGTGTATTTTCATTCCTAAGTGGACATTCATGGGTTCTTTTTGATGTTATAACGATGACGCACACATGTGCTCACCACCCCTTAAAAGAATTCGCCCACGAATTCATCTAAGCTTGACCGTAACCAGAAGTCTGATACCAAATTGTAACACCCCCATCTGTCGCTTGGCATATAACAGAAGGTCCAGCTGGAACCAGACGCCATATACCACAGACAGTCGGAAGGGATACTAAATGAATAATCAAACCAACCAACTAAGACTACTCGTCCTAATCATAGAGCATTCTAGCGGAAGATTTTAAAGTTGAAAGAACCCAAAATTAAATCCATCAATATGAATGTCCACAGCTACAACAACAGGAATGAAACCCCAAATACACAGAAACGGGTACATGGCCTTATGGCCTTACAAATGTTCACTTAATAAAGAGTGTTTTACATACATCAGCTCGTAGGCCGGCCACACATGATAAATATAAAAACAGCTATTCTACGGCCTTCTAGGGCCAGCACAGCAACAAGCGCTCCAGCCTGCTATTTGGCGCTCGGCTCCGCAGCACCTGCAAGCACATACCACCGCACGGTGGCAAATAAAGCAACGGTCAGCTAAAAGCCGACCAAATTATAACGACCCCGCCCCTTACTCGGGACGGAGGTGCTCTTTCCCTGCATAACATTATCCCAACAATATATATAACGCAAAATAATTTCGCCACAGATGTAGCCTCGCACGGCCAAACACCCCGTGCACTCAGGGCACATTCATGGTGAACCCTGACCCATCAGTGCATTCACCACCACCCCCAGGATGGCAACAACATGTGAGCATTTAGCCTTTCTGACCACCGTCTAAGGCTCTGACTATGCCAACGGCCAGTCCCCGTCTTCGGGTCTCTCGCACCGAACCACATAGCCTAGGTCCAATTCCACTTGCCCGTTGCTCACGCCGCATGTCCAATTTAAGTTCTTTGCGCGGGCCAAGCTTCTCTCGGATCCCAAATTTTCCAAAACAATCTCATAACCCAGTTATGATCAAGGCCGGTTCCCAGACCGACAAGTTAGCAGAACACGTTTTCGCTCAGTTTTTCGGGTGCGCCTTGAAGCTAACCTCCAAGGATCCCTGCTGCAATCTACCGTGTAGAAACCCGAAAAACCCAAAGCACGGAGTCTTCTCCGGCAAAACCACATCAAATGCAACATCACCGATCCGGACAAAACACGTCCGGGTAGGCTTCACACACAATGCCTATGCCCGTACTTGCGATTCCGGGCTCTATATGAAACACGAGGGGGACTATTCACATCAACCCCAAGGAACACCACGCACTCGCCGCACACTCGCGGGAGCGGGGTTCCCTATGAAGAAAGAAAGAGCTTCAAACGCTCAAGTTGAGAATCGTTACCCTTGTAGTCTGTTTTGGCGCCATGGAAAAACTACGCGGTTAGAACTCTTCGCAATGACCTTTCCTCCACGGATCCGCTCTCCGATTTCGAAACGGTGCTCCGATGCTCCGCCGGCGGCCGGAAACCTCCTTCTTCTTCCTCTTCTCTCTCACTTTGGAAGGGGAGAACTTTGGAGAGAAAATGGGGAATTAACCTCCTATTTCCGGCCTTAACAGAGCAGGATTTCATCTGGGCCGTCGGATCCTAATTAAAGAAAATGAACGGCTCAGCTCTGCACAAAATTCTCTAGACCTGGGCCGAACACGGCTTGGCACACGGCCGTGTCCCAGGCCGTGTGCCTCGATCCAGGCACGATCGTCGAACTGAGAAACGCACACGGGCCAAGACACACCCGTATCTGACCTGACACGCCCGTGTCGGGTTCCTCAACCCGCCCGTGTTCGTGGGCGTGTCACGCATAACCGCCACGGCAACGGACATGACCCATCCGGACACGGGTAGGGACACGGGTTGGCACACGCCCGTGTTGGATGACACGCCCGTGTCATCCGGCCGTGTTTTTGGCCATGTCCTTCTCGGGTTGAAAACGGCCAAAAAATCACCATCCAGACACGGCCTTAGACACGCCCGTGTCCTAGGCCGTGTACCCCTACAGGCACCAAAAACCCTTTTTTCGCGACGGACTCGCACACAACTTTCGGGGCGTTACATTCCATCTGCTACTGCTAGGTGCGATCCTGCTGGAGGATGGCGGCTTGGGCGGACTTATCTTTGAGTCTGCCTAAAGAGCTATCCTGGGAGCTGATCACCTGGGGCATTCCGAGCTGGGCGTACTAAGCACCGAGTCCGCCGCTGAAGGGGAATAACCTTGGGACTTGTTGAATGTCGACTCTTTGCCGATCTGGGACCTTGGACATGTTGTGAACTTTGGGGTTAACATAATCCCCGCACATTTTTAAGTGTATGGAAACTTGGAAAATGTTTGCTTAACCGCTGAGTCCGCAAATCTCATTAATGCTGTCAGTGCAATAAATATCGTCGGAGGGTCAGGAATTGTCAAAAGTATCAACGACACGGGTCGGTATTCACCTCTTGCGGTCTCAACTTTGCAGTCCGGCATGGCGATATTCAGCGCTTTCTTTACTAGCCTTACTGTAAAAAACGAAAAACCAATAACGCCAATGAAAACTAAGAAAGTGATAAAGAGAGTGACGAGAGGGGAGCCTGTCCGCTCTGCTGGAGAGAGTTCTCATAGCAAGAAGCCCGCTGAGGAAGCAGCCCGCCATGATGATATGCTTGTGCGTGGGAAGGAGGACGCCACCTCATCTCACACTGAACAGCCGTCAAAAAGTGCGGATAAGACATTAAATCTATCAGATGCTGCCCACACTCAGAAAACGGCGAACTCGGCGGACACGGTTTGCGCAAACAACGAAACCAAAGTGTCATCGCCCAACGCCCAGCACCCATTGTTAACCTTAATGAAGATAGGTGGTCTTCGGAGACAAAGTTGGGGAAGGCGTGCCTTCAAAGGCATTGGTGGCTGCAAACCTTGGGACAGTCCGCGAGAGCCAGCCAGATTTAGTGAAGGCTGCCGCGGACTCTGCTGAGAAAAAGGCCCCTTCTGGAACGAAGAGGAAGAGGGACAAGTCCACTGTGGCCGAGAGGGTTGAAAAGAAGCTGCGGGCAATGAAAGAGAAAAATATCTCCATGCAGACTGGTGATGCAGACTTACAACACAAGCCGCATGAAAAAGAAGTTCCTGAAAGCGACTTAGTTATTGTGGAGGCCCTAGTCCAGGGAGACAATTCCCACTCCACGGTCAATTTATCTACTGATGAGAACTTGTTTCTTTAGACGTCGAACAACTTGATCTCATCAACAAATCTTTGTTGGATGTGCTGCATCCTGAGGTAGAAATTATGGGAGTTAAGATCAGCAAGCTCCCTCCTTTATCCGCCGCTGAGGAAAAAGAGAAGGAAAAACTGAAAGAGAAGATAGTGGAACAGAAGAAGCAGATCGCCGCCCATGTGGCTAAGGTTGAGGCGACCTCGAAGAAGGCCGCGACAGACAAAGAAGATGAAGATCTGCGGATTGCTGCAGAGCTGCTGCAGACAGGTAACCTCTAACCGGTGCCTAAATACTTTAAGCATCAGTGGCATTATAGGTCGCCGCAGCGGAAGTCGAGGCCAATAAAGATCGTCACTGAGACCGATGACATTGTTGTTTCCACAAGATCTGCGGCTGAAAAGAGAATCAAAGTCCATCGCGAATGGAAGAAATGGTTAAGCTCCTTTGACCCGGAGCGGGCAAGGCGGCCTATCTTCGATAGCTGGCAACTCGCTGCTGCTTTTTCCAAAAGTTATCTTTTATCGTGGTACTTTGAGTCCGCTGCGGACTGTATTTAAATGTGAAATTGACCTTCTTTGTTGCAGGTAGAAAGTCACTGACGGGCTCTATCGAGAGTGGGGAGATTGAGATTACACCGAATACCGGAGTTGACGTGGGATTGCATGATGAGTCCGCAAGAGGAGAGCAGCCTAGCCTGGATAACATCAGAGAGTAAGAAAAAAAGTTTCAAGCTGAAATTCAAAAAATTAGAGCGGAGTTAAAGAAGGCAGAAGAGCACGGGAAGGCATCGGCAGAGCGCGAGAAAGCCTTAAAGGACCAGATCGCCAGCATCTCAATGGCGCTGGAGAGATCTGATAGAGATAAGAAAAGGCTTGCTGATGATGTCCGGTTCTATAAAGGAAAGCACTTGGCGATGGCATGGGAAGAGAAAGGGAAGCGGGTTGCCGAGGTCGCCGAGCAGAGATCGCGATTGCCATATTGCGTCCCTCCGGGGGCAGCAACACTAGTGGAGGGTAGCCAGCACGCCGCAAACGAGGAGCTGAGGCTGGCTATGGAGCTGATGGTTCCCCTGAGTCGGGTAGATCGGGAGGCCGCTCACATGCATCGTACCATTAACTCCATTCATCATCACATCTGTCGCTTGTATAGCGAAGTGCTTCAGATAAGTGACCAGGTGGCGCACTTATGCAGGGACAGGACGGAGAGGTCAGCGCAAACTGAAAATAGAGACCGCTGAGTCCGCAAAAACTGCGAAAAATTTGATTTATTGATGTATAATTATTTGTGCTTTAAACAATGTTCTATGTTGTGGCTTGTGATGGACTGTACTGTGCTTTATGCAGACTAAATGAGATATCCGCACATTATATCGCTTGTTTATGCTTGTACTGTGATCTGTGACGAACTGTGCGGACTAATACTGTGTCCGCTTCTCAGAATTTAACTTATGAATGTCTGCAGGTGGGAAGTATCGCGAGCTGGGCGGACTGAAACTTTGCCCGCTTTATTTTGTGCTTTGAACTTGGCAGGTATTCCGGAGACTGGAAATAGTAAAGAGTGTGGACTCGAGTTTTGTGTCCACGTTGTTTTTGTTTTTGCTGCAAGAAAAGCTGTGGTGTGAACTTTGTGGACTCGATAGTCGAGCTGTGCGGCCTAGCCAAAAAGCTGTCAGACCTCCGTTACTATAAATATTGACTTGTTGTCTCTTTTATGTAAGAAAACAACTGTGAGAGGATCCTGCGGCCTGTAGACATGGTGTCTACCAGAACTGATGCTGTGGTTGCTTTCCACGCTGCCGATCACAGGAAATGTACTTTGATGGAGGCTGACCTTGAGGCCTTTGTTGAGAGACATATGGCTGAGTCCGCTCTGCTTGTCCGCCTTCCTTTGCATAAAGAAAGATTAAACTTTTCAACAGCGACCCAGATCGCTGTACCTATTGACTACTTCGATAGCGGATTCAGATTCCCACTGCTATGGGAGATGGTAAAGATATTCAAACACTACGGTATGGTGCCAGGCCAGCTCGTGCCCAACGCCCTCGCTGCCATTTATAGCTTCCTTTCTTACTTGCGGTCTGAGAAGATTACTTTTTCCCTTAACATATTCCGCAAGATCTTCTCAGCTTGCTCAATAACTCCGTATGGAGGCCGCCCTTACAAAGGGGTGATCTATTTTTACTACAGAGGAATGAAGGTCATGGGTCTGCCCAATAAGATCCATAACTGGACCTCGAAGTTTCTGATCTTCGAGGGCGACCTCGGGTTTGTTCAAACCTACCCGCAGGAGCGCGCGGACTTTGTCTTCAAGAGTATCCAGCTGGATGCGGCAGAGCTCGCCATTGTTGAGTTCCTTGCTAGAGCCAGGCTGGACATAGAGCACTATATACTGCTGCTGGCGGGCTTTGGTGACGTCAATCACGAAGAAAGTAAGCTTCTGCGGACTTACTCTTGTATCCGCCGTAACCTGCATGCTAATATGTTATTTTTCTTGCAGTGACCTTGGCCGTGCCTGCAAACCTGCCACAAACGCCAAGCGGGTTTACCTCTACACAGAGGGAGAGAAAATAGGAAGTTGCAAGAAAAAGGAAAGAAGAGGGGGATCCCGCGGCGGATTGCTCCTCTTCAGAAAGCTTTGCGATGCAGAGCTTTGGCAACCACTAGAAGGATCTGAGGGGAAACCCGATGATCCACTGGCATAATAAGAACAAGCATGTCTGCCTGTCGACAGTGCTTCCATCATGGAAGAGTTCAAAGATAACCCGCCACGCTCATGTCGTGATTTCCGCGCTTTATAGGAAGCGCAACTTGAGCGACTTGAAGAAGGTTGCCGCTGCCGACATCCCTCTGCCGCCCGCCCCGGCAAGCGCGAACAGCGCCGTTACCAACCACTTCATCTGTTCACTATCAAGGGATCTGTTTAGGCAGAATGACCAACTTCAGGAAGAGGTGAAGTTGGTAAAGGAAAGAAACAAGCAGCTAGGGAAAAGAGTTGTTGCGCAGAAAGAAGAGCTGGCGATAAGCTTGGCTATTTTATGGCGCTCTGTCTGAAGTTCGTGGCGAGCTGACATTCGTGCCTTTGCCTTTTGCAGGTCACGTATGACTTGGAAAATGATAACTTCCAGACCGCTATGCTCCCCTTTGTGAAGGAAACCGTTGAGATCGCTATCGAGCGATTTGTCCGCGGCGGCTTCGCAAAGGAAGGGGTGGACGGTGTCCCTTTTCTGCAGCTCTTCCCCAAGTTGCAAGAGCAGGTCGCGACAATGGAGCGGACTGCCAAAGGAAAAGACATCATTGTTGGGGAGTAAGTAGGAGAAGAAGAAGGAGAAGAAGAAGAAGATGGAGAAGAAGAAGAAGAAAACGGAGAAGGCGGAGAAGCTAAGATAATTGTCGACGACACTTGTTCGAGCCAGCAAGGCGGAGATCAGTCCGCCGAGTCTGACGCCTCTGCATCTTCCTCTGCTGGCGAGAGCTCGCATAGCGAGTACGTGGCCAGCACCGGTTCAGATGTTGTTGTCGAGTGCCCAAGCCCTCCTACAGAAAAGAAACAGAAGACTGCCGAAGCAGAATAATGTACTTTTTATTTTTAACATTTTTGTAAAGAGAGCGGACTTAAGTTTGGAGTCCGCTGAATACACGAAAGATCTAACTATTTTTGATTAAATAGAAAAGGATATTCCGATATCAGTGTGTTTTCTGCAATGTTCTCTGTTTTTTGTTATTGAAATGTATTGTCGTAGTTAAGTGCGATCTCCATGTAGTAGTCCGCGCAATGCAAATATCGTCCGTACTGTATAAGTTTCTGACTTGCTAATTAGGAAAATTTATTAAATAATTTGACCACTGTTCGCCGCAAAAAGAATGAGACCAAAGTCCGAAGTAAAAGATCATGCGGACTCTGACGAGTTCCGATAATAGTCCGTGATTCTCTTTGTCAACAAACCTTTTAAGCTTAATGATAATAAGCATTACGACATCATATTTTCTGTTAAACTGCGACCTGAAAAGACCAATTGGGGACCAATCCTGCGGACCGCGCGGCTATAATTTCACAGTTCGCACGCATTTTAATAGAAATGATCAATAGCTTGACGATAACTAAGGCCGACAATAATCCAGGCCGCGATATTTTATTTGTAGCTCGCCGAGTCCTTGTAACTTGTCAAAAGGACATGACTGGCGTACTCTGATTGATTCCAATTCCAGTCCGCATGTAAATAAAGTTTTGCGAGTTAAGATCAATCCGAGCAGGTAGGTGTATGTAGTATTGCTTTTCTCAATGCCGGGTCACAAAAAACCTCAAGATATATCCGAACTTGGCGGATTGTGCGGACACCATAGCGCAGTCCGTAATAGAGATTGAAATGACACACAACACTAGGTGACCAAGCGCGCAGGTGCAGCCGGAGCGGCATTGCTTTCGTCGCTGGGTCACAGAGGATGTAAAATCAACCCAAGGTATTGGCGGACTGAGCGGACTTAAATTTTGCAGTCCGCGCCTTGTCAACTTCCTGTGAAGAATGAGATACAGGCCTGTGTGAACAAGTGGGCAGGTGCGGCCGGAGCAACATTCCTTTCCTAACGTGGTCATAGAAGCTGTAAGCTCAATGGAATGGTTTACCGCCCATTTGCCTGGAGTAAAGCCTAAATTTATCTTTCGGGCAGGTGCGGCCGGAGCAGTATTGCTTTCCTCTGAGATCAACAAGGCTGTGAGTCTCCTGCAGGCACCGCTTGAGGGTACCAGAGAGTATTCGAGGATACAAACTTAGATGATCTATGGGCAGGTGCTGGATGGCATTGCTATCCTCAAAGAGATCATAAAGGTGTACACTATCCCTTGTAAGCTTAGTAGAGCTGTCAACCACCCTGTCCCTCCAAAAATGCAGAGGTGGAGTCAGGTACTAGCTGGGATCCAAAATCCAGTAGCCCACCGCGCAAGAATCTGCAAGATCCCACTATACAGTGCGAAATCTCCCCGCAATACGTGATCATCGTGGTGTTATGCTAATGACAACAATTCTTTGGGGGGTCCAAGCTAGACACGCCGATGTCTCCTGGTGTGGTGATTTTTTACTTTGCATGGTAGATAGGAGAAAGTGATTGTGCCCTGTACGAAAAAATTATTAGCCAGAGATTCTTATTGCCATAATAATTGAAATGAACATAAATGATAAGTGTTTGCTTAAGCATAAAAATGCTTTAAATCATCGCCATTCCAAGTATGGGGGACATCTTCTCCGTCATAGGTTTGTAGTTGATATGCTCCATTCCTCAGGACTTTCTTAATGATGAATGGTCCATTCTAGTTCAGGTTCAGCTTGCCCAATGAACCAGTTCTTGCGGCCGCATCTAATTTTTTCAGGACGAGATCTCCCCCTGAAAAATGCTTGATCCTGATGTTCTTGTCAAAATATCTGGCCATTCTTCGCTTGACTTACTCTTGCCTGACGGTGGCTTCATCTCGCATTTCTTCAATTTGATCCAAGCTATGTCTCATATTCTTGTCGTTAATCTCAAGCCAGGCTTCCCAACTTTGCCAGGCCAGTAAGACCCTAGGAGTCGGAACCTCAAATTCCACCGGGATGAGAGCCTCTGAACCGTGAGATAGCTTGAAAGGAGTTTCTCCGGTAGCTGTGGAAGGGGTTGTTCTGAGGGTCCACAGAAATGAAGGAAGCTCTTCTGCCCAGTTGCCCCTCAGATTTTGCACTTTCTTTTTTAGCAAATTATGTATCTGTTTATTCACAACTTCTACCTGACCATTGCTTCTGGGATGATGAACTGGCGAGAACCGCAGCTCTATGCCGACTTGTTTGCAAAAATTCTTCATCTCTTCATTGTTGAACTACGGCCCATTGTCCGTAATTATTGCCATCAGAATCCCATGCCTGCAAATTATCTCCCCCCACAAAAATTTTTTTATCACCTGGGTTGTTGTCTTTGCTAGTGCCTTGGATTCAATCCATTTGCTGAAATAATCAATCATAACCAAGATAAAGCATCGCTGTCCGCTCGCCATGGGAAATGACCCGAGGAGGTCCATTACCCAAACTACGAAAGGCCAGGGCGTGGTGATTGACACAAGTCACTGCGATGATTGGAGTCGAAGTGGAGCAAATTTTTGCCATTGGGCACACTTCTTTGCATAGGATTCGGAATCTTTTCTCATTGTGGGCCAGAAGTATCCTTGTTGCAATATTCTTCTTTCCAAAGATCTGGCCCCTGAATGGCTGCCACACTCTCCAGAGTGAATTTCTTGAAGCACCACACGAACTTCTTCTTCAGATACGCATCTCACCATTGGGGAGAGGAAAGTGTTTCTATAGAGAATTTCGGAGATAAGCTTGTAGTTGGCTGCTTTCATTCTGAATCTTCTCTTATCTTTCAAAGCCTGTGGCAATTCTCCTGTCGAGAGATATGATTTGAATGAGTCCATCCAAGATGGTCGTTGTTCTATTTGCATCAATTCCCCTTCTTTCGTAGAAGGGTAAAAAAGCTCCGAAGTTGTCTCTCCCGAGGGGAGGCCGAACTTTACTAGCTCGTATGCCTCTGCATTGTATACTCTTGAAACATACTCAATAGTGAACCTCTTAAACATTCCAATCTCCGCTTTTACCAGCATTAAGTATTTCCTCAGGTTAGGTTCTTTGGTTTCAAAATTCCCCAATACTTGGGATGCCACTACTAGTGAGTCGGTTTTAACATGCACAAAGTCTATTCCCAACTCTTTTTCAAACTGCAGGCCCTCTAAAAGTGCTTCATATTCTGCTTGGTTATTGGTGGTGGGGAAAGAGAACCTTATTGTCTGTTTTAATTTGACCCCGTTGGGGTTAATGAGGACTACTCCTGCTCCCGAGGAGTTTTTGCCTGAATCACCATCTATGTAGATTGTCCATGCTAGCGGGGATTGATCGGCTTGTTTAGCATTAGACTCAGTTGTGTCTATTAAACAAAATCTGCTAATACTTGCGCTTTGATAGCCGTTCGAGGTACATATGAAATATCAAACTCACTGAGTTCAATTGCCAATTTGGCTAGTCTTCCAGAGTGCTCTTGTTTTTCAAGGATACTTCTAATGGCTGATCGATTATCACCCTGATTGAGTGCGCTTGGAAGTATGGTCGAAGCCTTCTGGCAGACATTACTAATGTTAGTGCGAGCTTCTTAAGGATTGGATACCTGGTTTCAGCATTCTTCAATATGTGGCTGACATAATATATCGGATATTGCCTTCTCCCTTCCTCTCTAGAAAGGACTGAGCTTATTGCTTCCGAGCCTACTCCTAAATAGATGAATAACATTTCTCCAGTGCGAGGACTTTGAAGTAAAGGAGTGGAGGTGAGCTGCTTTTTGAGTTGCTTAAAAGCTTCTTCGCACTCTTTGGTCCATTCAAATTTGGACCCTCCACGAAGAGTTTTGAAGAACGAGGCACTCTTATCCCCTACTCTGGAAATAAATCTCCCAAGGCCTGCTAGCTTTCCACCTAATTGTTGAACTTCTTTAGGGGAGCGAGGTGATGGCATGTTGAGGATTGCTTTAACCATATCTGGGTTTGGGGCAAGCCCTTCGGGGGTAAGGAGATGACTGAGGAATTTTCCTCTATTTGCTCCAAAGATACATTTCAATGGATTCAACCTCATGTTATACCTTCGTAAAGTAGTGAATGTTTCTGTGAGGTCTTGCAAATGTAAAGCAAAGGTTTTACTTTTAATATGGAGGTCATCAACATATACTTCAAGATTCCTTCCTTTTTGTTTTTTTAACATAAAGTCCATCATGCGCTGATAGGTAGCGCCTGCATTTTTTAATCCGAAGGGCATTACTAGATAACAGTAACAACCATCATCTGTGATAAAGGACGTATGGGGGATGTCGGGCTTATGCATCCTAATCTGGTGATAACCAGAAAATGCATCTAAAAAACTCATAAAAGGATATCCAACTTCAGAATCTACTAAAGTGTTGGATCACTAGTTTGATTTGGGCTAGGTTCACTAACTTAGGATAATGTGACCCAACATTTATAGCTCGGGTCAAAGTTGTGTCCTAGAATCTAGGTCAAGTCCTAAGAGTCAACATCACATGGACAAGCCAACATCAGACTGCCAGAGGCTCAAGACATAAAGTTTTCCTCAAGATTCAGAGATTTCTCAAGAGACTAAGTAAAATGAGTTCGACGTTCGTGGAACTCAGGTCGACGATAGTCGTTCTCAGTTCGACGATCTCAGAGAAATATTCTCTGAGCTGAGCTCGACAAACTTCAGTCCAGATCGACGATTCCTGGATTTCATCTTCAGAATTCTAAGTCCAGACTGTTCTCTTGACTCAGGTCGACGAACCTAGTTCTCAGGTCGATGAACTCCATTCTTTGATCGACGATCTCTGGACTCAGTCTTCAGTATTTCAACTTCAATTGATTCTCCTAACTTAGGTCGATGAACTTAATTCTCTGGTCGACAATCACTGGAATCTCTACTTCACTTTTCTGATTCCAGAAGTCATTAATTTGGCTAAGTCCAGAATCATTCTCAGCTCGACAAATTCAAGGTTCTCAAGACTTAGCTCGACGAACACCATTCTTCGGTCGATGAATCTTTGGAGTATCACAGCATTCTGTCGAGACCATGTTCTCTAGTCTCAGATCGACGAACCCTGTTCTCTGCTTGACGGATTCTGGAACCAAAAGAGTTATGTCAACACTAGAAGAACTTGTGTCGACACCAAGATCATCAGTCGATATTGTGGAAAGGCTATGTCGACACAACACAGAAGATTTGTGTCAACACACAGGAGAAATTGTGTCGACACAGGATATTTGCCAACTCCAGAATAATTGCTGAACTCTAGTCGACGAACATATTTACCAGCTCGACAAATAGGCAAATATTAAAAGAGACAGCAGTTCAATTATCAGTTCGATGATCATGGAACTCAGCTCGACGAACAGAAGTCATCTGGTCGACGAATACAACATCTCAGCTCGACGAACTGTGAACTCAGTTCGACGAATTCTGCCATCTGCTCGACGATTCTAGACTTGGTTATTTCCAGCCTTCTGTCCCCACTCTAATGCTATAATTCTTGGGTAATTAATGCTCTAACATTCTATGAATGTATCCGTTAGAAAGAGCATTTATTATGGTCTTCTCCAAGGATTATCACTTGCCGTTTTTCCACGGGACAGTTGGGGAAATAAATCAATGCCGATTATTCTCAAGGCTGTCAGCATTAATTACAAAAAATTCAAATGTTTGAAAGATACAGAAGAAGAGAATAACACAGACAGACATAGACATATAGAATCAATCAAGGGAGATAAAAAAAAGGCTTCACACAGATTACTACTGACTAAGAAGCATATAGAAAATTGAAGAAGAAACAAGAAGAACACATTTTTGAAATCAAGAGTCTTCCTGTTCTTCTTCTCCAGGATATTGCTAAAGACATTCAAGAACTATCAGTCTAAAGCTCCTGGATTAAGTCTCTAAATTGAAGGCATATCACCCTGTACAAAGCTCCAGTTCTCCTGTACCCTTTTTCATCTCAGGGGGAGCATTGACAATATCATTGAATCCACATAGTCTTCTCAATGTGATTGAGAAAAGAAGACTTCCATCACTCTCTCACCCCCACCTCTGTAAAGGGTTGTCATATCCATTCAAAAGTGATTCCTTGGTTGCAAGTCTCCTGATCAAAAGACTTGGGTTGGTTTTTGAGCACCTGATCAAAAGCTCATTGGTGTCAGGCACCTGATCAAAAATTTGAGTGGATTCCTACCAAGGGTGGTAGAAGAGTGGATGTACCCATATTGGGAACCACTATAAAATTCTTGTGTCGTCTGGTTGTCTCCTTTTCTTTTATTCTTACTGTGCTTGTGATTTAGGTTATTAATTTCTGCACTTTTGATTTACAGCAAAAGCTGTAATAGTAGGTAGGAAATTTTAAATACTCTATTCACCCCCCCCCCCCCTCTAGAGTATTTCTGATCTAACACTCACTTTCAATTGGTATCAGAGGAGGTTCCTTTGGTTGTACAAGTTAAATCTTGAACCAAAAGATCCTTTGTTAGATCTACATAGTATTTTATTTTCATCAACATTATAAACACAACATGACACAGAACAAGGACTATGCAAGCACCAGACCTCCAGTTTGCAACCTTAACAAGTTTGTCATCTGGAAGGCAAGAATTAGGCTATATATGAATTCTATTGATGAAGACATCTACAATTCCATTTTGACAGGTCCCCCATAGGCATCTACAGTTACACCATCTTCCAGCAATAATGCAGTCCCACCACCTGAGTGGACTGATGCTCAGAAGAAAGCAAAGATTGCTGATGCCAAAGCCATGAACATATTGGCTCAAACCATGTCAGATGATATCTTTCAGAAGGTGGCTGAGTGCACCTCTGCAAAAGCAATCTTGGATTCACTCAATCAAATGGTTGCTGGCTCAGCAGATGAGAGGAAAGATAGAAGATCACACCTCATCACCCAATATGAAAACTTCAAGAAGGATGAGGAAGAGACAGTTGAAGTGATGTACAACAGGCTTAGATCCATAATCAGTGAGATAAGGACCTTATATAAAGAAATCACTTTGACTGAAGTTAATGACAAGATCCTAATGTGCTTCCCAAGCTCATGGGACACCAGGATCTGGCTCATCAAGGAGGCCAGATGCCTGAATGAGATTTCAACTGAATCTCTATTAGTAAAACTAAAGTCATATGAGCAACTAATCAAGTTCAGAGAGGCAGTAGAATACAGGACTCCTCCCCCAGCAAGGAAAGAACAATCCATTGCATTCAAGGCTGCTGAAGAAACTGAAGCCCCAACAGTTAATGAAGAGCTGATGAGTCTCTTTGCCAAGAGATTTTACAAACTAGCAAGGAAAGACTTCAGAAGGAAGTCATCCAGAAATGACAATCAGCCAAGGTATGACAAAACACTCACTAAAGAGGTAGTGTGTTATGGGCGCAGGAAGCCAGGACACTTCATGTCTGAATGTCCTGAAAATCAAAAGAAGGAAAGAAGAAAAGAAAAAGAATCAAGAAGCAAGCACTATAGCAAGCCCTCTTCCAGCAAACACAAAAAGAAGGACAAAGGATTTGTGGCTGAAACATGGAGTGACACAGAAGATGAATCTACATCTTCCAGCTCTAGTGAAGAAGAAGAGGAGGCCAATACAAAGGAGGTGTGCCTCATGGCAATTGGTGCATGCAGCAGCAGATCAGATACAGATGAATCTGATGATGAAGAAAATCTATCAGCTGAAGATCGTGTAATAGCTTCTTATGATTTTGAATCTGATGAATTTAAATTTGAATTTAAAAACTTATGCTTAGATTTGATAAGCTCTGAGAAGGAAATCAAACTTCTCAGAGATAAATTGAATGACCTAGATAAAATCACCTCTGAAAATGCAACTCTGTCTAATCAACTAAAATCTACAAATGAAAAAATCAGTTTTCCGAAATCAGAACTCAGCAAAGCTAAGATGTTAGAAGAATCATTAAATGCCAGAAGTTTGAAATTGCTTGATATAACCAGCACAGTTAATGCTAGAACAAATAACTACAGATTAGGATTAGGAGCCACATCTAGTGAACCAACCCTAATCCAGAGGAATCATCTTTCAAAACCAGTAAATTTCATCTCTGATAAAGGAAAGAAAAACACAGAACAAGTAAATAAAGTTAATAAAATTCTGTAACAAATTGAAGCTAAGGATAAAATTAAAAATCAGAAGAATGATAAAAATAACAATGTTCAACAGCTATCATCGAACCTAGATCGACGATATAGGAACAGATCGTCGAACGCAGAATGACGATCTCTGAACGCAAACTACAATAATAATCATTCATCTAACTGCGATTGACGAACCTTGTATGGTTCGGCGAGCAGAGGTCGATGAATGTGGGGCACAGAGAATGAACATGTTAATTCTCTGGGTAGAGATCGATGATCTCAACCCAATTCGTCGAACTCTGGTCGACGAACTTACAACAATTCGTCGAACCCAGGAAGACTTAATCAAAACTGCAACAGTAACTCACATATTCCTAAGAAACCATTTAATCCACTAACTGATTGGGTCATCCCACCTAGGAGATATCACCCCCTAGGATATAGGTCCCAACATGAAATCTCTATCATTTCTAGTTTTTCTTATCAGCCATACAAAGGACCCAAGGTAACCTGGGTAAAAAACCATTAATTGTCTTTTATTACATGTGAAGAATTGTCCAGGGGTAAATCAAACTTGGTACGTGGACAGTGGCTGCTCCAAACACATGACTGGAAGCAAGGACATCTTAATCAACTACAAGTCCTAGCTGGGGCCAAAAGTTATCTTTGGTGACTCTAAATGTGGTCAGTCAGAAGGATTTGGAGAAGTGAGAATAGGAGCTGTCACATTAAAAAAGGTGACATATGTATGTGGACTCAAGCATAACCTCATCTCTATAAGTCAGTTATGTGATGATGGTTATCAGGTACATTTTAACCCATCCACGTGTTCTATTATTGATAAAAACAACCAAACTGTTTTAACTGGAAGTAGACAATTCAACATATACTTAATAAATTTTCTTTCTGCCAAAACAGATATCTGCTTACTTAACTAGTAATCAGAAAGACTTATGGCACAAAAGACTAGGTCATGTAAATCTGAAAAACATTGCTAGGCTATCTAAGCATAACCTTGTTAGAGGTCTACCTTCTGGTCCCTACAAAAAGGAAGGTCTCTGCAGGGCTTATCAATTAGGCAAGTAAACTAAAACTAGTTTTAAATCTGTTAATAAGAGTGATTCACCTAGGATTTTGTACTTGCTACATTTGGATGTTTTGGACCCATTGCTGTACAAAGCCTCGGAGGGAAATCCTACACTCTAGTTATAGTGGATGACTTCTCCAGGTTCAGTTGGGTATTCTTTCTGAGATCAAAGTCAGATATATTCAAAGTTCTTACAGATTTTCTCAGGACCATACAGATTGAGTTCTCTACTCATGTTGCATTGATCAGGAGTGATCATGGTATAGAGTTTGAGTCTCTTCTTATGCATGAGTTCTGTGAGAAGGAAGGTATCATGCATTGCTTCTCTGCTCCTAATACTCCCCAACAAATAGGGGTAGCTGAAAGGAATAATAGGACACTCATTGAAGCTGCATGTACATTACTTGCAGATGCTTACATGCCCCTAACCTTTTGGGCAGAGGCTATTAGCACAGCATATTATGTCCTGAACAACAACTTAATTCACAAACTAAAGAACATGACTCCCTATGAATTGCTCAAAGGTAATAAACCTAAAATAAACTATTTTAAAGTATTTGGTTGTACCTGTTATATACACAATAACAACAAGAAATACATTAGAAAGTTTGAGGCCAAGGCTGAAGTGGGAATTTTTCTAGTATATTCCCAAGTAATCAAGGCCTATTGGGTGTTTAATAAATCAACACTAAAAATTGAAGAGTCAATTCATGTAAGTTTTGATGAGGCTAACATGTATTGCAAGGAGAAAGAAGTTTCTACCAGTGACTCTTTGCAGGTACCTCACTTGTGTGAGAATTTGGATGACCTAAACCTTATCCAAGGGGCTCCAACTCATCCCTCTCCACAAGTCAATGAAGACAGTGAAGAAGAAAGCATTGAAGGGATTGACTCTTCTCCAACAACCAACATAATTCCATAAGAGGAATTGGTTTCAACTGCTGTTGCACAACCAACTCCACCCACTGACCTTGTCACACTTAGGGATCACCCAAGATCTCAAGTGATTGGAGACATATTAGCAGGTGTACAAACAAGGCATCAACTCACCCAAGATTTGATGCATGCTTGTTTTCTCTCTCAGAATGAACCTCAATCCATTCATGATGCAGAGCAAGATCCCCACTGGATCATTGCAATGCAGGAGGAATTAAACCAATTTGAGAGATGTAGAGTTTGGGATTTGGTTCCAAGACCATAGAACTACCCAGTTATTGGAACAAAACGGGTTTATAGAAACAAGCTAGATGCTCAAGGAGTCATAGTGAGAAACAAAGCTAGGCTTGTGTCTCAAGGATATATGCAAGAAGAAGGAATTGATTATGATCAAACCTTTGCACCTGTTGCAAGGTTGGAAGCCATAAGAATATTCCTTGCCTATGCAGCATACAAGAGGTTCAAGGTCTTTCAAATGGATGTGAAGAATGCTTTCTTAAATGGAGTGCTACAAGAAGAGGTGTATGTAGAACAACCTCCAGGTTTTGTTTCTCCAACTTACCCCTCTCATGTTTTTAAATTGCATAAGGCGCTTTATGGTCTAAAGCAAGCTCCAAGAGCTTGGTATAAGACCTTAGCTAGTTTTTTATTAGAGCATAAATTTACAAGAGGAACTGTAGATAAAACTCTTTTCACTAGACATCATAAGGACCAAATCTTGTTAGTACAAATTTATGTGGATGATATTATATTTGACTCTACAGATTCCAAATTATGCAAGAGGTTTTCTGACCTCATGCATTCCAAATTTGAAATGAGTAGCATGGGTGAGCTTTCCTACTTCCTTGGTCTCCAAGTGAAGCAGCTCCCTGATGGCATCTTCATCTCTCAAGCAAAATATGCTAAAGAACTTCTAAAGAAGTTTGGGATGGATGATGCCTCAGCAAAGAAAACTCACATGGCTACCAATGCTGTTGTGGACTCTGATGTACCAGGGAAACCTGTGGATCAGAAACTTTATAGGGGCATTGTTGGGTCCCTGTTATACCTCACAGCAAGTAGGCCAGACATTATGTTTGCCACATATCTTTGTGCTAGGTTCCAAGTGAACCCTAAAGAATCTCATCTAATTTTGCTAAAAAGGATTTTGAGATATATAAAGAGTTGTCCTAATATAGGCCTATCGTATCCTGCTGAATCAGAATTTGAGTTAACTGGATACTTTGATGCTGATTTTGCTGGATGCAGGGTAGATAGAAAAAGTACTTCAAGGACTTGCCAGTTCCTGGGTATGAGATTTGTATCTTGGTTTTGTAAAAAAGAAAACATCAGTGTCAACCTCAACTACTGAAGCAGAATTTGTTGCAGCAGGCAGTTGTTGTTCATAGATGCTTTGGATACAAAATCAGCTACTAGATTATGGGTTCAACTTAAATAATTTAACTCTACTCTGTGATAATACAAGTGCTATAGACATAGCCCAGAATCCAATTCACCATAGTAGGACAAAACATATTGATATAAGACATTATTTCATTAGGGAGTGTGTAGACAAAAATAAAATTAAGCTTGTCTATATCTACACTGATTTACAAATAGCTGATATATTCACCAAACCTCTGGATGAGAGAAATCATATGTTCTTTGTGAATCAACTTAGAATGATCAATGAAGAAGACTTTATTTGATTTCTGTTTGCAGTCGACGAATTTTTCAGAGTTCGTCGAACGGAGTTCGACAAACCGTGGAAAGTTTGAGAGTCATTCGCCGAATGGAGATCGACGAACTCTCTATGAGTGAAATAATATTCGTCGAATGGAGTTCGACGAACTTGCTTCAGAAGATATTCACTGAACGGAGTTCGACGAACTATTTTCAATTCTTAGGACAAGATCGACGAATTATTTCAGTCAAACTTATTTCGTCGATCTCAGCTCAAAGAATTAATTTTATTTTCGTGGAACGGAGTCTGTCGATTCATATTCTTGAAAATCTTATATCTAGGTTTTCTTCGACCTCCATCTCGCGCTTTCTGTTCTCTTGCACTTGATCGTCGTTTCTCTGTTTTGCAGGTGATTCCATGGCGATTCCAGCACGAGCTCTAGCCGCTATGAAGTTTGACGCTAGATTTGATGTCGACTTCGAATCATTCCAGCACTCAGACCCCATCTTTCTATATTCTGGAACTTCTGGAAGAACAAAATCTGAAGAACCTGATGACTACCAGGATAAAGTTGGCCGGAACAGAAATCAGGGAATGGGTGTATACCTCATCCGCTTCTGAGGACAATACCATGACAGGATCAATTACGGGTAACACTGTCTCGTTAACTCCCGCGGTTTTAACTGAAATATTTGGTTTAACAAATGGTGAAGAAAACTTAGAAATTGATTCTGAAGAGTTTAATATGATGCTCAATCTGATGGGTTATGCTGGTGACAACCCAAATAAACTGTTGAAGAATCATTTGTCTGCAACATACAAGTTCCTGGCAGACATTGTTGGGAAGGTCCTGCTTGGCAAGCATACTACCCATGACTACATCACAAGACATCAGTTCTTGGTCATGTGTGCAGTCATAAATAAGAAGCAAGTTGACTAGGCTTAGATCCTCTTTGATCTGATAAAGAAGAAAAATAGCAAGAAAGTAGTGTGTTTTGGAAGGATCCTAGGGATCTTCCTCAAGGAAAAGGCTGCTGAATCCCTGGTCTCCCAGACCATATTCATTAATGCCAGTAAAAGGCTTACTTGTGCCTTATTTGGCAGGTGGGAGAGGACCATCACCTAGCCCACTAAGGCTTCTACATCTTCCACCCCAGCTTCTAAAGGCACCAGGGCTGTTAACGTCACTCCCCTACCTGCTGAAGAGCTTCATCCCACACCACCATCTCTTCCATCACCCCTTCCAGCAAAACAACTCACTTCCTCTTCCATTATCTCTTCCACACCAGAACAACAACAACATCCTCATGTTCCTACTCCATCTCCATCTCAACATGCTTCACCAGCTTCATCTCCACCACCTGACATCACTGACATTCCATCTTCCCCTCTTCAAGAACAACAACCAACATCTCCTGATTCCCCCAATGACACTTATATTCCTACACCACCACAATCCCCTCTTCCTCCACATCTATCTTCAATACCATCCTACCATCTCCCAACAGACACCATCATGCAAGATGCCACCCATACATCTCCATCAACATCCACCATCCCTCCAGATGTTCAACTTCCTGATGCTTCACTCTCTATCCCTCCCATAGTTCCCACTTCTACACCTTCTGCAACTTAATCTACCATTCCATCCCTGGACCCCTCCACCATTTCTTCCATCCTTTCCATACTCACTCCCCTCCTCAAGTCCCTTATAGCAGAGGCCATTACACCTCTTGCTACCACCATATCTTCTCTCTCTGACCAAATCTCTGCTCTTAGTGCTGCTCCCTCCTCAGTCAGGGGCATGGCTTCAGACCCTACCGAACCCATGCAGGGGGAGATGCCTGATGATGAAGCAGCAGCTCCAGCTCCAGCTCTAGCACCAGATGCTTTAGCTACATCAACAATAGGAGCAGCAGCTTCAGACACAGCAATAGAATATACAAAATACCTAGATACAGATTTGGTTCATAAAGATTTAATTGATTTTATTGAGACTGATATAGATTTTGAATCAGACTCTGAAGAACCTAATATTGTTGGTGATTTCATTCTTAATCCCACAGTTAATTTAGAACATTTGTTGAGTATTTTTGATATTGTACATATGCATTATCTTCCAGATGAGAATACTAAGCCATCCTTGGCTATTATACCATATACTGCTCCCATCTCTTCCAAAGTTGTTAAGCAAATTAAGGACAGTCTTGATATTACACAGTCAGAAATTACTTCAATTCCAGTAGTAGTAGCTGTCCCCACTTCCTCAATAGTATCTTCAGCACCAACTTTTGTAATGGATGACTCTCCAATACCAGATCTAGATGACTTGATCTTGGATAATATTGCAAAAGAAACTAAGGCAGCAGCTGAAAGCTCTGTCCAAATCAGTTCTAAGTTTTGTGTAGCCTCCCCTCCTGTTCCTGCTGAAACTCCAGCTCTTGTTGCAACTCCTACTCCTGCTCCAAGAAAACCTATTATCTCTGCTAAAGCTTTGAAGGCTCTGGATGCTCTATATGATAATCCTCAGGATTCTGACAATGATGATGATGAAGATGAGGATGATGATTAAGATGAGGAGGATGCAAAGAAGAAGAAGCAAGCTTCAAAGAAAAGGAAAGCTCCTCCTCCTCCTGCTCCCAAGCCCAATCCAAACAATGACACCCCTTTCTATATCCTTCAAAAGATAACTCCATACAAGGGGATGCCAGCATGGATGTGGTTATCCAAGAATCAGCAAAAGGAAAGGAAGAAGAGTAGAAGGTACTCTCCTCCACCAGTTCAAAGATATAGGAAAGATCCACCACCACCTCCTCCTCCTCCTGTTGGTGGTACTTCTGGTTCTAGTTCTCAAAGATCTGCCCCTATGCAAACATATCAAAGACATCAAGGGAGATCTCATCATGAAAGCAGCCAGAACAGGCAACAACCTTCAGTAAAATAACATCAACAAAAACATCAACAAGCTGAAAGTCCTAAAAGGCCACTCTCTCCTCATGTTCCTTATAAAGATCCACAAACAGCCAACACAGCTAAAATGGCCAGGTTCCAGGAACTGGTATGCCTCTCTATGATCAACATGGTAAAGGCTGAAGGATAGGATACTTCGGAATACACTACAATGTCCAAGTACAGGAGAGAAGAACTGAAAATGTTTGATAAGGCTAACAAAATTTTTAATGTTGATAATTATATGAAATTGCATCCTGAAGCAGTGGTCCCTAGAGCTACATCTCTGAATATTATAGTTGTTGTTGACATGACAATGACTATGGCACAAGCTTCAAATTCAAACAGGGAAATAGTCTTCACCAAGCCAAGAGACAAGGGCAAAGACATAAAACATCAGGAGAAAAAGCAAAACAAGTGAAATTTAAACTATTTTATTTTTGTCTCTCTATCTTAAACTATCTCTTATTGTCTGAACAAAGATTTTATGTAAATATATCTGCTGCATGTGTTAATTATCCCTGCCAGATATATCTTTTTCCTGCTTTGTTTGCCTTATGTTTTTATTTTGAGTCTATTAGTGACCTCACCCAGATAGGGGGAGATTGTTGGATCCCTAGTTTGATTTGGGCTAGGTTCACTAACTTAGGATAATGTGACCCAACATGTATAGCTAGGGTCAGAGTTGTGTCCTAGAATCTAGGTCAATCCTAAGAGTCAACATCATATGGACAAGCCAACATCAGACTGCCAGAGTCTCAAGAAATAAAGTTTTCCTCAAGATTCAGAGATTTCTCAAGAGACTAAGTAAAATGAGTTCGACGTTCGTCAAAATCAGGTCGACGATAGCCGATCTCAGTTCGACGATCTCAGAGAAATATTCTCTGAGCTGAGCTCGACGAACTTCAGTCCAGATCGACGATCCCTGGATTTCATCTTCAGAATTCTAAGTCCAGACTGTTTTCTTGACTCAGGTCGATGAACCTAGTTTTCAGGTCGATGAACTCCATTCTTTGATCGACGATCTCTAGACTCAGTCTTTAGCATTTCAAGTTCAATTGATTCTCTTGACTTAGGTCGACGAAATTAGTTCTATGGTCAATGATCACTGGACTCTCTACTTCACTTTTCTGATTCCAGAAGTCATTAATTTGTCTAAGTCCAGAATCATTCTCAGCTAGACGAATTCAAGGTTCTCAAGACTTAGCTCGACGAACACCATTCTTCGGTCGATGAATCTTTGGAGTATCACAACATTCTGTCGAGGCCATGTTCTCCAGTCTCAGATCGACGAACCCTGTTCTCTGCTCGATGGATTCTGGAACCAAAAGAGTTATGTCGACACTAGAAGAACTTGTGTCAACACCAAGATCATCAGTCGACATTGTGGAAAGGCTATGTCAACACAACAAAGAAGATTTGTATCAACACACAGGAGCAATTGTGTCGACATAGGATATTTGACAACTCTAGAATAATTGTTGAACTCCAGTCGACGAATATATTTACCAGCTCGACGAATAGGGAAAGATCAAAAGAGAAAGCAGTTCAGTTCTCAATTCGACGATCATGGAACTCAGCTCGACGAATAGAAGTCATTTGGTCGACAAATACAACATCTCAGCTCGACGAACTGTGAACTCAGTTCGACGAATTCTGCCATCTGCTCGACGATTCCAGACTTAGTTATTTCCAGCTTTCTGTCCCCACTCTAATGCTATAATTCCTGGGTAATTAATGCTCTAACATTCTCTGAATGTATCCGTTAGAAAGAGCATTAATTATGGTCTCCTCCAGGGATTATTGCTTGCCATATTTCTACGGGATAGTTGGGGAAATAAATTAATGCCGATTATTCTCAAGGCTGTCAGCATTAATTACAAAAAATTCAAATGTTTGAAAGATGCAGAAGAAGAGAATAACACAGACCGACAGACAAAGACATATAGAATCAATCAAGAGAGACACAAAAAAAGGCTTCACACAGATTACTACTAACTAAGAAGCATACAGAAAATTGAAGAAGAAACAAGAAGAACACATTTTTGAAATCAAGAGTCTTCCTGTTCTTCTTCTCCAGGACCTTGCTAAAGAAATTCAAGCACTATCAGTCTAAAGCTCCTCGATTAAGTCTCTAAATTGAAGGCCTATCACCCTGTGCAAAGCTCCAGTTCTCATGTACCCTTTTTCATCTCAGGGGGAGCATTGACAATATCATTGAATCCACATAGTCTTCTCAATGTGATTGAGAAAAGAAGACTTCCATCACTCTCTCACCCCCACCTCTGTAAAGGGTTGTCATATCCCTTCAAAAGTGATTCCTTGGTTGCAAGTCTCCTGATCAAAAGACTTGAGTTGGTTTTTGAGCACCTGATCAAAAGCTCATTGGTGTCAGGCACCTGATCAAAAATCTGAGTGGATTCCTACCAAGGGTGGTAGAAGAGTGGATGTACCCATGTTGGGGAACCACTATAAAATTCTTGTGTCGTCTGGTTGTCTCCTTTTCTTTTGTTCTTGTTGTGCTTGTGATTTAGGTTATTAATTTCTGCACTTTTGATTTACAACAAAAGCTGTAACAGTAGGTAGGAAATTTTAAATACTCTATTCACCCCCCCCCCCCCTCTAGAGTATTTCTGATCTAACACTCACTTTCATAAAGCATCTATTCGAGGCAGCGGATAGCAATCTATGGGGCATGCTTTATTTAACCTGGTAAAGTCAACACACATCCTCCATTTTCCTCTCGGCATCCTTACCATTACAACGTTTGATACCCAATCCGGGTATTGGATTTCACGAATGAACTTAACTTTTAGAAGCTTCACAACCTCTTCCTTGATTGGCTCGGCCAGCTTCGTCGCCACCTCACGCTTCTTTTGTTGAACAGGTTTGAAGTCGAGAGCAATGTTGAGGTGATGGCAGGCTACATCAGGATCCACTCATGGCATGTCTTCCGCAGCCCAGGCGAAAACATCCAAGTTCTTCAATAAGCAAGCGATCAACTCTTCTTTTTCTTCTTTGGGGAGCTCTGAGTTGATTGTAAGTATTTTCTCTTCATCTGCGCTAATTGAGATTCCTTGGGTTGCTTGAGCAGGCTCCAAGTGAATCGCCTCCTGGATTTCTTCCTGATCTCCGGCCTCTCCTTGGGGAGCCTTTTCTTCTGAGGCGGCGACTAGAGTCGCCTGGGGAGGCATTTGCTCGATCATGTTGACTATTTTGACATAGCACTCTCGCGCCTCCCTTGGGTTGCTTCTAACCCGGTATTGCTTTCCTCCTGCTGTGAACTTGATTGCCAAATGATAGGTGGAAACTATTGCCCGATATTCATTAAGGAGAGGTCTTCCAAAGATGGCACAATAACTGCTGGCCGCATCAACTATTACAAATGTGATAAGCTTTGTCACTCCCCCAAGCGTTACTGAGAGTGTAACACTTCCTTCTACTTCCTTCATTTTGTCCGTGAAGCCATACAGTGGCCCTTCGGTGGAGAGCAAAGTCTTTCCAGACCTTAGGGACTCATAAGCACTTTTGAATATAAGATTGACCGAACTTTCGGTGTCAACCAAAATTCTCGGAACCATGTAGTTCTCAATGATTGCTCTGATCACGACCGCATCGTTGAACGGGTTGGCTGTCTTCGGAAGATCGTCTGGACCAAAAGTAACGATTTCCATTGGTGGAGCTGTGGAATTCATAGCTACTTCATGCCGTAAGATCATTGCCAAAGATGATTTACTGCTTGATTCTGCACCCACTTCTCCGTGGATGCAAAAGAGATCACTGAGGACCCCTACGTCGTCTGCGTCGACTCTTTCTCCAATCTTGGTGTTGCCATAGTATCCCACTTTCTTAATGTCTTCATTCTCCCGGAAGACTTCAGCCACCTCCTTGCCTTTAGATGTGGACGGCTTTGATGAGGCCTCTTTTACTCCGAGACCCTTCATTTTCCCTGCGACAAGTAGTCGCTCCACAAGCTGTCGGAGAGCTCTACAATCCTCAGTTGGGTGCCCTTTCTCCTTGTGGAATGCACAAAAAAGATCCAAGCTTCGTTGCTTTCCTTCCGCCTTTTGGAATTCTTTCTTTAACTCAGTCTTTTTCTGCAGGATCTGGAGAACATCATCTACTGTCAGGCACATAGCAGCAAGCTCTTCCACAGGACCATGGCTTTGCTGATCATCTGAGAATGAGCCATCCCGAATTTGAAGGACCGGCAGGATCCGAGGAGCCACAGGAGCAGGGGTAGCGGCCAGCGGTGGTTTCTGCTCATGAAACTGTTGATGACTTTGATAAGGCCGCTTGTGCCGGAAATTACTTCCCCTGTGTGCCAGAGCCTGATACTCTAGTAAAGGGGGCCTGGATGTTCGATCACTTGCAGAGGAATTTGTGGTGTCCCTCCTTTTGTCCTTTGCCGTTAAGTTGGATACATATGAAGGATTGTCACTCTCTCCTTCAATGAAGGTGTTAGCCAAGGCTATCAGATCCTGGAAAGTGGTCGGTTCTTTGGTGGTTGATTCAAACTTCAACGGCCCTTCCTTGAGTCCGTTCATTAGGGCGATTTTATAGAACTCGGGATCCACATTCTTGACCCCCAGTTTTTCCTTCTGGAAGCGATCCACAAACTGTGCTACCGACTCATTGTCTGATTTCTGGATCTTGAAGAGGGCAGCTGGTCCACTCTTCCTCTTCCTGGAAGTGGCAAACCTTAGCAGGATCTCTTGACGTAGCTCGGTAAAACTGGCGATGGATCCGAGATATAGTTCATGGAACCATTCTCGGGCCTGGCCATCGAAATTGGTTGCTAAGAACTTGCACTTCAAACCATCTAACAAATGCCTCATTGCTACGACATCTTCAAAGGCCTGGAGATGAGCGACCGGGTCTATTTCTCCAGTGTAAAATGGCATGCGAAGGTCTCTGAAGTTATTATGAGCCTGCTCCTGACGGATCTTATTAATAAATGGGGACTCCCCGGCTTGAGCTACAGCAGAAATCACAGGAGGCCTCTTGACCTGGTCATCCTCAGTAAAGTTAAGCCTGCGGGCTGGAGTCCCTCTGGCTACTTCGCGGAACAAATCCATAAGTGCAGTGAGCTCGTCGTTCTGCGGCCTCGGTGGAACTGTGGGCTGGATGGGCATGCTGGCTGGCGGTGGCGTCGCAGCAGGCGCTTGGCGAAATGGGGTTTGGCGGACTTCCTCATCCGCGAAGGCCGCTCTTGGCTGGTTGAGTCGCTAGGTAAGTGCGACCAGGGCCTGGCTGATTGTGTCGAGGCGTTGGTCGGTCTCTCTTCAGGACTGTTTGGCCTCTCTCTGGCATCGGTCGAGCGCATCCCGTAGGTCATCGGAGTTGCTCGAGCGACCTGAATGGGTATGGTAATAAGATGATCGACGATCTGACATCTCGGTCCGCAAGTTTCAACGATAGCTTGGAACTGAAGGTCGCGTGTTGATTTTGATGCAGAAAATGAGCCCTCAAATTCCAGTAAAAAGGGAATAAGAGAGAAGGAAACTGCAAGCAACCATTTACTAATGGACCAAGGAAAAATGGTGATCAAGATAGATTCGAGACCGCAAAGACCGAGATCTAAGTCCGCAGCTTTCACTAAATGGGCTTCTGGACTCGAGTCATCCTGTATTGGGTGCACCACCTCCCCCCTATTTATAGGATGGGGGCCTGCCCAAATGGGCAGGGCTAAAATAACCGGCTTCCCGGGGTACAAGAAAACCGGGCAACGGTGACGGGAAGCAAAAAAGAAAGAACACACCAGTCCGCACAAAAAGAGGCAGACTGGGCTTGCGGGCTGGAGCTTCCATCTACTGCTACTAGGAGTGATCCTGCTGGAGGACGGCGGCCTGGGCGGACTTATCTTTGAGTCCGCCTGAAGAGCTATCCCGAGAGCTGATCACTTGGGGCATGCCGAGCTGGGCGGACTAAGCACTGAGTCCGCCGCCGAAGGGGATTAACCTTGGGACTTGTTGAATGTCGACACTTTGCCGATCTGAGACCTTGGACGTGTTACGGACTTTGGGGATAATACATAGGACCAAACAAGTCCAAATGTAGGAGATACAAGCCTCTCACTGAGTCCTTGGCCCAAATGCTCTTGAAAGGGGTCTTAGTCTGCTTACCCATTTGGCAAGCAGCACAGATACCCTCCTTGGAGCATTTTATTTTGGGACCATTCCTAACTAGCTCATCACTGAAGAGTTGACCAATGGTCTTATAATTCAAATGAGCCAGTCTCTTGTGTCATTAGACACAATATGTCACTTTGTCATTTGCAACTAGGCATATAGGAAAACTATTATCTAAGAAAGAAACGTTTAAGCAATGGACATTCCCACTCCTAGTGCCTATTAAGATGACACTTTGGTCAATTAACCTCTTGATGTGGCACTTATCCTTGTGGAAGGAAATGTCATAACCAAGATCACATAGTTGGCTTATGCTTATGAGGTTGTGTTGCAACCCCTCCACATAAGCCACCTTTGTGATGGTGATTATGCCATTTTAGATATTACCATAGCCTCGGGTTATCCCCTTGTCAGAGCCTCCAAAGATGACCTTGGGTCCATTCTTTACTGTAGTGAACTCCTTCAATAGCTCCTTTGTTCCAGTCATGTGCCTGGAACATCCACTGTCCAAGTACCATTTAGGGGAATTGATACTTGAACTAACCTGAAAAGAACACAAATCACCTTACCTTAGGGCCTCAATTTCTGTTGGGTCCTAGGTTCACATTAGTCTAAAAATAACCACGCCTTCTTGCAGAATTTCTGACAAGTTGGCAACCTCTGGACACTGAAGGATTATGCCAGCAATCTATATCATAGTGGCCCACTTTGCCATAAGACTAACACTCATAGATATTGTATCTCCTTTTCTTTTTGGGACCAGCATTAGGTTGTATTGCTCCCTGAATAGTGGGGAGATGTGATGCTCTATACTTCTGTTTTCTTTCAGTAGCCATTTGATTGAAGGACAGTCTTTCAGCTGTCTGTTTTGGTCTTTTCTGAGAATCACTAGCTGTATGTCTCTTTTCAGCTAACATGCATTTGATAACATCTGAGATTGCCATTCCAGCCATGCCAGAAGACTCACCTTGATTCACTACTTTTGCTGAATGATTTAGATTCACTATAGCACCATTATCTTTGAGTTTTAGGGCGGGGGCACCAAAAACAAATGGTTTAGGATGTGCCAATTGAATTTCCTCATAGGCAGCCTTAACGTCTCTCACATGGTTCTATCTTCCACCTTGTCTAGGGCCACATTGGTCCATACTAGTGGATCTGTCATTCTCTCAGTGACCATAACAACTTTCATGGTCATACCTATTAGAAGGAAACAACACTCTCCGAAAAGGAATTTGAGGTAATAAGGCTAGAGGCACAACTAGTGCCTTCCCTTTTCCCTTTTCTTTTGGATTAGAAGGTCTAGCAGGTCCCTTAAATCCCAACCCTTTCTTACCAGCTTGGGTAAGGTGGGTGTCAATTGAGGGCAGCACAGTGTTTGGCTTAGAAAATTTGGTCACTAGCAATTTCTCATTTAAGAGATCATTTTCAAGTTTCTGGATAAGTTTATCATTTGAGACTCTTACCACATACTCACTGTCAATGATCTCCAAGAGCTGGGCTGCTTGTGTAGCCATGTCAGCGAGGGCTTTTTCTTGGTCTTCACACTTGCTTTTAAGACTAAGAAACTCTTTTGCCTGTCTCTTGGCAAGAACCTTGCACCTCTTGAATGCCTCAAGAAGTTCTTCATACTTGGCAATTATGGAGTTGACATCATCCTCAGAGTTTGAATCCCCTTTATCTCTTGCTGATTGAGCTTTAGAGTCTGAGCCAGCCTCATAAGTTGAAATAAAATATTGTGATTTAGCTTTTACCTGAGTTTGACCAGGCAGATCCTGGCTGCTTTCTTCACCTATCATTGCCATCAATCCATGGCATTGAGCATCTTATTCTTCATCTTCATCCACCTCTGAGTTACTATCTGAGTGAGACAGAGGGGCCCTGATCCCTATTCTAGCAGCAGAGTATTCTTCAGGTTCTTCTTCAGCAATAGCTATTAGCCCAATGTAGGCTTCTTCTTCTTCACTGTCTGACCTGGAGGAGGAGTCAGACCAGGTCTTTTCCTTCTTGGCCACAAGGGACTTCTCTTTCTTCTTTCACTTGTGGAGTTTCTTCACTCCTTCTTTGCTCTTCACTGGGTAGTCAACAACTACATGCACAGGTTTGCTATAGCAGAAATAAATAATATTAGAGGAAGATTGTTTATTAGAGTTTAAAGCAAATCTGTCCTCCTTAGAGGATTTCATTCTATACTGTGAGGAGGATGGCCAACTATTCTTCTAGTACCCCTTTTTCATGAGTTTCTAGAATTAGCTGGAGAAGGCAGCAAGGTCCTCATCAGATATATGGCTGTCAGAGGAGCTGGACCTTGAGCTCTCAGATTCTGACTCAGCAGTTCTCCTGATTGGAGAGATTTTCCTTCTGCTCCTTGTTGAAGCGTCAGCTTTGAAGGCCACAGATGTCTCCTTTCTCTATGACTTACTGCTCTTCTCTTCTTCTTCTTCCTTCCTTGCTGCAAGCTGCGTCTCATTAGACAGTAGCTTTCCAAACAGGGTTGGAGGTGGAGTGTCAGAAAGCTTGCCCATCTCCCTGATGACACAAATCTTTATGTCTCAATCCTTTGTAAGGGACCTGAGAAATTTGTCATTCAGCTCATAGGCGCTGAAGACCCTCCCATATGTTCTCAGTTCATTAACAATTCTGAAAAATCTTTCAAAACTTTCAGCAATGTCGTCAGACTTTTCTTGTCTGAAGGCCTCATACTCCTGGTTGAGCATGAATTTTTTGTCATCCCTCACTTCTTCTTAACCATCCATGAATAGAACTAGTGTGTCCCACATCTCCTTGGAGGTCTTTCAGTGCACCAGATTCTAGAATGTAGAATCATCTACTGCACTGGCAATGATATTTTGAGCTCTCTTGTCCATGGAGGAAAGGAGGAGCTCATCTTTGTTCATTTCTTCATAAGACTTAGGATTCTGAATGTTGGCATCTAGAACTGAGATCTTCATAGGGATGAAAGGTCCCTCTTTGACTATGATGTAGATCCTAGGGTCAGCAGCTTCCATGAATATCCTGACCCTTTTCTTCCTGAGCCCAAACCCTTCCTTTCTGCAAATTGGTTACTTCATGGCACCCAGTTCTTTGTAGTTTACACCTGATGACTAGTTTTAGTCACCGGTTTTTGAGTTAGTTTAGCATAAATATTCCTAGGTTTAATTTTTTTTATGTATTCTAGGTTTGTTATGTTTTAATATTGTATTTTTATGTTATATTTTAATATGTTATAAACATAACTAATGTTGTATCTCTTTTTATTTTTTGTAAGATCAAGCCCACATGGTGCAGACCTCTCATTCGGCCAGCTCAAGATCAACCCGAGCCCTCCATAATATAGCCAACCCTCCCTCATTGATCCAACCTGAGCCCATGATGCAGCACTTCACCATGCATCCCGAGCCCTTTACTCAAGTGCAGCCGACCCTCCTCCATTATGCAACCCGAGCCCATGCAGCCGACCCCCTTTACTCAGATGCAGCCCGAGCCAAGATGTTGGTGCAGCCCGACCCTCTTCAATTGTAGCCTAAGCCTCCTTCAAGTACATCATGAGCTCCTCTTCATGCCCACATAAAGCAGCCCACATAATGAAGCCCATCATGCATGGCCGGCCTCCCCCTCTCTCTCCCATTTATTATTTTCTCTTCTCTTTATTCCACATTCATCCCCCCTTCGATTTTCTATTTTCTATTTTTTATTCCCTTAAATAAAATACATTGAACCTCTCCTTCTCTCTCTCCCTCATTAAATTCCATTCATGCATCTTCCGCCATGCATGGCCGGCCACCCCCTTTTCCCCTTCATCTCCACCACCCTCTAGAACCTTCCCCCTCACCTATAAAAGGAGCCCTTGCCTCATGCTTTGGGAAGGAAGTTTTTGTTTTTAAGGAGGTTGGATTTTGAAGAGCAAGTGAGAGTGCTAGTACAAGAGAGTTCTTTTCTTTTCTTGTTGTTGTTGTTAAGTTTATTTTTATTAGTGTAATCCTTTTTTGGTAGTATAATATTGTCTCTTTTATTATTATTTTGTACTCCCTCTTTTATCAAGCAATGAAAATGAAATTCCTTTATCATATCGTGGTTCCCATCTTGAATATGCGTAGCTAATTTTCTTTAGCATTCGATCATGAGGATCCATGAAATGAGATGAGATTTTTCTTTACTTAGTTTTATTTTTGTCAAATTTATTCTCGATCCTTCTTTGATTTTTCTCGTTTCGACTCCGTATTTCCGGTGTACGGTAATACGCAATTTGATCTCATTTCATAGTAGTCGAGAGACTCGTTGATTTGAAAGATCACTCAAAGAAGGAAGGAGTTGCACGCAATCCTAGAGATAGGAAGGCGTAAATCCTCTGGATTGGAGTCAAATCACATAGTTCGTGTCACTTCGATAATGCAACTTTAGGCCTTTTGATTTGCAAAGAGATTTCAGTCAAAATGTCTAGAAGTTAGGAGATTTAATGCTTTAGCGAGATTATTTCTTTTTTTAGATCCGTCACGGTCGAGTTTTCTTTGCAATTTTAGAACGTTTATTTTTATCCTTCTTATCTCTTTTCATGATGAAGCATTGATCGAATGCTATCTTTTTTATTTTGAAAATTTTGTTTTAATTTTATCTTTAGTTTTATCCAAAATTCCTCAAAACACCCAACAATCATACAGTAGGATAATAGTAGAAGCGTGAGTAATAGTAATTGACAGCCCCGAGTTTTTAATACGACCTTGGTACTACAATTCGATAGGTGCACTTGCCTTTTCGGATTGATAGTCATTCAATTCACCAAGTTTTTGGCGCCGTTGCCGCGGACCTTTTTTCGTCAATATTAGGAAAACGCTTTCGCTATTACTTCTGCAAAAAAAAATTATTATTATCTTTTTCTTCTTCAAGTTTCTATTTCCGTTGTTCTCTTTTTTTTTCTTTACTCCATCCTCCTCCTTTTTTCTAGTGCATGACCCGCACGAATCCATCGCTACTTGTTGACTTGGACCGAGAAATCGAACGCTCCTTTCGAAGAAACTTGCGATTCGGGGGTTCCACTTCTCAAACAGCAGTTGAGGATTCCGACGGTGATTGTAACTTCAACTCTGAAATGGGAGAACCCAACCCAGCATTTGCCCAGCAAAGGACAATGTCTGATTATGCTCTGCCCAACCTGGAGGGTACAGAAACAATTATTGTTCGACCTGCAATTGCAAACAATAACTTTGAGCTTAAGAGTAGCATCATACAAATGGTGCAGTAATATGTATAGTTCGATGGATTACAAGATGAAGATCCGAACTTGCATATTGCTAGTTTTCTCGAGATCTGTGATACCTTCAAAATCAATGGTGTTTAGACGACGCAATTAGTCTAAGACTCTTCCCCATCTCCTTAAGAACAAAAGCAAAACAGTGGTTGAGTTCTCTTCCAAGAGGTTCAATCACCACTTGGAATATTTTAATAGATAAATTTCTCGCTAGATATTCCCCCCCCACCCCACCCCACTTCGAAACTTCAAAATAATATTACCTCTTTTTCTCAAATTACTTCCGAGACCCTCTATGAAACTTGGGAGAGGTTCAATGAACTTTTGAGAAGCTGCCCTCATCATGCTCTGCCTGTATGGTTACAGGTCCAGACATTCTACAATGGGATAAATCAAGAGACCAAGTAGATGATAGATGCCGCTTCCGGTGGGTCTTTGGATCGTAAAACTCCGGAGGGCACTCTTGAGCTTATTGAGGACATGACGATGAACACCTATCAGTGGAATTTGTCTAGGACTCACCCAAATAAACCTACAGGTTTCTACGAAGTGGACTCTGTGTCCCAACTGGTGCTTCAAGTGGAGATGCTGAACAAGAAAATAGCAGAGATAACTGCTGCCTCCACCCCTCAGGTATATGAAAATTCAAATTCGCCGCCGAGTAGGTGGATTATCTGGGGAACATACCCAGGCCAGCTCAAAACAAATTTTCTAATTTCTCTAATTTTTCTACTCCTCCTAGTTTTAATAATGCTTCGAACTCGTATCACCCTGGATGGCGTAACCATCCAAATATTTCATGCAATAACCCTGCAAATGCCACACGTCCACCACAAGATTTCACTCTACCACCACCACCACCACATCAAACTCAAATTCAAAACCAAACTTTTCAAAAACCTCCCTCTTTGGAGGAAATGTTTTCTAGATATATAAGCACGAACGAGGCGACCATTAGAAATTTAATAGGGTCAATGAAAAATTGAGAAAACACGGTCGGGAAACTCGCTAAGGTTATCTCCGAGAGGCCACCTGGGACTCTTCCCTCAAATACTGAACCCAACCCAAGGGATCATGCAGAAGTGATTTCCCTTTGGAGCGGTAAAGTAATCCACGAGCCCACCACCAGGGAAGAGCCAGAGGTGATTGCCCCTCCTGCTTCTGAACAAACCATCTTTATGAAAATGAATGATAATAATTTTGACAAAGAAAAAGAAAAATCTGTTTTTGAAAAAGAAGACGATAATTTTCAAAATGATGCTCCGGTGATTATAAAAGAATTTTCGCCACCTCCCTATCTCGCTAAGCTTAGGAAAGACAAATTAGATGATCAGTACCAATGCTTTCTCGAGATGTTCAAACAAATCCATATTAATCTGCCGTTTCACGAAGTTATTAGTCAGATCCCAAAGTACGCTAAATATTTTAAGGATTTGTTGACTAATAAAAATAAATTGGAAAATCTATCTCATGTAACGTTGAACGAAGTGTGCTCGATGGTCATTAATAATTCTAATCTTCCTAAAAAGATAAACGATCCGGGTAGCTTTTCCATTCCTTGTGTTTTCGGTAATCTTTTCGTAAAGCACGCATTAGCGGATCTTCGTGCGAGCATCAACTTGATGTCGTTTTCCTTTTTTAAGAAACTAGGATTGGGCACTCTCAGCCCTACACATGTGAGTATCCAATTAGCCGATCGATAAATCAAGTATCTGTTTGGTATTGTAGAGGACATGCTAGTGAAGGTTGACAAATTCATCTTCCCGGTGGATTTTATTATTCTTGATATTGAAGAGGACGTCGAGGTCCCTCTTATCCTTGGTCATCCCTTCCTAGCCACCTCTCGAGCAGTCATCGATGTGAGTAATGGGAAGCTCTTTCTTCGTGTAGGGGATGACAATGTTACTTTTCTATAAATCAATCTATGAAAAACTCTTTAAAAATGATGATTCTTGTTTTTTTCTTAATGTGTTAAATGAAGACTCCTCTCTTTCTCTTTCCAATGTTTCTTCAAAAGATTTTTTCTCTTCTTTTTCTGAAATTTCTACAAATATTTTTAAAGACACGGTTATGTCCGTGGAATCCAACTTTGAAACTGAACCTGTTTTTAGACAAAAAAATTTTGAAAATCTTACTTTTGAAAAAGAAAAAAAATTGAAAAACTCTGAAAGATATAGTACCTAAACACCTAGAGGGGGGGTGAATAGGTGACCAAATTCTTTTTAAACTTTAATGGCAGCAATCAGTTTTTATCACAGAATCTAATCTACTTTTGCACGGCAATCACACAGCATTCACAGCAAATCACAGCACACAGAAGACACACAGTTTTATAGTGGTTCCCCAAGATTTGGGTACATCCACTTTCCCCCTTCGCCTATCTAGCAGTGTACTAGATTCGGCCAAACTTCTGCACTATCTCAGAACCCAAACTGGTTCCTACACCTCAAGCACAAAGCCTTACAACTCAGCTTTTCCACAAAGCCTACACTCAGCCACAAAGGCCTACACTCAGCCACCCAGGCCTACACTCAGCCACCCAGGCCTACACTCAGCCACCAAGGCCTACACTCAGAGATTTCAATCTCCTACACTCAGGCTCTCAAAGCCCTACACTCAGCCTTTATAATTACAGGCTTACAAAACTCAGATCCAAAGGATCCTACAAGATAAAAAATGATTATACATTTGTTAACTCAGCAACCCAAAGACTAGAGAGGGGAGTTGTGAGTTTCTTGATGAGTTCTTGGAAGAACTCAGCTGGAATCAATCTGACTTAGCTTTCTTCAAAGCTTCTTGAAAGTAGAACTCAATAAGACTGACTCCTTCTGCAGTTGATCATTGACCTCTGCAACTTAGAATTCAGAATAAACCTGAACCCTTCTTCTCAGCCTAGTTCCAATGGCTGATTTCTTGGATGGAGCTCTCTCTCTCCAACTTCTTAGATCTGCACTTGATAGCTAGATCTTCTTTAAATCTGAACTTGAACTTGTGTTCAAGCTCTTCAACAACTTGTTGATCAATCTCTTCTGTAGACAGCATAGGCCTATTTATAGGCCTTCTTCATGATAACCGGCTGATCCGGTCCATAACTGAATTCTGACAACTCTGACAGGTGCTGTAGACCGGCTAGAATGGCAGCTGTCAAGTCATCCAGTCAGTTCTTGAAAATGTTATAACTGTCTTTAAGTGTCGAGACTTTCTGTCTTTAAGTGTCACACTTATAGACCAAGTGTCGACACATGTTATCTAAGTGTCGACACTAGTCTACAAGGTGTCGACACAACTCCTTGTGTTGTTGATTCTTTATCTCGACACTACTTCTTCTTCATGTGTCGACACTGAGATTGAGTGTCGACACAAGTACTTGTACTTCAGTATTTTGCTGAATTTTTCTAAGTGTCGACACAACACCTTTGTGTCGACACATCTTCATGTGTTGAATCTGTTAAGTGTCGACACTGCTTCTTGGTGTCGACACATGTCTTCAGTGTTGATACTTGTTGAGTGTCGACACAGCTCCTTGTGTCGACACATTCTTCTTCTTGTTGAGACTTCAGCTGAGTGTCGACACATTCCCTTAGTGTCGACACTTGTACTTAGAATAGTTTTTTGATCTTGTGTTCTTTGCTAAGTGTCGACACAGCTCCATGTGTCGACACTTTCTTTAAGTGCTGAGTCTTCAGCTGAGTGTCGACACATTGTTCTGGGTGTCGACACTTACTTCAAGTGCTGACTCTTCTGCTAAGTGTCGACACATTGTTCTGAGTATCGACACTTGTACTTAGTCTCTGCTGACTTTTGCTGAGTGTCGACACAGCTCCAAGTGTCGACACTTTCTGATGTAGACACAGCTTCACTGGGTGTCGACACAACTGTTAAGTGTCGACACAGCTTTACTGTCTTTTCTTCACTGAGTGTCGACACAGCTCCTTGTGTCAACACTTTGTGTCTGGTGTCGACTCAGCATCCCTGGTGTCGACACAATAACTCCAAGTGTCGACACTGCTTTCCTGGGTGTCGACACAAGTCTTCTTAAGTGTCGACACTTTCCCTCTGGGTGTCGACACATGGACTTAGAAACTTTTTTGTTTTATTCCTCCAAATACTTAACCTACACAAGTAACTCAAAATACATCAAATACATTTTGATGTATATCATTGAGTTGGGTGAGGCTTCTTCAAATCAGGTACATTTAAACCAATGTACCCAACAATCTCCCCCTATTTGGAGAAGTCATAACCCTTAGTCAATGATATACACCATTCATAATAAAAATACAAAATGATGTAAGACAGGATTATGTAAACAGGAAAGTACATCACATGTATAAAACTAACATGCATATACAGATAGATTGCATCACAGAACAATTATGAAATAAATTTAACACAACAAATTTATCACACAAAACATTGTTCCAATACTTTGTCATATTCTTTGTCAAAAGTTTACAGCATGTTTTATATCAAAAGAATACATGGTAAACTTAAGAGATGTTCTAAGCTATTTCTATTCTGGTTCCTTAATCACTATGCCTTTTCCAGCTTGAACTTTAGCTTGAACAGGAGCATCAGCAACTTCAGCATCAGCAGGCTTCTTGCCTTTCAAGTCTTTCTTCTTAAGCTCTTCTGCTTTGATCTTTTGTCTTTCAAAGTAATGGTATGGCTTTGGAAAGTACTTGCTAGGCTCCTGGGCAGTAGGAGGTAGCTTTCCCATCTTTGCCTTCCTTCTATACTGGACTATTGCCTCCTGCCTGATCTCATGTTTTCTCCATTCAGCTTCAGAAAACCATTTGTTCCTGTCATGCACATTATCTTTGGCAGCTTTCCAGGCAGTTAAAATGATATTCCTTGAGGTAGGGCTCCACTGCTCAAAGTCTGGCCTTTGTTCAGCTTGTTCCCTAAACCTCTTCTTAGACAATCTTGTCTCTTCTACTTTTTGTAAAGCTTCTTCTTCTTTCTGAAGAGCTGCTTGCGTAGCTTCAGATATAGGCTGAACCACTTTCTACAGAATGACATTAGACTTCCCTTCAGTTGGGCTATACATGTGATGAATATCAGCTTGCACCATTTCAAAATCTGGTGGAGGATAGATCACTTGAGCTACTTCTGGTTGCTCACCTCCAAGATATGCAGGCTGAATTCCAGATTCAGCAACATTGTCATCATCACAAAGTGGAGGATAGCCCAGTGTAGCTCTGATGGAATTAGATATCCATTTGGCATGATCAGAGCTAGCTTTGACTAAAACTCTCTCCCCCTTTATGACTTCTCTAGCCATATGATCTCTGACATCATCCTTCTGGAATCTGATTTGATTATCCAAGTATCTGACTCCATCTTTAAAGAAAGGTTTGAGCTTTTTAAGTTGTTCAGATATGGCCTTCTAGGAGTCTTCAATGGCAGTCTTAACAGCATTGATTTCTTCTTGAAATACCTTGTCAAATTCAGCTTTAACAGTAGCAGTAGAGGTAGAAGGTCCAGCAGCTATGTGCTTTAGTTCTGTGACAATTGCATTATGAGATTCTGTCAAGTTGTCATTCATTCTAAGTTGATTTTCAAGTGCATATCCTTGCTTCAGGGCTATGTCATCAACTTGAGCCTTTATCTTCTCCTGGTGTGTAGCCAAGTACACCACTGCATTCCCCCCTTTGTGGAAGCAGTCTGTCATCTCCTTCTTGTTAAGATTCATTTCAAATCTTATTGATTTTATGTCCTGGGCTAGATCAAACTGTAGTGACTTCTGCCCTTCATCAACATACTTTTCAATGGCCTGCCTTTGCTCATCCAACTTGACTTGCATTGCAACCAATAAACCACTATAATCCACAGTTGGAGCTGGATGTGCTATAGGCTGTGGAGCAATAGTTTGGAGAGCCTTTTTATAACTCTGGCTCCTTCTTTTGAAGACATAGATTTTCTTTTTCCTTGCCCTCGCTGCATCCTCATCTTCTGAAGCTGAGGAGCTGGCAATGTCAACCCTCTCCTTAGGGCTTGGAGGCCTCTCAGTCTGCACATCTTGTGCTGTCTCAGGTTCTTGCCTTACAGGCTCGTCCAGAATGTGCACTTGCTCCCCCTCAGCAGCAGCATTATTTCCTTCAGCAGCAGTTTCTTTATCAAAATCCTCTTGATCCAGATTTAGAAACAAATCTTCCATTGTAAACTCTTGTGGAGAATGAGCTGGAGAAACTCTGGGCTCTTCAACCACTAGATCAGATACATACTGAGCTGCAGTAGATGTGTCTTCCAAGACAGCATCTGGGACTTGGGTATCCAGCTGAATTTGCTGATGAACATCATACAAATCAGTATCTTCTATAGGAAATTCTAAAGTATTCAGTTCAGTGATTACCTCTAGGATAATGTTAGTTGCTTGTTCACTTTTCCAGTGTAGTGGGTTCATCTACAACTAGAAGCTCCCCCTGGCTTTGATCCTTGTGTATGGGGTTAGCTTGAGGTAGCTCCCCCTGGATCTCAGCATCATCTTGAGGAGCTGGAGACTTCACAGCAGGCTCTTCCTCATGCTCATCTGGAGTGAAGACAACCTGTTCTTCACTATCTGAGCTGCTAGTGGACTCTTGAGGCACTGGGGCAAGTTTCCTTTTCATCGTTAGGGGTGATACTTTCTCAGGAACTTTCTTCTCAGGGTTTGGCAGCTCTTTAGACAACACCCTGTCCCATCTAGAGAACAACCTCATGTCCATTTTTCTCATATGATTTATTTTGCTTCCAGCAGCTGTACTCATAACCTCTGGTATGGTACCAGCTAGGTATAGACTTAAAATTCTGCCCAGGTTGGGCTTCTTCAGACTTTCTTTAATTTTCTCAAACACTATAACTGACCAGTCTGTGTTTAGAGTGAAGATAATCCTTGTCATTATACTAAACATATGGGCAGACACTTTGTCATGCCCTCCTGGCTTGCTGAGTATGACTTTGCCAACAATCTCTGAAAGGAATTTCCCTTGATTGTTCATTCCCTTCCTGAGAAACACTGATCCAAGCTTCATCTTAGGATCCAGTCCACACCAGGTTAGAGCTTCCCTGGTCTTTGTAGCTGTAACATCATCTTCCTCTTTAATTCTTGGTAGCTGTAGAATCTTCCTCAGACTTTTAGGTGACACCTTCATCTTCTCACCATGAACCCTTGATTTGATTTTGAATCCAGTTTCGTCTATCTTAGCTCCATTGAGGAATTCTAGTACCTCTTTCTTCATGATTTTTGTAGGCTCAGAAACCAGAAATTCTAATCCTGAGTCGGCGACTAGGGCTATCACTGTCTGGATTTCTTGATCAGCATCATCGAAAGCATCGCGTACCAGCTCGTATCCTTCGTTGACGTTCTCCTCTAGCTTAGGCCCCATTAGGGTTTGTAGAATTTGTCTTGAGAGAAGAAAGGTGTCGACACAGAAGTTTGGTCTCGAAACTTTGAAAGCGTATCGATAAACTAAGACAAAACCCTATTTATACCTTTCTAATTTTAAAGATGAACAGGCGGGACAGCTAACTTAAATTGTGTCGACACTGGCAATAAGTGTCGACACTAACTTATAATGTCTCGACACATATGTGTCGACACAAGTTTAGTCAACAGATAATATGTGTCGACACTTGTTTATGTGTCGACACCACTCAACTCGACACATAGTCGAGACTTTACTTAGAAAATTCTGAGTAAATACTAAGTGTCGACACCACATTGGATGTGTCGACACCTACATGTCATGTGTCGACACTAATATTCAGAAGTGTCGACACCAACTTCCTAGATGTGTCGACACCTTTTTCCTGAAGTGTCGACACTTACTTTCTGTGTCGACACAGGTATCTCTATGTGTCGACACCTTTTTACTTAGCCAATTTCAATACTATAAACTTACTCTAAGTTTATCATACCTAGTTCAATTTTAAATCTATTGAACTTAGCTTCTTCTAGGGGCTTAGTATACATATCAGCTAATTGATTATCAGTTTTCACATATTCCAATAAAATATCTTCTCTTTCTACATGCTCCCTAAGAAAATGATATTTAATTTCAATATGTTTTGTTCTACTATGGGATACAGGATTATTAGCTATTGAAATAGCACTAGTAGAATCACAGAAGAGTGGAGTTCTACTTACCTAAAATCCATAGTCCTCAAGCTGATGTTGTATCCACAGAAGTTGAGCACAGCAACTTCCTGCAGCCACATACTCTGACTCTGCAGTGGAGATAGCCACACTGGTTTCTTTTTGCTACTCCATGAAATTAGTCTCCCACCTAGGAATTGACAGGTTCCAGTAGTGCTTTTTCTATCTTCTTTGCATCCTGCAAAGTCTGCATCTGAATAACCTGTTAGTTCAAACTCCCCATTCCTAGGATACCAGAGGCCTAGATAAGGAGTGGCCTTTATATATCTCAATATTCTCTTGACTGCTGTCAAATGAGACTCTTTAGGGCAGGCTTGATACCTTGCACAGACACATGTAGCATACATGATATCTGGTCTACTAGCAGTCAAGTATAATAGAGAGCCAACTATCCCTCTATACAAGGTTTCATCTACAGGTTTCCCTACATCATCCTTGCTAAGAGACATATTTGACCCCATAGGAGTCTTCATGGTACTGGATGAATCCATACCATACTTCCTTATGAGTTCTAGGGTGAACTTGGACTGATATATGGATAAACCACTCTCAGTCTGTTTAACTTGGAGACCCAAGAAAAACTTCAGCTCTCCCATACTACTCATCTCAAATTGACCTTGCATAAGTTTTGCAAACTTTTTGCAAAGGCTGCTTTCAGTAGACCCAAATATAATGTCATCTACATATATTTAGACTAGTATAACTTTGCCTCTAGATTCCCTAAGGAATAGAGTCTTATCTATTTTCCCCCTTGAGAACTTGTTCTCAATGAGGAAACTAGATAGGGTTTCATACCAAGCCCTACGGGCTTGCTTTAACCCATATAAAGCTTTCCTAAGTCTATAGACATGATTAGGTAAAGTTGAGTCAACAAAACCTGATGGTTGTTCCACATAGACTTCTTCTTTAAGATTACCATTTAGAAATGCTGACTTGACATCCATTTGGTAAACTTTGAATCCTTGATAGGTTGCATAGGCAAGAAACATCGTTATGGCTTCCAGTCTAGCTATTGGAGCAAAGGTTTGATCAAAGTCAATACCTTCTTCTTGCCTATATCCTTTAGCAACCAGTCTTGCTTTATTCTTAATGATGACCCCTTGTTCATCCATCTTATTCCTGTAGATACACTTGGTTCCTATTATATTGTGGTCTTTAGGTTTAGGAACTAGTTCCCAGACCTTGCACCTCTTGAACTGATTAAGCTCTTCTTGCATTGCTTCAGTCCATTGTGGATCTAGTATGGCTTCTTCAAACTTTTTAGGTTCTACTTGCGATAAAAAGCTGGAGTAGACTGCTGCATGATTTCTGCTCCTTGTTTGTACCCCTTGTCTTGGATCTCCAATAATCTGCTCTACTGGATGATCTCTAAGATGCCTGTTGGCTGGAGGCATCCTGACTTCTGGTTGAACCTTTTCAGCATCTCCATCATGCTGTACTCCTTGAACTTCATCAGCAATAGGTACATGTAGTTCTCCCCCTGGACAACAACCACTATCTTCTACTTGCTGTCTTGCAGTAGGTACTTCTTCTATAGTAAACTTGTCCATCTTCTTTGTTAAACCTGTGGGGCTGCATACACTACTAGACAACTCATTATTAATAAGTTTAGTCTCATCAAATACTACATGTACAGATTCTTCTACAACTTGTGTAGTCAAGTTGTAGACTCTATAAGCCTTACTGTTATTGCTGTACCCAACAAAAATTCCCTCTTGGGACTTGGCAGCAAACTTAGTCAAGTAAGACTTTCCATTGTTAAGTATGAAGCATTTGCAACCAAAGATCCTGAAGTAGGATAGGTTTGGTTTCCTGCCTTTCACAACTTCATAGGGGGTCTTGTTTAGGCTTTTAGTGATGGTAGCCCTATTTATAATATGGCATGCAGTGTTAACTGCTTCAGCCCAGAAATACTCTGGCAGTGATGTATCACTTAATAGGGTTCTACCTGCCTCAATCAAGGTCCTATTCTTCCTCTTAGCAATGCCATTTTGCTGAGGTGTTCTATGTGAAGAGAATTCTTAAAATATCCCAAATTCTTCACATAGTTTTGTCATGCTATCAGACTGAAATTCAGTACCATGGTCACTTCTAATCTTGACCACTGTACTGTCTAGTTCATTCTGAATTTGCTTGACAAAGCTATGGAAGACACTAGGTGTTTCATATTTCTGTCTTAAGAAGAACACCCAGGAAAACCTTGAGTAGTCATCTACAACTACAAAGGTATAGACCTTCCTACCTAAGCTGTGAACTGGCATTGGACCAAAGAGATCCATATGCAAGAGGTATAAACACCTCACAGCATCCTTGTTTTCTATGCTTGTAAAGGTGGATCTAGTCTGCTTGCCCTTTTGACAAGCTGAGCAAATACCATCTTTAACACACTTAACTTGAGGACCATTCCTCAATAACTCTTTGCTAAAAAGTTTGCCAAGTGTCTTGTAATTTAGATGAGCTAGTCTCTTGTGCCATTTGACACAATGAGAGACTGTCTCATCAGCTACAAGAAACACTTGAGAACCATTGGTCTCACACATAATGTCTAGGCAGTAGACATTCCTCTTTCTATAGCCAGTCAAAATGATCTCTTGATCATTTGACCTCTTGATATGACAACCATCCTTAACAAATGAGATGTCATACCCTACATCACTTAATTGACTTATACTTATTAGGTTGTGTTTCAACCCTTTAACATAAGCCACTTGAGTAATGGTAACCAAGTTGCTAGAAATGTTACCAAATCCTTTGATGATTCCTTTTTCAGAACCACCAAAGGTGACTTTAGGACCATCTTTGATAGGAATTTAGTCCCTTAGTAGTCCCCCAGTTCCAGTCATATGTCTGGAACATCCACTGTCCAAGTACCATATTGGGGCATGGCAACTTGGACTCACCTGCAAAACAGATTAATGAACCTTAGAACCCAAAGAATTCTTGGGTCCTTGGTACTTGTTAGTTTGCAACTTGACAAAGCTACCTACTGGTTTTCCAATAGGCAGATTTCTACACACTTTGGCACTAGCATTGTGCCAATAGTCCATTGCAAAATGGCCAACTTTGCCACAACACCAACATTCAAACTTATTGTACCTTTACTTAGGTACTGTCTTTGTTGTCTTATCTACAGCTGACTTGTTGAATGTTGGGGCTTTGACCTTGGACTTGGACTGGACAGTCCTTGCAGGTTTAATAAAACCCAGTCCAGCTTTACCCTTGTGATGAAAAAATTCATCAATTATGGGTAACACTGACTTAGGTTTGGAAAACCTAGCAACAAGCTCTCTCTCCTTCTGAAGATTGATCTCCAGACTCTTGATTTGATCATTCTTATAGGTGATAGTTCCCATCTGAATCACTGTTATGTGTTTCAGTCTGGCTATCTCATTAAGCTTTTGATCAAATAACTTCTCAGAATCTGTTGCAGCAGTTTTAAGAATAACAATTTCCTTTGCCTGACTTTTGACTAGGGTCTTGCTCTTCTTGTAAGCTTGTAATATAACCTTGTATTCATCTATCAATTGATGAATATCTGCTTCAGACTCAGATGCATTCTCATCATTTGATGAGGATGAATCTGATTCTGTACTGGCACAAGAAACTGAACTGGAAGTTGAACTTTGTACCTTACTGGGTCCTGGCTGCTCCAGGATTTTGTCATTTTCAGTCAATGCCATCAGTCCTTGGCACTGACAGTCTTCTTGTTCATAAATAGAATTCATAATCTGCATGAACTCTTCTTCTTCTTCAGCAAACAGCCCTATGTATGCCTCTGCATCTGACTCAGTTTCTGAAGAAGAGATATCTGATAGGGTCTTCTCCTTTTTGGCAACAAATGACTTTTCTTTCTTGCCTTTGAAATGAGTCTTCTTCTTGTCACTAGACTCCTTTCTCTTCTCTGGACAATCTGCTATCACATGATCTTGTCTATTGCAGCAATAGCACACTATTTTTGAAACAGTTGCCTTGCTAGACTTAGTCCTCTTCCTGTCCTTCTTTGAAGCCTTTTTATTCTGATAAAAGTCTTCTTTTCCCTGTGAAGTAGAAGGCCTTGACCTCCACTATTTCTTCTTCAAGAACTTCTGAAAATGTCTAGTGAAGGCAGCAAAGTCTTCATCACTTCCACTGCTTTCAGACTTTGTGCTGACAGACTCATCTGACTCTGATTCAGCAACCTTTGGAGGTGGAGTTGGTGACATACCTCTGTACTTTTTGGTGGCTTCTGTCTTGAAAGCTACTGTTCTTTCCTTATGTTCATTTCTTGTTGATTTCTCCTCCTCTTTCCTCACTGTCAACTGCATTTCATATGACAACAATTTGCCAAACAGTGTAGGTGGAGGAATTTCTCCCAACTTAGCCATTTCTCTAATGGCACAGATCTTGGTGTCCCAATCTTTAGTTAGGGACCTTAAGAACTTGTCATTTAGTTCATAATTACTGAACTCCCTTCCATAAGACATGAGTTCATTCACTATCCTGTAGAACTTCTTGTAGCACTCAGTTATGCTATCACCCTTTCCTTGTCTAAAACTTTCATACTCTTGATTTAGCAAGGATTTTCTGTCTTGCCTAACTTCTTCAGAACCCTCCATATAGATAATGAGAGTATCCCACATCTCTTTGGCTGTCTTACAGTGTATTAGATTCTGAAAAGTGGCATCATCTATGGCACTTACAATGATGTTTTGAGCCCTTTTGTCCATGGTGGCTAGGACAATCTCATCCTTAGTCATTTCAGAGAAATCCTTTGGTGTTCTCTGATTAGCATCTAGGACTGACACCTTCATGGGCACATATGGCCCTTCCTTTACTGTGATGTAAATTCTTGGGTCTGAGGCCTCCATAAACAGCCTTACCCTTTCCTTTCATATGCCAAAGATTTCCTTCCTACATATAGGTAGTTTCATGGATCCCAATTCCTTGTGATTTTCTGTGGAACCCATGGTTCTTGATTTTCTTGAATCTATAATTTGACTTAGACTGAATCTGCCAATCAGGATCTCCTCAGACTGTTAGTTCTTTTTGAGGAACCTCTCTTTGATACCACTTGAAAGATATAGTACCTAAACACCTAGAGGGGGGTGAATAGGTGACCAAATTCTTTTTAAACTTTAATGGAAGCAATCAGTTTTTATCACAGAATCTAATCTACTTTTGCACGGCAATCACACAGCATTCACAGCAAATCACAGCACACAGAAGACACACAGTTTTATAGTGGTTCCCCAAGATTTGGGTACATCCATTTTCCCCTTTCGCCTATCTAGCAGTGTACTAGATTCGGCCAAACTTCTGCACTATCTCAGAACCCAAACTGGTTCCTACACCTCAGGCCCAAAGCCTTACAACTCAGCTTTTCCACAAAGCCTACACTCAGCCACAAAGGCTTACACTCAGCCACCCAGGCCTACACTCAGCCACCAAGGCCTACACTCAGAGATTTCAATCTCCTACACTCAGGCTCTCAAAGCCCTACACTCAGCCTTTATAATTACAGGCTTACAAAACTCAGATCCAAAGGATCCTACAAGATAAAAAATGATTATACAATTGTTAACTCAGCAACCCAAAGACTAGAGAGGGGAGTTGTGAGTTTCTTGATGAGTTCTTGGAAGAACTCAGCTGGAATCAATCTGACTTAGCTTTCTTCAAAGCTTCTTGAAAGTAGAACTCAATAAGACTGACTCCTTCTGCAGTTGATCCTTGACCTCTGCCACTTAGAATTCAGAATAAACCTAAACCCTTCTTCTCAGCCTAGTTCCAATGGCTGATTTCTTGGATGGAGCTCTCTCTCTCCAACTTCTTAGATCTGCACTTGATAGCTAGATCTTCTTTAAATCTGAACTTGAACTTGTGTTCAATCTCTTCAACAACTTGTTGATCAATCTCTTCTGTAGACAGCATAGGCCTATTTATAGGCCTTCTTCATGATAACCGGCTGATCCGGTCCATAACTGAATTCTGACAACTCTGACAGGTGCTGTAGACCGGCTGGAATGGCAGCTATCAAGTCATCCAGTCAGTTCTTGAAAATGCTGTAACTGTCTTTAAGTGTCGAGACTTTCTGTCTTTAAGTGTCGACACTTATAGACCAAGTGTCGACACATGTTGTCTAAGTGTCGACACTAGTCTACAAGGTGTCGACACAACTCCTTGTGTTGTTGATTCTTTATCTCGACACTACTTCTTCTTCATGTGTCGACACTGAGATTGAGTGTCGACACAAGTACTTGTACTTCAGTATTTTGCTGAATTCTTCTAAGTGTCGACACAACACCTTTGTGTCGACACATCTTCATGTGTTGAATCTGTTAAGTGTCGACACTGCTTCTTGGTGTCGACACATGTCTTCAGTGTTGATACTTGTTGAGTGTCGACACAGCTCCTTGTGTCGACACATTCTTCTTATTGTTGAGACTTCAGCTGAGTGTCAACACATTCCCTTAGTGTCGACACTTGTACTTAGAATATTTTGTTGATCTTGCTGTTCTTTGTTAAGTGTCGACACAGCTGCATGTGTCGACACTTTCTTCAAGTGCTGAGTCTTCAGCTGAGTGTCGACACATTGTTCTGGGTGTCGACACTTACTTCAAGTGCTGACTCTTCTGCTAAGTGTCGACACATTGTTCTGAGTGTCGACACTTGTACTTAGTCTCTGCTGACTTTTGCTGAGTGTCGACACAGCTCCAAGTGTCGACACTTTCTGATGTAGACACAGCTTCACTGGGTGTCGACACAACTGTTAAGTGTCGACACAGCTTTACTGTCTTTTCTTCACTGAGTGTCGACACAGCTCCTTGTGTCGACACTTTGTGTCTGGTGTCGACTCAGCATCCCTGGTGTCGACACAATAACTCCAAGTGTCGACACTGCTTGCCTGGGTGTCGACACAAGTCTTCTTAAGTGTCGACACTTTCCCTCTGGGTGTCGACACATGGACTTAGAAACTTTTTGCTTTATTCCTACAAATACTTGACCTGCACAAGTAACTCAAAATACATCAAATACATTTTGATGTATATCATTGAGTTGGGTGAGGCTTCTTCAAATCAGTTACATTTAAACCAATGTACCCAACAAACTCTTATGATGAACCACCCAAATTTGAATTAAAACCACTCCCCGAACATCTTAAATATGCTTTTCTTGAAAAAAAATTCTAAATTGCTCGTTATAGTTTTAGCCTTTCTTTCTCAATCTGAGAACGATCCATTGATCGAGGTGCTACAAGGACATCGTCGAGCTATAACGTGGCAAATATCTGATATTTCTGGCATAAGCCCCCCGTTTTGCACCCATAAAATATTTTTCGAAAATAATTCTAAAAGTATAGTCCAACCTCAATGTCGTCTTAATCCGAACATAAAAGAGGTTGTGAAAGGAGAGGTGCTTAAATTATTAGATGCGAGGATAATCTACCCAATTTTCGATAGTAAGTGGGTAAGTCCGGTCCATGTTATACCTAAGAAGGGTGGGATCACGGTAGTGACGAATGAGAACAACGAGTTAATTTCAACTAGGATGGTAACGGGATGGAGGATGTCCATCGACTACCGTAAGCTAAACGATGCCACCCAAAAAGATCACTTCCCCTTCCCCTTTATCGATCAGATTTTAGAACGTTTATCCAGGCATAGTTTTTTTTGCTTTCTCGACGGTCTCTCGGGGTATTTCCAAATCCCTATCACACCCGAGGACCAAGAGAAGACAACATTCACTTGCCCCTTTGAAACTTTCGCCTATCGTAGGATGCCTTTCGGTCTCTACAATACACTAGCTACCTTTCAGCAGTGCATGTTAGCATTTTTCGATAAATACGTTGAGAGTATAATGGAAGTCTTTGTGGACGACTTTTCTGTTTTCGATGACTCTTTCTCTTTATGTTTACAAAATCTAGCTAAGGTTTTAGAATGATGCGAGGAAATGAACTTGGTTTTAAACTGGGAAAAATGTCACTTTATGGTGAGAGAAGGTCTAGTTTTAGGACATAAAATCTCCGCTAAGGGAATCGAGGTCGATCCAGCTAAGATCGAGGTGATTGAGAAGCTGCAGCCGCCTACGAATATTAAAGCGATTAGCAGTTTTCTAGGCCATGTGGGGTTTTATAGGCGCTTCATTAAAGATTTTTCTAAAATCACCAAGCCTCTAACCCAACTTCTGGAAAAAGACACCTATTTTAATTTTGACGAATCATGTCTAGCTGCTTTTGAATTAATAAAATCTAAACTTATTAATGCTCCAATTATGATCACCCCAGTTTGGGATTTGCCTTTCGAAATAATGTGCGATGCGAGTAGTTTTGCGGTTGATGCAGTGCTAGGACAAAGAATAGCTAAGAATTTCCACCCAATTTATTACGCAAGCAAAATGCTTAATTCGGCACAGGAAAACTACACCACAACCAAAAGGGAACTCTTAGCTGTTATTTTCGCATTCGATAAATTCCGACCATACATTACTCTTTCTAAAGTTATCGTTTTTACGGATCATTCCGCTTTGAAGTACCTCCTTTCTAAACCGGACGCCAAGCCGCGCCTTATTCGTTGGATCCTCTTACTTCAAGAATTTGACTTGGAGATTCGGGATAAGAAAGAAGCGGAAAACCTAGCGGCTGATCATCTTTCTCGCCTCGAAAATCCTGAAATCGGTGTTTTAAATGAAAATTTTATTAATGATTCTTTTTCGGATGAGCAAATTTTAAGCGTTTCTTCTTCTACCCCCTGGTTTGCCGATCTGGCCAATTATCTCGTGGCCCGGGTCCTTCCAAAATAGTACTCTTCTCAGCAAAAGAAGAAATTCTTTTCTGAGTTGAAGTATTATTTTTGGGAGGCCCCTTTCTATTCCGCATTTGTGCGGACAAGGTGGTAAGAAGATGTGTTTCCCGGGAAGAAGGCCAACAGATTTTGAAGCATGTTCATGAAGGTCTGACTGGCGGGCATTTTCAAGCAAACCGCACTGCCCACAAAGTGCTTAGTGCTGGCTTTTATTGGCCAAGCATATTTAAAGATCCACAAATCTTTGTGAGCGGGTGTGATCGGTGCCAGCGGACTAGAAACGTTTCCAATAAAAATGAAATGGAACAAAATTATTTTCTTGACTGTGAAATTTTTGATTTGTGGGGCATCGACTTTGTAGGCCCGTTTCCCTCAAGCTTAGGTAATAAATATATTTTAGTCGCCGTAGATTATGTTTCCAGGTGGGCGGAGGCCCAAGCATTACCCAGTAACGATGCTTGAGTCGTGGTTTTATTTCTAAAAAAATTATTTTCTTGTTTTGGTTATCCTCGAGCGATCGTTAGTGATAGGGGAAGTCATTTCTACAACACTCAACTCGCTAAAGCTTACACTAAATACGGCGTTAGGTATAAACTATCCACCGCTTATCACCCCCAAACAAACGGTCAGGTCGAGGTAGTTAATCGCGAACTTAAAAGAATTTTGGAAAAAAACGTTTTTACTTCTTGTAAATATTGGTCATTAAAGTTAGACGATGCTCTTTGGGCATATCAAACAACATACAAGACCGCTACCGGTTGTACTCCTTTCTGATTGGTCAATGGAAAATCATGTCATCTCCCGGTATAAGTAGAACACCGTGCTTACTGGGCACTAAAATTTTTTAATTTCGATCCACACTCGATCGGTGAGCACAGAAAAAAACAATTAAATGAACTCGATGAGTGACGAGCGAACGCTTATGAGAACAACAAAATCTATAAAGAACGCACGAAATTTTATCACGATAAGAACCTGCGCCACCCTAAAACATTTAAACTAGGCGATCAGGTTCTTCTTTTTAATTCGTGCTTACGTCTTTTACCAGCAAAGCTTAAGTCTCGATGGTTTGGACCGTTTACGGTCAAGCAAGTTTTTTTGTATGGAACTGTGTTGCTCTCGCACCCGGACAAGGGTGACTTCAAAGTTAATGGTCATAGAATGAAGTTATATTTTTCAAATGATTTGGTATCTCCTGCAAAGGAGCACCTTATTTTTGTCTCTTAATGATTATTTTCATGTGGAACTCTTTCTGTTTCTGGACTTCTTATTTTTATGAAACTTTTATTATTATTCGAACTTTATATTGTTAAATAAAGAACACTCTTGGGAGCCTGCCAAAGGAATTTTTTTTCTGCTTTTATTTTTGTATTTTGCTCTTCCTCCCGATGGTCAAACAAGTGCAAGTTCGTGATTGCCGCTACAACGTTGCTGATTTCAAGAGGGATCAAGTCAAGCCTGGTGGTGATAAAGTGAATTCAAGCCCAAGCATGGGGGAGCGACATCCGCTTTCGGCCTCACAAACCTGAGGAAGTCCTATTCTTTTTTCTTATTTTTACTTTACTGCATTCTCTATCCCCCCTCTTCTCCTTCTCTTTCTCATTTTTTTTCATTGAGGGCAATGAAAAATCTAAGCATAGGGGAGGGTTTCGTTATTTTCTTTCCTTTCTACAAAAACAACAAAATCAAAAATGTTATTATTATATTAAGCCTCTTAGGAGTACTACTTTTCTTCTTCTTCTTTAACTTTATCAAAAATCCAAAAAAAAATCAAAAAAATCAAAAATCCAAAAATTTCTAAAATCTATTTAAAAATCAAAATCAAAAATTATTTTCTATCTTTATTTTTATGTTTCTTCTAGTGGTGTGTATACCCTGCGGTTCTTTAGTTCTAAGTAGAATTTCTTTGAATCAGTTTTCTAAATCTATTATTTTAACATTTCTTAGTTTTACTATTTTCAAGTTCTTAAATATAGGCATCTGTTTTTTACGTTGTAAGTTAGCAAATTGTAGTTTTTTTATTCGGTTTAAATTGCGTATGAATGGTTGCTAGATAACGTTATCACTTTTTCATTTTGGGGTAATTTTTTCTTGGTGACTAGAACATGTCTCTAGCGACTCTCGAAGCATTTGCGCCGTTTTCACGTACTTTAGAAATTATTTAGGCCACCCTTTGATCCGTTTGAGCCTTTTTGCCCACCAAAATATTTCACCATTGCAAAACTAATTTTGGGCCTTTTTCCCATTTTTCTTTGTTTAGCTCCATCTTTCATTTTTTTCACCAAAGCCAATATACCCTTCCTATTATCACACTAGATTTGAGCTTTACTTAAATATTATTATTGCGATGGGTTATCATCTTTGAAAAATGAAAAGAAAATCTTAAGCTTATATTTGGAGCTCTCCTATAAAAAGAGAAAAAAATCATGATCCAAAAATGTGAAGTCAAAAAAAGGAAGAAGTTTATTTTTGGCCAATTATATGAAAAGAAAAAAAATGCATGGCCTTGTTCTTTTCTTTAGTTTGGATTGGAGAAAATGACGTACTTATTGTTTATCATTTTTGCATTTTTATGTTTATTTAAAGCTCATCCTTTGTTTAGTGTGTTTTAACCGTCATTTTTATCCTTGATTTTCTATTCCTAATCATGTAGCTAAGCCAAGTCTTTACGCCTATAAAAGTACTTTTGATCTTTAGAACGTGACTCAAACCTGGAGTGGAGAGAGTGTGAAAAGTCAATCCTATGGCCACCATCATTGATGGATTTCTTTGGAGGTTATCTTGAGGTGATTTAGGGGTAATTGTTATCCTAGCAACCTAGTAGTTCGTTTAATGCGTCGTTTATTTAGAATCTCTACTTTTGTTTTTCTTATTTTCCTAAATTTTGGATGCCTTGTTTTAGGGATTTAGAAATGTGTAACTCTTCTTTATGTTCTAATGATATTTTTAGGTCTCCATTTTCTAGTATTCTATTGTGGACTTCTCACCCCACTAGTTATTAACATAGAAATTAGGATAGTTTAATTTTTCATATTTTGGTTTTCTTAATGATGAAACTTAAAATTGCTTTGTTTGTTTTTTTTTCTCTTCCCTTATTTTTAATTTCATTTGCTTGAGGGCAAGCAAATACTTAAGCATGAGGGAATTTGATGACTAGTTTTAGTCATCGGTTTTTGGGATAGTTTAGCATAAATATTCCTAGGTTTAATTATTTTTTTAATGTATTCTAGGTTTGTTATGTTTTAATATTTTATTTTGATGTTATATTTTAATATGTTATAAACATAACTAATGTTTTGTCTCTTTTTATTTTTTGTAGGATCAAGCCCATATGGTGCAGCCCTCTCACTCGGCCAGCTCAAGATCAACCCGATCCCTCCATAATACATCCGGTCCTCCTTCATTGATCCAACCCGAGCCCATGATGGAGCACTTCACCATGCAACCCGAGCCCTTTATTCAAGTGCAGCCAGCCCTCCTCCATGATGCAACCCGAGCCCATGCAGCCGGCCCCCTTTACTCAGATGCAGCCCGAGCCAAGATGTTCGTGCAGCCCAGCCCTCTTTAAGTGTAGCCCAAGCCTCCTTCAAGTACAGCCCGAGCTCCTCTTCAAGCCCAAATAAAGCAGCCCACATAATGAAGCCCATCATGCATGGTAAGCATCCCCCTCTCTCTCCCCTTTATTATTTTCTCTTCTCTTTATTCCTCATTCATCCCCCCTTCTATTTTATTTTTCTATTTTTATTCCCTTCAATAAAATACATTGAACCTCTCCTTCTCTCTCTACCTCATTAAAATCCATTCTTTCATCTTCCACCATGCATGGCCGGCCACCCCCCTTTCCCCCTTCATCTCCACCTCCCTCTAGAACCTTCCCCCTCACCTAAAAAAGGAGCCCTTGCCTCATGCTTTGGGAGGGAAGTTTTTGTTTTTATGGAGGTTGGATTTTGAAGAGCAAGTGAGAGTGCTAATACAAGAGAGTTCTTTTCTTGTAGTTGTTGTTAAGTTTATTTTTATTAGTGTAATCCTTTTTTGGTAGTATAATATTGTCTCTTTTATTATTATTTTGTACTCCCTTTTTTATCAAGCAATGAAAATGAATTTCCTTTATCATATCGTGGTTCACTTCTTGAATATGCATAGCTAATTTTCTTTAGCATTCGATCATGAGGATCCATGAAATGAGATGAGATTCTTCTTTACTTCTTAGTTTTATTTTTGTCAAATTTATTCTCGATCCTTCTTTGATTTTTCTCGTATCGACTCCGTATTTCCGGTATACGGTAGTAGGCAATTTGATCTCATTTCATAGTAGTCAAGAGACTCGTTGATTTGAAAGATCACTCAAAGAAGGAAGGAGTTACACACAATCCTAGAGATAGGACGACGTAAATCCTCCAGATTGGAGTCAAATCCAATAGTGCGGGTCACTTCGATAATGCACCTTTAGGACTTTTGATTTGCAAAGAGATTTCAGTCAAAACGTCTATAAGTTAGGAGATTTTATGCTTTAGCGAGATTATTTCTTATTTTTGGATCCGTCACGGTCGAGTTTGGTTTGCAATTTTAGAACGTTTATTATTATCCTTCTTATCTATTTTCATTGTGAATCATTGATGGAATGCTATTTTTTTATTATGAAATTTTTGTTTTAATTTTATCTTTAGTTTAATCCAAAATTCCTCAAAACACCCAACAATCGTACGGTAGGATAATAGTAGAAGCATGAGTAATAGTAATTGACAGCCCCGAGTTTTTAATACGACCTTGGTACTACAATTCGATAGGTGCACTTGCCTTTTCGGGTTGATAGTCATTCAATTCACCAACACCAGACCTCATCCTTATTACTTGTAGCTAACCTTGGAGATATACTTAGATTGTTAAATCCTTTTTGAGTAACCTCCCTCTGATACCACTTGAAATTACTTACCCGAAGGTTAGCTAATCACTTAGACGGGGGGGGGGGTGAATAGGTCTTTGAAGTTTTATTAGTTGTTTTGCTGATTTCAAATTAATCTATCTAGAGCTTGTCCTTAGATCCTCCAATAAGAAAGAAAACAAGCAATACAACAAACACATAATGATTTATAGTGGTTCCCCAATTGGGTACATCTACTTTCCCTCCCACCTATCCAACTGATTTGTTGGACTGGGCACAAACTCCATTATTTTTCATTGCCCTAATCTCTTTGCGTTTTCCTTTTTATATGAACTAATTTGAATCAATGACATAAATGTGTGTGGCCCAGCCAAGGATTGGTGAGCCCCACCTCCTTCAGAAAAGGACAACGAAGCTTTCAGTGCCACTGCAGCTTTCCCGCAACAACTACATTTAAGTTGACTTTGATGACGTCAATAATGGTCATCACCGTCTCGACTTTAGAAAATATTTCAGAAATTCATAAAGCGTAAGTGATGTTAAGTCACTCAACACCATCTGTCTTGACTCTCAGCGCTTCTGGACTAATGAATTTTCTCTGTATTTGTCTCAGCGGTTCTATCTCTGCGGTCTCAGCAGTTTCTTATTTATGGTTGAGACAAGCTTCTATCTCAGCGGTCTCAGCAGTTTCTTATTAACAGCTGAGACAAGCTTCTATCTCAGTGCTTTCTTCTCAGCGGTCTCAACGTTTAATTCTTAACTGCTAAGACAACCTTCTGTCTCAGCGCTTTCTTCTCATCGGTCTCAACGCTTTCTTCTCAGCGGTCTCAGCGCTATCTTCTCGGCGGTCTTAGCGCTTTCATCTCATCTGTCTCAGCGCTTTTTGCCTTAGTCAGTTTTTCTGGCTGTAGCTGCGTTCGACGATCTATGGGCTTAGCTCGACGAACTCTGATCTTCTCAGCGGTCTCAACGCTTTTTGCCTTAGTCAATTTTTCTGGCTTTAGCGCGACAAGTGTTGAGCTGAGCTCGACGATCTGTAAGCTGAGCTCGACGAACTGGAAACTGAGCTCGACGAACTTCAAGCTGAGCTCGATGAACTTTAAATCCTGAGCTCTTGAGCTTATCCCAAGGAATGTTGAGCTGAGCTCGATGACTAGCGAGCTGAGCTCGACGAACTGCGAGCTGAGCTCGATGAATTTTGAGTTTACTACCAAACTCATTTTTCTTCCCTATCCAATCATGGACCACCTGCATACAAGAACTAAGACACACATCAAATACATTATGTGTGTATGTCATTGACCCATTTGACTTCTTACAAATCTGGGATATTGGGATCAATAGAACCAACACACTCATCCCAAGGATGACTACTACATGGGCAGGAGGAAATCCTCTAAGGAGGACAGGAATGGTTCTAAAACTAGAAAACAAGTTTCATCTAACTTGACTTGTTATCATTACAGAAAGCCTGAGCATGTAATAGCTGACTGCCCAATCAAAAGAAGGGAACATGGTGAGAAAAAGGACCACCAGCAAAAGGGCAAGAAGGCGAAATCCCTCATTGCTAAGAAGCAAAGAAGCTGGACTGACACCTCCTCATCAGAGTCATAAGAAGAAGAAGAAGCCTACATAGGGTTGTACTCTACTGAAGATGGAACTATAGAAGCAGACTGCATTAAAAGGCTGGCTGCTACAGAAGAAGAAGCTGAGAAGGTTCTTCCTGCTGTCAGGGTTAAAGTCAAGGCCCCTTTATCACAGTTTGATGGTGATTCAGAGGTGGATTATGAAGAAGACAGCTGCTGCCTTGGGCTGATGTCTAGGTCTGATGAAGCAATCAGCCGAGATCAGCCTGGTCCAAGCAAGGTAATCTCTATTACTAGCACTTCTGGATCAGATTATGAATCAATTCCAGATTCTTGCGCCTCTGCATCAAATGATGATGATGGCTCAGAATATGAAGGGGACATCAATCAATTGATTGACAACTATGATGCACTTTTGCAGGCTCTAAAGAAAAGCAAGCTCCTGGCCAAACAACAGGCTCAGGAAATTGATTCTCTACAACTTTTTATTTCAGAATCAGCAAAACTGCTGGATCTAAAGATGTAAGAAGTCAGCAAACTGAAGAATCTGACAATCATTCAGATGAGCATCATAACCTTCAAGAATAATGATATCAGGAATCTTGAAGGAAAGCTCCAAAAATAGAGGGAACTAGTGGCTAGCTACTCCAAGCCTAGCACAGTACTGCACTTAATATACTCCTTCTCCACCCAAAAGGGAAAGAAAGGGTTGGGTTTCAAGGGAAGGATAAAAGCTGTCAATCCCAAGGGAAAGGGAAAAGCTCAAGTGCAGCAACTCGGCTCTAAGCATCTTGTTAAATTCAATAATGTGCAACTACCTTCTAACAGACATGACCATGAGAGTATTTATGGTCACTGGTATAATGCTAGACCCTCTTGTGTGAACAAAGATGTTCCACAATATGGTGGTAGATACGACATGGGTGCAAGTCCCATTAAGGCAGCCTATGAGGAAATCCAAATGGTCCATCATAAACCATTTGTGTTTGGTGCAATAACCCCTTCAGTCAAGGGTAAAGCTGTTGGCTATTCTCCAAATCTTCCAACTGACTCTTAAGATAAAGGGCAAGGCTGTCAGTAGTCTAAACCTGGGCATCTCTGAGGCCATCAAGAGTATGCTTTCTGAAAAGGAAGAAGCTATTAGAAGGGCTCAAGATATCCCAAGCACTACTATTACCAGACCACCACTAGTCAGACTTGGACTAGGAAACTAAAGAATAGGACTGCTGCTACCCCCGTCTAGACCGAGAGCAACTATTAACATGACTAATAGACCTGCTCTAAAAAGAAGGTATAACTTCCATGGGTGTTGGTTCTGTGGCAAGGTAGGCCACATTGCTATTGATTGCTAGCACAATCATAGTGTGTAGAGAGTCAATGTTAGCTTGCCTGTCAGAAAAGCTGCAGGCAGGCAGAGTCATTTTCAGCCCAACATGCACCAAGGATCCAATAAAAATTAGGGTCCTAAGGTTAACTGATTTGTTTCTTACAGGTTAATCCAAGTGCCCATACCCCTATATGGTACTTGGACAGTGGATGTTCCAGGCACATGACTGGAACAAGGAGCATACTGAAGGATTATGCTCCAGTAAGGAATGGACCAAAGGTTATCTTTAGTGGGTCAGAAAAAGGGGGGACTAGAGGTTATGGTAAGAACTCTAATGACATAGTCACTATCACTAGAGTAGCCTATGTGGAAGGGTTGCAACATAATCTGATAAGCATTAGCCAACTCTGTAATCTTGGCTATGACATAGTATTCCACAAGGATGAGTGTCAAATTAGGAGGTTAAGTGATCAAGAGGTCATCTTAACATGTACTAGGAGGGGAAATGTTTACTGTTTAGATTTCCTATGCTTAAGCAAAGACTCACCTATATGCCTAGTTGTTGATGAGAAAGCCTCTTCCTGTGTCCATTGTCACTAGAGGCTAGCCCATATAAATTATAGGACCATAGGCAAGTTGTTCAGCAATAACCTTGTTAGGAATGTCCCTAAGTCTATATGCACTAAGGAGGGTATCTGCTCTGCATGCCAAAAGGGAAAACAGACTAAGACCTCATTCAAGATCATTGGCACCAAAGACTCAGTGAGATGATTATACCTCATGCATATGGATCGGTTTGGTCATATGCCAATTTAAAGTCTAGGTTGGAAAGTCTACACCCTTGTGGTTGTTGATGACTTTTCCAGATTTGCCTGGGTGTTTTTCCTAAGGAAGAAGTCTGAAACCCCTGATTTCTTTCAGACATTTGTCAAGCAAATTCAGAATAAATTAAACAACACTGTAGTCAAAATAAGAAGTGAATATGTGACTGAGTTTCTGTCTGAGTGCATGATAAGGTTTTGTGAAGAGCAAGAGATTAATCAAGAATTCTCCTCTCCTAGAACACCCCAGCAAAATGGAATTGCTGAGAGGAAAAATAGGACTCTCATAGAGGTTGGTAGAACCTTGTTAAGTGACTCATCCTTCCCAGAATACTTCTAGGCTGAGGCAGTTAACACTGAATGTTATGTCTTTAATAGGGCTTCTATCACCAAGAGCCAGAAGAAGACTCCCTATGAGATCTTGAAGTGAAGAAAACCAAACCTGAGCTATTTTAGGATCTTTGGTTGCAAGTGTTTTGCGCTCAACAATGGAAATGTCCATTTAACTAAGTTTGTTGCCAAGTCCCATGAAGGGATCTTTGTTTGGTACAACACTCATAGTAAGGCATATAAAATCTACAATTTTACTAGCCAAGTTATAGAAGAGTCAATGTATGTTATTTTTGATGAATCCAACATGGTTGTTGTTATCTATCTAGCTCCTCCTCTTATAGTATTGTAGGTATAGAGCAGATGGTGAACAAGCACACCATCAAGGAAGCTACCCCCATAGTCCAAGTTGATGATGATGGACTGTCCATTCTAAGAGAAGGGCAAGACAAACCTGAAGAAATTGAAGATCAGCTAGCTGAAAACCCCAAAGATCAGCAAGCTGCAGTTAGATTGCCTCCAGCTACCAGGCATCTAAGGGACCATCCAACACACCAAATCATTGGTAATGCAAATCATGGAATCTAGACCAGAAGCAGGAGCATGAATACAACTCTCTACTCAAGCTTTCTATCTCAAGAAGAGCCCAAGAAGTTTGAAGAAGCAATCAAGGACCAGTTCTGGATTGGTGAAATACAAGAAAAACTGAACTAATTTAAGAGGTATAAGGTGTGGAATTTGGTTCCCAGACAACAAGGACAAAATGTCATAGGGACCAAGTGGATCTACAGGAACAAGTTAGATCAAGATGGCGTCACTGTTAAGAATAAGGCTAGACTGGTGGCTAAAGGCTATATACAAGAAGAAGGCATAGACTTTGACTAGACCTTTGCCCCAGTAGCCATATTGGAAGCAATAAGGATATTCATTGCATTTGCTGTCTATCAGGGATTCAGAGTCTACCAGATGGATGTTAAGTTAGTATTTCTGAATGGGGACATAAAGAGAAAGTATATGTGGATCAGCCACCAGGTTTTGTAGATCTTAACTCTCCAAATTTTATCTATAAGCTTAGGAAAGCTCTATATGGGGTAAAGCAAGCCCCTGGAGCTTGGTATGAAACCTTGTCCAGCTTCATCATTGAGAACAAATTCTCAAGCGGGAATATAGACAGGACCCTATTCCTAAGAGAATCAAAGGTCAAGCTTATCCTAGTACAGATATATGTCAATGACATTATCTTTGGATCTACTGATGACAAGCTTTGTAGGAAGTTTGCTAAAATTATGCAAGAGAAGTTTGAATTAAGCAGTATGGGTGAGCTCAAGTCCTTCTTGGGACTCCAAGTAAGACAGACTGATGATGACTTATCCATATCCCAGTCCAAGTTTACCAGGAAGCTAATCAAAAAATATGGTATTGAGAATTCCTGCATCATAAGAACTCCCATGGGGTCAAGTATGCCTATAGGCAAAGATGAGAAAGGGAAACTTGTTGATGAGTGTTTGTATAGAGGGATAATTGGCTCCCTTCTATACCTGACTACTAGTAGGCCTGACATCATATATGCTACATGTGTTTGTCCTTGGTATCAGGCCTGCACTAAAAAATCTCATTACTCTGCTGCAAAGAGAATCTTGAGGTATCTTAAGGGCACACTAGATCTTGGCCTATGGTATCCTAGAAATAGGAATTTTGATCTAACAAGATTTTCAGATGTAGATTTTGCAGGCTACAAATAAGACAGGAAAAGCACTACTGGAACCTGTTAGTTATTAAGAAGAAGGCTAGTTTCTTGGAGCAGCAAGAAGAAAACTAATGTGGCTATATCCACTATTGAGTCAGAGTACATATCAGCAGGCAACTGCTGTGTTTAGCTGCTGTGGATCCAAATCAGCTCCACGATTACAACCTTCAAATAAGTAGAACTCCTCTATACTGTGATTCTACAAGTGCAATTTCTATTACTAGGAATCCTGCCTCACATAGCAGGTGTAACAGCCCAAAGGTCAGAAACAGGCAATTTTTGGGTGACACGGCCTGGGACACGGGCGTGTCCCAGGGCGTGTCAGGTGACACGGCCTGCGACACGGGCGTGTCGCAGGGCGTGTCGATGTTGTGTCGACGATTGGGCTTTGTCTCGACGATTTTTGTTCTCGACGATTCGTCGAGAGGAGGCACACGGCCCAGGACACGGGCGTGTCCAAGGCCGTGTCGCATGCTCGACGATTTTGTCTCGACGATCGTCGAGTGTCGAGACCTGAGTGTCGAGTGTCGAGAGTTTGAACACGGCCTGTGACACGGGCGTGTCACAGGGCGTGTCAAATCAGGCGGCGAGCTCAGCCCGCCGAAGGAAATTCGATAGGGCGTGTCTTTGTGCCGTGTCTGGGCACACGGCCTGGGACACGGGCGTGTCACAGGCCGTGTGAAGTCTCGGGATGATTTGGGATTTTTTTTCCCCAGGTACACGGCCACAGACACGGGTGTGTCTGAAGGCGTGTTGGTGACACGGCCCATGACACGGGCGTGTCCCGTGGGCGTGTCACTGGTTTGGATAAGTCGGTTGACCACCGCTTGAGGCACACGGCCAGGCACACGGCCGTGTTCGAGGCCGTGTCGGGTCAAAATATGTGTTTTTGGCAGAATCGTGGCCGTCCATTCCTTCAGTCTGGATCCAAGGGCTGAAAGCTCTTCCTCTGTTTCCTTCAAGGCCGAAATCAGAGAAGGATGAATCATTTACTTTGGCCTTCATCTTTCTTCAAGAGAGAGAAAGAGAGAAAGAAAGGAGGAGGAAGAAGGAAAGGGGGCTGCTGTCGGTGGTGCTGCGGTTTACCGACGAGAGATCCGAAGCCAGCGTTGCGGAGGAAACGCTCTCGCGAGTCTTGCAAGCTAGCTTGGAAGCCATGGCACCGAAGCGATCGTCAAGGGTAACGACTTTTCTTCCTAGCCATGTGAAGGCTTCCTTTTTGGCATATCTTTTGATTCCCCCACCAAGAGGTGGCTGCTTTTGGGAGTCATTTGGGTGATTCTTGAAATCCCCTTTTTGTTAGCATATAGATCCGGAAATGGAGTACGGAATAGGCATGCTGTGTGAAGCCCATCTGGACAGGTTGGTCTGGATTGGTGATGTTGCATACGAACCGGAGAAGACTCCGTGATAAACGTGTAGTGTTAAGGAGTCTACGGGTTATGCCTGCGAAAAGAAGTAGCAGGAAGTACTGGGGTGGTAGCCCAGGAAAATAGCCATGTTATGGTTTTGGGTCCAACCTGTGGTTATCCACACAGGAAGTACTGGTGGGACCAGGAAAGGCCCTTTTTGTGATGCTTGATGTCATAGGGTGTCCACCTGTGAAGCGAGTCACAGGAAGTACTGGTGTGCCCAGGGAAGACCCCTGACATTTGTAATTTGCGGTGTCCACCTGTGACGGGAGTCACAGGAAGTACTGGTGAGGCCAGGAAAGACCCGCTGTTGCTGTGAGGAAATGGGTATAGATAAATACCCAGGCTTGAATGCCAGAACAGGATTGGTGAGACCGACCCGCGCCTTTGCTATAGCCATGAGTACGCTGCACGCGGAAAAGGCAAGGCGATTGAGCAATGGGGGGATGGAGGATCCGACCTGCGCTATGTCCGTCTGACGTGAGACCAAAAAGTGCGGTCTGTTGGAGCGCATAGCAAGAGTCTTCGGCCTGCGCGCCATGACACAACGGGGGGCTACGGGCCATCCCAGTGTCCGAGGACTAACTCCGGCTGCACGCCATGGAGTAAATGCTCAAGAGTGTTACCGTTGGGTGATAACCCTGATACGGTGGTGGGCAAGAGGTTGCCAGAACACCAAGAATGTGCCCTGAGTGCACGGACCGTTGGGCCGGGCGGCGAACGGTTGTGATGGCTTGTGTGCGTGAAAGCACCTTTTGATGATATAGTTTGCCATACTTGTGATATGATATGCCTGCAGGGAAAAATACCGCTGCCCCGAGAGAAGGGGTAGGGTCGTTATAATTTGGTCAGCTGAGCGCTGACCGTTGCTTTTGTTTGCCACCGGTGGGTGGATTGTCCTTGCACAGGTGCTGGAGAGCCGAGTGGGACGCGTTGAGGTTGATGTTCCTGCTGGTGCTGCTGCTGCTGCTAGCCCTCGAAGGCTAGTTGTGTTCTTTTGAGTGTTTTCTTTTATTGTGGCCGGCCTGCGCGCCAATCTGTTTTAGGCCACTGTTTGAAAGCCATGTAAGGCCATAAGGCCAACACTTTTGACATGTTGTAAGACATTCCTATATGTATATAAGTGTGGAGTTTTATGTTTGGACATTCATGAGGAGTTCAAGTAGTTGAGGCTTCCGCTAGAATGCTTTGTGATAGGTGCGATTGCGCTACTCTGGTATCATCCTGTACCTTCACCGACTGTTTTGTGGTATATCCTGTGGGGCCCCGGCCGGACCTTCTAGAATATATCATATGAACGGATGGGGTTGTTACATTTTTGGTATCGGTTGTCTTGGTCTTTCCCTCTCGAAGTCGTGGTCGACTTCTTTTGTGGGGTGGCGCGCACGGGTTTGTGCAAACCAAAGTCTACGATTGAACTCCTGAATGTCCATGATAGGAATGCAACGTTTTGTGTTTGAGGAACCTGTGTGTTCCTATCTTGTTACTTACTTGTGTCATTTTCTATTTGTAGGCGACGAGTGCGATGGTTTGGCAGCAGGAACCCCAACACTCGTTAGGAAGCATGACGTCAACTGTGGTACCAACCTCTCCTTCATCGATAGAAACAGCTCGACTGATTGTCGATAGGGCTTTTGCAACGCTCAAGTCTTACCATGAAGGACAAGTTTCACCCTCTAATCCGGTGATGCGTTCCATGCCGGGTAGGGAACTTGAGCAGCTAGCAAGGGGAAGTGCCTCAGCCTCGTCGGGACATATGTGTTTGAGCCAAGGAGAGAACACGGTTGCGGACTATTTTCATGCATTTGTTGCAATGAGCCAACAACCCGAGTTTATGTTTGAGACCGAGGAGATGAAGATCAATCGGTTTTATGGTGGGCTACGTCAGGAACTCCGTTTCTTGTTGATGGGTCCTAAGTTCTTGGGCTTCCAACCACTGGTGGAGGCAGCGAGACTGTTGGAAATCGACTTGAGGAGAGCCCAGCAGATGCCTGTGACTCGGAAAGTGCGCACTCCAAGGTTTGGGAAGTCGGCTCACTGGAAGAGGCGGAGACAAGAGAAGCGTACTTGTTATGCGTGTGGTCAGGTGGGACACCTTGCTCGTGACTGTGGGGATGGTGTTCAGCAGCCAAAGAAGCAGTCCAAGTGTTATTCGTGTGGGAAAGCAGGACATAAAGCCCGAGATTGCCGCGTTGGCGCGTAGCAGGCAAGAAAGGGCGACAGCACGATGTAGATAAAGAAGGAGACTCCTCATGTACATAACTAATGGTGACTTATATATGTTCGATGGACAGTAAGCCGTTTTGGATGAAAATGTTATGAGGACCTGTGTCCGATATGGATGTGTGGGATCAACGTGTGTTGTCAATTGTTGCTGTTTTCTACCATGGGGACATGTGTGCCCAAACTTGGCAAGAGTCGTCGATGTTTACGCTGATCGTCTTGCTTGTTTTTGTTTGCATCTTGTGACTGTTGGTTGTATATGTTAGGTGCACCACAGGCGCCGTTTACGAAGGATGTTTCGTCTTCTATTCTGTCTCGTGAGTTTCTTACGCGGCTTGGGATTCCCGGGATCGCAAAGACAGATAGCGTCACCATGGTGTTGCCGAATGATTGTTGGATGCTTGCGCATCAAGCTTGCGATGTGGCGGTTCAGTTAGGAAGTCGGGATGTCAGTTTAACTGCATTTGTTTTGCCAATATCGGAATTGACGTGATTTTTGGGTTGGATTGGCTTGCGGAGCAGCACGTTATGCTTGATTGCCAGTCCAAAGAAATCACGTTAGGCCAGAATACCGAACAGGCGGGACGTTGATGTCTGCACTCCAGATAGTCAAAGCTGTTCGGAAGGGTGCGGAGTGTTACTTTGACTCATTCGGGCTGTTGCGCCTAAGGCCATGTTGTGCGAGGTTCCGATTGAGGCAGAATTCACAGATGTGTTTCCCACGGATCTCCCTGGGCTACCACCCCAGCGGGAGATGGACTTCACAATTGAGTTGGTGCCAGGTGCGAAACCCGTGGCCCGCTCGCCATATCGCGTTACGTCTAAAGAGATGGCGGAGTTGAAGGTTCAACTACAAGAAATGCTAGAGCAAGGTTATATCCGCCCAAGTATGTCACCTTGGAGCGCGCCTGTGCTCTTTGTAAAGCAGAAAGATGATGGGTTACGGTTGTGTATCGATTACCGTGAATTGAATAAGCTGACCGAGAAGAATAAGGATCGGATTGATGAATTATTTGATCAGCTAGTTAGCTCGACCGTCTATTCGAAGTTGGACCTGAAGTCTGGTTATTACCAGTTAAGAAGTCGGGAAGGTGACATTCCCAAAACCGCATTTGGAACGCGTTATGGGCATTATGAGTTCACAGTTATGCCCTTTGGATTGTGCAATGCGCCTTCGGTGTTTAGGGATTTGATGCACCGTATTTTCCGTGAGTACCCGGATCTGTTTGTGATTGTGTTCATTAATGATATCCTGGTGTACTAGAAGTCTAAAGCTGAGCATGAGATTCATTTGCGGTTGGTGGTGAATACATTGCGGCAAAATCAGCTCTATGCCAAGTGCTTGCAGTGCGAGTTTTGGCTATCGTCCGTAGCATTTTTGGGCCATGTGGGTAGTGGAGCGGGCATTGCAGTGGATCCAGCGAAGAGAAAAGCCATACAAGAGTGACCAAAATTGTCTTCCGTGGCCGAAGTCAGGAGTTTCCTTGGACTTGCGGGCTACTATAGAAGATTTGTAGAGACTTTCTCGCGGATCGCTTTGCCGCTAACCACACTGACGCGAAAAGATCAGAAGTTCGTTTGGACGCCAGATGGCGCACGAGCTTTTAAAGAGTTGAAGATTCGGTTGACCACGGCGCCGATGTTGTCTTCGCCATGTGGAACCGATGGGTTTATGATGCCTCAGGAAGCGGCTTAGACTGCATTCTTCTGCAGAGCGGAAAAGTGATTGCTTATGGCTCACGCCAGCTGAAGGTGCATGAGCGAAACTATCCCGTCCAGGATTTGGAACTAGCGGCGGTGATTTTTGCACTCAAGTTGTGGCGACACTACCTTTATGGTGTGAAGGTGGCGATTTATACCGATCAGAAGAGCCGAAAGTATCTGTTGGAGCAGAAAGACTTGCGTATGCGACAACGAAGGTGGTTGGAGTTCCTTGGGGACGACACTTTTGAGATTCACTATACACCCGGGAAAGGGAATGTTGTCGCGGATGCCTTGAGTCGGCGAGTTCCGGCTAGAGCGAATTGGTTGCAAAGGCATGATAAACGTCTTATCCAGGAGTTGGAAGCATTGGAGATCTATTGTGTTGACAAGAATTCCATTGCCACTGCATGTTTGAACTGGACCGAGGTGCAATGTGATCGTGCGGACCGAGTTCGACGGGCAACGAAGTTGGATGAAAATCTCTTACGCTATGTGAATGAAGGGCCAGAGGGCAAATTCACCTGGAATGATGGTCTTTTGCGCAAAGAGGGCCGTTTGTGCGTCCCGAGTGTGGGGAAGTTGAGGGAAGAACTGATGTATGAAGCACATTATACGAAGTATTCCATTCACCCCGGGAGCACAACGATGTTCAACGATATGAAGAAACTTTTCTGGTGGTCAGGGCTCAAGGAAGATGTTGCCCTGTATGTAGCCAAATGTCAAACATGTGCGATGGTGAAGGAGGAATGCCAAAAGTCGGGCGGTTATTTGAAGTCACTGCCGATCCCAGTGTGGAAATTTGATGATGTTTTCATGGATTTTGTACATGGATTGCCAAGAAATGATTCCATTTGGGTGATAGTTGACCGGCTAACAAAAGTAGCACATGTTCGCCCGAACAGGTGAGATGATTCGGTTGAACGTTTGGCAAAAGTATATGTTGATCAGATTGTGCGGCTTCACGGTGTTCCTCGGAGCATCGTAAGTGATCGAGATAGGCGGTTCACGTCAAATGATTGGAGGCTAGTTCACCGACTGTTGGGCACGAAGTTGATTTTCAGTACGGCCTTTCATCCCCAAACAGATGGCCAAACTGAACGTACCAACAAAACAATGGAGGACATGCTCCGAATGTGCGCCCTTGACTTCGGAAAGAGATGGGAAGATCATCTCTATATGGTCGAGTTTGCGCAAGCATTGGGATGGCACCATATGCAGCCCTATAGGGAAGGACGTGTCGTACTCCCTTAGCAGCTTGGGTAGACGCGGGTGAAGCCCGGGTTGTTAAACCAAATGAGGTGGATAAAGCAAACTCAACCATTCGGACTATTCGAGAGAGATTGCTGATTACTCAAGATCGACAAGCGAAGGACTACAACGCCAAGCACCGAATGTCGAATTTGCGGTTGGCGATTGGGTCTACTTGAAGATCAAGCCATGCAAAGGGGTCTCCAAGATTCGACGATTGAAAAAGTTGAGTCCAAGATTTTTGGGTCCTTTTGAAGTGGTTGAGCGAATGAGCGAAGCGGTTTATCGGCTAGCTCTGTCGACGAACTTGGGTGGGTTACATGATGTCTTTCACATCTCAGTGCTTCGGAAGGCCGTGAAAGATCCCGCTCAAGTGATCGCGGATGATCGTGTGCCGGTGGAGTATGGGCTAACAACGAGAGTTAGACCCATTCAGATCGAAGATCGAGCCGAGAAACAGTTGCGGAACAAAACGGTCGGTATGGTAAAAGTCCGGTGGGACAACTGCGGCCGTGACGAGCTAACATGGGAGCGCGAGCAAACCATGCGAGCAGAGTTCCCAGAGCTGTTTGTGTAATATATAGCGCGAATGTTGTAACATAAAATGTTAGATGTTGTTACCTTTTCTTGCTGGTTTCTGTTACTTTCCTGTCGCTAAATTTCGAGGACGAAATTTCTTGTAGGAGGGGAGGATTGTAACAGCCCAAAGGTCAGAAACAGGCAATTTTTGGGTGACACGGCCTGGGACACGGGCATGTCCCAGGGCGTGTCAGGTGACACGGCCTGCGACACGGGCGTGTCGCAGGGCGTGTCGATGTTGTGTCGACGATTGGGCTTTGTCTCGACGATTTTTGTTCTCGACGATTCGTCGAGAGGAGGCACACGGCCCAGGACACGGGCGTGTCCAAGGCCGTGTCGCATGCTCGACGATTTTGTCTCGACGATCGTCGAGTGTCGAGACCTGAGTGTCGAGTGTCGAGAGTTTGAACACGGCCTGTGACACGGGCGTGTCACAGGGTGTGTCAAATCAGGCGGCGAGCTCAGCCCGCCGAAGGAAATTCGACAGGGCGTGTCTTTGTGTCGTGTCTGGGCACACGGCCTGGGACACGGGCGTGTCACAGGCCGTGTGAAGTCTCGGGATGATTTGGGATTTTTTTTCCCCAGGTACACGGCCACAGACACGGGTGTGTCTGAAGGCGTGTTGGTGACACGGCCCATGACACGGGCGTGTCCCGTGGGCGTGTCACTGGTTTGGATAAGTCGGTTGACCACCGCTTGAGGCACACGGCCAGGCACACGGCCGTGTTCGAGGCCGTGTCGGGTCAAAATATGTGTTTTTGGCAGAATCGTGGCCGTCCATTCCTTCAGTCTGGATCCAAGGGCTGAAAGCTCTTCCTCTGTTTCCTTCAAGGCCGAAATCAGAGAAGGATGAATCATTTACTTTGGCCTTCATCTTTCTTCAAGAGAGAGAAAGAGAGAAAGAAAGGAGGAGGAAGAAGGAAAGGGGGCTGCTGTCGGTGGTGCTGCGGTTTACCGACGAGAGATCCGAAGCCAGCGTTGCGGAGGAAACGCTCTCGCGAGTCTTGCAAGCTAGCTTGGAAGCCATGGCACCGAAGCGATCGTCAAGGGTAACGACTTTTCTTCCTAGCCATGTGAAGGCTTCCTTTTTGGCATATCTTTTGATTCCCCCACCAAGAGGTGGCTGCTTTTGGGAGTCATTTGGGTGATTCTTGAAATCCCCTTTTTGTTAGCATATAGATCCGGAAATGGAGTACGGAATAGGCATGCTGTGTGAAGCCCATCTGGACAGGTTGGTCTGGATTGGTGATGTTGCATACGAACCGGAGAAGACTCCGTGATAAACGTGTAGTGTTAAGGAGTCTACGGGTTATGCCTGCGAAAAGAAGTAGCAGGAAGTACTGGGGTGGTAGCCCAGGAAAATAGCCATGTTATGGTTTTGGGTCCAACCTGTGGTTATCCACACAGGAAGTACTGGTGGGACCAGGAAAGGCCCTTTTTGTGATGCTTGATGTCATAGGGTGTCCACCTGTGAAGCGAGTCACAGGAAGTACTGGTGTGCCCAGGAAAGACCCCTGACATTTGTAATTTGCGGTGTCCACCTGTGACGGGAGTCACAGGAAGTACTGGTGAGGCCAGGAAACACCCGCTGTTGCTGTGAGGAAATGGGTATAGATAAATACCCAGGCTTGAATGCCAGAACAGGATTGGTGAGACCGACCCGCGCCTTTGCTATAGCCATGAGTACGCTGCACGCGGAAAAGGCAAGGCGATTTGAGCAACGGGGGGATGGAGGATCCGACCTGCGCTATGTCCGTCTGACGTGAGACCAAAAAGTGCGGTCTGTTGGAGCGCATAGCAAGAGTCTTCGGCCTGCGCGCCATGACACAACGGGGGGCTACGGGCCATCCCAGTGTCCGAGGACTAACTCCGGCTGCACGCCATGGAGTAAATGCTCAAGAGTGTTACCGTTGGGTGATAACCCTGATACGGTGGTGGGCAAGAGGTTGCCAGAACACCAAGAATGTGCCCTGAGTGCACGGACCGTTGGGCCGGGCGGCGAACGGTTGTGATGGCTTGTGTGCGTGAAAGCACCTTTTGATGATATAGTTTGCCATACTTGTGATATGATATGCCTGCAGGGAAAAATACCGCTGCCCCGAGAGAAGGGGTAGGGTCGTTATAATTTGGTCAGCTGAGCGCTGACCGTTGCTTTTGTTTGCCACCGGTGGGTGGATTGTCCTTGCACAGGTGCTGGAGAGCCGAGTGGGACGCGTTGAGGTTGATGTTCCTGCTGGTGCTGCTGCTGCTGCTAGCCCTCGAAGGCTAGTTGTGTTCTTTTGAGTGTTTTCTTTTATTGTGGCCGGCCTGCGCGCCAATCTGTTTTAGGCCACTGTTTGAAAGCCATGTAAGGCCATAAGGCCAACACTTTTGACATGTTGTAAGACATTCCTATATGTATATAAGTGTGGAGTTTTATGTTTGGACATTCATGAGGAGTTCAAGTAGTTGAGGCTTCCGCTAGAATGCTTTGTGATAGGTGCGATTGCGCTACTCTGGTATCATCCTGTACCTTCACCGACTGTTTTGTGGTATATCCTGTGGGGCCCCGGCCGGACCTTCTAGAATATATCATATGAACGGATGGGGTTGTTACAGCAGGACTAAGAACATAGAAATTAGATATCATTTTATTAGCGAGCATGTGGAGAAGGAAGAAATCAGTCTTGAGTTTGTCCCCACAGACAAGCAAGTGGCTGATATCTTCACTAAGCCATTAGTTGAAGCAAAGTTCAACACCCTCAAATTTGAGTTGGGTATGTTGAACTTAGACTAGCTTCAGGAACTCCCTTTTGAATTTTTTTTGTTGTGGTGCATGTATTATTCCTCTTGCTTGAAGACTCCCTAGTGGTATCAGTTAATTGATGCTTCTATTGAGGGGGAGTAAGTTACTCTGGAAGGGCCAGCCCCTATCTGCCTATTCTGCAGAAGTCAAAAAGTGGGAGAGAAGAGAGAAGGTCTTAACAAGGGGGAGAGATAGTAAGTGGGAAAGATGGCAAGGGGGAGAGAAGGACATATCCAGTAGATGATCACTATCATGCAGCAAACCCAAAGGGAGAAAGAGCTATTCCAATACAGGGGAGATAGTGATCAAGGAACTCAAGTAAGAACAAACACCTTGCAACAAAATAGGGGCAGTATGTGATGCTTACCATACAGGCAGGAAATGAGGTACACTTCCTTATAGCATGTCAGAATTCAATATTTATTTTGCGGTATAGGTTGTGTGTGTCAGTGACCAAGGAAAGAAAATAATTTGGATAAGGGTTTTTGACTTCTTCAAATAGGGGAAGATTGTTGGGTCCATTGTTCCCAATGTCCCTGATTTGTGAGAAGTCAAATATTTCAATGTCAGACACATCAACTGTATTTGATGTGCATTTGAGGTCTTGAGTGCAGGTTAGTACATATCACATTGATTGGACAAATGGACATAAAAATTGGTTGCTGGACATAGCAAAAATCTACTAAGTCAATAGGCATTGAATGGAGTAAGCTCACTCAACGCCAGAGGTAAGGTCTCAATTTTGTCTAGCTAGAAATTTGCCAAGTCCATCGGCATTGAGTGAGGACAGCTCACTCAACGCCATATAAAAAATAGCATTGAGTCTATCTCAGCCTAACTGATTAATAGACAAAATATGGCTGAGTACAAAAGCATTGAGTGTAGTCTACTCACTCAATGCCATACATCAAAAAAGCTGTGAGTTAGGTTGAGTCAGTCAAAGCCTAGAGAAGTAGGCTGAAACTGAGGCTAAGTCTACAGGCGTTGAGTGTAGCTTATTTACTCAACGCCAGATAACAGAAATTCTGTTAAGTAGTTTGGAGTTGAGTGAAGCTTACTCTCTCAATGCCAAGGCTCAGAAATATTTGCTAAGGCAAATAGCATTGAGTGAGGCGAGCTCACTCAACGCTCTCAATGCCTAAGATGCTGCAGAGGCAGAAAATTGGCAAACGAAAAAAAAGCATTGAGCGATGAAGACACACTCAATGCGCTCAACACTAGAGAAGCAGGAAGAATTTGCTAAGGCAAAAAGCGTTGAGTGAGGCAATCTCACTCAACGCTCTCAACGCCTTGGCTCACAAATTTAGCTAAGGCCAAATACGTTGATAGCATTCACTTTTCGTCGAGCTGAGCTCTGCGTTCGTCGAATTGACCTCTAAGTTTGTCGAACTGAGTTTTCACTTTTCGTCGATTTGAGCTCTGAGTTCATCGAATAGAGCTCTAAGTTCATCGAACTAAGCTCTCATTTTTCGACGAGCTGAACTCTGAGTTCGTCAAACTGAGTTATGCGTTCGTCGAAGACTTTTGGTACTGAGTGATGGTCATTCACTCAACGCCTTTGCATGTAATGCTTGAATTTTGTCTAAGTACACAGATGTTGAGTCATGCTGACGTCAGCAAAGTAAAAAATTCAACAAAATTCAAATGTTGTGGAAATGCCGCAAGAGATGCTGACGACCAGCTGTCATCCTCCTCTGCATTTTCCTAGAAATATTTTCATATTTAAGTGCTGGGACCACACACAATAAAGAGCCGTTCAATCAAGAGTAATGGAAAGCATGTGCTGAATGGCTAAATCTCAGCCATCAATCCTGGAGGTGGGCACACTGCTCGATTTGCCATCAGAGAATAAAAAGAAGCAAATCGGCCAGAGCAAAAATAATCGAATCCTTGTCTAGGTTTTCTGAAAATGAAAGTGCAGCCAAACTTTAATCTTCTTCCTCGCCTTTCTTGTTGAGCCTGAAGAAACTGTTCTACATAGTTAACCTAGCTGAGGAAAGAGATAGCTAAAGCAATCACCATCTGCAACAGCAGGTTCAGAAGCAATTCTGAGGAAGTAGATCAACAAGCTCTGCAAATAAAAGATAGTTGTTTGAAGAGAGATTCATCTGCCGACTTTATTATCTTCAATAACAAAAGCTTGGGCTGATATCTGCTCAGTGCAGGAAGAAGTAGACACAAAGATCTTGCTCTAGTGTCTAATCAAATCACCTATTAATTCTTCTGTAAAGATTTTTGGTGAGTCTGAAGTTGTAAGCCTGTGTTATACACGCTAAGGTCTCAGTGACCTGTGTTTGGCTTAGTGTCGGGTGAAAGGTCTTTGTGACCTGTGGTTTGTCTTAGTGTCTAAGTTGTAGGTCTGTATGACCTGTGAGGTCCGGCAGGATCTGTGCTGTAAGATCTTAAGGAGCTGAGTTTTGGGGGAAGTGCCTAGTCGAACACACTGTTAGAAAGGCGCAGATGGACAATGGATGTACCCAAGATTGGGGAACCACTATAAAATTGTTGTGTCGTCTGTGAATGATCTTGATAGCTAAAAACTAGCCTAATCACAAAGCACAAAAATCAGCTAACTAGTAAGAAAATTGAAAATAAAGAGAAAAACATATTCACCCCCCTCTAGGTGTTTAGCTAGCCTTGAAAACAGTACTTTCACCCTGAAATCTATTGCATACGCATGTTGAAAACATTATATCCGGTCTACTAGTAGTGAGGTAGAGCAAGGATCCAATTGTGCTTCTGTACTTGGTTTCATCAAAAGGTTTCCCTTTCTCATCCTTGTCCAGAGACACAGTTGAAGCCAATGGATTCCTCATAGAGGTTGCATTCTTCATTCTGAATTTCTTAAGAATCTCCTTGGTGAACTTCGTCTGAGAGATGAAAATTCCATCTTCAGATTGTTTCACTTGAAGTCCTAAGAAATACTTCAGCTCTCACATACTACATATTTCAAACTTCCATTGCATAAGTTTGGAAAACTTCTTGCAAAGGTTGCCTTCTGTAGAGCCAAAAATAATATCATCGACATAGATTTGCACTAGCAGAATCTTGCCTTTTACTTCCCTAAAAAATAATTTCTTGTCTATCTTTCCTCTTGTGAACGTATTCTCAAGAAGAAACCTAGAAAGAGTCTCATACCAAGCTCGTTGAGCTTGCTTTAAACCATATAGATATTTGTTTAAAAAATACACTTGATCAGGGAAATTGGAATTAACAAAACTTGGGGGTTGCGCTATGTATACTTCCTCTTCCAGATTCCCATTAAGGAACGCTGATTTCACATCCATTTGGTTGATGGTGAAGCCTTTAAGGGCAGCATACACAAGCAAACCCTACACAACCCTACCTAGACCTTAGGGGAGGCCAACAGGTCACCAAGGACCCATTGGAGGCAACCCAAAAGGTTAATTTGACCAAGGTCAACTCCACCTAGTATTAGGTTAAACTAGATCAAATAGGCTAACTCAAGCTCAAGCCCAGTCCAATTGGGCTAACCTTATTTCCATTAATAATATGGGTTAGTGGGGTGCCTTTAGGCTAAATTAGCAATCAAATTCGGCCATGGTGACTAGGAGAGAGAAAAACTCCACTCCCCCTTTTATGGAGGAGAGAGAGGAGGAAGAGAGCCATTCATGGCCAAGGGCCCTCTCCCTTCATCTCCAATGGGCCCATTCATCTCCCCCATCAGTGCTGAGGAGATAAAGGGACTTTCCATGCCCTTTCAGTGGCTGGGTGCAGTGAACCCACATTGGCCGAAAAAGCTTTCCCATGGCCATTAATGGCCATTGATGATTGACCCTCCCCCTTCCCTAATTCGTTATTTTAAAAGCTTCACAGGGCAGAGAGGAGCTGTTTCCACTGTTCCCTTGAAGAAATCGAGGCCTTCTACTGTGTTGTTGCAGAGCACCGGATGGCGCCACCACCGTCCATGGAAACCCGACGATCGGCCCCACCCTAGTCCTCCACTAAGGTCCTGTCCCTCTCCTCTCTTCTAGTGTGTAGATCTACACTCGACGGCTGCCGTAATTAAGGGCAATTGGCCCAAGATTGGCATGGCTGAAGGCTTGGTTTTTCAAGCTTTTTCTTCCACCCACAAACCACTATTCCGGCCACCACCAGCTGGCCAACCATTACGAATTGCCAGCCACCACTTCAACGAAGGTGGTGGTGGCGGTGGCCGGCCGAGAAGAGGCACGGGTGTCTGGGAAATCGCTAGCCAAAACAGCCTAGGATGGGAAAATTCTGGTCGTTGGCGCGTTGGAGAAGACGAACTGATCCCGTCGATCCTGCTTCAAGATTCGTGCTGAATCTAATAATTTATTATTTGCATTTAATTCAATTCTGTTACTTAAAAGGCTGTGGAAGTTTTGATTTATTAAAAATACCTAGAGCCCCCTACAGTGAAAGTGTCCTACATGAAAGTTGTATTCTCTAAAGTCTAGTTTATTTTAAAATTGGGTTCAACCAATTTGGGTTAGTGGTCTGACCACAGCACACCAAATGGAGTGTCTATAAATACGGCTAGTCAGAAATTAAAATGAGTGCCCCCATCAAACCATTCATCCAAATGATCTGAGATTTTGGATGAGGTTCACTCATATCCATACCTAAAATATTTCTAAAAATGGGAATTTTTGGAAAATATTTTCCTAAAGATTTTGTTGAAATTTAATAAATCTTGTATGAATTATTTAAGGGGTCTAATTACCTCTAAACCCACCAAAATTTTGATGACTGTCTCTTGGGGTCATGACATGGCTCTGAAAAAACTCTCAGCCCAATTGGGTTTGATTTGAATAGGGTTTGGTCATACCAAAGTGTGGCCCTTTATGGACAAATTAGGGCAAAAGTGTGCTTGGGCATGGAGGGGCCAATACTCACCCAAAGGGATAGGACCATGGCCAGAGCACCAAGGATAGTTTAAACACCCCCTCATAGAGTTTTAGATGGATAGGGGTGGATTTTCCCTAGGTCCCTAGTTCAAACCCTAAGGTTGAACTTTGGGGGTTTCTGAAGGACATGTTATGAAATGTCCTTGTATGGACTTGGAGTTTTGTCCATGAGGTCATACGGTGGTTAATAGCCCTAGGAATTAATTTGGTGACATTTAGACTTAGGCACACAAATAAAATCAATTAGGAATTATTTAGGCCGATACATTCTATGGAAAAATTGAAGGGTCATATGACCTTGGATCTTTATGAAATACTAGTAGAAGAGTTTTTATATCATTATGAGTCTCTAAAATTTATTGTAGGGTGTTTGGAAGACAGTAGCTCATACTTGTAGTTATAACCTCTTTGTTGCCCCTATTGATGATTTTGATAAACTCATGGTTAAACTAACTTGAAATTATATGAAATCCAGTCAGTAATGTTTTATGATTATATTTAAGCTCTGGTAATTTTGTGTAATTTTTGGATTATGATTGGTGGTACTTCCTTATTTACCTTTAATTACCGCCAATATTTTGAATTAAATAATTAGGGGCTAATATAATTATGAAAGTTTGTAAAACATGGTAATATCTGATATTTTGTCATCATATAGTGACCATAATTTTTGGAAGGCCATAACCTAAGGAAATCTAGTACTTCATGTTCAAAACAATCCATGGTTTAATTTTGGGAAAAAATTGATAAATGTTAAATTAATTAGGAAAATTACACGATTCTGGAGTTAGTCTAAATATGTCATGATAGACCGCTAGTAAAAAGTTTAGGACATTTGGAAGAATATTTGAAGGGGTCACCTTTCATACCAATCATGTAGCCTAGGTTGGTCTGCATATAGTAAAACTACACAATTGTGTTAGCATGTAGGAAGGACATAGGGAGTTGGGTTAATGTTATACTAATTTGGTAAAGTGAAATTGAGTTCATCATTGGGAGTCATGATGGGGAGGGTATTGATTTGGGTAGTGTTAAATGGTGCTCGGGATCCACGAAAGATCGTCTTTCCTGAGGTTAGAGAGAGAGTCAAAACACACTAGGGTTAGACATAGTATAACATTAAATGGGATTGGGACCTGGGTAGATATCAATAATAGTAAGTGTCTTGTGAAAGGGAGCTTTGAGCTTCAGCCCATCGTAGTTCCTAGTGCCCTCGAGAGCCCTTCACAGGGAATGCCCTGGCCAGTCCGAGGTTAATCTAAACTATAAGACTAAAATAAATAAAAGAGTAATTAGCAATAATCTAGGACTTCACTTTCACTCACCTCGATACTTCGGGAGGTTTGTTTGGTTAGGTTGGCTGAGTGGTATGCTCGGTGGTTGTAGAAACATACAAGTTAGTACGGGGAGCCTGTAACGCCCCGAAACTCAAAAGAGCGACGGGAGGTGTTCTGTACCAAATTTGGAATTTTGCAGTGGTACACGGCCTGGGACACGAGCGTGTCACAGAGCGTGTCGGGATAGTTCAAAGATCTGGCAAATCGATCAGGCAGTTTTCTGGGTTCGACGATCGTCGAGCAGCGGTCGACGATCTGGTCACAATTCTGCGGTCGATGATCTGTCGATATTCTGCGGTCGACGAACTGTCTATATTCTGCGGTCGACAAATTGTCGATGTTCTGCGGTCGACGAATTGTAGACATTATGCGGTCGACTAATCGCCAGCTATCTTCATTCGACGAATGGCCAGCGATCTTCTTTCGACGAATGGCCAGCGATCTTCGTTCGATGAATGGCTAGTGATCTGGGATCAACATTTTGGCAGCGTTCGACGATCTTGGCTCGACGATCGTCGAGCGCAGGACGTTATGTGGTGTGTTTGACACTCGACACGAAGTGTCGACACACGGGTTTTGTCGGGAGTTGACTAATTGTTCCGACACTATTTTGACGCGGACGTGTCCTGCTCCTGTTGGTGATTCGTACAATGTTTAGCCCCATTTGTCCAGGTCGGACCTGGATTGTATCCGTGCATCCCTTTTGTGGGATCCGACGGCTGTGGTTATTTCCCGATGGGGTTATACCCGAGTACATGGTTTCAAAACCCTTATTCTTCTGTGTGGTTCTCTGTCTAAATCTTAGAGAGAGGGGAGAGCAAAAGAGGAAGAAGGAGCCTAGATCCGATAACCGGCGGAGCTTTCGAGCTCCAAATCTCGAACTGACTTTGAATCTACGGAGTCAAAGAGAGTGCGGTGCTTTTCATCCGCTTACATTTCCATGGCGCTAAGGAAGAATGCTAGGGTAACGATTCTCTACTTGAGCATGTGAAGCTCTACCTATTTTGCATAGGAAGCCCGCTCTCACGAGTTTGCGGTGAGTTGGAGGCGTTCCTTCGGGTAGATAAGTAAAGTCCCCATTGTTTAGAGTCCGTATTCGAGAACGGACATAGGCATGATGTGTGAAGCCTACCCGTACAAGTTGGTCTGGATCGGTGTGTTGCATTGCATAATGGCCGGAGAAGACTCCGTGCGATTGTTTGTTTTTTGGGTTTTCTACGAGGTAGATTGCAACAGGGAGCCTTGGGGATTAACTCCAAGGTGCACCCAGAAATCTGGGCAGATGCGTGGTTCTGCCATCTGGTGGGCCTGGGAGCCAACTTGAACATAACTGGGTTATGTGATGCTTGTAACTATTTGGGACTCGGGAAAGTTTGACCCGCGCATATGTTTTAAATTAACGTTGCGATGTGAGCAACGGGTTAGGAGGAACCGTACCCGCTCTATGTCATTCGGTAAAGAGACCTAACAGTACGTGGCACTTGTCGTTGGAATAGATGGAGGGTCTTAGGCAGTGGCCAAAAAGACCAAATGCTCACGAGTTATGGTCGTCCAAAGGGACGGTGGTGAGTCGGCGGACTTTGACCTTGATCACCGAGAATGTGCCCTGAGTGCACGGGGTGTGTGGCCGTGTGAGCCTACGACTGTGATGTAGTGACATTTTATACTGCTTGGTTGTGTTAATAAAGTGAAGGGAAGGAGCATCGCTTCCCCGAGTTGGGGGAGGGATCGTTGTAATTTGGTCAGCATTGATGAACGTTACTTTTGTTTGCCACCGTGTGGTGGTTTGTTACGTGTAGGTGCTGCTGGACCAAGCGGTGAATAGCGGGCTAAAGCCCAAATTGCGAAGCCGGCCCTCGAAGGCCTAATTGGAGTGTTTTACGTGCTTTTGTTCATGTATGACCGGCCTGCCTGCCATGGTATGGAAAACATGTAATATGAGTAAACCATTTGTAAGGCCTTAAGGCCAGTACTTGTGTATGCAATTCATTCCTTTTTGGCTTGTTAGTGGACATTCATGCTTGTTGTTGTGTTCTTTTAATTACAATTATTTAAACTGCTTCCGCTTGAATGCTCTGTGTAGGACGTTGTGATTGGTTGGATGGTTTCCATTGAGTAACCAACAGGTCTATCCGTGGTATATGGCGTCGGGCCCCGGCCGGACCTACTGTTATATGCTATGTGACAGATAGGGGGTGTTACAATTTGGTATCAGACTACTAGTTTCGGTCAGGCTTAAATGAATTCGTGGACAAATTATTTTTAAGGGGTGGTGAGCACATGTATGTGCGTCATCGTTATAACAGCAAAAGAACCCATGATTGTCCACTTAGGAATGAAAATACACGTGTTTGGGGAACCTGCGTGTTCTTATAATTGTTGTTTGCAATTTTGTTTGGTCGCTTAATGGTGTTTTGTGCCACTATAGGTGACCAGAAGAGGTGTTGTGCCGTCAAAACGTCGAGTTTCTGTGGCTAGCAGTGCACTAAATGATGCTCCCGCAACACCTCCTTCGGCCGAAACCATTCGACTGGTGGCTGAAGCAGTGTTTGCAATGATCAATGTGTAGCCTGCAAGGCAGGTGCAGCAGCCCGCTCCTACGATGGAGCAGGTACCACTGCAAGCGGCTGAGCAGAGAAGGGTGGAACAGGTAGTAGAGGAACCGGTGGCGCCGAGGAGGGCAACCGAGAGACAGCTCAAACATGTCATGAGCTTTAATCCTCCGGTATTCTCGGGGTTGGGAACCCCATCTCAAGCTGAAGACTGGCTCTCCCGTGTGAAGAGAGTCTTGACAGCGACGGAGACAGAAGAATGGCAAATGACCACTGTTGCTACGTTCCTTCTAGACGGTGAAGCGAGATTATGGTGGGAAGGATTGGAGCTGCATCTATTGAGACGTAGGCAACTTACAGAAGTCTCGATGGAGGAGTTCTCGAGACTGTTCTTAGCTAGGTACCTCCCTTCGACGCAGAGGATAGCTTTGGAGAACAAGTTCCTGAAGTTGGTTCAAGGAGAGAGTAGCGTGGATGAATATCTCCACGAGTTTACTCGATTGAGTCGGTATGCTAGCTCCACCATCGCGGATGAGGAGCGCAAGACGAACCGATTCGACGAAGGGTTGAGAGATGATTTAAGGTTACTACTCTCGGGGCATATGACGCAGGATTTCTTGACCTTGGTCAACACGGCCCGGTCCTTGGAGAAGGACATGAAGAATGTACAAGCAAAGAAAAGTGTTGGTGATAAGAAATCTAAGTTCAAGGTTCCGACTACCTCAAAGTCTGGGTACCGTAAATTCTTTAAGAAGGCTAGGACTTTGGGTCCAGCTCCTTCTTCAGGTGCTTCTGGGGTGACTACGGGTTGGACCCCGGGTGCATGCTTTACTTGTGGAAAGCCGGGGCACTTTGCCCTCAATTGCTGGAGCGGACGTCCCAAGTCTGAAAGGAAGCCTGGAGCAACTTATGAAGAGAAGGGCAAGGCGGTGGAGTCAACCGCGTCCCATTATGCTCCGGCCCAACCGAGGGTTTATAATCTTGGCCAACAGGAGGCCATCAAACAGGCGGATGTGGTGACAGGTAAAATTTAAATTTATAGCAAGTTAATGTTTTAAATACTTGTTATGTGCTTGTTACCTTACCACTGCTTGTTTAGGATTTGTTTTGATTTGTGAGTATCCGACAAGAGCACTCTTCGACACGGGAGCTTCACACTCCTTCATGTCCGAAGGATTCATATTGCGCATCGGAGTACCTTCTTCGATGACGAAGGACAAGTTGGATGTGTTGTTGCCCAATGGGTGTTCGATGCGCGCGGATAGATTCTATGGCGTGAAGATTCGAATTGGAGCCAGGAGTTCCATTTTCAAGCGTCGTTATTGTCGCTAGTGGAATTCGACATTATATTTGGCATGGACTGGCTCTCGGAGCAGCGAGCCTATATTGATTGCGGTAGTAAGGAAGTCAAGTTGGGAGCAGGTCGTGAGACGACTTTCACGGGCTTGAAGTGGTCGAGCAAGATGTTGATGTCTGCTCTTCAGGTGGTGAAGGCGGTTCGTGCCGGTGCAGAAATATTCTTTACACTAGTGGAGTTTGCAAAGCCTAAGCCCATGTTGGACAGTATTTCAGTGGTATCAGAGTACCCTGATGTGTTCCCTAGCGATCTTCCTGGAGCCCCGCCGCAGCGGGAGATAGATTTTACGATAGAGCTCGTACCAGGTGCAAAGCCTGTGTCACACTCTCCATATCGGCTAGCGCCTAAGGAAATGGCGGAGCTGAAGGTTCAACTGCAAGAGTTGTTGGAGCAAGGGTATGTGCGTCCAAGTTCTTCGCCTTGGAGCGCGTCGGTCCTCTTTGTTAAAAAGAAGGACGGAAGCTTGAGGCTATGTATTGATTATCGGGAGCTCAATAAGTTTACGGAAAAGAACAAGTACCCGATTCCCCGTATTGATGATCTATTCGATCAGTTAGTCAGGTCGACGGTGTACTCAAAGTTGGATCTCAAGTTCGGGTACTATCAGCTGCGAATAAGGGAGAGTGATATCCCGAAGACAACGTTCAGTACGAGATACGTGCATTATGAGTTTATGGTCATGCCGTTTGGGCTGACTAATGCGCTGTCAGTGTTCATGGATTTGATGAAGAGGACTTTCAGGGAGTACTTGGACCATTTTGTGATCGTCTTCATCGACGATATTTTGGTGTACTCGTAGAGTTAGGAAGATCACTTCAGGCATCTTCATTTTGTTTTGGAGACACTAAGGAGGAATCAATTGTACGCCAAGTTCTTGAAGTGCGAGTTTTGGTTGTCCTCAGTGGCGTTCCTCGGTCATATAGTGAGTGGGGATGGTATTGCAGTGGATCCGGCGAAGATTGTTGCGATATGGGAGTGGCCTGAGCTTTCTACGGTAGCGGAAGTCCGGATCTTTCTGGGGCTTGCCAGCTACTATAGGTGCTTCATAGAGAACTTCTCGCGGAAAACGTTACCTCTCACTACTTTGACGAGGAAGGAGCAGAAGTTCGTTTGGACGCTGGAGTGCGCGCGAGCTTTTGAGGAGTTGAAATGTCGGTTGACCATAGAGCCGGTGTTGAGTTCCCGAGTGGGACCGAAGGTTATGAGATTTATAGCGATGCTTCGGGCAGTGGTTTGGGTTGTGTGTTGTTACAGCATAGAAGCGTTATAGCATATGGCTCGAGACAGCTGAAGGTGCACGAGAGGAACTATCCAGTCCATGACTTGGAGTTAGCGGCGGTGATTTTTTCCTTGAAGCTGTGGAGGCCTTATTTGTACGGTGTGAAGATTGATATCTACACCGATCATAAGAGCCTGAAGTATTTGATTGATCAGAAAGACCTGAACATGCGGCAACGTAGATGGATTGAGTTCCTCGAGGACTATACATTCAAGATCCACTACGTTCCTGGTAAGGGCAATGCGGTTGCGGACGCGTTGAGTCACCGAGCCCCACCTCAAGACAATTGGCTATCGGTGCATGATGAGCGGTTGGTTCGGGAGTTGGAGGTTTTGGAGATTTCTTGCGTGGATAAGCAGTCAAGTGCTGAAGCACTATTGAATTGGACGGAAGTTCAATATGACCTGGCTGATCGGATTCGGCAGGCGTTGGATATGGATGTCCACATGAAGCAACTCATGATAGAGGCTCTGGATGGGTAAAATTCCCAATTCGTTGTGGAGGACATATTACTTTGGAAAGACGGTCGTCTGTGCGTCCCAAGCGTGGGCAATTTACGGGTGGAATTGTTGTACGAGGCGCATCATACCAAGCATTCAATTCACCCGGGGAGCACAAAGTTGTACCGCGATGTTAATAAATTGTTTTGGTGGCCAGGACTGAAGAAGGATGTGGCGTTGTACGTGGCGAAGTGCCAAACTTGCGCCTTGGTGAAGGCGTAGTGCCAAAAGCCCGGAGGATTCTTGAAATCCTTGCCTATTCCGAAGTGGAAGTTCGATGACATCACTATGGACTTTGTGCACGGGTTGCTAAGGCCGCAAAAGGGGAACGATGTCATTTGGGTGGTCGTAGATCGTTTAACAAAGGTGTCGCATTTCATTACGCATAGGAAGGATGATGCGGTTGAGAAATTGGCAAAGTTGTATGTAGACAATATTATGCGGCTTCATGGTGTGCCCCGCAGAATCGTGAGTGACCGAGATGGGCGATTCACATCCAATGATTGGAGGCTTGTGCAGCAGATGTTGGGAACAAAGCTGAGTTTTAGCATAGCCTTCCATCCGCAAGGATGGGCAGACCGAGAGGGTCAATAGGACAATGGAAAACATGCTCCGCATGTGTGTCCTGGACTTTGGAAGGCAATGGTAAGATCACTTTTATTTGGTGGAGTTCGCGTACAACAACAGCTACCAAGCGAGTATTCAAATGGCGCCCTTCGAGCCCCTTTATGGTAGGAGATGTCGCACGCCGTTGACTTGGTTAGAAACGGGTGAGTCAAAGATGTACAAACGTCAAGAGGTGGAAGATGCTACTTCATTGGTGCGAATCATTCGGGAGAGGTTGCTTGTAACACCCCCATCTGTCGCATGGCATATAACAGAAGGTCCAGCTGGAACCCGACACAATATACCACAGACAGTCGTAAGGATTACCAAATGAATATTCAAACCATCCAATTAAGACTACTCGTCCTACATAGAGCATTCTAGCGGAAGCTTTTAAAGTTGAAAGAACCCAAATCTTAAATCCAATATATAAATGAATGTCCACGAGCACAACCACAGGAATGAACCCAAATACACTGAAAAGGTACATGGCCTTATGTCCTTACAAATGTTCACTTCATGTCTTACATACATCGGCTCGCAGGCCGGCCACACATGATAAACGTAAAAACAACTATTCTACGGCCTTCTAGGGCCAGCACGGCAACATGGGCTCCAGCCCGCTATTTGGCACTCGGCTCCGTAGCACCTGCAAGCACATACCACCGCACGGTGGAAAATAAAGCAACGGTCAGCTAAAAGCCGACCAAATTATAACGACCCCGCCCATTACTCGGGACGGCGGTGCTCTTTCCCTGCACAACATTAGCCCAATAAAATAATAAAGCGCAATTATACAACGCCACAGGTGTAGGCTCGCACAGCCAAACACCCGGTGCACTCAGGGCACATTAACGGTGAGTCCTGACATATCAGTGTCTCCACCACCATCCCAAAGATGGCAACCAAGTGAGCATTTTAGCCTTTCTGACCCTGACTAGTCTAAGGCTCCCGACTATGCCTACGACCAGTGCCCTTTTCGGATTTCTCGCACCGTACCACATAGCCTAGGTCCAATTCCACTTGCCTGTTGCTCACGCCGCATATACAATTTAAGTCCTACACGTGGGCCAAGCTTCTCTCGAATCCCAAAATTTTCCAAACAATCTCATAACCCAGTTATGATCAAGGCCGGTTCCCAGACCGCCAAGTTAGCAGAACACGTTTCCGCTCAGTTTTACGGGTGTGCCTTGAAGCTAACCTCCAAGGATCCCTGCTACAATCTACCGCTTAGAAACCCGAAAAACCCAAAGCATGGAGTCTTCTCCGACAAAACTTATCAAATGCAACATCACCGATCCAGACAATACACGTCCGGGTAGGCTTCACACACAATGCCTATGCCCGTACTTACGATTCCGGACTCTATATGCAACACAAGGGGGACTATTCACATCAACCACAAGGAACACAACGCACTCACCGCACACTCGCGGGAGCGGGATTCACTATGCAGAAAGATAGAGCTTCACATGCTCAAGTAGAGAATCGTTACCCTTATAGTCCGTTTTGGCGCCATGGAAAAACTACGCGGATTGAAATCTTCGCAACGAACTTTCCTCCACAGATCCGCTCTCAGATTTCGAAACGGTGCTCCGATGCTCCGCCGGCGGCCGGAATCCCTTCCTTCTTCCTCCTCTTTCCAACTCCTTGAGAGAGAGAATGGTTGGAGAGAAATGAAGGATTAACTCCCTTATTCCCGTCCCTAACAGAGCAGGAAACCATCTGGGCCGTTGGATCTTAATTAAAGAAAACGAACGGCTCAAATCCGTTCAAAAATCTCCAGACCTGGGCCGAACACGGCTTGGCACACGGCCGTGTCCCAGGCCGCATGCCTCACTCCAGGCACGATTGTCGAACTCAGAACAATCACACGGGCACAGACACGCTCGTGTCTCACCCGACACGCCCGTGTCTCACCCGACACGCCCGTGTCTCACCCGACACGCCCGTGTCTCACCCGACACGCCCGTGTCGGGTCTCTCGACACGCCTGTATTCGGGGGCGTGTCACGCATAACCGCGACAGCAACAGACATGACCCAAAAGAACACGGGTAGGGACACGGGTATGCACACGCCCGTGTCACCTGAAAATCGTCGAACAACAATCGTCGATCCCCGAACGCAGAACACGGGTACATACACAGTTAGGCATACGCCCGTGTCCAACGACATGCCCGTGTCCAACGACACGCCCGTGTCCTTTAGCTGTGTTTGTAGCCGTGTACTTCTCGGGAAGAAAATGGCCAAAAACACCAGCCAGACAAGACCTTGGACACGCCCGTGTCCTAGGCCGTGTACCCCTATACAGGCACCAAAAATCCCCTTTTTACGCGAGCGACTCAAATACAATTTTCGGGCGTTACAAATCTCCCCCACTTAAGGAATTTCGTCCCGAAATTAATTAAAGGTACACAAATCTAGATAATACCTCAGTGGAATAACTCGGGGTATTCCTCCAACATAGCTTGCTCGCACTCCCAAGAAAGCTCCTCACGTCTGCAATTATCCCATCGGACTTTCACCACACGGATATCCTTGTTGCGGAGTCGCTTGACTGCAACATATTCAATACATACTGGCTTGACCCTTGTGGTCAACTCATAATCAACTGGTACTTGATTATCCGCAATGATCTGCGAAGGCTCTTGCACCGCATTACGCAACACCGATACGTGGAACACGTCATGCAGCCCACTCAATTACGCCGACAGCTTCAATCTATACGCCTCCTCACCAACACGCTCCAGGATTTCAAATGGTCCAAGGTATCTCGAACTCAGCTTTTTCAAGCGTCGAACCCACGATACACCCTTGAACGGCTTGATTTTAAAGTACACCCAGTCGCCAACATCGAACTCCACATTCCTATTTTTGGCATTATAGAACTTTGACTGCCTATCCTGAGCGATCTTCAACCTTTCTTGAATTGTCTGTATCACTGAAGTGGCATCTTCCACCGCTTGACATTTATACAACTTTGATTTGCCTGCCTCCAACCAAGACAACGGTGTACGACACTTCCTCCCGTACAAGGCTTCAAAAGGCGTCGTTCCAATACTTGCCTGAAAGCTGTTATTATACGCAAACTCCACCATGTACAGGTGATATTCCCACTGCTTTCCAAAATCAAGGACGCACATGCGAAACATGTCCTCAAACGTCCGGTTGACCCTCTCGGTTTGGCCATCCATCTGCGGATGAAAGGCTGTACTGAACTTTAGCTTAGTGCCCAACAGACTATGCACCAACCTCCAGTCATTCGACGTAAAGCGTCCATCTCGATCACTAACAATACTACGGGGCACACCATGCAACGTACAATATTCTATACATAATGTTTGGCTAATTTTTCCACCGGATCTTCCTTCCTGACCGGAATAATGTGCGACACCTTTGTCAACCTATCCACGATCACCCAAATGGCGTCGTTTCCCCTCTGTGACTTCGGCAAACCATGCACAAAATCTATCGATATGTCATCGAATTTCCATTCTCGGATAGGTTGGGGCTTCAAGAAACCTCCGGGCTTCTGGCATTCCGCCTTCACCAATGCACAAGTACGGCACTTGGCCACATAAAGTGCTACATATTTCTTCAATTCCGGCCACCAGAACAATTTCTTCATGTCTCTATACATCTTCGTGCTTCCCGGGTGGATTGAGTACTTGGTATGATGAGCCTCATACATCAATTCCTCCCGAAGATTATCCGCACTAGGAATGCATAGGCAACCGTCCTTCCTTAGCAACCCATCTTCAATAGCAAACTGGGAATGTAACCCTTCCAAAGATTCATCCAAGATCTGCTTCATGCTGTTATCCTGAACCAAAGCCCGCCGAACTCTATCCGCTAGGTCACACTGCACCTCTATCCAAAACAGTTTCGCCTCGGCGATAGACTGCTTGTCAACGCACAATATCTCCAAAGCCTCCAACTCATCAACCAATATCTCATCATGTACTGATAACCAGTTATCCTGCGCTGAAGTCCTGCGACTCAACGCATCTGCCACTGCATTTCAATTCTCAGGCACATAATGTATCTTGAAGGTGTAGTCCCCCAAGAACTCCATCCACCTACGCTGCCTCATGTTCAGGTCCTTTTGATCCAACAGGTACTTCAAGCTCTTATGATCGGGGTAAATATCGACCTTCACACCGTACAAGTAGTGCCTCCAAAGATTTAGAGCAAATATCACGGCCGCTAACTCTAAGTCGTGGACCGGATAATTCCTCTCATGGACCTTCAGTTGTTGTGAACCATATGCTATCACTCTCCCATGTTGTAACAGAACACAGCCCAAACCATTACCCGAAGCATCACTATAGATCTCGAATCCTTCGGTTCCAACTGGAGAACATAAAATAGGTGTCGTGGTCAACCGCCTCTTCAATTCTTCAAAAGCCTGTTCGCACTCCGGAGACCACACAAACTTCTGATCCTTCCTAGTCAATGTTGTGAGTGGTAGCGCTATCCACGAGAAGTTCTCTACGAAGCACATGTAGTAGCCAGCATGCCCCAGAAAACTCCGGACCTCTGCCACTGTAGTCAAAGCAGGACACTCCCGTATTCCCACTATCTTCGTCGGATCCACAGCTATCCCTTCTCCACTGACAACATGACCAAGGAACGCTATCGAGGATAACCAGAATTCACACTTGGAGAAATTAGCATACAACTGATTCCTCCTCAACGTTTCCAACACCATGTGTAGATGATTATAGTGATCCTCCTCACACCGCGAGTACAACAGGATATCATCGATGAATACTATCACGAAACGATCCAGGTACTCTCTGAACGTCTTGTTCATCAGATCCATAAACACGGATGGCGCATTCGTCAACCCAAACGGCATGACCGTGAACACGTAATTCCCAAACAGCGTACTGAATGCTGTCTTAGGGATGTCGCTCTCCCTTATTCTCAACTGGTAGTATCCGGATTTCAGATCTAACTTCGAATATACCATTGACCCAACCAACTGATCAAACAGATCGTCAATCCTCGGAATCGGATACTTATTCTTTTACGTAAGCTTGTTCAATTCCCGATAATCGATACAAAGCCGCAAGCTCCCATCTTTCTTCTTAACAAAGAGAACTGGTGCACTCCAAGGCGATGAACTTGGATGCACATAACCATGCTCTTGCAACTCTTGTAGTTGCATCTTCAACTCTGCCATCTATCTTAGCGTTATCCGATATGGAGAGCGTGACACCGGTTTGGCACCCGGTACCAGCTCAATGGTAAAATCAATCTCCCGCTGAGGAGGGGCTCCAGGGAGATCATCTGGAAACACATCGGGATACTCTTACACAACTGGGATGCTGTCCAAACTAAGCTTAGGCGTCGAAGTCTGCACTAGAGTGACATACAGCTCTGCCCCAGACCGGACTGCCTTGATCACCTGAAGGGCCGACATCAAAATCTTGCTCGACCCCTTCATGCCCGCATAAGTAGTTTCCCGATCAGTGTTCAGACCCAACTTAACTTCCTTACGGTTGCAATCAATGCATGCACCCTGCTCCGAGAGCCAATCCATACCGAATATTACATCGTACTCTGCCAACGGCAAAAGCGACGCTCGCAAATCAAACTCCTGGTCTCCAATCCGAATCTTCACTACGCAGACCCTATCTGCACGCATTGAGCACCCATTGGGCAACAACACATCCAACTTGTCTTTTGCCATCGAAGACGGAACCCTGATGCGCGATATGAATTTTTCGGACAAGAAGGAATGTGATGCTCCCGAATCAAACAGTGCTCTCGCCGGAAACTCAAAGATCAACACAAAGCCTAGCACCAACAAAAGTAAGCTAACAAATACGAAGGTAAAAACTATAAAAGTTAAACCACTGTAATTTAACTCATACCTGTCACCACGTCCGCTTGCTTTATGGCCTCTTGCAGACCAAGGTTGTAGACTCTAGGCTGGGATGGAGCATGATGGGACGCGGTTGACTCCACCGCCTTCCCTTTCTCCTCATAAGTCGCTCCAGACTTCCTCTCAGACATTGAACATCCGCTTCAACACTCCCGAGAACAATTCTCCGTCTTCCCGCAGTTGTAGCAAGCTCCTGGGACTCGGCTTGTAGTTGCCCCCGACGCACCAGGCTGAGGGGCTGAGTTCGAAGTCCTCTGCTTCTTGTTCCATCTACGGAAACTTGACTTGTTATTTGGCACCTTGAACTCAGACTTCTTTTCTCCTGGGTCCTTCTTCTCTTGAACTTTCTTAGCGACCTTCTCCAATGATCGGGCTGAATTGACCAAGGCTAGGAAGCCTTGCGCCTTAGGCCCAGCAAGTAGTAACTGTAGATCGCCGCGTAGACCCTCATAAAACCAGTTGGTCTTTCGCTCTTCTTCCATAAACGTAGCACCAGCATAACGACCCAACCGTGTGAACTCGTGGAGGTATTCGTCCATGCTTCTGGCTCCCTGAGTCAACCCAAGAAATTGGTTCTCCATCTCAAGCTTCTGAGCAGAGGGTACAAATATGGCTAGGAACAATCTTGAAAATTCCTCCATAGACACATCAACAAGTTGCCTTCCCACTAGAAGATGAAACTCCAACTCATCCCACCACAGCCTCGCTTCACCCACCAAACGAAAAGTCGCTATGGTGGTCTTCTGCCACTCCTCAGTTAACGTGGCCGTCAACACCCTCTTTATCAAAGAGATCCAGTCTTCATCTTGAGCTGGCGTTCCAACCCCATCGAATCTCGGAGGATTAAAGCCCATCACATGCTTTAGCTGCTTTTCCGTAGCTCTCCTCGGCTCTACCAGATCAACTGATGCGCACTCCACCACTCTCGGCTCTGCCGCCCTAACCGGTTCTTGCTCATTCACAGGAGGTATGCGATGAATTTGCCATGCAGGTTGGCCATTTATTATTGCAAATACGGCTTCAGCCACCATCCTGATGGTTTCCGCTGAAGGAGGTGTAGTAGGCACGTCCCTTGGTGCACTATTTTCTGCTGATTGCGGACGCTCTGACCGGCCAGCACCGCTCCAAGCTGCCTATAGTAGCAAAGACACACGATTAGACGACAAACAAATTGCTAAAAGCAATCATTGGAACACTCAAATACCACAAAACAAGTGTATTTTCATTCTTAAGTGGACATTCATGGGTTCTTTTTGATGTTATAATGATGACGCACATATGTGCTCACCACCCCTTAAAAGAATTCACCCACGAATTCATTTAAGCCTGACCGTAACCATAAGTCTGATACCAAATTGTAACACCCCCATCTGTCGCATGGCATATAACAGAAGGTCCAGCTGGAACCCGACGCCATATACCACAGACAGTCGGAAGGATTACCAAATGAATATTCAAACCATCCAATTAAGACTACTCGTCCTACACAGAGCATTCTAGCGGAAGCTTTTAAAGTTGAAAGAACCCAAATCTTAAATCCAATATATAAATGAATGTCCACGACCACAACCACAGGAATGAACCCAAATACACTGAAAAGGTACATGGCCTTATGGCCTTACAAATGTTGACTTAATAAAACATGTCTTACATACATCGGCTCACAGGCCGGCCACACATGATAAACATAAAAACAACTATTCTATGGCCTTCTAGGGCCAGCACGGCAACATGGGCTCCAGCCCGCTATTTGGCACTCGGCTCCGCAGCACCTGCAAGCACATACCACCGCACTGTGGCAAACAAAGCAACGGTCAGCTAAAAGCCGACCAAATTATAACGACCCCAGCCCTTACTCGGGACGGCGATGCTCTTTCCCTGCACAACATTAGCCCAATAAAACAATAAAGCGTAATTATACTATGCCACAGGTGTAGGATCGCACAGCCAAACACCCCGTGCACTCAGGCCACATTAACGGTGAGTCCTGACATATCAGTGTCTCCACCACCATCCCAAATATGGCAACCAAGTGAACATTTTAGCCTTTCTGACCCTGACTAGTCTAAGGCTCCCGACTATGCCTACGGCCAGTGCCCTTTTCGGATTTCTCACACCGTACCACATAGCCTAGGTCCAATTCCACTTGCCCGTTTCTCACGCCGCATATATAATTTATGTCTTACGCACGGGCCAAGCTTCTCTCGGATCCCAAAATTTTCCAAACAATCTCATAACCCAGTTATGATCAAGGCCGGTTCCCAAACCGCCAAGTTAGCAAAACATGTTTCTGCTCAGTTTTCTGGGTGCGCCTTGAAGCTAACCTCCAAGGATCCCTGCTGCAATCTACCACGTAGAAACCCGAAAAACCCAGAGCACGGAGTATTCTCCGGCAAAACATATCAAATGCAACATCACCGATCCAGACAATAGACGCCCGGGTAGGCTTCATACACAATGCCTATGCCCGTACTTATGATTCCGGACTCTATATGCAACACAAGGGGTACTATTCACATCAACCCCAAGGAACACCACGCACTCACCGAACACTCATGAGAGCGGGATTCCCTATGCAGAAAGAAAGAGCTTCACATGCTCAAGTAGAGAATCGTTACCCTTGTAGTCCGTTTTGGCGCCATGGAAAAACTACGCGGATGGAAATCTTCTCAACGAACTTTCCTCCACGGATCCGCTCTCAGATTTCGAAACGGTGCTCCGATGCTCCGCCGGCGGCCGGAATCCCTTCCTTCTTCCTCCTCTTTCCAACTCCTTGAGAGAGAGAATGGTTGGAGAGAAATGAAGGATTAACTCCATTATTCTTGGCCTTAACAGAGAAGGAAACCATCTGGGCCGTTGGATCTTAATTAAAGAAATCAAACGGGTCAGATCCGTTCAAAAATCTCCAGACCTGGGCCGAACACAGTTTGGCACACGGCCGTGTCCCAGGCCGTGTGCCTCGCTCCAGGCACGATCGTCGAACTCAGAACAATCACACGGGCACAGACACGCTCGTATCTTACCCGACATGCCCGTGTCGGGTCTCTCAACATGCCCGTGTCCGGGGGTGTGTCACGCATAACTGCCACGGCAACGGACACGACCCAAAAGAACACGGGTAGGGACACGGGTATGCACACGCCCGTGTCACATGAAAATCGTCGAACAACAATCGTCAATCGTCGAATGCAGAACACGGGTACAGACACGGTTAGGCACACGCCCGTGTCCAATGACACGCCCGTGTCCTTTAGCCGTGTTTGTAGTCGTGTCCTTCTTAGGAAGAAAATGGCCAAAAACACCAGCCAGACACGGCCTTGGACATGGCCGTGTCCTAGGCCGTGTACCCCTATATAGGAACCAAAAATCCCCTTTTTACTCGACCGACTCAAATACAATTTTCGGGGCGTTACATTGCTAATCGCTCAGGACCGTCGGGAGAAGTACTATGATGCCAAGCACAGGAACGTGGAGTTCGCTATGGGCGATTGGGTGTACTTAAAGATCAAGCCGTTCAAGGGTGTCTCGCGGGTGCGGTGCTTGAAAAAGCTAAGCCCGAGGTACCTTGGGCCATTTGAGGTTCTGGAACGGATTGGCGAAGCAGCTTATCGGTTGAAGCTATCGGTGGAGCTTAGTGGTTTACACGATGTATTCCATATATTGGTGCTTCGGAAGGCTGTGCTAGAGCCTTCGCAAGTGATCGCGGTTGATCAAGTGCCGGTGGATAGTGGGTTGACGACAAAGGTCAAGCCCGTACGAATTGAGGACTCAGAGGTCAAACGGCTACGCAATAAAGAGATCAGGATGGTCAAGGTCCGTTGGGACAATTGCGACCGAGAAGAGCTCTCTTGGGAACGAGAGCAGACTATGCTTGACGAGTATCCGGAGTTGTTCCGCTCAGGTACAATTTAATTTTGTACTTATATTTCCTTTATGAAATTTCGTGGACAAAATTCTTTTAAGAGGGAAAGAGCTGTAACGCCCCGAAACTCAAAAGAGCGATGGGAGGTGTTCTATACCAAATTTGGAATTTGGCAGGGGTACACGGCCTGGGACACGGGCGTGTCCTAGAGCATGTCGGGATAGTTCAAAGATTTGGCAAATCGATTAGACAGTTTTCTGGGTTCGACGATCGTCGAGCAGCGGTCGACGATCTGGTCACAATTCTATGGTCGACGATCTGTCGATATTCTACGGTCGACGATCTGTCGATATTCTGCGGTCGATGAATTGTCGACGTTCTGCGATCGACGAATTGTCGACATTCTGCGGTCGACGAATCGCCAGCGATCTTCGTTCGACGAATAGCTAGCAATCTTCGTTCGACGAATGGCCAACGAACTTCGTTCGACGAATGGCCAGTGATCTTGGATCGGCATTTTGGCAGCGTTCGACGATCTTGGCTCGACGATCGTCGAGCACGGGACGTTATGTGGCGTGTTTTGAAAGTCCACCTAGTGTCGGCTATGTGCACCTATGGGGGGGGGAATAGGTGACGTGTGGTTCTTTTGCGGAATTCACAGATGTACCTGCACAATAAAAGCAACAAACACAGAACACAGAATACACAGCAAATTTATAGTGGTTCCCCGACTTGGGTACATCCACTTTCGCCCTTCGACCTATCTCCCCAACAAGGGACGACTCGGTCACTTCTCCAACGGGATTGAAATCCAATCCCTTCACTAACGGAAGGAGCCCTTCCACACGTGAGAGTCAACACTCCCACAAATCGGGTTGCACCCAACCCTTACACCACGGAACAAAAGTTCCTTTACAATAAAATAAAAGTAGAATGTACACGTGATACAAACTTCTCTTGGAGACTCCGGTGTTCCTCTTTGGTCGACGACGTGTTCTTGAAGTCGATGAAGAGTCTACGACCTTGGTCTTGCTTGGAGAAGATCTCCCCGGAACCGGCGGCGGCACACGAGCGGCGGCTAGCTTCGGGATCGGCGGCTATGAAGAAGAGTGGCTGCAGAACTTGGAGATCTAAACTTCATAGCGAAGCAAGCTAGGTCTACCAACGGTCACTCTAGGATCAGTCGTCTCGATCGATTCGGACGGGGGAGTTTTTCCCGGTCAACGAATCGAGAGACAAGAGATCTCCGGATAGACGCGTGAGACACAAGCCTTGCTAAGCTTCTGTCACCGGAGATCGGGAAGAGGAGCGATCAGCAGCGGCGACCACTTGACGCGAGCGGCGGCGGCGGAGCGGAGCGAGTTCGCGGATTTAGGGTTACGTCGCCGCTTGTTTTTCTTTTTCTCTTATCCGTAATCTACTGTTCAAAAATACTCATGTATTTATACTGTAGTATTCTCAATTATGACCGTTTGTGGGACCCACAAAAGAAATCCCCAAAATCCGGTTCAAATAAGTCCAGAAGCAGAATCCGGTCCAGCAGCATTCTGAGAAAACGCCAAGTAAAAATCGGCGAGAATCGCAGACGATTCTCGACGAATCGGCGAGAATCACCAAGTGATTCTCGACGATTCGTCGAGAATCGTTTGTGATTCTCGTCGAATCACTTTTCGATTCTCAACGAATTGGACTTGGTATTCATGGGCTGCATGACCACTGGTTCGGCGGGAATTACAAGTGATTCTCGCCGAATCTTGCTTGGCACCATATTGAGATGGCCAGAAGGAGTCGGCGAGAATCACTGATGATTCTCGTCGATTCGGCGAGAATCACCAAGTGATTCTCGCCGATTCGGCGAGAATCACTTGGTGATTCTCGTCGAATTTGCCTTGGACGATTTTTCGTCTTCCACCTGGGAGCTGCTCCTTGATCCTCCATGCTCCTTGTCTTCTCTTGCATATGAGCGGTCCTGTACTTGAAAGTAAGTGCACTCCAATAGAGAGAGTACACATAGGCCAACACACTGATCTGCTCAACGAGGGATTACGTCGTGCAGACCCGTGTATATTGACCTACTGCACCCTGACATTGGTGTGCACTTAGCGTGGAGAAACTGCAAGTACAACTTGAAATGTTTCATCAAATACATTGTGAATTCATCTTAGCTTGACAGGGGGCTTCCTCAAATCTAGGTAATCGTGGATACAATACCCAACAATCTCCCCCTATTTGACGAAGCCAAAACCCTACTAGCTAAGATGAATAACACCTATCAAATAATAATTATAGCATTTAAAAATTAATTATGCAACACAAGGTAATAAATGCAATTAGAACAGGACTTGAGTCATTCACACATTCAAGAATATATATATATATACCAAGAGAAATATATTCACATATAAGTCAGAATTGTTCACACGACAGTAATAATTGTTAAATGTTCTTAATACACCGTGACCAGCTATAAGATAATGACTATTTGTCCTTAGCTCCGTCACCCTTAAGAGTTTGCGCCAAGTACTTTTTGCTCTGCCTTTCCATGTATTCCTTGGGCTTCGGATAGTACCTAGGAGGAGCAACTTTGTCTGGATCCTTGTTGTTTCTGAAGAAAATGTTGCGTTTCGCTTCAAATGCTTTGTGCGTCTCCCATTCATACTGACTATATGCTTCATTTCGATTTATCTCTCCTCTTTCTTGCAGCAGGAAGGTGTCTAGGATGATGCTCCTTGAGACTGGGCTCCACCTTTCGTTTCTTACCTCCTCCTCACTTAGTCTGATCCTCTTTTGAGTTGGTGTCTCCTTTGATGTCCCTTCCTGAATTTTCCTCTTTCCCCTTGCTTTAGCTAAGGCCTCCTGGTCAAACATGCTTCTCAGCTTAGATTTGGAGATGGCCCTAGCGTCAGCTTCATCAGTGAAAATATCAGCAGCACTTGTACTTACATTCTCAGCAATATGTACTTCCTCGGCAGCCGTAGAAGTCTCAGGAGCCTGAGCACCGGCAGGTTGGTCAGGTAGGACGACTCCTAACGTGCCCAGTGCCTGTTGTAGCATCCACCAGCAACTCTCATAGACGTAGTTGCTTGATTTCACAAAGTTTGCATCCATGCTTTTCTGGAGCTCAGCCATCTTAGCGATATACTCCTTCTCCCCCTTTTTGGCTTCTTCAGCTATGCAATTGGCATATGAGTGCAAGGAGTCATCAATGTGCTTAGTTGTCTTGCTGAATTCAGTGACTAGGGCCTGCTGATTTGCATTTAAAGTGACCATGTTGCCATCAAATTTCTGAATATTGTTGGCCACAACGTGTGCGTTCTGATTGACAACAGCCAGAGTATCAGTAGTCTTTTTCAAGCCGGCCATTAACAGTGTGACAGCTTCGCCGGCCGCAGTATACTTTTCTTCGAATTTCTTTTCCATCACATCCAGCTTATGGTTGATTTCCACCATATTCTTCAACATGAGATCTTCGGAAGTCTTGATCTTTTTCAGCATTGTTTTATGAGCTGTATCAAAAGAATCTTTAAGCTCGTTCATTATTCCTTCAATGACAGTGATGGTGTGAGTGGCCAGCTCATCTCGCAATGGTAAGGTCTGAGGTCCTTCTTGCCCTTGCTCTGGCTCGGCAGCAGAAGCATCAGTAGAGCTGGATACAATCACAGCCTCTATGGGAGGAATGTTGGTGGCCTCATTTACCTCCCCCTCCACTGGTGCAGACTTATCAGTAGGAGGTTCATCAGTATCTGGAGATTCAACCACTTCATGGCCCTCACTGACCTCGTCCTCTCCGTCCTCATCCAAAAACTCATCCATATCAGCATCTTCTTCCACTTCTTGATCAGCAGAGTCCAGTGTTTCAGCTTCAGTTCCGAGAGTGTGTCTGTTCAGGACCTCCTCATCCTCCAACCCAGGTTCACTTTCTGCATTAACTTCGGCCACCGCATCCCTGGCCACCTGGGCGATGTCAGATATTATATCCATCTGAGAGGGTAGAGTCTCCCCCTCGATTCCTGCAGTCAGGGTATCAGGAATTTCACGGGGGGAGGATGCTGGAGATACTTCCTCTTGCTCTTCCACAGCCGGCTGCCCGATGCGCCGCTCCCATCGATCAAATACAGTAGCATCCATCTTTTTCAAGTAATGTAGAGGAACTCCTTTGCTCATGTCGAATTTATCTCCGTTGAGCTGGTTGAGATATAGACTGATGATGCGGCCGAAGCTCGGAGTGCCCAGAGTGTCCTTGATCTTTTGAAACATCAACTCTCCCCAGTTGAACCTCTTTCTGCAGACCACGGCTATGAGAATTTTGAACATATCTCCGGAGATATGATCATGGGAGCCTGGCTTACAGATGAGTACTTTTCCTATGATGTCGGATAGGAGCTTCCCTTCTTCATTCATCTCTTTTCGTTTTACTGATCGTGTGCCTCTGGGTAGACCGCAGAACAGGAGGGTTCTGGCTTTGTCCTCGTCCTCCAAATAGTCTTCCTGCTCCGCACTTGAGAGCTGCAGGTAGCGAGTTAGCTTACCGGCAGACATCTTGACATTAGTCCCCGCCACCTTGCTCTTGATGATGGAGTCTCGGTTTCGAAGCCTTGCTGTAGAAAAGAACTCCAGCACTTCTTTATCTAAGACTTTGCAAGGATGCTCCAATATGAAGGTTAGCCCGGCTTCTTCCAGCATGAGAACGATGTTCCGGAACTCGTCCGAGGCATGAGAAAAACCAGTGCGAACCAGTTCGCAACCAGAAATCAAACCTGCGGTCGTCCTTGGGGCCATTGAGGATCTAGAAATAAGCCCGACTCCAAGCATTAGTGTACATTCAAAAAAGAAGGCATCACATGGGGTTCGGCCATGGAGCCAGTGAGGAGGAGGTTACCTAAGGGCTTCGGTGGAAGAGAGTTGGTGAGCTTCGGGAAGAGCTTCGGTGGAGGGAAGAGTATCCCGTGGGATGTGACCTAGTTAGAATCTCACGGGAGCTTCGGGAGTTGGTGAGCTTCGGGAGAAGAAGATCACGCACAGAAGCGATTCGACGGCGTCGACGAGAGCGTCGGAGGGCTGCGGGTGTCGGCGAGTTCGCGGAAGTGCACTTGCGCGAGGAAGGCGAGGGTCGTCCAGAGGTCTCCTGCGCGAGTCGTGAGGAAGGTGAACAGGCGGAGATTCTTTCGGCGGGATTTATAGGGGTCGTCGGGATTCGGGGGAAGCCGAGCGGTCTGCGAGTTTCTTGGACGGGATTCGGCGAGATTTGTCTAATTTGGTTTCTAATACCGTTTGTCGAATCGGCGAGATTTAAAATGGGTCGGCGGGATTTGGAATATATATATTGATGTTTGTCTTGAAACTTTGGGAAGCATTGCACAATTTTCAAATTCTTCGAGTGTCAAGTTAACACAAGATTAATGAATACATATTTATTATAACGACAATCTATTTGGATTTGAACGACGGTTCTCCAGACACTTTTTGATGTCAATTGTGATTTGTCGAAATTCGCAATGACATATCTTGGTTAACCTTTTATTGATGTGTAATGATTTGCATGCCTCGAGGTAATCTCTCCTTAAAGGTGCACACATATATGATGAGCATAAGTATACTTATACACAGGGATAACAATATATATACATTTACTTTGAATGAGGATGCATCATGACACAAGTCCTTGAACTGATCAAAATTACCTGGGATATGGAGAGTCATCGTCTTAGTCCCACAGGTAGTACATATCAGTAGCTTAAAGTGATTATGCTCAACAGGTAGCACGTCTGTTATTGCAGACGCTTGTTCCAAGCTAGCCTTGAGCCACGTACTGTCTAGTTCCCAAGTATTCACGGGGACCTAGACTACCCTGCAAAACAGAATTACTTAACCTTAGGAACCCAAATCATATTGGGTCCTAGGTTTCTATTAGCATGAACACGCAACTGCCTTCCTTGAGAAAACCTGTCAGGAAGACTGCCTCTGTCCCTATAATGTGGAGAAGCCCTTGCTGTGGGCACAGAGAGGTTGTGCCAACAGTCAATGGCAAAGTGTCCCACTTTGCCGCAGCACCAACAAGAGTGAATGTTGTATCGCCGTTTTTGACCTGATCTAGTGACTGATGTAGTCACGGTCCTAGGTCTCAAAGGGATAGGGCATGTTCTTGTTGCACAAATTCCTCTTCCATCGAGGCATGATGAAGGGTGGAATGAATGCATGATGTGAGCGTTATGAGGCCGAGAAGGTGGTGCCATTCTTTCAGGCATCTTCCTTGCTGAGGCTCCATGACGCCTGACATCATGACTTCTATTCTCCCTATCCCGTGTCCTTGAATGGAGAGAATTCTTCTGTGAACCAGGACCTGCAGATCCACACTTTGTTGTGGCAGTGGCCGTGAATACAAAGGGCTCAGACTGAGCCTTAGGTATTTCTTCATGGGTGGCCATGATGCCTCTTGCACTATGGACATTTCCACATGGGGACAACTCACCCTTACAGTGACCACGATTATTCCTGTGGTCATACCTGAAGGCATGATGAGTTGCCTTCCCGCTTGGAGTGGGAGGTCGGAACATCGTTTCCCCATTTCTCCATCCCTGGATAATCCGGGAGATCCACCCGGTTTCTTGTTTTCTCTTTATAGCATCAACTTTGGAAAAGTTGGATACTATACGTTTCTCATTGTCTAGACTATTCTCTAGAGCTGAGATCTTAGAGTCCTTGACCTTGTTGGACGCCAATTGGAGAACCAACAAGATCTTCAGTCGAGCAATCTCTTGAGCTTGCTCCTCAGCAAGTAGATTGCTTTCCTGAAGGGCTCTCTTCAGGGAATCAGTATTTTCTGGAGGAGAGCAGTTTCTGTCTTCAGAAACGTCAAAAGATGTGGGACAGGATGAAGATGATACCTGCTCATCTGGGTTATTGTCATTAGAATCAGTGACCAATGTTTCGTCCTCGTCGGAGCTGCTTTTCTCACTATCTTCTTCAGTCTCAGACAAGGATACTGGAGCTCTGATGCAATCCGAAGGATCTTTGCATTCATCTTCAGAAGTGAGAACCCCCACATAAGCTTCATCCTCAGATTGGCAGCAAATTTCAGCTTCCTCGGACCCCCCCATCAGCTCTGAGATCATCATCCATAGAGATTTAGCCGTTTTACATTTTTTCAACCTGGAGCGAGAGGCTCCAGACCAGACATCCATAATAATTTGTCGAATCCTCTGGTCCAGTTGGAAAAATGAGAATTCCATCTCTGTCATCTCAGCACTGCACATGGGTACTTGGATCCCCGAGTCGGTGGTCTTCATAGGGATAAATGGACCCTCTTCCAGGATGAGGGAAGCTCGTGGATCGATGGCATCCAGGTGAAATAACACTCTCATCCTCCAGATAGGATAATAATCCTTTGTGCATGTAGGGAGTTTGAGTGGCAATACGTCAGAATCCAGATCCATGCTTCTGATACTGGTGGCAGGATTCACCTCAAGGTGTTAGCCTTCTTGTTGAGGAACCTCGCTCTGATACCACTTGAAAGTCCACCTAGTGTCGGCTATGTGCACCTATGGGGGGGGAATAGGTGACGTGTGGTTCTTTTGCGGAATTCACAGATGTACCTGCACAATAAAAGCAACAAACACAGAACACAGAATACACAGCAAATTTATAGTGGTTCCCCGACTTGGGTACATCCACTTTCCCCCTTCGACCTATCTCCCCAACAAGGGACGACTCGGTCACTTCTCCAACGGGATTGAAATCCAATCCCTTCACTAACGGAAGGAGCCCTTCCACACGTGAGAGTCAACACTCCCACAAATCGGGTTGCACCCAACCCTTACACCACGGAACAAAAGTTCCTTTACAATAAAATAAAAGTAGAATGTACACGTGATACAAACTTCTCTTGGAGACTCCGGTGTTCCTCTTTGGTCGACGACGTGTTCTTGAAGTCGATGAAGAGTCTACGACCTTGGTCTTGCTTGGAGAAGATCTCCCCGGAACCGGCGGCGGCACACGAGCGGCGGCTAGCTTCGGGATCGGCGGCTACGAAGAAGAGTGGCTGCAGAACTTGGAGATCTAAACTTCGTAGCGAAGCAAGCTAGGTCTACCAACGGTCACTCTAGGATCAGTCGTCTCGATCGATTCGGACGGGGGAGTTTTTCCCGGTCAACGAATCGAGAGACAAGAGATCTCCGGATAGACGCGTGAGACACAAGCCTTGCTAAGCTTCTGTCACCGGAGATCGGGAAGAGGAGCGATCAGCAGCGGCGACCACTTGACGCGAGCGGCGGCGGCGGAGCGGAGCGAGTTCGCGGATTTAGGGTTACGTCGCCGCTTGTTTTTCTTTTTCTCTTATCCGTAATCTACTGTTCAAAAATACTCATGTATTTATACTGTAGTATTCTCAATTATGACCGTTTGTGGGACCCACAAAAGAAATCCCCAAAATCCGGTTCAAATAAGTCCAGAAGCAGAATCCGGTCCAGCAGCATTCTGAGAAAACGCCAAGTAAAAATCGGCGAGAATCGCAGACGATTCTCGACGAATCGGCGAGAATCACCAAGTGATTCTCGACGATTCGTCGAGAATCGTTTGTGATTCTCGTCGAATCACTTTTCGATTCTCAACGAATTGGACTTGGTATTCATGGGCTGCATGACCACTGGTTCGGCGGGAATTACAAGTGATTCTCGCCGAATCTTGCTTGGCACCATATTGAGATGGCCAGAAGGAGTCGGCGAGAATCACTGATGATTCTCGTCGATTCGGCGAGAATCACCAAGTGATTCTCGCCGATTCGGCGAGAATCACTTGGTGATTCTCGTCGAATTTGCCTTGGACGATTTTTCGTCTTCCACCTGGGAGCTGCTCCTTGATCCTCCATGCTCCTTGTCTTCTCTTGCATATGAGCGGTCCTGTACTTGAAAGTAAGTGCACTCCAATAGAGAGAGTACACATAGGCCAACACACTGATCTGCTCAACGAGGGATTACGTCGTGCAGACCCGTGTATATTGACCTACTGCACCCTGACATTGGTGTGCACTTAGCGTGGAGAAACTGCAAGTACAACTTGAAATGTTTCATCAAATACATTGTGAATTCATCTTAGCTTGACAGGGGGCTTCCTCAAATCTAGGTAATCGTGGATACAATACCCAACATGTTTGACACTCGACGCGAAGTGTCGACACGCGGGTTTTGGCGGGAGTTGACTAATTGTTCCGACACTGTTTTGATGCGGACGTGTCCTGATCCTGTTGGTGATTCGTGCGGTGTTTAACCCCATTTGTCCAGGTCGGACCTGGATTGTATCCGTGCATCCATTTTGTGGGATCCGATGGCTGTGGTTATTTCCCGATTGGGTTATACCCGAGTACAGGGTTTCAAAACACTTATTATTCTGTGTGGTTCTCTGTCTAAATCTTAGAGAGAGGGGAGAGCAAAAGAGGAAGAAGGAGCCTAGATCCGGTCAACGGTGGAGCTTCGGAGTTCCAAATCGCGAACCGACTTCGGATCTACGGAGGCAAAGAGAGTGCGGTGCTTTTCATCCGCTTACATTTCCATGGTGCCAAGGAAGAACGCTAGGGTAACGATTCTCTACTTGACCATGTGAAACTCTACTTCTTTTGCATAGGAAGCCCGCTGTCGCGAGTTTGCGGTGAGTTGGAGGCGTTCCTTCGGGTAGATAAGTAAAGTCCCCATTGCTTAGAGTCCGTATTCGAGAACGGACATATGTATAATTTGTGAAGCCTACCCGAACAAGTTGGTCTGGATCAGTGATGTTGCATTGCATAATGGCCGGAGAAGACTCTGTGCGAATGTTTGTTTTTCAGGATATCTATGAGGTAGATTGCGACTGGGAGCCTTGGTGATTAACTCCAAGGTGGACCCGAAAATCTGGGCGGATGCGTGGTTCTGCCATCTTGTGGGCCTGGGAGCCAACTTGAACATAACTGGGTTATGTAATGCTTGTAACGATTTGGGACTCGGGAAAGTTTGACCCGCGTATATGTTTTAAATTAACGTTGCGATGTGAGCAACGGGTTAGGAGGAACCATACCCGCTCTATGTCGTTCGGTAAAGAGACCTAACGGTACGTGGCACTTGTCATTGGCATAGATGGAGGGTCTTAGGCAGTGGCCAGAAAGACCAAATGCTCACGAGTTATGGTCGTCCAAAGGGACGGTGGTGAGTCGGCGAACTTTGACCATGATCACCGAGAATGTACCCTGAGTGCACGGGGTGTGTGGCCATGTGAGCCAACGCCTATGATGTAGTGACATTTTTATACTGCTTGGTTGTGCTAATAAAGTGCAGGGAAGGAGCATCGCCGCCCCGAGTTGGGAGTGGGATCGTTATAATTTGTTCAGCATTGCTGACCGTTACTTTTGTTTGCCACCGTGCGGTGGTTTGTTTCGTGCAGGTGCTGCTGGACCAAGCAGTCAATAGCGGGCTAAAGCCTAAATTGCGAAGCCGGCCCCCGAAGGCCTAATTGGAGTGTTTTACTTGCTTTTGTTCATGTATGACTGGCCTGCGTGCCATGGTATGGAAAACATGTAATATGAGTAAACCTTTTGTAAGGTCTTAAGGCCAGTACTTGTGTATGTACTTCATTCCTTTTTGGCTTGTTAATGGACATTCATGTTTGTTGCTGGGTTCTTTTAATTGCAACTATTTAAACTGCTTCCGCTAGAATGCTCTGTGTAGGACATTGTGATTGGTTGGATGGTTTCCATTGAGTAACCACCCGGTCTGTCCGTGGTATATGGCATCGGGCCCCGGCCGGACCTACTGCTATATGCTATGTGACAGATAGGGGGTGTTATAGAGCCGATGGCTCGAGAACTCATTGTTGCATGTGCATAAAAGTGTTGGATCTTCGGTATTTGACGGTCGTTCACACCAACGTCGGTACACTGACTAGGCAGGTGTGGTGGATACTTGGCCAAGGGAAAGTCTGGCGTTGGGTCAACAAAGTACGTGGATACCCTGGTTATGTCCTTTAGGGGCATACGTAAGGGCTAGGCCTGGTACTGTGAATACCCGTCTAGGAGTGGGGTAGCCTGACCCACTGTCTCTGTTTGCCACGATGGAGGATCCTGGGAGTGACGCTAGCTTTCAAGTAGGATGAACTAAAGGTATGTGTGCATAAAGTCGTGTGCGTGTGTGTTGCACTTGCATGAATCATGACATAACATATCACTACACTCATACCTGCTTTAAACCTGACACCTCATCGTAAAAATTGGTATAGGACTTTTTATACTATGGGAGCCTTGCAAAAGACCCCTTAGCTTACAATTTTGTATGGGCATTGGTGAGACGATATTCACAAAGAGAATAAAAACCGAACAACAATCCAATGAGGCAAGTATACCTATCGAAATGTAGCTAGGGGACACAAGTGTCGTATTAAACTCCTTGAACCGTTGAGTAATCTTACTCACATGAAAACTATTATCTTATCGAGAGATTGTTTTAGGGTTTAAGATAAAGCTAAATGTGATTAAGAAAAGAAATACTACACTATAAATAGAAATGCTTGCGGTTAAAAAGAGAACTACTAGAAGCAATTACAACAAGGGTTGAACTATGATAAAGAAAAGCACTCGATTGAGAATCACCTCGGCTAAAGCTGATTAAAAAAATGTGATAATAAACATTAACTTAATAGAGTAAAATACCTTGACCGTGGAGGTTCCATAAGCATGAGCACGCTTCTTTTGAAGCCGTGCCCACCTGATTTTAGGAAGGTCTGACCGAACTCTCGTCCAAATCGGAGACCTAAAGCTTGCTTTACGCTGTGAACCCCTCTATTAGATTTCACTCCAATCCGGGAGATTTAATGTCTGCCTCTCTCGAGGTGTGCGTGCAACTCTCTTTACTCAACTCGAACCTTGAACCATCAAGGTCGAGTATAAGGAGGATTAGTTACTCATGGTGAAGTGGAGGAAGAGAGATGAGTAGAAGTGCATTAAGAAAACAAGGAAAATGCACATTTTTTATTAATGTAATAAGGGAGCTACAACTTGAAATAAAATCTTACAGGTGCAATGAAATAAAAACTAGGCTAGCATTAACATTAAGCTACTAAAGAAAGTTACACAAACTATTACAAGAGGAGTAAACAAAGTTAGGATTAAAAGCTTAAAATGAGAAAGGGGGAGAGGAGAAATATAAAAAAACAAGTAAATGAAAAGAGCAGCACCTCCCCTCTCACTCCAAAACTATTTTGGACTCAAGGGGGGTCTGAATTTATAGAATTTCTTGCGGGTTGGTCACGCCCCCCTGTCACGCCCGGGTAGGGCGTGTCTGGGGGCGTGACATGTACGAGGAAGATTTCGGGAGGTGAAATCTGATGGAATTGTTGATTTGATTGTACGTCGGTGGACACGCCCAAGGACATGCCCGTGTAGGGGGGCTTGTCAGGCACGCCAAGCTTCAATCGTCAGTCGAAAATCCATCAAATGCCGGAAATCGTGGAACACGCTCGTGTACACGGCCGTGTAGGGGGGCATGTCAGAACTGTTGATGTGTGGCGATGGGAAATCTTTAATTGTGGCAGCAGGTTTCGGGAAGAGGGCGACACACCACGTGACACGCCTAGTGACACGCCCATGGAGGGCGTGTCAGGGGGCGTGTTAGTCGGTTTTCTCGGGATTTGGGTCCTGGGCAGCAAGCATCCTCGGGATCGGGTTACACACCCTATGATACGCCCAGGGAGGGCATGTAAGGGGGGCATGTAAGGTCATTTTTCGCCGAAATCATAGAAAACCTGCAAAAAAGAGAAAACATTAGTGGTATTAATATATATACAAAATAAGATCAAAATGAAACTATACAAACATGATTTATATATTAAAAACTAGTAACTACCCTACTAGTTTAAACTACAAAATGAACTATCAAATTCCCCCAAGCTTAAGATTTGCTTGTCCCCAAGCAAACATATAAAAACTAGCTAGCATAAAAGTAACTAATCAAAAAAATTCTAATTAAGCTAACACAAGTACCATGCAAAATTCTAAGTAGGGAGAAGGTGAAACATAAATCTAAAACAGTTATTTAAATATGGTTTAACAATTTATAAACTTTACTAATGAAAATAAATCATCAAAATTTTTAACGAAATTCTTTAAATAAAATTAAGCAAAGCAACAAAATGAAAAAATGCATTGAGATGTTACTAGATCCAAGAGGCACATTATAACTATATCAATCAAATAACAAAAAACTAAATTAAAATCCAAAACTATACTATTTTACTTTTCTTCTTTACTTAGCTAAAAAATAAAAATCAAAAGCATGAATCAAAAGGACATATTAGGACTGAAATGTTTGGTTTAGGCATATAATTAGGAATGGAATTCAAAGATAAAAATGAAGGTTAAAAATCACACTAAATCAAAATAAATGCTCCAAAAGTTTTTTATGATAAATAAACTATTTTTCTTTCTTTTTCTTTTTTATTTTCTTTTCTCTTTTTTTTTTCTTTTTTTCACTTTTTTTCTTTTTTCATTTTCTTTTCCCTTTTTTTCCTTTTTCTTTTTCTTTCTTTTTCTTTTTCATTTTCTTTTCTCTTTCTTTTTTCTTTTTTTTTCTTTTTTTGTTCAAAACAAAATAAAGGCCAAAAATAATTTTCTTTTCAATTTGATATTGGCCAAACAAGAGTAAATACAGCTTTTGAGAATACTTTTTTCAAAAAATAATTCTCCAAATATATCACAAAAATAACCCGATCATAATCATGAAAATTTTTTAATGAAACTTAAAAAGGCTAGTGTGATTATATATGTATGAATATTTTAGTTTTGGTGAAAATGAGATGATAAGTGGAGTTAATCAATTGAAATCGGAAAAGGCTCAAAAGCGGCTAACTAGGGAAATTTTTTTTAGGCTCGCAAGAAGGCTCAAACGAAAACAAAAATGGCCTAAATCATCTTCATGCTTTTAAAATTTATCTAAAACATAATTTTGAAAAATTTCAAAATGGAAGTCCTAGATAATAAAAGAAGACTAATGAAATTATATTGAAAATAGAAATAATAGGCGCCCTTGATCGTTCACATCTACTATGTTAATCAAAATTTGACATCACAAAAATTATCCAAAAACGATAAGAAAAATAGTGGATGAAATATTTTCGAGAAAGTAAAGAAAATAAAAATGAAAACCCTAATAAAAATGCGAGTTTTAGAAAAAAACATTTCACATTAACATGCTACTGTGAATTAGAAATACAGCAAGGCCAACATTTTACTTGTGAAACATAATTAAAAAGAAAGATTAGAAAGATTATAATTAACCAAGTTATTTATATGGAATTTTTTAGAAAAACAAAACAAAAGCAGTGAGGTACTATTGAAATACCAAAATCAGTTTAAACTAAATAACATATATATATATATATATATATATATATATATATAATTTTGAAATATTCTCTTTTTTGGATTTTTGAGATATTCTTTTTTTGTATTTTTAAGATAAATAATTTTTTTATTTTGATTTTTAAAGGAAACAAAAAAAAGACAAGAGAAGGAGGAAATCCTCCCCCAAGATTAAAGTAGGCATTGTCCTCAATGGAGAAACGAGGGGTATGAGAGAGAGAGAAAATTTAAAACATAAATAAAAGTACCGAATTGAAAAACAGGTACTTCCCCGGATTTATGCGCCACAAATGTTGATTGATGCCGCTCCCCCATGCTTGCACCTTGGAATTTCTTGAAATGTCTTCTTTGGACTTCGTGATGGATTCAGCAGCATTGGAGCAGGCGATCGTAGAATCATCAGCTTGTCGGAGCCGTTAGGGGCAAAAAGTGTAAAATAAAGAAAACAAAAAAATAACTTAGGTTGCCTCCCAGGAGCGCCCTTTGTTTAAAACGTCGTTTGAGCTCAACGCAACAAAATAATATTGTCCAAAAGATTATTGTCCAAAATAATAATTAAAGTTTAAAAAAACAAAAAGTCTTAAGTTAGTTTTAGTTCAGATCATGTAGAATAAAATTAATACAGTTTTGACTGACATCACCACTGAAATAAAGTTTAAGATGCTGACCATTCACTTTGAACTCACCCTTATTAAGGTGTGAAATTAAAATCGTGCCATACAGAAAAACTTCTTTAACTGTAAACGGCCCAGACCATCGTGATTTTAACTTCCCCAGAAATAAATGTAAACATGAGTTATATAAAAGAACTTGGTCGCCCGGGTTGAAGGTTTTTGGGTGCCCTAAGTGTTTGTCGTGAAAATGTTTCGTCCGCTCTTTATAAAATTGGTTATTTTCGTAAGCGTAAGAGCGCCAATCGTCGAGCTCGTTAATTTGAAATTTTCTAAGGTCGCTGACAGATTGGGGATCGAAATTTAAAAACCTTAAGGCCCAAAAAGTGCGGTGTTCTAATTCTACGGGTAAATGACATGATTTTCCATAGACCAACCGATATGACATACAACCGATGGTGGTTTTGCACACTGTACGGTAGGCTCATAGAGCATCGTCTAATTTGGTTGACCAGTCTTTTCTAGAGGTGGATACATTCGTTTCTAAAATTCTTTTAAGCTTTTGGTTCACTAGTTCGACTTGTCCGTTAGTTTGGGGGTGTTAAGCATTTGAAAGCTTATGCGTAACGCCGTATTTAATAAGAATTTTTGAAAACTGTGCGTTGCAAAAATGTGAACCCCTATCGCTAACGATGGCGCGTGGCATACCGAATCGAGAAAATAATTTTTTCAAAAACGTAATTACGACTCAGGCATCGTTACTAGGAAGAGCTTGGGCTTCAGCCCATCGTAAAACATAATCTACAACAACTAAAATATATTTATTCCCGAAGCTAGAAGGATGGGGGCCAACAAAATCAATTCCCCAGAGGTCGAAAACTTCGCACTCAAGGAAATAATTTTGCGGCATTTCATTTGTATTGGAAATATTTCCCGACCGTTGGCAACTATCACACCTAATCACAAAGGCTTGCACGTCTTTAAACAGGCTAGGCCAGTAAAAACCCACGCAAAGCACTTTGTGGGCGGTGCGAGCAGCTTGATAGTTCCTACAAGTCGTTCCTTCATGCAAATTTTTTAAAATAACTAATCCTTCTTCAAAAGAGACACATCTCCTTATCACTTGGTCCGCACAGACTCGGAAAAGATGCGGGTCCTCCCAAAAATAATTCTTCAACTCAGAAAAAAATTTCTTCTTTTGCTGAGAGGAGAACTCTTTCGGGAGGACACGAGCCACTAAATAGTTGGCAATGTGTGCAAAACATGGATAAATGGATATGTTAATTAAAAGCATCTTCTCATCGGGGAAGAAATCATTAAAAGATTTTTCATCTAATTTTTCTATATAAGGATTATCTAATCGTGAGAGATGGTCGGCCACCAAATTCTCGGCACCTCGCTTATTACGGATTTCTAAGTTAAACTCCTGGAGGAGTAAGACACAATGAATCAAGCGCGGCTTGGCATCCGTCTTAGCAAGAAGATACTTGATGGCCAAGTGTTCCATAAAAATGATAATTTTAGAAAGCGTGATATATGAACGAAATTTATCAAAAGCGAAAATTACAGCTAGGAGCTCCTTCTCGGTTGTGGTATAATTCTCTTGTGCCGATGTTAGTGTTTTACTTGCATAATAGATGGGGTGGAAATTTTTAGATATTCGTTGTCCTAGTACGACTCCCACCGCGAAACTACTCGTATCACACATAATTTCAAAGGTAAGGTCCCACACTGGACCTATCATAATAGTGGCATTAATTAACTTTTCTTTTGTTAATTCAAAGGCAGATAGACAAAGGTCATCAAAAATAAACGGGGCATCTTTTTCCAGAAGATGAGTAAGGGGTTTGATGATTTTGAAGCAATCTTTTATGAAGCGGCGGTAGAAGCCAGCGTGTCCTAGGAAACTTCTTATAGCTTTGACGTTCGTAGGCGGAGGTAGCTTCTCGATAACTTCTATCTTAGCTATGTCTACTTCAATTCCTCTCGCAAAAATCATATGACCCAAAACTAACCCTTCCCTCACCATAAAATGACATTTTTCCCTATTTAGGGCAGGTTTAGTTTCTTTGCATTTTGCTAATACTTTTTCGAGGTTTTCTAAACAACTATCAAGAAAATCGCTGAAGACGGAGAAATCATCCATAAATACCTCCATAATACTTTCTACATACTTGTCGAAGATAGCAAACATACATCGCTGGAATGTAGCTGGCGCATTGCATAATCCAAACAGCTTTCTTTAGTAAGCAAAGGTGCCAAAGGGACATGTAAACGTAGTTTTCTCCTGGTCCTCGGGAGATATGGGGATTTGAAAGTACCCCGAGAGACCATCAAGGAAATAGAAAATGCTATGACCGAATAATCGTTCTAAAATTTGATCGATGAACAGCAAGGGAGAGTGGTCCTTGCGGGTGGCATCATTTAACTTATGGCAGTCAATTCACATTCGCCACCCCGTCACCGTCCGCGTCGGGATCAAGTCATTATTCTCATTACTAACTACAGTTATCCCTCCCTTTTTCGGCACTACCTGGACAGGGCTAACCCACTTACTATCAGATATAGGATAGATAATTCCAGCATCTAAGAGTTTCATAACCTCTCCATTTATGACTTCTTTCATATTTAGATTTAGACGGCGCTGAGGTTTGATTTAATTACACAAATTATCTTCCATTAGGATTTTGTGGGTGTAGAAAGATGGGCTTATGCCCTTGATATCAGCTATTTGCTAGGCAATAGCTTGGCGATGTTTACGTAACAATAGTAGGAGATTATCATTTTTCACTTCGGTTTGGTATGCTGAAACTATTACTGGTAGCTTGGAGTCTTTTTCTAAGAATACATACCTAAGATGTTCGGGTAGTTCCTTTAATTCCAGGGTGGGGGGTTCTTCATACGCCGTTTTGGAAATTCTTTCTTTTTCAAAAGCAATGTCTTTGTAGACTTTTACTTATACTGAAAATTGAGAGGAGTAGAGCTAATGGCCTTGGCCGCTTCTTGCAAAGATTCATTTGGAAGAGTAAAGGAAGAACAAAAATTAGAAAATTTATTTTCACTTTCAGAAAGGTAGTAGGAAGATTCTTCCCCTAAGTCATCTAAGAAAAAACATAAGTCGTCATTTTCTAGGGCGTTCTTCATCGAAGGGGTGATAGAGAAAGTCACTTCATCGTCGCCTACTCGTAGGAAGAGCTTGCCATTGCTTACGTCAAAGATAGCTCGGGAGGTGGAAAGGAAGGGTCGGCCAAGGATCAAGGGGACCTCGATGTCTTCTTAGATGTCCAATATGATGAAATCCAATATGAAGATGAATTTGTTGACTTTAACTAAGACATCCTCCAAGATTCCTAACGGGTATTTCACGGATCTATCAGCGAGCTGGATACTCATGCATGTGGGGTTGAGGCTACCAATTCCTAACTTCTTGAATAACGAGAGGGGCATCAGGTTGATACTCACACCTAAGTCGGCTAATGCGTGCTTGACAAAAAGATTACCAAAGACACACGGAATAGAAAAACTACCAGGATCACTGATCTTCTTTGGTAAACCATTTTTCATGACCACAGAGCACTGGACATTTAGCGTGACATGCGATAAGTTTTCTAACTTCTTTTTATTAGTCAGGAGGTACTTAAGGTACTTAGCGTACTTCAACATTTGGGAGATTGCTTCGTGGAAGGGTGGATTTATATGGATTTGCTTAAATATTTCTAGGAAGCAGGAGTATTGATCATCCTGACATTGCTTGCTAAGTTTGGAAGGGTATGGTGGAGTTGGAATATTTTTAAAGATGGGTGGTGGAATGAGATCTTTTTCTTTAACAGGGAGAGGGGTGATAACTTCTTCTTCAGTAGAGGGTGAAATGATAAAATTTTTCCTGGCGGAGGGTTGATTTTTTAAAATGGGGGGAGCTTTGATTTTTTAAAACAGAGGTGGAACTTTGATTTTTTAAAACGGAGGCAGAGCTTGCCTCGGGCTCTTTGCTAACCATACCAGAAACTTGCTTCCAACTCCAAAGAGATATAGCTTTCGCTTGTTCTCTCAGGTTGGGCTCGATGTTGGCAGGAAGAGACCTGACGGGTCGCTCAGAAATAATTTGTGCGAGTTGTCCTACTTGATTTTCTAAACTTTTAACGGTCCCGGTTAGGGTTCTTATAGTAGCGTCATTACCAATCATATATTATGAAAACATCTCCTCCAAACTTGGAGGTTTTGGAAAATTCTGAGGAGCTAGTGGTGGTGCAGAAAAATTATTTTGTGGTGGCAGGCGCATTGCGTTCGTTGGATTACTCCACAGAAAGTTCGGGTGGTTACGTAAAGCGGGATTATAACTATTCGGAAAAGCAAAACCCGAAGCAGAAAAATTAGTAGTAGAAAAATTATGAAATGCATTTCTAGGCATATTATTAACAAAATCTAATTATTCGACAAAAGGAGTTGCAGACTCCCATACCTGAGGGGCGGATGCAGCAGTCATCTACGTTATCTTTTTACTTAAAATTTCCACTTGTAGAGCTAGCTGGGAGACATTGTCCACTTCAAATATACCTGCAGGCTTGTTTGGGCGGGACCTAGGCACATTCCACTGATATGTGTTCTTGGCCATGTCCTCGAAAAGCTCAAGAGCTGCTTCCGAGGTTTTGTGGTTTAAGGTACCACCGTAAGCTGCGTCTATCATTTGCTTTGTGCTTTGATTTAGCCCGTTATAAAATGTTTGCACCTGCAACCATACAGGCAACGCGTAATGGGGTAATCGTCTTAAGAGTTCTTTAAATCTTTCCCAGGTTTCATACAAGGTTTCAGAATCAATTTTTCCAAAGGCAGAAATATCGTTCCTAAGTTTTGCAGTTTTAGCTGGAGGAAAATACTTCGCCAGAAATTTTTCTGTTAGTTGATCCCAGGTGGTGATGCTATTTTTTGGTAGAATGTTCAGCCATTGCTTATCCTTAGTTCTAAGGGAGAAAGGGAAGATTCTTAGCCTAATAGCATCATTTGTAACACCATTAATTTTAAAGGTGTCACAAATCTCAAGAAAGTTTGCTATATGTGCATTCGGATCTTCATCTTGAAGTCCGTCAAATTGCACATACTGCTGTACCATTTGAATTATGCTAGGCTTAAGTTCAAAATTATTATTAGCTATAGCAGGGAGAACTATGCTTGATTCTGTACCCTCTAGATTTGGTCGTGCATAATAGGACATAGGCCTATTCACGACTTCCTCTACATGGGGTTCTTCCATTCTTAAGGTAGAAAATGACTTGGAATCCTCAACCGGTATTTGGAGAGTAGGGCGTTGAAGTTGTGATCTTCTCCGAAGAGTACGCTCAATTTCGTGGTCCAAGTCCAAAATAACCGACGGATTCCCGCGGGTCATGCACTACCCGATGAAGAAAGAGAAATAAAAAGAAAGAACCAGAGTTAATAAAAAAATTTTGAAATAGATTTTTTTTAATGTTTTAACTCCCGAACTTCCTAAGGGCTACCCGATGAAGGGTTCGCAAGGTACTAGACAAGATAGTGGCATTTATAGCCACATTGCACTTTTCGAGAGAGTTAGGTGGTATAGACAAATTGTGATGTGAGTTTTTATTAAGAGCAGTAATATATTTTTTTTGAATTTTCAATTTTTGAGAAAGAGGGTGAGAAAAAGAAGTGATTAAAGTAATAGGTTTATATTTTTGAATTATCAACTAAAGTTGCTCCACGACAACGACGCCAAAAACTTGGTGAGATGATATTCGCAAAGAGAATAAAAACCGAACTAGCAATCCAACAAGGCAAGTATACCTATCGAAATGTAGCTAGGGGACACAAGTATCGTATTAAAATCTGGGAACCGTTGAATAATCTTACTCACACGAAAACTATTATCTTATCGAGAGATTGTTTTAGGGTTTAAGAAAAAACTAAATGTGATTAAGAAAAGAAATACTACGCTACAAAGAGAAATGCTTGCGGTTAAAAAGAGAAATGCTTGCGGTTAAAAGAGAACTACTAAAAGCGATTACAACGAGGGGTTGAACTATGATAAAGAAATGCACTCGATTGAGAATCACCTCGGCTAAAGCTGATTAAAAAAATGCGATAATAAACCCTAACTTAATAAGATAAAAGACCTTGACCATGGAGGTTCCATAAGCATGAACACACTTCTCTCGAAGTTGTGCCCACCTGAGTTTAGGAAGGTCCGACCAAACTCTCATCCAAATCGGAGACCTAAAGCTCGCTTTACACTGTGAACCCCTCTATTGGATTTCACTCCAATCTGGGAGATTTAACGTCTGCCTCTCTCGAGGGGTGCATGCAACTCTCTTTACTCTTGAGTGTTCATTTAAAACTAAAAGCCTCTCGGCTAGCTAAGAATGAAAACGAATATGGAAATTATATATTGACAATATAACTCAAAACAAGATTAATCAAGAGTAACTAAAGGTCTAAACCCTAAAAAGAAAAAAGTAAACTAGAGCAACATAACTTAATCAACTCGAACCTCGGATCATCAAGATTGAGTACAAGGAGGATTAGTTACTCATGGTGAAGTGGAGGAAGAGAGAGGAGTAGAGATTCATTAAGAAAACAAGGAAAAGGCACACTTTTTTATTAATGTAAGAAGAGAGCTACAACTTGAAATAAAAGCTTACAGGTGCAATGAAATAAAAACTAGGCTAACATTAACATTAAGCTACTAAAGAAAGTTACACAAACTATTAGAAGAGGAATAAACAAAGTTAGGATTAAAAGCTTAAAATGATAATGGGGGAGAAGAGAATCATAAAAAGATAAGTAAACAAAAAGGGCAGTACCTCCCCTCTCACTCCAAAATTATTTTGGACTTAAGGGGGGACTGAATTTATAGAATTTCTTACGGGTTGGTCACGCCCCGCTGTCACGCCCTGGTAGGGCACGTCAGGGGGCATGACATGTACGGGGAAGATTTCAGGAGGTGAAATCTGACGGAATTATTGATTTGATTTGTACGTCGGTGGACACACTCAAGGGCACGCCCGTATAGGGGGCATATCAGGAACATCAAGCTTCAATCGTCGGTCAGAAATCCATCAAACACCGAAAATCGCGGAACATGTCGGTGGACATGCCCGTGTAGGGGGGGGGGGCATGTCAGTATTGTTGACGGGTTTCAGGAAGAGGGCGACACGCCCCATGACATGCACCATGACACGCCCCATGACACGCCCGGTGACACGCCCATGGAGGGCATGTCAGGGGGGCATGCTAGGGAGTTTTCCCAAGGTTTGGGTCCTGGGAAGCAAGAAACCTTGGGATCGGGTTACACACCCTATGACTCGCCCATGGAGGGCGTGTAAGGGGGGCATGTTAGGTCATTTTTGGCCGAAATCAAAGAAAACATGCAAAAAAGAGAAAACATTAGTGGCATTAATATATATACAAAATGATATCAAAATAAAACTATACAAAATGATTTATATATTAAAAACTAGTAATTACCCAACTAGTTTAAACTACAAAATGAACTACCAGACATTCATGTAAGTTAAGTTACTTATTTCTTAGTTTACTTTTCATATACGTACTACTTTGTTTTACTTGATTACTCCACTATTTTTCTTATTATAGAACTGTTAGTTGCCTTTTATTTTATAGTCTTGTATATTTACTATATGCTTTCTAGAATAGGTCCACCGTCATCTACTTTTCACCACTATCCACCTTCATAGCTTTCCTATCACTCCTCTCGTACGATTCCCAGGAGCCATTGGGGGATGTGTGGGGGAAATCAGGCGTAGTATTTTTGACTAATGGTCGGTGGACCAAACATTTCAGGGGCTCTGGATGGAGGACAAGGAGCAGCAGTAGGAGATACAACACTACCGGAGTATGGTGTACATGGAGGTGGGCCAGTCTAGTACAGGAGCACAGCCTTCTGGCCCCATGAGTGTTAGTTTATTAGCTTTCGCGAGAGTCTTGTAGTGAGGATTTGATGTACCGGGCTTAAGCCCGTTTATATTTCTATTTGCAGTTCGGCTTCAGTACTTCTTAATCATGTGGACATTACTGTGATTTCTATTCCATATTATATGTAATATGTGGACTTGGACTTTTTTGCATACTTCTCTTTCTTTGGTGATCATTAAGGTAGGATCAACTTTTTGTAATGGCGACCAACATGAGTTTCAGTGTCACCGCAAAATGATGATTCTGGGCATAAGACCGGTTGTGGTTTAGCAAGAAAGAAATGGGGTCTTACAATGTTTGTGTCTTTTCACGAAATAAAAATCAATTTAAAAATAAAGCACACAAACACAGAGATTTATAGTGGTTCCCCGAGTTGGGTAAGTCCACTTTCCCTCCTCACATATCTACCATGAAGGGCTAGATTCAGTTAGTACACCAATACTCAGATTTCTTCAAATCTTAAACCTCGGAGTCACAACTCCTACAACTCGGATACGACACTCCTACCACTCGATCCGCAACCGGATTGACAAACTCAATCTACAAACTCGATCGACAAACGGATCTACAAACTCGATCCACAAACAGATCTACAAACTCGGGGGAATAATCTCCTACAACAGTAAATGAATATTACAAAGAACAAACGATTACAAGTCTTCACTCCAACATTCTTCGAAAAAGTAGATCTTTAATCTTGGAGAACTTGGAGAAATGAAATCTTGAAGATCTTGAATCGTGAACCTTCAATCGATAAGATCTGGAGGAGTAATGATCTTCTGAGAGAGTATTGATCCAATTACTTATGTCGAAGAAGATGAATCACGCACAGTAAGTTGTTGGCGGCCGATCAGAAATCGCAAAGCGTACAGAGCGTCGGCCGATAGTTTCTTTGTTTGGAAAGTTTCTGTCAATTTGAAAGTGAGAGAATAACATGATTAAATGGAAGGAAATATCTCTTATGTATTTATAGAGATCTCCTTGTCAACAGTTAGAAGAAAACTTCTAAAAATGAAACCTAGAATTTACTGTGCATGGCTGATTGAAAGTAGCCTCTGATACTAATTGTAAGAGAGGGATATATCTGCTTTACACTAGAGGAAGGGAGGGCGGGGGGGGGGGGGGGGGGGTGAATAGAGTATTTTAAAATCTTGATTTATTTTTATAGCGGATTTAAAAACTAGTGATATATATATATAAAGAGAGAGAGCGAGTGAGAGAGAAAGAAGCAATCACAGCACACAAATAAAGAGAATAACAATCACAGACGACACACAAAAATTTATAATGGTTCCATAATAAATCTGGGTACATCCACTCTTCTACCACCCTAGTAGGAATCTACTACAGGTTTTTGATCAGGTGCCCTACCACCACAGGTTTTTGCTCAAGTACCCTGCCACCACAAGATCTATTTTTCTAAGGGAGATCTAACAACTTTTTAGCTTTTGATCAGGTTCCCACAAACCAATCTAAGTCTTTTGATCAGGTGACTTGAGGACCAAGGGGTTTAACCTTTCAAGGGAGTTATAACCCTGTACACAGTTTATGAAAATAAACTAAAAGTTGATGGCGTCTTCTCTTTTCAGATTCTCTGAGAAGACTAGTGGATTGATGTTGAAGCAAAAACGCTCCCCCTATGTTGAGTAGAATTTGTGATTGAAGGAGAAGCTTTTGTTCAGAGTGTAGCCCTTCAAGAATGTTGTTTCTGAGAGATGAAGACTTTGCACAAGCAGAGACTGAAAATCTAATTCTGTAAGAGTATATGTTGATCTGCAAGTCTCTAACTCAGTATATGTAGGTCTGTAACCTTGAGGCAACAATCTTCTGTACATATATATAGAATGCTGAGAGGAATTCAAACATTTGAATTAATCTATTATGAAACGTCTGAGGAATTCCCGAGAATGGTAACTGCCTTTGAAATTGATTAGCTTTAAACTCTGTGATATATCCATATTTAATGCTACCTTTAAAGTGCTATATTCGTTAGAATATTTTGCATTAAATATCAGAGTCATAACTCTCTGTAATTAAGCCTTTAAATTATTATACCTTCAGAATATATAACAGCCTAAAATTAAGCATGAAACTACTCAATCTTCTGTAAATAAAACTGCCTAAAATACTGCAAGGAATTATTCGAACTCAGCAAGCATTTCGTCAACTTGAGCCCGGAGTTCGTCGAACTGAGTCTTCTTATTTGTCAACCTGAGCTCAGAGTTCGTCGAGCTGAGCTTGACTTTCATCGAGCTAAGTTTGGCTATCGTAGAGCTGAGTTGCAGAGTTGAGGTCAGAGTTCCTCGACCGGAACTCATCTTTCGTCGAGCTGAGCTCAACAATAGAACCCTGAGTTTGTCGAGGTGACCACGACATTCGTTGAACGTAGCTCTGCTTTCGTTGACCGCAGCTTTGCTTCTGTCGAACTGATTTTCTACATTCGTTGAACTGATTTTCTCCTGGAGTTCCTCTAAGGCACTAACCCTGGAAATAACTTATGACCTAAGACTATACAAGGTGGGTCAAACTAAACATCTTAATTGTAATCCTAGACTAAATTAGTAATAAGGTTCCAACAATCTCCCCCTATTTGGGTGAGGATACTATTTACAAAGGGAAAACACATAATAAATTATCTAGCAGAAAAACTTTCAGCAGATATAAAAATAAAGTGCTTTGAAAGTTATAAACATAAACACAGTTATAAGAACATAAAATCAAAAATCATTTGTCTTTCTTAGGGGCATCAGAGGTAGAGTCAGAAGATGATTTAGTAAAGATCATCATCCTGTTAGGATTAACAGCTTCCAGTTGACTCATCTTCAGATCTTGAGAGCCAATAATTTTCAAAGAGGTATTCCTAGGCACTACTGCCTCTGGATGTAAACTCATGTATTTTTCCACATTGAATAAGTTTTTCTTAGCATACCAGTCAAGCTCTTGTCTGTAAGAAGACATAATTGAGAACTGAGAAGTGTACATCCCTTCAACTTTAGCTTTCTTAATTTGAGATAGAGCAATAAGTTCATTGAACCTTGCCATTCTAAAGTTTGGGTCCAACTCTGGATCATAAGCTGGAGATGGTGGCCTCTCTGGGCTTGACTACTGCTGCTACTGCTGTCTTCTTTGACCTGGATGTTGCTAGCTGCTGCTCTGAGATTGTGACCTTGAAGGTCTGTCTTTACTATCTTGAGAAGCTTTTGGATAATGAGAAGTAGGCTTTTGAGAAGAAATATTACCTACTTCCCATGCTGCTGGAGGAGGTGGAGGACGAGGTCCTCTCCTAGATCTTAGAGGTGAAGAATACCTCTTCATCTTCTTCATGTTGTTCTTTTCATTTTTTGAGAACCTCATCCATTGGGGAAGGTCTGGAGTGAGGGGTATTCCATGAAGAATATAGTAAGCAATATCAGCTGTGGCTGAAGGTTTAGGAGCAACCTTTATTGGAGCCATCTTCTTTATCTTCCTTTTCTTAGATCTAGAACCCTCTAAATAATCTGATTCTTCATCATCATCAGAATCTTATGTAGTTAGATCATACAATTCATCTAACTTCTTAATTAAATCAGTCTGATCAACAAACTACGCCTTTGGCTATACAGTTATAATCTCATCTTCCTGCTCCATATCTTCATTAAGAAGATCATCAAGATTGGGCATTGGGGTTTCATACCAAGCAAATGTAGGAGGGGAAGAAATTTGTTCTATAATGTCCATTGTATTATCATCTGCTACTGTAATTTGAGAAACTGGAGCAATGATATAAGAAACTTCTGTAAGGCTGGTCCTTAGTTGTTCTAAAACTGAAGGACTAATAGGAGCTATATAACATACTATAGCCTTAGAGGGGCCATGTTCAAAAACTAGATAATAACTGTGCAAAGTATCAAAAACTGATAATAAAGAATTCAAGTTCACCGTGGGATTAATAAAAATATCACCAACAATTATTATTTCTAGTTCTATTACTGCTTCTTCTTCTTCTTCAACTGAACAAATCATATTTGTATCCTGTGGACTGTCTAGAGAGACTATTGTTGCTGCAAATTCAACTGCTGGATCTTCTTCATCAGACTTCTCCCCCTGCTTAAATCCAGGGAGACCTGAATCTAGGCTGTTGGGTCCAGCGTTCCTTCACTTGACCCGTGGCGCTCTTCTACTTATTTAAGAAATTAAGTAGCACCCTTTCCAACAGTCCGGGCTTTTGGAACAGTTGGTTATGCGCTTGATCCTTCAATTGGTATCAGAGGGAGGTTGGTTAAACATACTACACCTTGGTGGTTGCACAGGCTAACACCTGAACCCAAAGATCCCTAGTTAGATCTATTTTCTGTTGTATTTTATTATTAGATTCTGTTTTCACAAATCATTGCCCAAAACAAAGATTATGCTAGCACCAGACCTCCAGTGTGCAATCTATCCAAGTTTGCACTTTGGAAAGTAAGGATCAGACTGTACATGAATTCTATTGATGAAGATATTTTTAACTCTGTTTTGATAGTATGTCAAAGACCTCCAGAGAACTCCAGTACAAATGCTGTTCCACCTCCATCAGGAATAGATGCTGACATCAAGAGATGGAAGGTAGCTGATGCCAAGGCTATGAACATATTAGCCCAGACAATGCTTGATGACATATTTCAAAAGGTGGCTGAATGCAATTCAGCAAAGGAAATTTGGGACAAACTCTCTGAAATAGTCTCAGGCTCAGCTGATGAGAGAAAGGATAGGAGATCCAACCTCATATCTCAATATGAGAATTTCAAGAAGGGAGAAACTGAGTCAGTGGGAGATATATACAACAGGCTCAGTCTAATTGTCAGTGAACTCAGGACATTGGACAAAGAGATCTCACTAACTGAACTTAATGACAAAATTCTAATGTGCTTCCCTAGCACTTGGGATTCAAGAATCTGGCCAATCAAGGATGCCAGAAGTTTGAATGAGATCACCACTGAAGCTCTATTGGGTAAGCTCAAATCTTATGAGCTACTTATCAAAAATAGAGAAGAAGAACAAAAGGCTGCCTCACCAGCCACAAGAAAAGAGAAGACCATAGCCTTCAAGGCAACTGAAAATCTGCTTGAAGACAAAGTCACAGGCAATGATGAACTGCTCAGTCTGTTGGCCAAAAGATTTTACAAAATGGCCAGAAAGGACTTCAGAAGGAGATCATACAAGGAGCATGATAAGCCAAAGTATGATAAATCCATTAATAATAATAAAGAAATTGTTTGCTTTGTTTGCAGGAAACTAGGGCACATAGTTCCTGACTGTCCAGAGAACAAAAACAAGGAAAGAAGGGACAGGAAAGAAAGAAGAAAGGAGAAAGACTCCAAGAGGAATGGCAATGGCAAACCTTCATCAAGCAAAAACAAGCATACAAGAAACGGGTTTGTTGCTGAATCCTGGAGTGAGACTGAAGAGGAGTCAGAAGCCTCATCCAGCTCCAGTGATGATGAGGATGATGCAGAAGAGAAAGAGTTCTGCATGATGGCAATCAATGCCTCACAACATAATTCAGAAGAAGAGGAGTCAGAGTCAGATTCAGAGACTCAACCTGAAGAAGAACAGGTAATTGGTTCTTTTGATTTTAATTCAGAGGACTTTAAATCTGAATTTAAAGCATTATGTTTAGACCTGCTAAAGTCTGAGAAAGAAATTATCTCTCTCAGAAATCATTTATCTGAACATAATACTTTAAAATCAGAAAACCTCAAACTCTCTCAGGAGTTGGAGTGCTGTAGGGAGCAGATAGCTTCACTGAAAAGTGAGCTGTCTGAGGCCAAGAAGCTTGAAGAATCCCTTAATGGGAGAAGCATCAAGCTGATGGACATCACAAGCACAGTGAACTCCAGATTTAACAGTACACTGGGCTTGGGTGCTTCATCTAGCCAACCCATAGTTCTAACAACTCTAATCAAATTCATTTCTGATAAAGGAAAGGGAGTTGTAGAGGTTGCTAGGAAAAATTCTGATCTGCCCCAGAAAAGTAAGTCCCAGCAGAAATCGTCGAATGGACGTCGACGATCGCCAAACGGAGATCGACGATCGCCGAACGCAGATCGACGATCTCAGGCAAAATCGTCGAATGCAGGTCGACGATCTCAAGTACCTGAACTCAGCCATAGTCGACCGTCGAACGGAGCTCGACGATCTGACCCAAGATCATCGAACGCAGCTCCAAGATCGTCGAACAGAGGTCAGAGCTCTAGAAATTCTTTCAAGGGCAAATCAAAATCCAATCCTAAGGGTCCTTCATCCCAAATCTTTAACCCTCATACTGAATGGATTATACCTCCAAGGAGATATCATCCTGAAGGATATAAGAGTCAACCTGGGATGTCCTTTATTTCAGAATTTAAAGGTTATCAACCTAGGCCCAAGGTAAACTGGGTCAAAAACAAATGAATTGTCTTATGTGCAGGTGAAGACCTATCTAACATCTAACCAGCAATGGTACTTGGATAGTGGGTGCTCTAAGCACATGACAGGGAACAAGTACAACCTCACATCCTTTAGAGCCAAGCTTGGACCCAAAGTTATCTTTGGAGATTCAAACTTTGGATAGACTAAAGGATACGGTGCAGTCCAGATTAGATCAGTAACATTCAATAAGGTAGCTTATGTGGAAGGACTGAAGCACAACTTAATAAGCATTAGTCGGCTGTGTGATGAAGGCTATCAGGTGACCTTCAGCAAAGCCTTATGCAAAATCAAGTCAGAGGACAACACAATTGTGCTAACAAGTAAAAGGAAAGGTAACATCTATCTAGTAGATTTTCTTTCAACTGATGTAGATATTTGCCTATTTAATTCTGTCTGTAGACCAAATATCTTATGGCATAAGAGACTAGGACACCTAAACCTTAGAACTATTGCTAGGCTATCCAAGAACAACCTTGTTAGAGGACTACCTTCTGGCCCCTATAAGAAGGAAGGACTCTGCAGGGCTTGTCAATTAGGCAAGCAAACTAAAAACAGCTTTAAGTCACTTAATAAGAGTGATTCACCTAGGATATTGTATCTGTTACACATGGATCTTTTTGGACCCATCACAGTACAAAGCTTAGGAGGGAAATCCTACACTTTAGTAGTTGTAGATGACTTCTCTAGATTCACTTGGGTGTTCTTTCTAAGGAAGAAGTCTGATAACTTTAAGTGTCTGACAGAGTTTCTCAAATATATACAGATTGAGTTCAATACTCACATTGCCCTGATCAGAAGTGATCATGGGACAGAGTTTGATTCTCTTCTTATGCAAGAGTTCTGTCAGAGTGAAGGGATCAGGCATACTTTCTCAGCTCCTAGAACTCCTCAACAAAATGGGGTAGCTGAAAGGAAAAATAGAACCCTTATTGAATCTGCCACTACATTATTGTCAGATGCTCACCTTCCTCTATCCTTTTGGGCAGAGGCAGTGAACACCTTCAACTATGTGCTGAATAGAAGCTTGATACATAAACTAAAGGGAAAGACTCCCTATGAATTACTCAAAGGGAAGAAACCTAAAGTTGATTATTTTAGAGTCTTTGGTTGTATTTGCTATATACATAATAATGACAAGAAATACTTAGCAAAATTTCAAGCCAAAGCTGATGAATGAGTGTTTCTGGGATACTCCATGATCAGCAAGGCTTATAGGGTTTATAATAAATCATCTCTAAAAATTGAGGAATCTGTTCATATATCATTTGATGAATCTAACATGTCTTTCAAGGAGAAGATCTCTTCTACCATAGAACCTTTGCAGGAACATTCTCTAGTTGAAGACTTGAACAAGTTACAGGTTACCCAAAGGGATGAAAGCAGTGAAGATGAAGAAAATGCTCAACATATTGAAGAATAACTTGAAGATCCAGTTGTTGTACCACAAGAGGAAACAACAACACAGGTTGGTGAACAATAAACACCCCCTGTTGATTTAGTAACATCAAGAGACCATGCAATTTCCCAAATAATTGGAGACATCTCAGCTGGTGTGCAAACCAGAAATCAGGTCAACCAAAACCTGTTGCACACCTGCTTCCTATCTCAAATTGAACCTCAGTCCATTCAAGATGCAGAGCAAGATCCACACTGGATCATTGCAATGCAAGAAGAGTTGCATCAATTTGAGAGGAACAAAGTATGGGAACTAGTGACAAAGCCTAAGGATCACTCCATTGTTGGAACAAAGTGGGTATTCAGAAATAAACTGGATGATCAAGGAGTAATTGTAAGAAAAAAGGCAAGGCTAGTTGCTCAGGGATACTCTCAAGAAGAAGGAATAGACTACGACCAGACTTTTGCACCAGTTGCAAGATTGGAAGCCATCAGAATATTTTTAGCTTATGCAGCACATAAAGGCTTCAAGGTATATCAGATGGATGTAAAAAGTGCATTTCTAAATAGAGATATCAAAGAAGAAGTATATGTCAGACAACCTCCAGGTTTTATCTCTCCAACTTATCCTGATTATGTCTTTAGATGGAATAAAGCATTATATGGTCTCAAGCAAGCTCCTAGAGCATGGTATGAGACCCTAGCATGCTTTCTCTTGGAAAATGGTTTTATAAGGGGTAGAGTAGACCAAACTCTTTTCATTAGAACCCATAAGTCCCATACCCTACTAGTACAGATTTATGTAGACGATATTATTTTTGGTTCTACTGACTCCAAATTGTGCAGAAGGTTTTCCAACCTAAAGCATTCTAAATTTGAGATGAGTAGCATGGGTGAGCTATCCTTTTTCCTAGTATTGCAAGTCAAGCAACATGCTGAAGGTATCTTTATTTCTCAAACCAAGTATGCAAATGAATTGGTTAAGAAATTTGGCATGTCTGAAGCATCTTGTATGAAAACACCCATGCCTACTAATGTTGTATTGGATGCTGATGAACATGGGAAACCTGTTGATCAGACAGCATATAGAGCAATGATTGGCTCTTTACTGTATCTTACAGCTAGTAGACCAGATATAATGTTTGCTACATGTATATGTGCTAGGTTCCAAGTAAGCCCTAGAGAGTCACACCTAACACTAGTAAAGAGGATTCTCAGGTATGTTAAAAGTTGTCCAAATCTAGGTCTCTGGTATCCAAAAGATACAGCATTTGATTTAACTGGATTTTCTGATGCTGATTATGCTGGATGCAAAATTGATAGGAAAAGTACCAGTGGAACTTGTCAGTTCCACTGCTGAAGCTGAATATATGGCTGCAGGCAGTTGTTGTTCACAAATCTTGTGGATTCAAAACCAACTCCTAGACTATGGCTACAACTTAGAGAAGTCTAAAATCTTTTGTGATAACACCAGTGCTATTTCTATAGCTCAAAATCCAGTCCTCGATAGTAGGACAAAACACATAGAGATTAGGCATCATTTCTTAAGGGATAATGTTGAAAAGAATAAAATTGAACTACAATATATCCCAACTGATTTACAAAGGGGAGATATTTTCACCAAGCCCTTGGATGAAAAGAAACACACCTTCTTTCTAAATCAGTTAGGAATGTTAGATGGAGGAAGTCTTAAATAATCTCCAAGATTTTGAAAGCTTAAAAATTGACCCAGACTACGCAAACATCTTGATTTTTCTTAGTGTCTAGAGGTTTTCTGGTCTCTGAACTGCGCTCGACGATTTTCCCCCAGATCATCGAACGGAGATCGACGATATCTGAAATCGTCGACCTGAGTTCAGCGTTTCTCAGATAGTATGAGCTATCTCTTCCGGTCAACGATCGTCGAACGACGCTCGATGATTTTGTTCTTTGAACGATCGTCGAACAGAGCTCGACGCTCTCCAATATCGTCGAACGGAGATCGACGATGTTGAAGTCTCTTCAGATTCCTTTAGAAGCCTCGATCGTCGAACTGAGTTCAACGATCTTTCCAATTCTGCGTTGAACCCTAATATAAAATTCATTTTTCGCCGTCGTTCTCCTTTGCGCTTTCGATTTCTCTGCATGAACTTTCTTTCCCTCCAAACAGTTCTGCACTTGGTCGTTTTGTTTGTTGAATTTTTGCAGGTACCCATGGCTGTGTCTGTTACTATTCTCGCCGCCATGAAGTTTGATGCTGGCTTCGACATCGACATGGAATCTTTCAGCACAACCGACCAGGTCTTTCAGGATATCTTGGGGTTTTTCAAAGAGCAGAACCTTACAGCAATCATGACTACAAGGATCAAGCTTGCATCTGATGAGATTAAGGAATGGGTCTACACTGCCCACAATCAAGACAACTCCACCATTGTTAGGTCAATATCTGGCACACAGGTACCTCTAACCCCAGCAATTCTATCAGAGGTTTTTGAGTTGAGAAATGGTGGAGATACTACTGACTTGTCTAGAGAAGAGTATATTGAACTGCTTGCCAGAATGGGTCATTCAGAGGCTAACCCTAGCAAGCTCTTGAAAAAGAACCTGTCTGTGGAATACAGATTCATGGCAGATATTGTTGGGAAAGTGCTACTGGCTAAGCACTCTGCTCATGATACCATCTCAAGGTATCAGCTCTGCCTAATGGGAGCCCTTGTAGACAGGAAGAATTTGAATTGGGGAGAAGTATTCTTTGATCTTATCAAGAAGAAGATAAACAAAAGTTTTGTAAACTTTGGAAGAATCTTAGGGGTATTTCTGCAGCACAGGTGCCCTGCTTTGCTGGTCTCTTCTGGAATCCATATCAATGCATCCAAGAGACTGTCTTGTGCCCTCTTTGGAAAATGGGACAGACAAATCATCAAGCCCAGCAGGCCCTCCTCCAGCACTCCTTCAGGCACAAGGACTCTCAGAGTCACTTACCTACAGGTCTCTGCCCCTGCAGATGACCTGCCTGCTGATGTTGCTCCTCCTCCTCCTCCAATTCCCTCTCTTCCCACACAATCTACCATTCCAACTCCATCCACCATCATCATCTTCATCCCCTCTCCAACATCTACACCATCTCCAGTACCTACCCTTCCACTCACAGAAGAACAATTCCATCCCTTATTCTCCTACCCTCAACCAGATTCCACTTCATCACCCTCCCATCCTTCCTTCACCCTCATTGATGATTCCTTTATGGATGATTCACCATCCTCTCCTCCTAAGCTACCCTCATCCTCAACCTCCTATCAAGATCTTCTGCAACAAATCATTGACCAACCCACATTCTCCCCATCTATCTCCATCCCACTGTCCTCCATATCCACCTTACCCACACCTCAGCCATCCCTGCCCCCCTACTCCAACTCTCCACTACCATCACCAATAGCTGCTCCTCCATCTTCTACCTCTGCTCCAGTCACCCTTGAGCAAGTAGACATTCCAGCCCTTGCTGACAGGTTGTATGAGTTGCTAGCCCCCAGGCTCTCTCTTCTGTTGGAGACCTCCTTGGATCCCTTACACCTGTCAGTGGCAGCTCTCTCTGCCAGGCTCTCATCTCTATTCCCTCAGGCAGCCCCTACAGTAGTGTACCTTGATCCAGCCTTGTCTAAATCTAGGCAGGGGGAGATGCCCTATGAAGTGAGTCTTCCTGCTGCTGCTGTTGATGCTGTTTCTGTGAGCCTATCTGCTGCTGTTGCTACTGCTGTTTCTTCAGCTCATGTTCTTGCTTCTGCTGCTGCTATGTCTCAAGATCACATTCCTCCTGCTGCAGTCTTTGCAACAGACCTCAGGTCTTTGCTTTCAAACTTTGATCAGTTTTATTTCAACTGTCTGCCAGAGATAATTGTTGTCCAGCCCCCAAAGGATCTGTCCAAGGCACTTGTGCCATTCTCTTGCTGTGACCCAAGCATCATCACCTCTTTTGTCCACTCAGTATATGTTGCTGCTTCTTCTGATGAAAGCATTACTGTTGCTTCTGATGTTGTTGCCTCTACTGCTGCTGATATTTCTGTTATTGCTGTTGAGCCAATCTCTAAGGAAATTCTTATGACAGAGGCACCTGAGTTTGAGCCTTCTGCATTTTCTGATGATATTTTTACTGTTGATGATGCTGTGAGTGAAACTACTGTTGTTTCTGCTGTTGTCACTTCTCCAGAATCTGTTGCTGCTGCTGTTGTTACTGAACCTACAATATCTGCTGCTGTTGTTACTGCTTCTACTTCAATTGAAACACCTTCTGTATCTGTTGCTCTCATTTCTATTACTGCTTCAACATCTGCTGCTACACCCTCTATTGCCTCATCTGCTTCTGTACAGCTCAAGAAGGATTTGATGAAGAAAATTGATGCTCTGTAAGATGACCAGAGTTCTGAAAGTGATGAGTACAGAACAGACTCTGATGACTCTTCTGCTACCATTGCCAGGAAAAGAAAAGCAAGGAGCAAAGCCATGAAGAGAGTACCTCCTGCCAAGGTCAAAGATAACAATGATATTCCATACTACATTCTTCATGATTGCCCTATCACTAAGCACTAGATGCAGTACTCTAAGAACCAACTGAAAGCAATGAAAAAGAAGATGAAATATGAAAAGGGTTCTTCACAATTCCAACACTCTCATCCTCCTCCACCACCTCCTCCTGATGCAGGTGCAGGTGGAAGTTCTACAGCTCAACCCCCTGCCAGAATTCAGGCCCCCTATCAGCCTCATGCTAGATCTTACCATAGGGGAAGCCAATCCAGGGATTCTCAATCTAGGAGAGGAGGATACAGAGGCAACCAAAGAGATTTACAGGTCTACTCCAAAGGATACTCAAGGCAACACCCATACTTCAGGGGAGGACAAATTTCTTCTGATACCACATCTGGTCCTTTTCCCTATAAATTAAGGGAAACTGTGTCATCCAGGCCTCCTCAGGACAATCCTTCTAACAGATATGAGCCACCAATACCTTTTGAAGACCCTGAGAACAATCCAGCTGCTTGGACTGCAAGAATGAAAGAACTTGTCGCACTGGATCAGATCAAAAAGGCTAAAGAGCAAGGAAGAGATTCCTCTAATATCTCAACAATATCTGAACAGAGATAGAAAGAGCTAGAAAGATATGCATCAAGCAAATTTTTTGATTCTGACAGGTATATGGAACTGCATCCTGAAGCTGTAGTTCCCAGGCCTAAACAGCAAACATCTTTAGGTGCAGCAGATGATACCAGATCAAAGAAGGAAGCCCTCAATCCCAACAGAGAAATCAAACTTGTTAAGGGCAAGGAAAAGAAATGATAATGTAAGGTGACAATCTCTGTGATTTCTATTTATTATCTGAGATGATATATATATATATATCTCTGTGGTTCTACTGTCCATCTTTTATTTTTGTTTTTCTGTATTGTTGCTTGAATGTTGTTACTTAATTTTTCCAAAGTCTGTAAATAGTAATCCTAACCCAAATAGGGGGAGATTGTTGGAACACCCTATTACTAATTTGGGTCAGGATCACTATGTCTCTAGGAAACAAATGTTTGACCTCCTGTATAGCTCAAAAGGTCAATTAGAATTGAGTTTAAGGGTTAGAAGTGTAGGTTTGGAAGCTGCCCTCAAGACCATGATTTTCTGTTTGGAGACTAAGTCATATCGTCGAGCTCAGCACGACGATTCGTCGAACTCCGATCGACGATCGTCTAGCTCAACTTTGACAGATCGTCGAACTCCATTCGACGATCGCTGAGCTCAACTTCATCATATCGTCGAACTCCATTCGACGATCGGTGAGCTCAGGTCGACGATCTTGACTCATCTTTGGATCTCTATCTCTGAGCTCAGTTCGACGATCTTTGAGCTCAGATCGATGATATTTTGTTACTGTACAAGTCCATATCGCTGAGCTCAGTCCGACGATAGCAGAGCTCAGTTCGACGTTTTTAGATAACTTCAAGGATGTTTATAGATTCAAATTCAAATTAGTTAAGGAGTTATTCTGCAATTAATTCTGAAGATTTCCTAGCCGTTTTCATTTATCTCTGGACCAAGTTTCAAGGGATTTTCAAGGAATATTTCTATGGACTTTCCTCCAGAAGAGATTTTGCAATTAAGGATGCCATTAATGCAGACCAACGGCTATTCTTCTCAGAGAATGTCTTTCCATTCAGTACCAGAGAATAAAAGACAAGAATTTTTTTTTAATCTCTAAGATAGACAGACATCAGTATTCTTCAGAACAAGAAAAAATATACTGTCTCAAAGAATTCTCAAAAACACTCATCCAAGGAGATCAACTTTTTCTGAAATCTTCAGATCTCTCTAGCTTTCAAGTGTTCAAGGCCAACATATTTCAAGACTCCAGACATTCAACATTTCAGCTGTTGCTGAAATCATCATTTGCTGGAGTTCAACTTTTGAAGGCCTATCACCCTACAGCAAAGCTTCTTTTCCTGAAGATCTCAAGGACTCAGGGGAGCTTTGACATCATCAATCCATATTGTCTTCTCAGCTGATCTGAGAAAGAGAAGACTTTCATCACTCTCTCACCCCCTCTCTGTAAAGGGTTTCTCAAACTCCCTTCAAAAGTTTGAGTTTGGTTTTTGAGCACCTTGTCAAAAGCTCATTGGTGGCAAGACACCTGATCAAAAAATCTGATTTGGTTTTTGAGCACCTTATCAAAAGCTCATTGGTGCCCAGGACACCTGATCAACTCATCCTGCAGTGGATTCCTACCTAGGGTGGTAGAAGAGTGGATGTACCCAAGTTTAGGGGAACCACTATATTTCCTTGTGTCTTCTGGTTTTGCTTATCTTTATTTTTGTTTCTGGCCTTGATTATTCTGTGATTAGCTTTTGATTAGGTTAGTTCTGTAATTAGATTTATACTTGCTTCCCTGCTCACTCATATTATAACAATTGTTGTAAAAAGTTTTAAAGCACCATATACTCTATTATATCAGATCTAGCTGTACTTTCAATTGGTATCAAAGCGAGGTTACGGGTTCAAGACCGGGGGAGCGCTATTAAATCCTGATTTTTCCCTTCTACCTGTGTGGGTCCGGTTGGTCAGGCAACCGTGGACATGTGGTAACCCCACCTCTGAGCCGTGCAAACGTGGACATGTGGTAACCCCACCTCTGAGCCGTATGGGCCATGTGGTAACCCCACCTCTGAGCCATGTGGGCTATGTGGTAACTCCACCTATGAGCCGACGGGTTGTGCTGGACGCCGGGGGGGATTGTTGGGTCCGGCGTTCCTCCACTTGACCCGTGGCGCTCTTCTACTTATTTAAGAAATTAAGTAGCACCCTTTCCAACAGTCCGGGCTTTTGGAACAATTGGTTATGCGCTTGATCCTTCATAGGCCCCCAGAAGAAGGGACAAGGAAGTAAGAGGATAACTCAGAAGATATGGCAGAGATAGAAGCAGCATGAGGAGCTATAGCTTCATCTATCAGCTTTTTGAGAGTTGTAGTAATAAATTCAAGAATATTTGAAGCAATGGAAGAACATTCCACATATATAGACTCAGGAGGAGCTGGAGTAGGTGGGGAAGTAGATCGAATGGAAGTAGAAGAAGAGGGGATGAAAGTGTTTTCACAGTTTGAGTAGAGATAGAAAGCTTGAGGAATGGATGATGGAGGGATGACAGGTGGAGTGTCACCTGGAATGATTTTCTGGATTGGGGATTGTGGTGGAAATACATGTGATTGAGATGGAGATGAATGTAATAGATAAAAGTGAGGAGGAGATGAATGTAGTGGAGATTGAGGTGGTGATTGATGAATGGGGGATTCTGGATGAAGAGAGGTGGATGGAATATCCTCAAAGAGGTGTAGTGGTGACTGAGGTAGTGGTGAATCCACATGTGGAGTGGAAGAAGGAACTTGTTCAGGTATTTGTAGAGAAGGTGGAGTGGATGGTCTAGGTGATTGGTGTGGATATGGTAGAGGAGAAGAACTATGTGGAGAAGAAACTTCTGTTGGGGTTGGGAAAGAGGCTGTAATAGCCCTTGTGCCTTCAGAAGCTGTCATGGAGGAGGTAGCCTTGGATGGCTTAGGGATTACCTTGTCCCATCTTCCAAATAAGGCAGAAGTGAGCCTTTTAGAAGCATTGATGTGAATGGTCAGGGAGACCAATAGTTCAGTACACTTGGTTTGGAGGAAGATGCCCAGAATTCTGCCATAGCTGACATCTTTCTTATTAAGGCTCTGTTTGGCTCAGCTGTAGCGACTGGAGAAGCAATGGTGGGAAGTAGTGGTGGAATAATCAACTGTTTTATGAAATGGTGGCAGAATCTGTGGAACTGTTTGGAAAAACATCGTTTGTAGTGAAAACTGTAGCGATTTTAGGACGAATTCAAAAATTGAAAGAAAGAAGATCTGCTACAAGAAGATCGAATGAAGGGGAAAATCAATCGGGAGGAAAACTGGATGAATATTTCACCATAAACCCTATCAAACTACCACAAAAAAATTCTAAACAAAATTCATAATCGATCTTGGTTTGCCGAAGGAGGAAGAAGCAGCGCTCGGGCAGAGAAAAACCTTGGACACAGTTCATGGCCCTCTGGTTTTGGCAGGGAAGGAGCTGGGAGGAGAAAAAGCTTTGGCGGAGGCTGGGAGGAGAAAATTATCGCTGAGCTAGGTTTGCGGGAGGTGGAAGAAACAGCTCTTTGGCGGAGGTTCGGTGGAGAAAACGCCATCTGCGGGAGGAGGAGGAAGCCGCTCAGGATCGGGAATTCCTAAAATTGCGATTTGAGAGTCGTAAAAAAATTTCACGACTCAAAAACGTCAAAAAATAGCAGTCAGCTGATGGTGGCGATTTCCACCGTCATACCTCATTTCGTTGTTTGGCGGGACGGTGAGAATTGTTGCGGCAGACTGGAGCGAAAACGCCCCGCCAAGCAAAGCCTAAGTTTATTTTTGATTGAATCAAAAATAATTGTTCCCCGGTTCACAGACTTCTTATTAACCAAAGCACACGTCAATATAAGTTGGTGCTTGATGATATAATCATGTGCAGATTGTTTTCCTAACAAAACTATTCCAACAATGTCGGCTAAGAATTTATATTCAATAGAAAAGTTCCTTTTTAGAAGGTAGTTATGGTTTCCCTGGTTATGAACCATTCTATCTAGCATTTCATCAAATTCACTACTAGACATTTCTATGTCATCTTCACCGTTGACAAAACCAAAAAATTCATATAAGATATCAGGTGTTAGAGAAACCTGATTTCCAGCGACTGATCTAATAACAGTTGTAGGGTCTTAAATCCTTGTAGTATAGACTCATTCCTTAATTTCTAAGACGGTGAGTTTTATTCTTGTAGTCATAAAATTCTGCAGATGTTGGGCCTCAAACAGTTGAAATATATCTTGAAAATCTAATCTGAATGCCTGAAGGAGTTCATGTCTATGTCAAAACCTGCGTCAAATTTCATTCCAGAGAGAGTCGCCGGCAACACCGCCATTTTCCTGCAAAACCGACAAGAAAAAGCGCAAGAGACGGGAAATGGTGAAAGTGCAGATAGAGTTCGATGAAAACCTAATTATAAGCTTTCAGAAGTTGAAGCGGCGAACTCTGTCCGACGAAAAACAAAGCATCGAACCCGGTTCGATGAAAAATTCTCAAATGCAATACGTTTCGTCGATCTCCGGTCGACGAAAGTTTTGCGAAATAAATATATTTCGTCGAGCTTCGTTCGACGAACAATACTTGAAACTAATTCGTTGATCTCCGTTCGATGAAATGGTTTATAAAGAGAGTTTGTCGATCTCCGTTCGATGAAAATTTCACGAAGAGTTCAAATTTCGTCGAGTTCCGTTCGACGAAAGGTGGACAATTCGTCGATCTCAGAAATAAAAGTTAATTTAGTGATTCTTCATTTATCATTCCTAACTGATTTAATAATAAAATGTGTTTCTTTGCATCTAAATGTTTAGTAAATATACCTTTCTTTTGAAAATGAGTAGGAATAAATTCTAGTTTAATTTTGTTCCTGTCAACGTTATCTCTTAGAAAACGATGTCTTATTTCAATATGTTTAGTCCTACTATGATAGACTAGATTTTGTGCAATAGAGATTGCACTGGTATTATCACAAAATATTGTTGAATTATTTAAGTTGAGGCAAAAATCTAGTAGCTAATTTTGAATCCACAAAATCTGTGAACAATAGCTGCCAGCTACAATGTATTCAGCCTCAATAGTTGAAGTAGACATAGAGGTTTGCTTCTTACAAAACCATGACACAAGCCTATCACCAAGGGACTGACAAGTTCCTGATGTGCTTTTCCTATCAACTCTGCACCCAACATAGTAAGCATCTGAGAATCCAGTTAATTCAAATTCTGACTCTGTTGGATACCAAAGTCCTAGATTTTGGCAACCTTTTATATATCTTAAAATCCTTTTTACCAAAATTAGATGTGATTCTTTAGGATTTACTTGAAATATAGCATAAATACAGGTAGCAAACATTATGTCCGGTCTACTAGTTGTTAAGTATAATAAGGATCCAATGATAGTCCTATATATTTTCTAATCAACAGGCTTGCCATGTTCATTAGTATCAACAATAACATTTGTAGGCATAGGTATTTTCATGGCTGAGGCATCTGACATCCCAAATCTTTTAATAAGCTCTTTAGCATACTTGGATTGGGATATGAAAATTCCATCAAGAGTTTACTTCACTTGTAAACCAAGGAACTAGGATAGTTCACCCATGCTACTCATTTCAACCTTTGAATGCATTAGGTCAGAAAACCTTTTGCATAGTTTGGAATCTATAGTGTCAAATATTATATCATCTACATATATTAGAACTAGCAAAATTTTATTTTTATGATGTCTAACAAATAATGTTTTATCTACAATACCACTACTAAATTTATTTTCTAGAAAAAAATTAGTAAGAGTCTCCTACCAAGCTCTTGGAGCTTGTTTAAGACCATATAGAGCTTTGTTAAGTCTAAAAACATGAGAAAAGTGAGTTGAAGAGATAAAACCTGGTGGTTGTTCTATAAATAATCCCTATTTGAGCTCTCCATTTAGAAAGACACTCTTCACATCCATTTGATATACTTTGAATGTTTTGAATGCTGCAAAATCAAGAAAGATAAATATAGCCTCTAGTCTAGCAACATGACCCAATGTCTGATCATAGTCCAAGCCTTCCTCTTGTGAGTATCCTTTAGCTACCAGTCTTGATTTGTTTTATACAATGATTCCTTGAGCATCTAACTTATTCCTAAAGACCTACTTGGTTCCAATGACTGGATAGTCTTAGGGTTTAGGAACCAAATACCAAACTCTACATCTCTCAAACTGATTGAGTTCCTCTTGCATTGCAATGATCCAGTGGGGATCTTGTTCTATATCTTTGATGGATTGTGGTTCAATCTGAGAGATAAAATAAGCATGCATCTGATCCTGATTCAGTTGATGCCTTGTTTGAATACCAGCTGATATGTCTCCAATCACTTGAGATCTAGGGTGATCTCTTAGTGTGACAAGATCAGTAGGTAGAGTTGGTTGTTCAAGTGTTTGTGGTGCTAATTCCTTTGTTGGAATTTCATTTTCCACAATATTTTCAGCATAAATCTCATGATTTTCTTCATCACTATCATCATCAACATTCTATTGAGAAGGATGTATTGTATCCTCTTGTATTAGGATTAATTAATCCATTTTCTCACACAGATTTGGTACCTGAAAAGATTCTATGGTAGAGATATTTCTCTCCTTGTAAAACATATTAGTCTCATCAAATGAAATATGTACAGATTCTTCCATTTTAAGGGTTGATTTATTAAATACTATATAAGCCTTGCTGACTTGAGAATATCCAAGGAAAATTCCTTTAATAGCTTTGGCCTTAAATGTTTCTTATCATTATTATGTATATAACATTTGCAATCGAAAACTTTGGAATAATCAACTTTAGGTTTCTTATTCTTAAGTAATTCATATGGAGTCTTACCCTTTCGTTTATGAATCAAACTCCTATTAAGAACATAGCTTGTTGTGCTTACTGCCTCTGCCCAAAAGGATAGGGACAAGGGAGCATCTACAAGCAATGTTCTAGCAGATTCAATTAGGGTTCTAATTTTCTTTTCAGCTACCCCATTTTGTTTGGGAGTTCTAGGAGCAAAAAAAACAATGCATGATACCTTCCTTCTCACAGAATTCTTGCATAAGAAGTGAGTCAAACTCAATGCCATGATCACTTCTGATCAATGCAATCTGAGTAGAGTACTCAATCTTGATGCTCTTAAGAAAGTCTATAAGAACTTTAAAGTTATCTAACTTGTTTCTCAGAAAGAATACTCAAGCGAATATAGAGAAATCATCTACAATAACTAAGGTAAATGACTTTCCTCCCAAGCTTTGTACCGCAATAGGTCCAAAAAGGTCCATATGTTGCAAATACATGATCCTGGGTGAATCACCTTTAGAAATGGATTTGAAACTATTTTTGGTTTGTTTGCCAAATTGACAAGCCCTACAAAGTCCTTCCTTCTTTTAAGAATCAGAAGGCAGTCCTCTAACAAGGTTGTCCTTAGATAATTTGGCAATAGTTCTAAGGTTTACATGTCCTAACCTTTTATGTCATAGATCACTAGTTTTACTAAACTGATTAAATAAATAAATTTCAGTTTTTGTCGAGTTAAAATTGAATAATTAGATATTATCTTGTTTAACTCTAGTTAAAACTATTTTATTTAAACTAGAAGTAATTAAGCATAACGACCTATTAAAAGTTACCTGATAACCTTTATCACATATTTGACTTATATCACTTTCACATATGCTACGTCCCTGAAAGTAACTTCTCCAACTTTGACATTCCCATAACCCTTTGTCTAGCCACAGTTGGAGTTCCCAAAAATGACTTTAGGTCCAAGCTTAACTTTGTAGTCACTTAAGTTCTCTTTTGTGCCTGTCATATGTTTTGAACAACTATTATCCAAATACCACTGTTCCTCTGTGGTAGCATAGTTCTTTTCCTACATCAAAACAAATTAGTTGTTTTTGACACAGGTTACCTTGGGTCAAATTTTCTTGACATAATGATAATTAGAAATATAAGAATACTCAGGTTGATCCTTGTAACCTAGTGGATGATATCTCCTCGGAGGAATAATCTACTGTGTAAAAAGATTTATAAATTCTTATTTTTGATTATATTGTTGAAAAGAATTAAAGTTTCTGTTATCAAAATTTAGGTTCGACGAATTAAAATGAGTTCGTCGATCTGAATTTGACGAATGGAGGTGAGTTCGTCGAACTCCATTCATAGAAAAATATTGATTATGTTCTGTGTTCCACGTTCGTCGATCGCAGTTCGATGAATCAAATTATTTTAGTCGAGCGCCATTTGAATGATTATTATATTCAAATTCTTTGTTCATAGTTCGTCGTTTTCTGTTCGACGAAAAATGATTATTTAGTCGAGCTCGGTTCGACGAATTATTTCGAACATAATTTTTATGAAAATTTTTACTTTGATTTTGTTTATTCTTTTGTAAAATCTCAGTGGCTTTATCTGCAATATGTAAGACTTCTTTTTTTTTAGCAGAAATAAATTTTATAGGTGTAGATAATATATTTTTCTATAACTGTGCTTGTGGTATCCATCAGTTTGATGCTTCTCCCATTAAGGGATTCTTCAAAATTTTTAGCCTCATTTAACTTGTTTTCTAAAGAGCTTATTTGTTCATTAGCAATTTTTAAAATTTCTTTAAGTTCAAGGTTTTCTGATGAAAGATTGTCTAATTCAGTTAGATTCTATCTAAGAAGTTTTATTTCCTTCTCAGATTTTATTAAATCTTTACATAATAATTTGAAATCTAATTTAAACTGATCTGAAGTAAAATCAAGTGAAGAGATTAGCTGATCTTCTTCAGATTCTGTTTCAGCATCAGAGTTATTGCATGATGCATTGATTGCCATCAAGAAGGCTTCCTTAGCCCTTGCTTCTTCTTCATCTTCACTTGAGCTGGATGAAGTTTTAGATTCTGTTTCACTCCAAGTTTCAGCTACAAAGCCCCTCTCCTTCTTTTTGTGCTTCCTGGAGGAGGTTTTGTTGGAGTGCTTCATGTAGTCCTTTTCTTTCTTCTTATCCTTCTTCTGATTCGCAGGACATTCTGGAGAATATTTTCTGGTTTCCTGCACCCATAACACACAACTTCTTTAGTGGGTGTCTTGTCATACCTTGGTTTATCATTGTCTCTGGAAGATCTTCTTCTGAAGTCCTTTTTGGACATATTATAAAATCTCTTGGGCAAGAGACCTATAAGATCTTCATTCTGTGGAAGAACTTCTTCTTCTTCTATTGCTTGAAAAGCAATACTTTTCTCTTTCCTTACTGGGGGTGAAGACTTCTGTTCAACTTCTCTGGTTCTGTTGAGCTGCTGATAAGATTTGAGCTTGCCCAACTGGGTCACTATTGTAATCTCATTTAAACTTCTGGCTTCTTTGATTGCCCAGATCCTTGAATCCCATGTGCTAGGGAAACACATGAGGATCTTATCATTAACTTCTGTTAATGTGATGTCCTTCTCTAAGGTTTTCAGCTCATTGATATTGAGACTGAGTCTTGTGTACATTTCAGCAACTGATTCAGATTCTCCCTTCTTGAAATTCTCATATTGAGAGATCAAGAGGGATCTTCTGTCCTTTCTCTCATTAGCAGATCCAACAACCATTGTGTTGATGGAGTTCCAGATGTCCCTTACGGAATAGCATTAAGCAACCTTCTGGAAATTATCATCTGACAATGTTTGGGCTAAAATGTTCATAGACTTGACATCAACAATTTTTGCTTTCTTCTGGGCTTTTGTCCATTCAGGAGGTGGTACAACACTTGTACTTGTTGCTGCCACTGATAGAGGTGGATCTATTAATATGGAGTTGTAGATATCTTCATCAATAAAATTCATATAAAGTCAAATCCTTGTCTTCCATAGTGCAAACTTATTTAGATTTCATATAGGAGGTCTAGTGCTTGAATATTCCTTATTTTGTTCCATGATAAATTTCTAGGTAAAAATAAAATCTATCAGATGTAATGGTTCAGGTGTTAGCCTGTAAAACCAAACAACAACCCTCTGATACCAATTGAAAGTAGCCTCTGATACTAATTATGAGAGAGGGATAAATCTGCTTTACACTCGGGGGGGGGGGGGGGGGGGGGGGGTTAATAGGGTATTTTAAAATCTTGATTTATTTTTATAGTGGGTTTAAAAACTAGTGATATATATATATATGCAATCACGACACACAAATATAGAGAATAACAATCACAGACGACAAAAGAACATTTATAGTGGTTCCCCAATAAATCTGGGTACATCCACTCTTCTACCACCCTGGTAGGAATCCACTACAGGTTTTTGATCAGGTGCCTTGCCACCACAGTTTTTTGCTCAGGTTCCCTGCCACCACAAGCTCTATTTTTCTAAGGGAGATCTAGCAAAAATTTGAGCTTTTGATCAGGTGCCAAAAAAACAATCTAAGTCTTTTGATGAGGCGACTTAAGAACCAAGGGGTTTAACTTTTGGAGAGAGTTATAACCCCATACAAAGTTTATGAAAATAAACTAAAAGTTGACATTGTCTTCTCTTTCAAGATTCTTTGAGAAGACTAGTGGATTGATGTTGAAGCAAAAAGCTCCCCCTGTGTTGAGTAGAATTTGTGATTGAGCGAGAAGCTTTTCTTCAGGGTGTACGCATTCAAGAATGTTGTTTCTGAGAGATGAAGACTTTGCATAAGTAGAGACTGAAGATCTAATTCTGTAAGAGTATATGTTGATCTGCAAGTCTCTAAGTCAGTATATATAGGTCTGTAACCTTGAGGCAACAATCTTCCGTACATATATATAATGCTGAGAGGAATTCAAACATTTGAATTAATCGATTCTGAAATGTCTGAGGGTTTCCCGAGAATGGTAACTACCTTGGAAATTGATTAGCTTTAAACTCTGTGATATATCCATATTTAATGCTGCCTCTGAACGGCTATATTTGTTAGAATATTTTGCATTAAATATCAGAGTCATAACTGTGTGAAATTATTCCTTTAAATTATTCTACCTTCAGAATATATAACAGCTTGGAATTAAGCCTAAAACTGCTCTGCCTTCTGTAAATAAAACTGTCGAAAATACTACAAAGAATTAGTCGAACTCAGCAAGCATTTTGTCTACCTAAGCCCGGAGTTCGTCTAACTGAGTCTTCTTATTTGTCGACCTGAGCTTAGAGTTTGTCGAGCTGAGCTTGACTTTCATCGAGCTGAGTTTGGGTATCGTTGAGCTGAGGTGCAGACTTGAGGTCAGAGTTTGTTGATCGGAACTCAGCTTTTATCGAGCTGAGCTCAGTGGTAGAACCCTGAGTTCATCGAGCTGAGCACGACTTTCGTCGAATGTAGCTCTGCTTTCGTTGACCGCAGCTTTGCTTCTATCGAACTGATTTTCTGCATTCATTGAATTGATTTTCTGCTGGAGTTCTTCTAAGGAAATAACCCTGGAAATAACCCATGACCCAAGACTATACAAGGTGGTTCAAACTAAACATCACAATAGTAACCCTAGCCCAAATCAGTAATAGGATTCCAACAACGACCGAAACCCGAACCAGTGATTTTGAAAAAATCGGAAAAATAACCTAAGTCAAATTCATTGAGTATCGTCGAGTATCACTAGTATATTCGCCGATTGTACCTTGATATACGACGAATAAAACTTGGACAAATTAGTCTCGGGCCAAACATTCACTCAATGCCAAAGTGGAGTCATACTCGACAAATTCGTCGAGTATCACCTGTTATACTCCACGAATTCGTCGAGTATATGCTAAATGATTCAACGCACTCAATGCCATTACACTCGATGCCTTTTGTTCACTCGACATCAAGGGAAACAATAAACGAATATCATCGAGATGACTCAACGCTCTTGTTGCCTTGATATTCGACGAATAAGACTTGAAAAAAAATCTAGAGAAGTAGCGTCGACTGGACTCGATGAATTCAACGTGTATCACTTAGGATATTCGACGAGTATCGTTAGATACATTCGACAAATTCGAAGAGTATGCATGACGATACTTAGCGAATTTTACTTAACAAAATTTTCAATTCTTCAGTGATTTTACCCTAACTGTAAAAAATGGATTTGACGGGTATGGGTAGAAATACATGACAGATTCGACGAGTATCAAGCTGATACTTGACGAATTCGATGAGTATTCCAAACTATACTCGATGAATTTTACTTAGGAGAATTCGTGTCATTCTGAATCTAAGCCTTGACCATCCTTGAGCCTTCTCTTATACTTGGGATAAAAATACATCCCAATAGAGAGATTACACATGAGTCAATACATTGGCCTACACAATGAGAAATTACATTGTAAAGTTTTGCGTTTACTGACCCATAGTAACCTTACATTGGTGTGCACTTAGCAATGAAAACCTGCAAGTACATAATTCAAAAGACAACATAAAATACAGTCACAATTCATCTTAGCTTAATTGGGCACTTCTTCAAATCCGGGTTATTATGGATACAATACCCAACAGGTAATTTTGGAGCAAAAGTGGAAAAATACGTGACCTCAAATTCATCAGCATGACTAGCAGGCGTGACCCCTCCTGGAGCTCCAAAATTCATTTCCACATTGGATTAAAAATACACGCCCATGTCACAGGTTTGACCATCAGGTCACGTGCATGACTCATAGGCGTGACGCTGACTTAAGAAGCCAGTTTTAGATCCAAGGCATTTCCAACATACATGCCCTAGGTCACGGGCTTGACCTAGCGGCGTGACGTCTTCCACAACTGCCAGATTAATTCCCGCCGTTTCTCCTTCCTACCACTTCCAATAATAGTAAAGACACGCCCTAGGTCATGTGCATGACCAAGGGGCGTGACCTGCAAAATAGCTGATTTTGGCGGTTTTCTCCAACGTTCCCGGGCTTTCAAGACAACAGTTCCGCACTTGACACGCCCCAAAGTCATGGGCATGACCATGGGGAGTGACTCTCCAGAAAAAATACTATAAATTCAAGACATTGTCGGGAGCTGGGGAGGCACTAGGAGAGAGTTTTGGAGTTTGTTTTTGACTTTTCTTGCATTTTCTTTCATGTATTTTTCCAATTTATAGTTTAATCTTTAGCTTGTTGTCTTTCAATTCAAGTACTCCTTTTTATAATCATGTCTCTTTTAAACCTTTCATGTAATTCCATTTAGCACTTGATCATGATGAACCTTGGAATAAAATAAATTTGGTTTATTTGTCTAAAAGTATCAAATTTTCTATTTTACTTAATTTGATTTATCTTTGAATTCAACAGCATCGATTTCATATGTCGCGAATATGATTTTTCGATCTTTGATCCGTATTCTAAATTTACTGTGAGGTTGAGGATATGAGTAGATCACATAATGATAAAAAAGAGTTACATGCACTCCTCGAGAGAGGATGACATGAATATTTCAGATTAGAGTCAAATCTAATAGTGGGGTTCACCTCTTAAACAAGCTTAGTGGTTTCGACTGACTGAGAGGTCTTAATCGATCAACCTAAGTTTAGTCGATAGCATATTCTCGAGGGAGGCGCTTCCGTATTTTGGGAACCTCCACGGTCGAAATTAGTAATTTAGAGACTTGTATTTTTTAATTTCATGACTGTTTATTGTAATCCAAGGGGATTCTAGATCAAGTGTTAGTTTTTAAATCGTCGAATTTATCTTTAGTAGAATTGCTATTTTTCTTAGTTTTTTCGAATTCACAAAACCAACTTTCGTTCGATAAAATAATAGCTCTTTCTTGTGAGTACAAGTACTCAACAGACCCCGAGTCTAATACGACACTTGATCCTATACTCTAGAATGATAGGTATTCTCGCCTTATCAATTTAGAATCGCGCTCCAACGTGAATTTTAACTATCAAGTTTTTGGCGTCGTTACTGGGGACACTTCTTTGTTGATATTTTGAAAGCAAGGTTCTATTAATTTTATCATTTTCCTTTTGTTTTAGAAAAAAATCAAAAAAAAATATTTTTTTTTGTTTTCTTTAAAAGTTTTATCTTTAATTTTTTATAATTAAAATTTCTTGTGAAAGGGCCATGTTGGGCTTTCATCCCACAAGACCGCCTAGTATCTTGTGAACCTGTCATTGGGTTGTCATTGGGAAGTCTGGGAAATTTTATTTTATAATTTTTTAATCTCAAAACTTTTATTTTTATTTTCGTGTATGGCCCGAGGGAATCCGTCAAATCTATTTGAGTTGGATCCGGAGATCGAGGAAAGCTTACGACGACACCTAAAACTCCGTGATCTCAATTCTCAAGATTTGGTTGAGGAATCTGTAGGTGACATTTCTTCTTCCATTTCTTCTTCCAGCTCTACTTCTTCTCAATTTTCTTCTATATTTGGGTGACCCAAATCCAAATATGTCGATCAACGGACTATGTCCTATTGTACTCGACCAAATTTGGATGAGGCTCAATCAAGTATTTTTCGACCCACTATTGCGAACAATAACTTTGAATTGAAACCGAGCATCATTCAAATGGTACAACAATATGTACAATTTGATTGGCTTCAAGATGAGGACCCAAAAATACATATTTCTAACTTTTTAGAAATTTGTGATACTTTCAAAATCAACGGGATTTCTGATGATGCCATCAGGCTAAGGCTTTTACCTTTATTTTTGCGCACCAAAGCTAAGCAGTGGTTGGGCTCTCTACCAAGAGGCTCCATCACTACATGGGCCAAGATGATGGAAAAATTTCTCACAAAATATTTTTTGCCCGCTAAAATGGCCAAGTTGCGCAATAATATTACATACTTCTCCCAAGTTGATACGAAAATATTATATGATACTTGTGAACGATTTAAGGAATTTCTTCATCGCTGTCTGCATCATGAGAACCCCGATTGGTTGCAAATACAAACCTTCTATAATGGTCTCAACTCTCAAACGAGGTAACATATTGATGTCGCTGCTGGTGGAACGTTAAACAACAAGACACCGACGGCCACCCAAGAACTTATAGAAGTTATGGCCATGAATATGTATCAGTGGAGTACACCCCGGTCTCATCCACCTAATCCGACCGGGATGTACAAAATCGATACAGTTTCTAATTTATCTCTCCAGGTTGAGAAACTAAACAAATGAGTAGATGAGATGTCTGCTTCTCGTCTACACCTACCCGTGAATTCCAATATTGGGAACCTTCCACTATGCCAAACATATGGATTACAAGGGTAATCCGAATCAGCCACCTTTTAATTCGGGTAATAATTATGGTAATACTTACCACCCAGGTGTAAGGAATCATCCAAACTTCTCTTGGAGTAATTTGGGGAATGCAGCTCGTCCACCAAACATAATTACACCAGGTTACTTACCATCACAAGCTCCAAAACCTCCCATTCTCGAGGAGGCATTAAACAAATATGCGGCTACTAATGATGCCAATATCCAAAATCTCACCGGATCTATTCGCAATTTGGACAATCAAATTGGGCAAATAGCAAAAATGCTCTCTGATCGTCAACAAGGAGCATTACCGGGCAATACAGAGCCCAACCCAAAGGAGCAAGCGAAGGCTATCACACTATGGAGCGGAAAGGAGGTAACGACTTCCTCAAATCTGGTTGAAACGAAGGTAAAAATTTCTTTATCTCCTCCTCCTAAGATTTTCAATGAACATAAAATAAAAGAATTTCAACCACCTCTTCCCTATCCATCTAAATCAAAGAAAGACCAGATGAATGAGCATTATGGTAAATTTTTAGAACTATTTAAGCAAATCCATATAAATTTACCGTTTTACGAAGCGGTAATGCAAATTCCAAAGTACGCAAAGTACCTCATGGATCTTTTATGTAATAAAAAGAAACATGAGGATATCTCCATGGTTTAATTAAACACAGAGTGTTCGGCGGCTTTGCTTAATAATTGCCTAAGAAATTAACTAATCAGGGTAGTTTCTCTATTCCTTGTCTATTTGGCTATTTATTAGTAAAACATACATTGGCTGATCTAGGCGCTTCAATTAACTTGAAGCCTTATTCATTATTTAAAAAGTTGGGATTAGGAGAGCCTAATCCAACAAGAATAAGCATCAATTGGCGGATTGGTCTATTAAATACTCTATGGGTATTATTGAGGATTGAAAGTTATTTACTTAAGGTTAACTAATCACCTAGAGGGGGGGGGTGAATAGGTCTTTGAAAATTATTAAGTCTTTATGCAGTTTTCTTCTTGTGTGAACTAGAGCTTGTCCTTAGATCGTGCAATATGAAAGAAAACAAACAACACAGCCAAGCACACAGTTATTTATAATGGTTCCCCAATTGGGTACATCCACTTTCCCTCCCACCTATCCAACTGATTTGTTGGACTCGGCACAAACTCCACCAATATGCTCCTCAGAGCTTACAACTCAGGCCCTCAACCTTATAAACAGATTCTTTTCAGAATCCAAACTCAGAACAACAAGGGTTCCTACCTTACAGCCCTGCAGAGCTCCTACAGCTCAATGGTCCACTAACCACCTACCTCAGCCTTATTTTTAAGGCTTACAGCTCAGGCTTCTCAGCCCTACAACTTCAGGCACACAGCCTTACTATCGGAGTGCTGCAACACTCCCACAACTCAGTACCCTTCCAGGTACCTACATCAGTGCCCTTCTAGGAACCTACAGCTCAGCCTCCTCCAAGGCCTACAACTCAGTGACACACTTGTCACCTATAGCTTAGTGACTCACAAGTCACCTACCTTAGCCTTATCACTAAGGCCTACTACTCAGGTTGGGATGGCAACCCTACTCTCGGATCCACACTTGGATCCTACCTCGGTACCCCAGCAGGACACCTACCTTAGTGACTAATTAGTCACCTACAGCTCAGGCCAAAAGGCCCTACAACTCAGATTCAGGTTTGTTGGAACCCTAGTTCTGATTTGGGCAAGGATCACTATTAGGATGTATTGGATTGACCCAATATGTATAGTCAAGGGTCATAGGATTATTTCCAGGTTTGCTCCTTCAAAAATATTCCAGAGAAATTCAGATTTGAAGTTCAGAAATTCAGCTCAAAGAAATTCTCTAAGCTCAGTTCAACGAATTCTGAGCTCAGCTCAAAGAAAGCTGTAAAACTCAGTTCAACGATTTTGCAGTTCACAATCTCTGAGCTTAGCACAATGAACTCCGAGCTGAGCTCAATGATCTCTGAGCTGTGATCAACGAACTCCGAGCCCAGTTTGAAGAAAGCTTTAAAATTCAGTTTGACGATTTCTTTGCAGTATGCATGTAGAATTATTTACACCTGGACTAATTAATTAAGGCTTAATTAAAGGCGATTACAGCTATCAGATTTAATGCTATATATTCTGATGAATATAGCCGTTTGGAGGCTGCATTAATTATGGATTAAATCAGGATTTATTGCTAATTGATTCCCAAAACAATAACCATTCTCGGGAATGATTCAACCATTGCTGACAAAGTAAATTCAAATGTTTGAATTATGTTCAGACAATATATAGAGATATAGAACTGGGAGGAGAAGATGAAGCAGTGATAGAAAGAAAAATAAAGAACCATAAAAGAGTTTCTCCATCAAGCCCTTCTTCCAGAAAACAATATTCATTCTGAGATTAAAGCTTATAATCTCTCTGATACATATACTGGAAGGAGAACTTTTCATTCAAGGCCTACACCCTGAAGAGCAAAGCTACCCTCACCAGACTCAACTCAGGGGTAACTTTCTACTTCAACATCAACATCCACTAGTCTTCTCTCAGATCTTTGACAGAGAAGAACATCATCACTTTCTAGTTTTTCATCTCACTGTGTACAGGGTTATAACTCCCTTCAAAAGTTAAATTCTTGGTGGTAAGGCACATGATCAAAAACCCGTGTGTTGGTTTTTAGGCAACTGATCAAAAGCTCAAAAGGGTTGCTTGATCTCCCTTAAAAAAATAGATCTTGTAGTAGTAGGGCACCTGATCAAAAACCTATAGTGGATTCCTACCTGGGTGGTAGAAGAGTGGATGTACCCAGGTTATTGGAGAACCACTATAATCCTTGTGTCATCTGGGTTGCTTGCTTTGCCTTCTTTATTTTATGCGTTGTGATTTTCTTTTCCTAATATATACATATATATATATTTCTAGTGTAAAGTTAAGATCTATCTATTCTTTCAATTGCTATCAGAGTGAGGTTCTTTGGTTGTTCAGGAGAAGACCTGAACCAAACGATCTGATAGATCTTATATTTCTTAAGAGTTTATAATGGCACAAAATGAAGAGTTTTCAAGCACTAGACCTCCTATGTGCAAACTAGATAAGCTTGCACTATAGAAGGCAAGGATTAGGCTTTTATGAATTCTATTGATGAAGCCATTTACAACTACATTTTGACAGGTCCTTATTAACCATTGGAAACAACAAGCATCAATGATGTTCCATCACCTCAATGAACAGAAGCCCAGAAAAGGCTAAAGATTGCTGATGCACAAGCAATGAACATTCTTGCACAATTAATGTCTGATGACATTTTTCAAGAAATTTCTAAATGTTCATCAGCAAAAGATATTAGGGACTCCCTCACAGTAATGGTTGCTGGATCAGCTAAAGAAAGAAACTTTGAAGCTGAAACTTGGAGTGACTCTGAAGCTTCATCATGTACAACTGAAGATGAAGAAGAGTCAAGAGTAAGAGAATTTTGCGTAATGGCAATAAATGCATCTTGTAGTAACTCCGATTAAGAATCAGACTCTGATGAAGAATCAGAATGTGAATCAGAAGAGGATCAGGTAATCTCTTCCTTTGGTTTCTCTTCAGCAAATCCTATGTAAAAATTTAATTCAATCTAAGAAGGAAATTAAACTTCTCAGAGAGAAAGTAAATAATTTATCTTTTGAAAACATAAAACTCAAAGAAGATTTAAAAAATACTTCTGAATAAATAGCCTCATTAGAATCAGTTAAAGGAAAAGAAAAGTTAATAGATTTAGACAAAATAACTGAAATTTTACCAAATCAAACTAAAAATCTTCAGAAACGTTTTATTCAATATAATTCTTCTGTTGAAGCACGAAAATGGAAAGGGAGTCGGGCACCACCAGCTAACGGTTCGAGCACTAGGGAATAAAAGGGAAAAGGCAAACTGCAAGCAGCTATCTACTGAGCGGACGAGAGAAAGAGAACAGCAGAGCCGTGGACCACGACAACACCAGACTTCGCTCGTCGTGACCTGAATGCCTCTCTTGCGACGGGCTTTCCTTTGATTAAAAGTGAAGCGATTACAAGAAGGAGCAAATAGGTAAGTCAGTCGGACAGCAAGTTGCAAGGCACTAGATTCGAGACCGCAGCTCTTAACAAGCGAGCTCCTGGATACGAGTCAGCGTTCTTTGGGGAGTGCACCCTCCCCCTATTTATAGGTTTGGGGGCCTGCCCAAAAGGGCAGGGCTAAAGTTACCGGCTGCCTGTTGTACAGGAGAACCGGGCAGAGGTGAGGTGAAGCAAATGAACAGAAAAGGAGAAATGAGGGAAGTCGCACGGCCTGGCAGATTCCTCCTTGCGAGCTATGGTCTGGGCCCAGGGCCTTGACGTTGAGCAGGGCTGGTGCTGACGGCGGCCTGATATGAAGACCACCCGGCTTCTCTGACAACCTGCCGACTTGACATGTGCGGTGACTAAAAGACACAGGCCGCCCAATCTCTGATGACCGGCCGGCTTGACATGTGTGGCGGCTAGAAGAACCAGGTCACCCGGTCTTGATGGCGGTGAGAACTAGTCGCGAATTTCGGGTTAACATAATCTCCACACATTTTTAATTTTCTGAAAACTTCGAAAATGTAGAACTAATTCGTAGACCGTGACCGACTTTAATGCATATGCGTCTATAAAATGCCTTGGCCCTTGTAATTCTTCAAGATTACTGTCAAGTCACGGGTCGATACTCGCCACTAGCGGTTAGAGTTTTTCAAGCTGACGCGGCTTTCCGCAAAATGGATGTCATGTCTTCGATGTTAGCTCATGATAACAAATCGGCTGAGAAGAAAAAGTGTCGGAGCCGGAAACTGGAAGACTCTGACCGACAGCCTATGGAGAAGATTGAGAAGCCGATTACTGTCACAACCCGCATTGTCTCCAAAAATTTAGAAGTATCAGAGTAGGAGAAAACACGCGTTGTGATGCCACGTCGGGCAAGGGATAACTTCCGACGCTCAGGAAACCACCAACTACTAAGACTATAAATAAAACACAAGCTTTAATGATGTGAAAAATCAATTGTATTTTAGAGGCCATATCCCTCGGCTCGGTGGATCAGCTAGTCCACAAATAAAAACTATACTTATACGTAGTGGAAATTATTTTAATTACATTTGACATCCTAAAAGAGATCATAAGTGTTCCCAGGGGACAACTTATACTATGCATACCCTACATTTATGTTATACCATATATACGAAAATAATCTTTTACGTTGTTTGGAAAGTAGTGTTGAGTATTATAAAACATGCTGATCATGAGGTATACGAATAATAGTGCTTTTAGATTTTTAAAAGTAACTAGCAACCTAGCATAAATCTTCCCAAGAGCAAGTTGAATAAACTCCAAAACAGGAAATCTAGCAATATAAGCAAAGTACAAAGCATCTAAAAGAGAAACCACCAGTGGGCACCAACAACTGACACGAACCCACTGGTGAGTAGGCATATCTGTACTACAAGTCTAAAGAAACTACCTCCCAGGAGTGAGGAAGAGAAAAACTCAACAGCAGCTATAGCACTAGCAAGCTTCAGAAGAAACCTAGCCGCACAGTCGGCTATAAACCTGAACCTGAGGCATTCAAAGAAAAGAACACCTCAGCAAAACAATTTATCAATAGGAAAATGAGACAATATTTTAAAGAAGAAGTGAAACAGGTAAGGATAAAGTAAACAAGTGAAGGAAAAATACTCGCCAAAAGTGACTAAAAAGGGGTGCACCAAGTGCACGGATGAAGTCAAGCTTCATAAATCTCTTCAAGAAGGATTAGCAAAATAAATAAATCCTAGCATAAAGCTAGAGCAAAAAGAGTCACCTAATACTGGAGATGGAAAAAAATCAGTAACAAGGGCCTAGGCTGGTGGCAACGGTCCAACCAAGTCTATCAGGCCTAAATATCTCAAGGTGTTGTGGTGGTGGCATCAGTCCAACTCAACCAAACAACCCATATTGTCTTAATAAGACAAGAAGTAAGATAAGGGTGGCGGCATCGGTCCGACCCACCTCAAAATCACATCCTACTCCAGCACTAAGTGACTCGGGAAAACCCTTACTGGTAGTTCCATGAACCACCAAGAAGTCAACACTGAACCCTAAACATCTAGAGTAACCCACCTAGAAGACTTAGCTGCCTAGCGGTTGACGGCGTTGGTTAACTAGACGCACATCTAACCTCGCATAAACACTTTAAGCTTCAGTACACAAAGCACCACAGTTAATAAAACACTTGGTAATTTTATATCATCAGCAGTTATCTTAGGCTAAACTTCCGTATCAAGAGATCTTACACCTACGAAATTTTATATACTTACCAAAGAACTAAGCCCATACTTTGTTTATTCAAGGGACTTAATACGAAGTGAAAGAAAGTAACACAATACTAACTGTATACAAGTAGTTTGATACTACACACGCACAAGTAGATTGATACAACACATGTACGATTAGTTCACTATCAAAACATATACGCTTAAATTTAGGGGTTTGATGTCGCACATAAGCAGGGGAATTCGACATTACATGCAAACCGGAGGTTTAACACTAGATGGAAAAAAAAGGAACATGTGATTTGGGCGTTTCGTTACAAATACGATTTCAGAGCAACTACGGGGGGCAAGCTATACTATGATATGTAGGAATAACAAGAAAAGAAAAACAAAATAAGGGCAATAAAAATACCGATCTTAATTTCACATACAAGACCAAGAACAACCAACCAATCTCTTGGAATCAAGCAACAAAACAAAACATGGAAACATTACTTTGGCAAGTGGATACTTGCCTTGGCTTTGGAAGGAATTCGGCCAACAACAAATCTTAAGAAAACCTGGAAAAAGAGAACAAAAAATCTGGGAAGAAAAGCTCGATCAAAGCACGAAAAGGAAGAAGATCCCTCAACACCCAACCGGAAAAGAGGATGCGAAATCCCAAAATAGTTACCTCGGAACGAAGGTCTTGCCTAGAGGAGCACGGATCTGGCCTCAAACAGGGCTTTCGACCTCTGCTGGGCAGGGAAATGGCCAGTCGGTGAGCCTCCGGTTTCAGCCCTTTTTTGTCTTCCGCTCGGGTTGTAGCAGTCGGCCGCCGGGTTTGGGGAAAAGAATACCTAAACCTAATCCAAACACTTATATATATAACCTACTAACTACTAAATTAATTTAGTAAAAGTTATAATGGCAGCCAACCCTATAACCCACACTTATATATATTTAGCACATAATTAGGCATACACCCTTATATAACAGCACGCTATATGCGTAAATCAACATTTATATGCACACTAATACTAATAGCACACTAATATGCATAAATTAACATTGACACGAAATTATATATTAACATTAGCATTAACCGTCATATAATAGTACACACATGTAAATCTACACTTATAAATATACATATACCCATACCGCACACACCCATATAAACACGCACATAAATATTTTTATAACGCTTCACACGCACGAGCACGGAGAAGCAACTACTACTAGCTAACCAGCAAACGTCGAAACGATGCAAACACAACGATCTCGGATTTCGACAAAACTCGCACCGTAGCCAAACACTCAAGCTACGAAAACAATGGCGAAATCGAAAACAACCTCCGACGATCAAACACTCGGGCTAACACCTCCCGAAGCCAAAGCACAAGCATTCCCTGAGAGGCTCAGCCGAGTCTCCAAAACAGACTCCGGCTAGCTGGGGAACCCTGCAAACAGGCTACGACCACTAATAACACCTAACGAGGTACTCTAACCACAGCATGAGCCGGAAATGCGCCAACGTAACGCCAAACGAGGATTTAAAAAAATTGCCGAAAAATCGGGGGCATTACAATCACTCCCCCTAAAAGAAAGTTTCGTCCCGAAACTTTACGTACACTACTTCTACTATAGAAGGAAAGTAACAAAATAAAAGTTACTAGAAAGAAAACATACCCAACAAATCAGGATAACGGGCGAGGATGAGCCTCCCTCATAGCCGACTCTAGCTCCCAAGTCGCTCTTTCCAAACCTTGATTCTTCCAAAGAACTCCTTCACCATCTGGATAGAATTTGATCGCAGCACCCGATCTTGAGTATCCAAGATGCGGACCGGCACGTCAACATATGAGAGGTTAGGCTCCAACTGGGGCACGACATCCAAGACTTGCCCACTGCTCTACACACACTTCCGCAGCTGGCTTACATGAAAAACATTATGCACGTTTGGGAAGTTAGCTGGTAGATCCAACCTATATGCTGCCACACCAATACGCTCCAAAATGCTGAGTGGGCCCACATACCTCGGATCCAGATAATGGTTCTTGCCGAACCTCTTCACTCCAACCATCGGAGACACCTTCAAGAAGACCAAATCCTCCACCGAAAATTCCAAATCGGACCTACGCCGGTTGGCGTTCTTCTCATATCTCTCCTGAGCTAACCGAAGCTTTTTCCGAATGAGCTTCACAGCAACCTCCATTTCCTCAAGTGCATCAGGACCCAACAAAGGCCTATCACCTACCTCAGTCCAAAACAACGGAGTTCTGCAGCGCCTCCCATACAATGCCTCGAAGGGATCCATTTGCAAGCTCTCTTGGTAACTGTTATTGTAGGCAAACTCCATGAGCCGCAAACTCTCATCCCACGCTCCATCGTGGCCTAGAATGTAGCACCTGATCATATCCTCCACAATCTGGTTCACACGCTCGGTCTGCCCATTTGTCTGTGGGTGGTAAGCGGTAGAATACCTCAAATCTGTACCCAGACCCTCTTGCAGACTCCTCCAGAAGCGAGATGTAAAACGAGAGTCTCGATCAGAAATAATGCTAACAGGCACACCGTGCAATCTGATGACCTCGTTCAAATACAACTCTGCTATCTTCTTTATCGGGTAGTCGATCTTATAAGGTACGAAGTGCGCACACTTCGTCAATCGGTCCACGATCACCCAAACTGAATCAAATCCCCTTGGAGATCTCGGTAAGCCCATAATGAAGTCCATAGAGATACTTTCCCACTTCCAAGTCGGGATCTCCAAAGGAGTCAACTTGCCACCAGGCCTCCCATGGTAGGCCTTCACCTGCTTGCAAGTGTAACATTCAGAAACATACCAAGCTATATCCCCCTTCATACCATACCACCAGGCGATCTGCTTCAAATCATGATACATCTTGGTGGATCCTGGGTGGTAGGCAATACTGGATCCATGAACCTCTTTGCATACCATACCACTGTTGTCTCCAACCGCGGGGATGCAAAACTTGTCGCGGTACTTCAAAGTACCCAAATCATCGATAGAGAAATCCGGTAACTCCCCTCTCTCAGTCCTAAGGTACAGGTGTAACAAATCCGGATCATCCTTCTGGTGCGACCTGGTGAGTGAAATCCAAGATGGCTCTGCCACTGCCAAACTGCTTTGCCAATCATAGCATCCCACAGAGAAGTCCATCAACAAGAACACTTCCACTAAACGGTCTGTCGTGAGGTTGAAGATCTTCCCTGTCTTGCGGCTCAGGGCGTCGGCCACCACATTGGCCTTGCCTGGATGATACTGGATCTCCACGTCATAATCGGCCACAAACTCTAGCCACCGCCGCTGGCGCAGATTCAGCTCCTTATGTGTAAACACGTACTTCAGGCTCTTATGATCTGTAAAAATCTTGCACTGAGCCCCATAGAGTAGATGCCTCCACAGCTTCAACGCAAAAATCACCGCCGCAAACTCGAGGTCATGCGTAGGGTAATTCCGCTCATGAGTCTTCAACTGCCGTGACCCATACGCAATCACCTTCCCCTCTTGCATCAACACGCCTCCGAACCCAACATGTGAGGCATCCACATATACATCATAGTCCTGGCCCTCCATAGGTAACGTCAAAATATGAGCAGTGCACAATCTCCTCTTTAGCTCCAGAAAGGCCTCCTCGCATTGCTCTCTCCAAATGAAGGTTGTATTCTTCTGCGTCAGCTTGGTCAAGGGCGGGAAAATCCCTCCACGAATCTTCTATAATAGCCGGCCAACCCCAAGAAGCTCCTAATCTCCTTGAGTGTGCTCGGCCTATGCCAATCCATCACTGCAGAAATATCCGGGTCCACTGCAATGCCATCCTTGTTCACCACATGACCCAGGAAGGAAACCTAAGGCAACCAGAATTCACATTTACTCAGCTTGGCGTACAACTGATGATCCCTCAAGGCAGATAACACCAACCGCAAGTGCTGATCATGCTCCGCAGCATTTCGTGAATAAATCAGAACGTCGTCTATGAATACGACCACAAACTTGTCCAGAAAAATCTTTGAACACCCGGTTCATCATGTCCATGAATGCTGATGGCGCGTTGGTCAACCCAAAAGACATAACTAGGAATTTGAAATGTCCATGCCTCGATCGGAAAGTCGTCCGTGGAATGTCCGACTCCCGGATCCTGAGCTGATGATATCCTGATCGAAGGTCAATCTTGGAGAATATAGAGCTACCATGCAACTGATCAAATAAGTCGTCGATTCTGGGCAGGGGATACCTGTTTCTGATGGTGACTTTGTTCAACTCCCTATAGTCGATGCAAAGGCGCATCGGACCATCTTTCTACTTCACAAAGAGAACAGTTGCACCCCGGGGCGACGAGCTCTGCCTTATGAAACCCTTCTCCAATAACTCATCCAGCTGGGTACGCAACTCCTCCAACTCTCGCGGGGCCATCCGGTATGGTGCCTTAGTAATAAGACGCGTACCCGGCTCCAAATCAATCACGAACTCGACATCTCTAACAGGAGGAAGACCGGGAAGGTCGCTAGGAAACACATCAGAAAACTCACGAACAACAGGAATCTCATCCAACCGCGGCAAACTGCTAACAGTCCCCAGCACTGAGACTAAGCAAGCAAAACAATCAGAACTGAATAACCTCTGAACACATACCGCAGAAATCACCGGAGAGACCTTGCGCGGATCGCCATAAATACTCCCATGCTGACCGTTATCCTTCTTGAAATCCAAGCGCTTACCCCTACACTGGATCACCGCATCGTATCTGGACAACCAATCCATACCCAGGATGACGTCGAAATCTTCCAAGTCTATCATCTTCAGATTTGCCTTAGCCCGAAAATCCCCCAACATAATAGGACAATCCTGAATGCCCTGATCTGATATCACAGAATCACCCGAGGGGAACTTGACGCAAAAGGCATCACCGACACGATCTAGATCCAACTGGAACCGCTCTACAAAGGCCCTAGCCACAAATGAGTGGGTAGCACCTGAGTCGAAGAGAACGCGCTCCCAACGGTTCTTTACCTTAAACTCCCTATATAAAATTGCACACACATTCAAGGAAACAATTGCAAACTATAATTACAATTAATGCATAATGACTAGCGAGAAAGTCTAACCTGAAATGACTTACGTCGAAGATTGAGCCTCCGCTGATGATATCACATTCAGCCTCACTTTGCCCTTATCCACGGGCTAAGGCGATGGCAAGGACTGAAGGGGAACTGGTCGGAGCACAGACTGGAGCTGCAGGCATCGGGCCTTGGTATGACCTTCCTATCCGCACTTATAGCAGACCTTGTCTTTCAACCAGCATCGGGCAACCTCATGCCCCTCTTTTTTGCACAGAGTACACACCACATTCTGCTTGGGAGCACCCTGAATAGCATGTGCATGCTCCTTCTGCACCGCCGCCCTCTTGAAGCATCTCTCAGCAGGATGGCCCGACCGGCCACAAAAACTACAGACCTCCTTGCTCCTCTTCCTTGAAGGAGCACCGGGCACTTGGGGGCTCTTTGCTTCAACAGCTTTCCTCTTCTTATTCCTCGCCTGATGTCCTCTTTTCCTCGCGCTTTTGATGGCCTCTACCTTCGAAGCGGCCTCAACTGCCCCAGCATAACTCACCGCTCCATGAGCCATCGCTAGTTGCTGAACATCACTCTGCAGGCCACCGAGGAAACGCTTCGCTCTATCCTCCTCTGAGCTCACCAAACTAGGGGCAAAGCGACTTAGTTTTCTAAACTCAATCTCGTACTCGCTGACCGAGTGCTGCCTCTGCTTCAGATGCAAGAAGTCATTCATCAGCCTGTCTCGCTCCACTGACAGTAGAAACTTCTGCATCAAGACCTCCTTGAAGGAAGCCCAAGTGCTTCCTCCTGCCATTCCCTCCTTCTCCCTCATCCACCAGCTCTTCGCTAACCCTTTCAGCTGATAGGCGACCAACATCACCTTCTGATCCTCAGACACTCCAGAATAATGAAACATTTCCTCTATTGAAATCAACCAGTCATCCAATATCATGAAGTCCGCCTTACCATTGTAGGTAGGGGGTCGCAGTCGCTGGAACTGAGTGATGAAAGTCATCTCCGGGGGCACCACCACTGGAGGCACCAAAGGGGCTGGGGGTGTAGGAGGTGCGGCAACAGCTATACCTGCAGCAGGATCCTGCGCTCTCGGGGCTAGTCCTGCCACCATAGATATCAGGGACTGGATCTGAGATTGAACGTCCACCATCTGCCTCGATAGAGCCTCATTGCTCTGCCTCAAACTCTCCACAACTGCACCGCTTTGAGCACCAGAAGACTCACCCTCAGATTGGGGAGTTGACCTCGTCACTCTACGCTTAGGCGCCATACTAAAAAGAACAAACAAGCAATCATCAGAACCTAGTTCAACTATTAGGACAAAACAAACAGGTACAGACAAACCTACATAAGTACTTGCTTTAACTGCCAACTTGCTCTAGGGTTTTATATATTTTTTTTTCTTATACAGAGGAAATAATGCCATGCTTAACCTAAGATGGTTCACCACCATCACACTAACTCTTGTGCCTATATCGGGAATGCATGAATTTATATTCTTTTTGACACAAAATCATGTGTGTACATATGGCATCCTGCAAGTCTTTAGCTTAGCACGTTGTGCTTATGCAATGTTATGTTATGCATGATTGTGCTATGCATTCTAAAAAGGCCCTAATGCATGTTATGAGTGGCGTACACATGAAAATGTTATGCATCCCATACTACATAACATTTCCATGCAACTAAAAGGAAAACGTGCTAGACGTATTCATGTGGTGAGGTTATGCATCACATACTACATAACCCTCACATGTTGCCTCCTATGGTGGATCCATATACAAACACATATTATGCATCCCATACTACATAATATGCCTCGTATACTTCATGTTATGCTATGAGTGTAGTGTTCGTGCTTCAGCCAAGACGTGCTGATGACATATCGGTGTGTGTATGATATGATGCTAAACTTCTAATACCTACAAGGAACGGTTGTCCGACAAATTGTCAAGCAACCTCCCTCTGATACCAACTGTCACAACCCGCATTTTCTCCAAAAATTTAGAAGTATCAGAGTAGGAGAAAACACGCGTTGTGATGCCACGTCGTGCAGGGGATAACTGTCGACGCTCAGGCAACCACCAACTACTAAGACTATAAATAAAACACAAGCTTTAATGATGTGAAAAATCAATTGTATTTTAGAGGTCGTATCCCTCGGCTCGGTGGATCAGCTAGTCCACAAATAAAAACTATACTTATACGCAGTGGAAATTATTTTAGTTACATTTGAAATCCTAAAAGAGAGCATAAGTGTTCCCAGGGGACAACTTATACTATGTATACCCTACATTTATGTTATACCATATATACGAAAATAATCTTTTACGTCGTTTGGAAAGTAGTGTTGAGTTTTATAAAACATTCTGATCATGAGGTATACGAATAATAGGGCTTTTAGATTTTTAAAAGTAACTAGCAACCTAGCATAAATCTTCCCAAGATCAAGTTGAATAAACTCCAAAACAGGAAATTTAGTAGTATAAGCAAGGTATAAAGCATCTAAAAGAGAAACCACCAGTGGGCGCCAACAACTGACACGAACCCACTGGTGAGTAGGCATATCTGTACTACAAGTCTAAAGAAACTACCTACCAGGAGTGAGGAAGAGAAAAACTCTGCAGCAGCTATAGCACTAGCAAGCTTCAGAAGAAACCTAGCCGCACAGTCGGCTATAAAGCTGAACCTGAGGCATTCAAAGAAAAGAACACCTCAGCAAAACAATTTATCAATAGGAAAATGAGACAATATTATAAAGAAGAAGTGAAACAGGTAAGGATAAAGTAAATAGATGAAGGAAAAATACTCGCCAAAAGTGAGTAAAAAGGGGTGCACCAAGTGCGCGGATGAAGTCATGCTTCATAAATCTCTGCAAGAAGGATTAGCAAAGTAAATAAAACCTAGCATAAAGCTAGAGCAGAAAGAGTCACCTAATACTGGAGATGAAAAAAAATCAGTAACAAGGGCCTAGGCTGGTGGCAACGGTCCAACCAAGTCTATCAGGCCTAAATATCTCAAGGTGTTGTGGTGGTGGCATCAGTCCAACTCAACCAAACAACCCATATAGTCTTAATAAGACAAGAAGTAAGACAAGGGTGGCGGCATCGGTCCGACCCACCTCAAAATCACATCCTACTCCAGCACTAAGTGACTCGGGAAAACCCTTACTAGTAGTTCCATGAACCACCAAGAAGTCAACACTGAACCCTAAACATCTAGAGTAACCCACCTAGGAGACTTAGCTGCCTAGTGGCTGATGGCGTTGGTTAACTAGACGCTCATCTTATCTCGCATAAACACATTAAGCTTGAGTACACAAATCACCACAGTTAATAAAACACTTGATAATTTTATATCATCAGCAGTTATCTTAGGCTAAACTTCTGTATCAAGAGATCTTACACCTACGAAATTTTATATACTTACCAAAGAACTAAGCCCATACTTTGTTTATTCGAGCGACTTAATACGAAGTGAAAGAAAGTAACACAATACTAACTGTATCCAAGTAGTTTGATACTACACACGCACAAGTAGATTGATACAACACATGTACGATTAGTTCACTATCAAAACATATACGCTTAAATTTAGGGGTTTGATGTCGCACATAAGCACGATAATTCGACATTACATGCAAACCGGAGGATTAACACTAGATGGGAAAAAAAGGAACATGAGATTTGGGGGTTTTGTTACAAATCCGATTTCGGAGCAACTACGGGGGGGGGGGGCAATCTATACTATGATATGTAGGAATAACAAAAAAAGAAAAACAAAATAAGGGCAATAAAAATACCGATCTTAATTTCACATATAAGACCAAGAACAACCAACCAATCTCATGGAATCAAGCAACAAAACTAAACATGGAAACATTACTTTGGCAAGTGGATACTTGCCTTGGCTTTGGAAGGAATTCGGCCAACAGAAAATCTTAAGAAAACCTGGAAAAAGAGAACAAAAAATCTGGGAAGAAAAGCTCGATCAAAGCACGAAAAGGAACAAGATCCCTCAACACCCAACCAGAAAAGAGGATGCGAAATGCCAAAATAGTTACCTCGGAATGAAGGTCTTGCCTAAAGGAGTACGGATCCGGCCTCAAACAGGGCTTTCGACCTCTGCTGTGCGGGGAAATGGTCGGTCGGTGAGTCTCCGGTTTCCGCCCTTTTCTGTCTTCCGCTCGGGCGGCGGCAGTCGGCCGCCGGGTTTGGGGAAAAGAATACCTAAACCTAATGAAAACCCTTATATATATAACCTACTAACTACTAAATTAATTTAGTAAAAGTTATAATGGCAGCCAACCCTATAACCCACACATATATATTCAGCACATAATTAGGCATACACCCTTATATAACAGCACGCTATATGCGTAAATCAACATTTATATGCACACTAATACTAATAGTACACTAATATGCATAAATTAACATTGACACGAAATTATATATTAACATTAGCATTAACCATCATAAAATAGTACACACATGTAAATCTACACTTTTAAATATACGATGACCCATACCGCACACACCCATATAAACATGCACATAAATATTTTTATAACGCTTCATACGCACGAGCACGGAGAAGCAACTACTACTAGCTAACCAGCAAACGTCGAAACGATGCGAACACAACGATCAACAAAACTCGCACCGTAGCCAAACACTCAAGCTACGAAAACAACGGCGAAATTGAAAACAACCTCCGACGATCAAACACTCAGGCTAACACCTCCCGAAGCCAAAGCACAAGCATTCCCTGAGAGGCTCAGCCGAGTCTCCAAAACAGACTCCGGCTAGCTGGGGAACCCTGCAAACAGGCTACGACCACTAAGAACACCTAACGAGGTACTCTAACCACGACACGAGCCGGAAATGCGCCAACATAATGCCAAACAAAGATTTAAAAAAATTGTCGAAAAATCGGAGGCGTTACAATTACTGCAGCGGCTTCTGGATATGAACAAAGGCCGACGCAGACCGTAGGCGAATCTTCGCAGGCTGCAACCAATACTGAAGCGGTTTCGAAGGCTTCTCCACCACAAGCCGAGACTGTCAAATCCTTTCAGGTAACTTACTCTCCATCGGGTGAACTGCTCTTAAAAATAGGTGAGACGGAGGAGAAAAGCGTTGAATCTGGCAAGCCGCGTGAATTGTCGGCCACGGTTGACTTAGTCATGGTTGACGACAACGAGCCAGAGAAGACGCTGGAGGCCACGCGATCTTTGGCTGAAAAGAGCAAGCAGACAAAAATGGTAGTCGGCTCCTTAAAACGACAGAGGAAAAGGAGTGAGACCCTTGAAGAAAGGATGAGGAGTAAAGCGCGGAAGATGCAGGCCGGAAATCAGAATGTTTCTATAAAGACCGGAGCGGCTAGTCTTCAACATAGGTCGTGGGAGAAAGAGGTACCCGAGAGTCCGTCCACACCAGATTCTAAACCGAACGAGCCGGAGAATGTATCCGTGGCTAGAGAACGATTAGTGACATTCTCAAGGGCATGGAGACTTTACAGAAGCAGGATAAGTTGTTGATGACCCCATCGGCTTCTGAAGAGGTCGACCGCCCCAATGTCGAAGTCATAGGGGAGAAGCTTGGCGGGCCGACTTCTGCGGTTTCTGAAGGAACAGAAAAATTGAAACTTCGAGAGAGGGTGGAGGAGATGAAGAAGCTGATCACTGGGAAATCGGTGGCGACCACACTTCCTCTTCTGCAAGGTAAACATGGGGAAGTTAAGCGAACTATAAATTTCAACAAGTCGCGATCAAGGAAGAAGGGGGCGAACACAAATTTAAATCCGACGGCCAGCTTTTCCCGGAACACGACTCAACTGAAAAGTCAAGCTAAAGAAGCCGAGCAGTTATGCAAAGAAAATCTAAAGAAGATAGATCCGAAAGATTCAGGCGTCTAGTGTTTACATACCATACCGCAGCCATTGAAGTTGATAAAACCTAAACCGGCGGTCTTATCCTACCGATTTTCTTGTAACAAGGTCGCAATTATCCGGCTGAACATGACTGTGTTTTATCTTATGCAGGTGAACCAAAAGCCGCGATGAAGCCGGGTGACTTGACATCCTTCTTGCCCATGCTGCCGCTGCCTCCGCCAAGTGTTCACGACCAAAAGATGGCCGAGTTCCAGAAGGAGGTCGACACATTGCAGGCAGCTGTGGGGGCGCATGCCGAAGCCCGACAGATTAAGGAGGAGGAACAGCGGGCTACCCAGGAGGCCTCTGAGAAAAAGATCCAAGAGTTGCAGATCACCGCGGAGCAAGAGACCACATGGTTGCAGTCTGTGTTGGAGCAAGAGACCACAAGGTTGCAGTCCATGTTGGAGGCCGCTGAGGGGAAGATAATAGAGATACAGGCCGCCTTAGAGCAGGAGAGGGCAGAGAAACAGGATATGCAAGCGCAGGTGTTGATGGTCGGACGGCTTGAGAGAGAGAGAGAGAGAGGAGAGATTTGCTGCCTTGATCAGGGAAAAGGCCAAGGTCCGTCAGCGGAGGCCGATGGAGATCAGCGGACTGCACTAGCGATTTCAGTGAAGTTACCGGAAATAGGTCGCCCGACTCCTGGTGAGGCTTAAAATCCACCAGAGGTCGCGGCGGTCAAGCTGGACGCAGTTTCTAGCGGGTTAGAAGCTCGGGCTCTTCAAATGATTCCATTTGCCAGAGTGCAGCGCGACACCACGCGGGTTCACCGGTCTCTGCATTCACTTCACCATCTGGTTTGCCGTGTGTATGCTGTGATTGTTCAAATCGGTGACCAGGTCACGCGAATAGGGTGAGAGGGACAGGAGCGCGACAAGCAAGGCTTAGCGACTTGAGTGAGATAAGCCGCGCGAATAATTTGAACATTGTGTTGTAACATATTTTTCTTCTGGATGCTGGACAATCTGGTCGCTTGTGAACAATTATTGTATGTTTATTATTCTGCGAACTGTTTGCGGTTTATACGGTCTGTATTTTATGATCACCATATATGTGCTTTGTTCCTAAAAATCTAAGTACAAGAACTTAGCCACGTGGTCTGGCGAACAGATCGTCGGCTTCACAGTATGATTTTCACATGCTCTTCCATGAAAATATTCCAAGTGAAGGAAATTCGCCGCGCAGACTGATGAACTGTAATACAGTTTGACCGTGGCATTAATCTGTATTCCTTGCAGGTTGAGGTCGTGCGGCTTGATGTCTAGCCATGATTTGACGTTGATTATTGTACCTTCCCTGGATTTCTATAAATAGAGACGATTCCGGCGATTACTGCACAAGAAAAATAAGATGCGGGCTAAATCCAAGTCGATGTGGTCTGACAAGGCTAGCGTGGTGTGGACCGACGCGGCTTCCGCATTTCACTCTGTAGATCACAAGGAATGTCGGCTTACCCAAGCCGAGCTAGATAACTTTGTGGAGAAGTACATGTAGGGTAGGTCGCTAGTCGCGCGGCTTCCACTGCAGGACGAGAGAATCAACACCTCCAACTCCAACCAAATCACCGTACCCATCGTTCATTTTGACCGCGGCCTCCGCTTCTCAGTCCTGATGGAAGTTGTGGTGAACTTTGACCACTATGGCGTTGTGCCCGGACAACTGCCACCAAACTCCATAGCCGCCATTTATAGTTTCATATCATACCTGAGGTTGGAGAGAGTCCGATTCTCCATGAAGCTCTTCCGAGAGTGCTTCTCGGTGCGGTCTATCCCGGTCTCCGGGACAAAGATCTTCCGGGGCCACCTCTACTTTGGCTATGGGGGATTGAAGGTCATCAATCTGGCGAACAAAATCTTGAACTGGTCGGAGAGGTACCTCATCTTTGAGGGAAACCCAGGGCTGCTGCCCGTGAACCTGCAAGTCCGGGACGAGGCCGCCTTCTGGAGCAGCAGGTTGGATGGCATGTAGAAGGACATGTACAACTTATTCAAGGGGGAGCGACTTGACGTGAACCATTACATTCCGCTGTTGCCGTCTTTGGAAGGAATCGAGGTGGAGGACAGTAAGTTCCAAACCGACCGAACTGATTTTGTAGCCGCGCGGCCAACGAACTGACTTCTCGCTTTGTCTTTCCAGCTGTGGTGGCGGTTGCGCTCAACAAACCGCTGATGCCTAGTGGCTTGACTCTTACTCAAAGAGAGAAGCGTGCCAGGCGGGCCAAGCCACAGCGGGCTGAGGAAGAAGAGGTGTCGGCCCCCTCCGACGAGTTCACACTACAAGGGATTGGCAGCGGCCTGAAGGACAACCGCGGCAATCCAACCATGTTGTGGATTCCGGAAGGCGATTCTGTGAAGGTCTCTACCGCCCTCCCCTAATGGGGGAGGGAAAAAGTTAGCCGCCACGCAACCATTGTTGGCTCCGCGCTATACGGCAAGCGCAACTTGAAGGCGCTTCGCAGAGTCCCAGAAGACGACCTACCGCGGTTAGCCGCGCAGATCGGGGCAAGGAGCTTTGTAACGAGCCACTTCATGGGCCTTTCCTACAAGCAGCTAATGAAAGACAAAAGTGGCCTAGAGCGGCAATTAGAAGAGAAATAAGAATAAATAAAATGACTAAAGGGGAGGGAATCAGTAAGTTATAACCTGATACTCGTGCAGTTACAATTATGAAGCCATGTGGTCTAACCTTCTACTTCTTTTGCAGGCAATGTACGACCCGAACAACCCAACCTTCCAAGATAATATCTTCCCGCAGGTCATCCAGGGGATCGATGGAGCACTTAACTGCCTCCGAAACCTTGGCGGCTTAGTAGCCGGATTCACGGACTTTACCTGCGCCGACATATACCCCTCCTTGAAAAAGAAGGTGGCCGTTGTCTATCGAGCGGTCAAAGGTAAAGGTAGGGTCAGTGAAGGTGAAGGCAAAGATGAGGAAGGCAAAGAGGAGGAGAACAGCGAGAAAAGCCGGAGAAAGGGCGCTTCAACCGAGACCGGCGGCCAGGCTTCGGAGACCGCGTAGACTGATCCCGCGGCTTCTGGCAGCTTGGGCGGCTCAATAGCTAGCAGCAGTGGCGACTCTGAATCTCTAGTCGACATCGACGGTGGTGGTGATTCAAGTCACCCTGTGGCTAAAAACCTCAAGCCGGGTGATTAGTGAAATTTTATTTTTAACTTGTATTTTGAATTTTTTGAAAACTGGCGGTATGGTTTTGTAAACCGCGCGGTTAAATTTTTGTAACCCTTTCTGAAATAGAAATGAAAGGAAACTTTACCTTTAATGTGTAGCCTGTTTTATTTTTCAGTTTTTTACTTGCATTAGTTCGCATGGTCTCAGTGTTACTTCCGATTTAATAGATAGTTAATATGTAAACCGGTCTGAGGCCATACTGCGACTTCAATGAAGTTATCCGCAAGAAAGAGAGAAGCTCACGCGGCTTACTTGAAGATACACATTGAACAATAAGCCGCGCGGCTATGATCTTTAACCGCTGAAAGCCTTAATGAAGAAATAGAGTTATCTGCTGGGAAGAGAGAAATTCTCGCTGCTTATTTGAAAATAAACTATGCCCAATAAGCCACGCGGCTAAGAACTTTAGCTGCCGAAAAGACTTAACAATGAAATATACATTTGCAGCTAGGGCGAACTCTGATTTAGATCGCGCTTTCGATGCAAGAGACTTAAGGATAGAGACAAATAATCTGTGGCTTCTGATATGATCATACAAGCGGGTAATCAAAGATACTTAAGCATGCTTAGCCGGCAAATAAGTCGCACGTTGACTAAGTGGAATACCATAAGTCGGCGGACTCAGGCGAAGAATTAATTGACTGAGATAAGTCGGACGGATTCCCGAATATATAAATAATAAACCGGCAGATAGGTATATAGAAGCCGAAAAAGATAAACCAGAAACTGTAACCGCGCGGTCTGCGAACTGAGAATTATAAATTAATCTTTCGATTTGAGAAAGATGGGTTACAGACTTAAGCGACCAAGCGGGCAGGTGCGCACGAAGCCCTTTACTTTCCACGCAGGGTCACGAAAACTGTAAACCACATCACCCAAGTAGTCTTGGAAGACTGATAAATCAAGCTCTGCGGACTAGCTGAAAACCATAATAAAGTCCAATTGAACTGAAATGACCCACCACTTAAGCGACCAAGTGGGCAGGTGCATATAGCATTGCTTTCCTCACAGGGTCACAAAAGTTGTGAGATCAACCCGTTGAAAGCTAGCACCTTTGTCGGAATCTTCTGCAAGAGTTGTAGACTTAGATGACCAAGCAGGCAGGTGCATGTGGCATTGCTTTCCACGCAAGGTCACAAAAGCTGCCCACTCAATAGAAGGGGAAGGATTTATTACCCATTTGCCTGGAGTACAGCCCAAGTTGATCTTCCAGGCAGGTGCACTTAAAGCTCATTATTTTCCTATTAGATCAACCCAGCTGTGGGTCTCCTGCAGGCACTGCTGAGGGTTCCAAAGAGTATTCGAGGGTCACAAACTAAGATGATCTATGGGCAGGTGCGTATATCATTATTTTCCACATGCGATCAACAAAGATGCAACGATATCCCTTAAATTGCATGGTAGAGCTTAACGCCCACCCTGTCCCTCCATAATGTAAAGGTGGGGTCAGGTACTAGCCGGGATCAGAAATTCAGTATCCTGCCACGCTAGAACCTGCAAGCTCCCACTACACGGTGCAAAATCTCCCCGTAACACGTGGTCTTTGTGGTGTTATGCCAATGACAATGGTTCTAGGTAAGGTTTCGGCTGAACTCGGCGATGTCTCTTGGAGTCAGTTATCCCTATTTCTGAAGTTGTTAAGAAAAGGGAATGCTTGAAAAAGTGTTAGTAAGAGGCTTTGAGATATGAGATAGAAACATATTCAATAATGAAACTTTAGGAAATTTGTTGGCAATAAAAACAGACTGACGCATTTGCATTTATTCTCAAGATTGAAGATGAGGGTTTTTTGGCCTATTTATTCCAAGCCGGGGAGGATGTCCAGCATGCCTTTTCCTTTTCAGGCTCCTGAGTGAGATGTAAAAATCCTTTGGATGATGTCACCAAATTTTCCGTGCTTCATCATTCTCTCCACTAGTTGTTTAAGAGCTCTACAATCCATTGTCAAATGACCCCTTCCCTTATGATACTCACAATACTGATCAGATGCTTTGAATTTTTGGTCTAGATGCTGAAAGGATTCTTTAGAATTTGGCTTGTTTCTCATGATAGTCAAAATTACCTCTTCTAGCACGAGAGTACTGATTAGCAAGACAGATTAACTCCTGATATGTTTTTCCTTTCTGAGGGTGGCTTCGAATTTGAATGGTCCTTCCTTTAATCAATCAATTAGAGCAATTGTATACAATTCTAGATAGGCTCCCCCAACTTCAAAAACCTCCTTCTGAAATCGGTCGATGAAATGAGAGAGTGTCTCATTCTCGCGTTGTTTGACTTGGAATAAAGATGACACGTGTTTTTTTACTTTTCACAGAAGCAGAAGTTCTTTGAATTGTCTTTATGTTATTGGCAGGGTAAGCGATGAACTGGGGATCGGGTTTTACAGCCCGCAGTGGGGCTGCGGACTGCACAGGCAAATAGGATGTCGGGCAGTTTTGCGGGCAGGCTTGCAAATAGGCCTGCGGATAGGCTTGCGCTCCACCTTACGGACAAGCAGGCGGTTTAACAGGCAGATATCCACTGCTGGCGCCGAGTTGACAGAGGAGATCGGCGCTGGTGCGGACTGTGTATCTAGCTGCTTAACAATAGCTCCTAAGACATCATAAATCGCTGCGAACTGCAAACCGATAACATGAGAAATTTTGTTAGTTTCTTGAGCTAATCGCACGACGGCTTCCCAAAGGGTATCCTTACTGGGATGAAGGTCAGGTTGAGCGGTCTGAGTGTCTGACATTCTGTGCGCAGAATTAAAAAACAGCTTGATCTGAAGGTCGCGTGTTAACAGCTGATGCACGAAAACAGAAAGGGAGTCGGGTACCACGAGCTAACGGTACGAGCACCAGGTAATAGAAGGGATAAGGCAAATTGCAAGAAGCTATCTACTGAGCAGGCGAGAGAAAGAGAACAGCAGAGCCGTGGACCATGACAACAACAGACTTTGCCCATCGTGGCCTAAATGCCTCTCTTGCGACGAGCTTTCCTTTGATTAATATTGAAGCGGTTACAAGAAGTAGCAAACAGGTAAGCTGGCCGGACAGCAATCCGCAAGGCACTAGACTCGAGACCTTAGCTCGTAACAAGGGAGCTCCTGGATACGAGTCAGTGTGCTTTGGGGAGTGCACCCTCCCCCTATTTATAGGCTTGGGGACTTGCCCAAACGGGCAGCGCTAAAGTTACCGGTTGCCCGGGGTACAGGAGAACCGGTCAGAGGTGAGGGGAAGCAAATGAACAGAAAAGGAGAAAGGAGGGAAGCCGCATGGCCTGGCGGATTCCTCCTTGCGACCTGATGGCCTGGGCCCAGGGCCTTGATGTTGAGCAGGGCTGGTGCTGACGGCGGCCTGATATTGATACCACCCGGCTTCTCTAACAACCATCCGACTTGACGTGTGTGGCGGCTAAAAGGCACAGGCCGCTCGGTCTATGATGACCGGCCGGCTTGACGGGGCTAGAGGCTAGAAGAACCAGGTCGCCCGGTCTTGATGGCGGCGATAACCAGTCGCGAATTCCGGGTTAACATCATCGAACTAAGCTCGAAGAAAATAACACCATTCGTCGAACAAAGCTCGACGAACTATGAACAGAGATTTTGATCTTAACTAGTCAGGAATTTATGCTCGATGAAATAAATATGATTCGTCGAACAGAGGTCAATGAAAGTGGAACAGAGAAAATAATTTCTATTATTCTCTGTGCAGAGATTGATAAAACCACTACCATTCGTCAAACTTAATTCGACGAAATTATCTTAATTCGTCGAACTCAAAATTTCAGAACAGAAATTTTTATTCTCTTCAGAATTATAATCAAACTCAAAATTTTACAAATCATTTTACCCAGTGGTTCATCCCTTCTAGGAAATTTTATCCACTATGTTATAAAAATCAACCTGGGTGTTCTTTTATTTCTAATTATTATAAAAGAAAACCAGGACCCAAGGTAATCTGGGTCCAGAACTTCTAATATCTCTCTTTAGGAAACGACCTATCTTACCACAACGGAACAATGGTATTTGATAGTAGTCAAAAGTTATAGTCTCTGTCAATATAGAGGATACAGTAGTAGCTGTATAGGCGGAGATTGTTTAGAAGGCTACAGCAGTAGGGGGAGATTGTTTATTCTATTTATAAGGGGAAATTGCATGGAAGGATGCAATAATAGCTTTATTTTATTTATTTTATTTCTCAAACCACCCTTGTACATCTACTGAAAAATTTATAATTTAGGCAGATTGTTTTGCTTTGTATTTTTATTATTTTTGTGTAAATAATGTTCACACCCAAATAAGGGGAGATTGTTGGAACCCTAGTTCTGATTTGGGCAAGGATCACTATTAGGATATATTAGATTGACTCAATATGTATAGTCAAGGGTCATAGGATTATTTCCAGGTTTACTCCTTCAAAACAATTCCAGAGAAATTCAGATTTGAAGTTCAAAAATTCAGCTCAAAGAAATTTTCCGAGCTCAGTTCAACGAACTCTGAGCTCATCTCAAAGAAAGCTGTAAAACTCAGTTCAATGATTTTGCAGTTCACAATCTTTGAGCTCAGCTCGACGAACTCCGAGCTGAGCTCAACGAACTCCGAGCTGAGATCAACGAACTCCGAGCCCAGTTTGAAGAAAGCTTTAAAATTCAATTAGTTGATTTCTTTACAGTATGCAGGCAGAATTATTTACACGTGGCCGAATTAATTAAGGCTTAATTAAAGGCGATTACAGCTATCAGATTTAATGTTATATATTCTTATGAATATATCCATTTGGAGGCTGCATTAATTATTGTTTAAATCAGGATTTAATGCTAATTGATTCCCAAAACAATTTCCATTCTCGGGAATGATTCAGCCATTGCAGACAAAGTAAATTCAAATGTTTGAATTATGTTCAGACAATATATAGAGATATATAACTGGGAGGAGAAGATGAAGCAGTGATAGAAAGAAAAAGAAAGACCCAAAAAAGAGTTTCTCCATCAAGCCCTTCTTCTAGGAAATAATATTCATTCTGAGATCAAAGCTTACAATCTCTCTAATACATATTCTTGAAGGAGAACTTTTCATTCAAGGCATACACCCTAAAGAGCAAAGCTACCTCACCTGACTCAACTCAGGGGGAGCTTTCTACTTCAACATCAACATCCACTAGTCTTCTCTCAGATCTTTGACAGAGAAGAACATCATCACTTTCTAGTTTTTCATCTCACTGTGCACATGGTTATAACTCCCTTCAAAAGTTAAACTCTTGGTGGCAGGGCACCTGATCAAAAACCTGTGTGTTGGTTTTTGGGAACCTGATCAAAAGCTTAAATGGGTCACTAGATCTCCCTTGAAAAAATAGATCGTGTGGTGGCAGGGCACCTGATCAAAAACCTGTAATGGATTCCTACTAGGGTGGTAGAAGAGTGGATGTACCCTGGTTATTGGGGAACCACTATAATCGTTGTGTCATCTGGGTTGCTTGCCTTTCCTTCTTTATTTTATGCGTTGTGATTTTCTTTTCCTAATATATACATATATATTTGTAGTGTAAAGTTAAGATCTATCTATTCTTTCAAGGTTAACTAAATCCTACAGTAGTTCATACAAGATGAAATAAATTTAAAACAACTGACTTAGAGATAAATCTCTGAGTCTACCTTGCTGGAATGAGCAGATATCAGTCTAGCCAACTTGTTGTAGAAGGAATGAGTCTTCTTCTACAGGTAACTCCTTTGCTTCACTAGTGAACAACTATCTACTGTTGAAGGCTAACAACCCTTTACACAGCTATCTCCTTGCCGAATAGATGAATCAACAGCCTTGTTCTGGAGAAAACTATCTTGCTGAACTTGAAGAGCTTTAGCTTTCTTTCTTTGCCTTCTGGCTAGCTCTGCTGGACTTTTTCTTTCAAGCTTATTGGAGAAGATGAAGTCCAGCCGCCTCTGGTTTTCTTTATATGTTCTGCGTTTGTTCTTCGTAACCCTAATCCTTTTCTTTTTCCTTTTTATATCTGTTGATTTGAATCAACGATACAATTGAGGAGTGGGCCCAGCCAAGTATTAGTGAGCGCCACCCCCCTCAGAAAAGGACAAACTAGCTTTCGGCGCTTCTGCAGCTTTCTCACAAGGGCTTCATGTAATTTGACTTTGTTGACTTCTTGGTGACGTCAGCAATGGTCATCATGGTGCTACTGTAGCTTTCCCACAATGACTTGAAACACTTTGATCTGATGACTTTTGATGACATCAGCGCGATCATCACCTTCTGGACTTAGAAAAATTACAGAACTTCACTAAGCGTTGAGTGATGTTAAGTCACTCAACACCATCTGTCTTGGCTCTCAACACTTCTGGACTTGGTGAATTTTTACGGCATTGTCTCAGCAGTTCTTTCTCAACTGTCTTAGCAGTTTATTCTTTAACAGCTGAGACTATCTTCTATCTCAGCACTTCCTTCTCAGAAGACTCAATGCTTTCTTCTTCTTAGCTGAGATTGACTCCTATCTCAGCCATTTTCTTCTCAGCGGTCTCAGAGGTTTTTGCTTCACAGCTGAGACTATCTTTTGTCTCAGTGGTTTCTTCTCAGCTGAGACTATCTTCTGTCTCAGCGGTTATGCTAAGACATACTTCTCAACTATCTCAGCTATCTCTGTGGTTTTGCCTTAGTCAATTTGCCTGACTTTAGGTCGATGAATATTGAACTGCGTTTGATGATTGGTGGACTAAGCTCGACGAATTTTGAACCTCAAGCTTCTGAATTTAGCTCAATGAGTGGTGAGCTGAGCTCGACGATCTCTGAGCTGAGCTTGACGAACTATGAGCAGAGCTCGATGAACTGCGAGCTGAGCTCGACAAAATTTGATTCCTGAGTTTAGCTCAAGGAATGATGAGCTGAGCTCGACGATCTGTGGGCTGAGCTTGACGAACTGTGAGCTGAGCTTGACAAAATCTGAGACTCACACTTTGAACTGAGCTTGACAAAATTTGAATTCTCTAGCATATTCTTTTTACTGACCTGTCCAATCATGGACTACCTGCATGCATGAACTCAAGCACACATCAAATACATTATGCTACTTAATAGGATTGGTGATGCCTCTTCAAATCCCGAGGAACATTGTAGGGCACAATTCCCAACAATCTCCCCTTTTTGAAGAAGGCAGAACATACATCCATGCTAAGGTGCATCAACACAAAAAATATCATGATAGGTTTGATGAGACTTTATCATGATAATTAGACATCCCAGTATAAGATATCTCCCCCTAGATGAGATGTCTTAACACTGTGATTGAATGAAAATAATACAGGGGAATTTTCAATCATTGACAAGGTAAACATTATGATTAAGATATTCCTAATCATTAACTAACTTTAGAGAGCTATAATCAAACAGCAGTAGGCTAAACTTGTGATTATAAGATATATATCACAGAATATCATATTTATTAAACATTGTCACATCAATATAATCAGAGGCAACTCAAATTAATTTCATTGATAGAGATTTGAAGTTTCTACACTGTTGATTTACATTACAATTGATAAAATATTTTAAAGAAGCCAGACCCTAAACCCTATATCATCTATTCTTTGATGAGCTTGCATAAGCATCCTTAGTTGCAGTAGTATTCTTCATGTTTTCAGCTTTGTTCTTCTGCATTTTGAAGTAAAGGAATGACTTTGGAATATATCTGGAAGGCATTTTCTTAGGGTTGCTCTTCCTTACCAATTTTTCTTTGAATATTGTTTCCCTTAGGGAATTCCTTTCCAGATGCTTTATCCATTCCTCTGAGGGATATACACTATCAACGTTCTTTAAGACTTGTCCATGACTTACCCAAGCATTTATGATGATGGATTCAGAGGCACCACTTGCTGTTCATAATCTGGATCATCTTTATTCTCAGCTCTCCACTTGGTCAGGAACTCTTCAGCCATCTCAGTTCCTTCCCTTTTTCTTTTGGCAGCAAGTTGTGCATCCTGTGGAACTCAAGCTTGTGCATCCTATGGAACTCAAGCTTGTGCTGGGAAATCTAGATCCTCTAGCCCCTTTTTATCCAATAGGGGCAGATGCAGTGTCACCCTAGTGCCTTGAATTATATTGAATACTTGATCTTTAATAAGTCTTGCTATCTTAGCATTGCTGCTCTCCCCCTTTCTGCCTTCTTCATGGATGGCTATTTATAGTAAGGAGGTGTTGACTTCATTTCTGCTTGATGTAGAATGGAGTATTCTCTCATTATCAGGGAGCAGCTCATTTTCAGAAGTACTACCTGCTTCATAGAGTGGAGAGCAACATTGGTGACATGATGATTTACATGATCTGTTGCACCCCTGATAACCTCATTAATTGTACTCACAAAATTGTTGGCATATCCTATGTTAGTTATAGAGAATTTCTTGCTTGTTTCCATGGATTTCATGAGGGTGGTCAGCTTTATGCCAGTTGTTTCAGCCATATCAAACCAGGTTGTGACCTATTTATTTAAGTGAGAGGTTTATTCTTTACATTTCTTGACTTCACTTAACAATTCATCCCTTAGCTTGACAGCTGAGTGGTCAACATACTCCTTGAGGGTTATTATCTGAGCATCCAACAGTGCTTTGATATGATTTAGGAGTGGCTTATTAGAGATTTGGGTAGTGGATGGTTGTCTTACTGAAGGAGAGACTTCTGTCAGAGCAGGGACCTGTGAAGACTCCCCCTTACTTAAAACACCTATAGAAGGAGCCATTTCCTTAGTTAAAGTTATATTAGCACTATAAGTTTAGAGGGTGTTAGTATTACCTGCAGTGGGTGCAGACTTAACTAATCTGTTGACAACTTTGTCCAAGGTTGTCAAATCCATCTCATTATGCTCCCCCTCAGACTGAGCATCTATCTCTGGGCTGGACTTATCAAGATAAGTATCTAATGACTCATGTGGCTCATGGTTATCTTCTATAGTACGGATATCTTCAATTACTGCAACACCATCAGTGTCAGCAATGTCTGCCTCATCTTTTGCAGCCGCCTCTTCTTCAGTGGCATTCTTTGAAACTTCTCCTGACCTAGGACTGGCATGGATTTTATCAACATGCACAATAGTATCCTGTAGTTGAATGTTTGTTATGGAGAGACTCAGGGTTATGTCTGTCTGCAAACCAACATCAGCAGGGGGGTACTTCATAGCTCAGGTTCAGAGCAGGAGGAACTGTCTACTTCAGCAGCTTGCTGTCTGTTATCCCTTGAGGAGTCCTTTGTTTTTGTAGGATGGCTCTTGGGTAAGATCCTAGTGAATTTATCCAATGTTTTTATGTCCATTCATTTCAGGTAGAGAATCTTTACTCCATGTTCTTGTTTGAATGTGTCAGGGTATGTGTTCACTAGGTATAGAGAAAGAATTTTGCCCATGGTTGGAGTGGGTAGACAGTCTACTAATCTGTAGTAGATGAGAGTAGGCCAAGAGGTCTTTTTATTCAAGATTATCCTGGTCATAACATCAAACATTGAACTGGAAATTGTGTCATGTGATCCAGGTTTGTAGATAAGGGCTTTTCGTACAATATCTACTAGCAGGTTGCCTCTCTGGTTGAAGAATTTGCTCTTAAGAGATCCAGGATTGATATCACTGTATCCACACCACCTGAGTGCATTGTCTCTTTCCGTGACGATGGGTTCTTCTTCTTCGCTAGGGTCGACGGTGGCTATATGAAGGGCTTTGCCTAGTCTCTTAGGGTTTACCTTTATCTTAATATCCTAAATCTTAGATTTAAGAGAGTCTTGAGAGGAGAACACTTTAATGTCGGAGAAGAATTCTACTACCTCCTTTTTAAGAATGGTGGAGGGTTTAGAAAGGGAGTATTCCAAGCCTGTGATTTCAATCATCCTCAACAAAGCCTTAATATTTGGCGATGCATGACTGAATCCACCTCTCATAATTTCATATCCCTCCTGGAGCTCCTTGATCACATTTTACGCCATTGAAACAGTGCGACAGGATGCTGAGAGAGTTCTGGTCTCTAATGCTAGGGTTAAGGCATTTTAAGAGTGCTGTGGCTTTTCGTTTCTTATCGCCTTTATATTTATATAGGAAAACTTTTAATTACTTTATCATTAGGATACCCAATTGAACATTTTTAGCTTAAATTAGTATATTTCGATTTTAACGGGTTGCGTTATGCTTCCTGTTATGAAGCAGGGCATTTAGCACTTCTATTTTACCTCTCATCTTTTCTTCCATTTATTCAATGCTTGTTTAATTTGTGGTATCCCTTACTGACTGGGTGTACAATCTATTTGACACACCCTTAAATTTTTTTTATTAATTTTAAATAAAAGGGGGAGCTATCATACTGATAAACCAGTTTTATTAGCAACCTAATTATGCACTGATTTACCTTGAGGCTTGCTAATAAGTTATTTGAACTTGAGAGTAAGGGCTGCATAATTTAACAGTGCAGATAATTATAAAGAATAATTGAATCAATGTTATCTATTTGGTGTGCTTACTTAGGCTCATCCTAAGCACATCTAACGTAATTTATCAATTAGTAAACTTAGTCTCTATATATAAGAGAGAGAGAGACTTACCTTGAGGCTAGCTTCCTCTAGATTTTTGAGGATGACATACTTGACAACCTCAACCTTAATTTATTGCTTTTCATGGAGCATATTCCTTGAGCAATCATCCTGTAGCAGACATTTGCTTGGAATACCCATTGTCCAAATACCAAGTCTTATCCAGACATGTATTTGGACTATCTTGCAAAGAAAGATTACTTACCCTTAGGAACCAAATGATAATTGGGTCCTAGGTTCTTGTTAGCATCATAAAACATTTGCCCAAATCTCTGCCTGGGCTGAGCAGCTTTCTATCCACTAGTCACATTCAGGTTGTGCCAACAATCAATGGCAAAGTGACCCACTTTCCCACAACACCAACATTTATGAATATTGTACCTTCTCTTTAGAATAACATAGAATTGTTGTCCATGAGAGATGTGAGCAGCACCAGATTTGGTTGGATGAGAATTGCTTGATGGTGCCCCCTTCTTCCTGAGTGAAGGTGCTGAAGAACTAAATACAGTTGGTCCAGGATGGCCAGATGTATTTTTGGAGTCTGCCATCTAGTGGACTCTCTCATTTCCTTAGATAAAGGATATTTGGATCCAAATCTAAAGAACTTACCCTGAGCATTGTGGCTAGAGTGGACAATATCACTCTTTCTGAGATCATGTGTCTTCACCCCACTAGTGGAGCACACATTAGATTGATCCTTCTGGAGTGGTGCAAACTTGACAGTTTTAGAAGGTAAATTCACTTTTTAAAATACTGTCACTTTATCAGGAATATTTGATTTGACTTGATAATTAGTGTGATCAATACCCAGCTTCTCAGAGGTTTGGCAAGTTGCAGTTTTTGGCAACCTACCAAGAGATTGAGAAGGGTTAATTACAATCCCTAATCTCTCAAAAAATTTTTGTTCTAAATATTTAATATGTTTTGATTTTTCTTCTAGAACCATGGACTGACACTCAAGACGTTTCTTGAGTTCAGTCATCTCATGACATTTCTTATCAAACTCAACAGATTTATTGTTATAAAGAGTTTGATAAGGCTTGAGGACTTCAATCTCCCTTGCTTGCATTTTGGCAAGAGTTCTGCTCTTCTTTAGAGCATCTAGGAGCAGTACATACTTGTCAATCAATTGATTGACATCAGTCTCATATTCTAAGCAATCTTTATCACATGATGAAGATGCACCAATTTCTGGACTGCTTTCATAGTCAGAAGAAGATGAAGAAATGGAGAGAGGATGTACCTTGATTGATTCTATGTGTAGCTCATTTCTTTCTTCATTTATTGCCATCAGCTCATGACATTCATAGTCTTCTTCATCCTCCTCATTATCACTATTAGAGTGTGACAGAGGGGCCCTTATTCCTATCCTGTATGCAGGATATTCTTCTTCTTATTTTGGATCTGCACCAATAGATATCAGCCCTATATAGTCTTCTTCCTCATCATCTTTTGATTCTAAGGATGAAGAATCTGTCCAGCTTTTCTCCTTATTAGCCACAAAGGACTTCTCCTTTTTCCTATCCTTGTGGTGATGGTGATGCTTCTTCTTCTTCTCATCCTCTTCCTTACTCCTGACTTGGCAGTCAGCAATGACATGTCCAGCCTTGCTACAAAAATAACTGAAAGTCCACCTAGTGTCAACTATGTTCACCTATGGGGGGGGAATAGGTGACGTGTAGCGTTTTTGCGGAATTTAAGATTGTACCTGCACAATAAAAATAAACAGCACAGCACACAGAATACACAGGCAGTTTATAGTGGTTCCCCGACTTGGGTACATCCACTTTCCCTCCTTCGACCTATCTCCCAACAAGGGACGACTCGGTAACTTCTCAAACAGGATTGAAATCCAATCCTTGCACTATCAGAAGGAACCCTTCCACACGTAGAAGTCAACACTCCCACAAACCGGGTTACACCCAACCCTTACAACACGGAACAAACGTTCCTTTACAACAAAAGTAAATCTAGAATATACACGAGATACAAACTTCGTTTGGAGACTACGGTGTTCCTCTTCGTTCGACGACGTGTTCGTGAAGTCAACGAAGAGTCTACAACCCTAGATCTCTCTTGGAGAGGATCTCCCCGGAACCGGCGGCGGCAATACGAGCGGCGGCTTGGTTCGGGATCGGCGACAACGACGTTGCGCGGCTGCTGTACTTTGAGATCCAAACTTCGTAGCGAAGCAAGCTAGGTCTACCAACGGTCACACTAGGATCAATCGTCTCCATCGATTCGGATGGGGAAGATTTTCCCGATCTACAAATCGAGAGACAATAGATCTCCGGTTAGACACGTGAGACGCTGAGCTTAGCTAAGCTTCTATCGACCGGAGATCTGGATGAAACCACGATCAAGATCGGCGATCTATACTCTCGTGCGGCGACGGAGGCGGCGACAGAAAATCGCGAACTAGGTCAAGTCGCGGCTCAGCTTTGTATATCTTTTTCCGTCGTTTTTCTGTTCAAACATACGCCTGTATATATACTGTAGACACTTTCAATATGACCGTTGTGGGTCCCACAAGTAGAATCCCGAAATCCCGTTCAAAATAGTCCAGCGGCAGAATCCGGTCCAGCAGCATCTCAAGAAATCGCCAAGTAAAATTCGTCGAGAATCATAGGTGATTCTCGACGAATCGGCGAGAATCAGTTAGTGATTCTCGACGATTCGTCCAGAATCACTAGTGATTCTCGACGATTCACTTGTTGATTCTCAACGAATATAACTTTGTATTCAGGATCTGCTCTGCGATGGGTTCGGCGAGAATCGTTAGTGATTCTCGCCGAATCTTACTTGGCACCGTTTTGAGGTAGCCGGAAAGAGTCGGCGAGAATCACTAATGATTCTCGACGATTCGGCGAGAATCACTTGGTGATTCTCGTCGAATTACACTTAGACGAATTTTTGTCTTTCCACCCAAGAGCTGCTCCTTAACCCATCCTTGATCCTTGTCTTCTCTTGCATAAGCACGGCCCTGTACTTGAAAGTAAGTGCACTCCAATAGAGAGAGTACACGTAGGCCAACAGACTGATCTGCTCAACGAGGGATTACGTCGTGCAGACCCGTGTATATTGACCTACTGCACCCTGACATTGGTGTGCACTTAGCGTGGAATAACTGCAAGTACAACTTGAGAAGTTTCATCAAATACATTGTGAATTCATCTTAGCTTGACAGGTGGCTTCCTCAAATCCAGGTGATTGTGGATACAATACCCAACAATCTCCCCCTATTTGACGAAGCCAAAACCCTACTAGCTAAGATGAATAACACCAATCAAATAATAAAAACAGCATACAGAAGTTAAACATGCAACACAAGAGAATATAAGCAACCAGATCAGGACTTGAGTCATTCACAAATTCAAATATATATACCAATATATATATATATATACACATATAATCTCAGAATTGTTCATATAATAACAATAAGCATTAAATGTTCTTAAGAGAAAATGACAAGCTATAAATTGTTGACTATATTTCCTTAGCTAAGTCATCCTTGATTTTTTGCGCCAAGTACTTCTTCCTTTGCCTCTTCATATACTCTTTAGGCTTCGGATAATATCTGGGAGGAGGAACTTTATCTGCATCCGTGTTGTTTCTGAAGAAGATGTTTCGTTTTGCTTCATACGTCTTGTGCATTTCCCACTCATACTGGCTGTATACTTCGTTTTGATTGAGTTCTCCTTTTTCTTGTAGCCAGAAGGTGTCCAAGATGATGTTCTTTGAAACTGGACTCCACTTTTCGTTTCGTACTTCCTCCTCACTCATTCTGATTCTTTTCTCAGCTAGTGTCTCCTTGGAGGTCCCTTCTTGAGCTTTTCTCTTCCCCCTGGCTTTTGCTAGGGCCTCTTGGTCAAACATGCTCCTTAGTTTAGCTTTGGAAATAGCCCTAGCATCAGCTTCACTTATGGGAACATCTGCAGCACTTGCACTTATTCCCTCAGCAGCACTTACTCCCTCAGCGGTCATAGAAGTCTCAGGAGCATGAGTATCCACAGGATTTTCAGGCAAGGCGACGCCTAATGCCTGGTGGAGCATCCACCAGCTACTGTCATAGACGTATTTGTTTGACTGTTCGAAGTTTTTGATCATGACTTCTCGGAGCTCAGCCATCTTAGCTATGTATTCCTTCTCCCCCTTTTTGGCTTCGACAGCGATGAAGTTTGCATAGGAGTGCAGGGAGTCATCAATATGCTTGGTGGTCCGGGAGAATTCAGTGACCAAGGCCTGCTGATTGGCGTTGAGAGTGACCATATTACCGTCAAACTTTTGAATGTTGTTCGCTACAACATGAGCATTCTGATTTACTACAGCAAGAGTATCGGTGTTCTTTTTCAATCCGGCCATAAGAAGTGTGACAGCTTGGTCGGCCTCGGTATACTTTTCTTCAAATTTCTTGTCCATCACGTCAAGTTTATGATTGATCTCCACCATATTCTTGAGCATGAGATTTTCAGATGTCTTAATCCTTTTCAGCAGTTTATTCTGAGCTTTATCAAAGGAGGCTTTAAGTTCATTCACTATGCCCTGAATGACATTTACAGTGTGAGTGGCTAGCTCATCTCGTAATGGAAGAGCCGGAGGCACTTCTTGGCCTTGCTCTTCAGCAGACGCATCTGTAGAGCTGGATACAAGCACAGTCTCTAATGGGGGAATGCTGGCGGCCTCTGTAGATTTTTCTGACTCCCCCTCCACTCGTGCACCAATGTTTTCAGGAACGATTTCAGGTGCGTGCTTGTCAGATGGAGGTTCAATGAGATCCGGAGCCTCCAATGCGTCATGTCCCTCATTTCTGTCTTCCTCTCCGTCATCATCCATGAAATCATCTTCATCAGCAGCCTCTTCCAACTCTTTGTCAGCTGTCTCCTGTACAGTAGCTTCGGCTCCTTGATCGTTCCGGTTCAGGGCCTCCTCATGCTCCAGCACAGTTTCACTTTCTTCTTGTATTTCGGCCACAGCATCCCTGGCCACCTGGGAGATGTCAGATACTATATCAGCATGAGTGGGTAGAGTCTCCCCCTCAATTCCTGCAGTCAAAGTATCAGGAATTTCACTGGGGGTTACTGCTGGAGATACTTCCTGTTGGTCTTCCATGGCAGCCTGCCCAATTCGCCTCTCCCATCTGTCAAAAACACTTGCGTCCATTTTCTTCAGGTAGTGTAGAGGAACACATGTACTCATGTCAAACTTGTCTCCATTCAGCTGATTGAGATATAGACTTATGATTCGGCCAAAGCTCGGAGATCTCAGGGTGTCCTTTATTTTCTCAAACAGCAATGACCCCCAGTTGAATCTTCTTCGGCAGACAATAGCCACCAGGATCTTGAACATATCCGCAGAGATATGGTCATGAGATCCTGGCTTGCAGATGAGTACCTTTCCAATTATGTCAGACAGAAGCTTCCCTTGTTCATTCATATCCTTGCGCTTGATCGACCGAGTTCCTCGTGGGAGACCGCAGAATAAGAGAGTCCTGGCCTTGTCTTCGTCCTCAAGATAGTCCTCGTGCTCCGAGCTAGAGAGCTGCAGGAAGCGGGTCAGCTTGCTGGCAGACATCTTGACCTTTGCCCCAGCCACCTTGCTTTTGATTAGAGAGTCGCCATTCCGGAGTCTTGCGGTAGCGAAGAACTCCAGCACCTCTTTGTCCAAGACTTTGCACGGGTGCTCCAGGACGAATGATAGCCCAGCCTCTTCCAGCATCAGAATGATGTTTCTGAATTCATCAGAGGCGTGAGAGAACCCAGTTCGAACTAGCTCGCAACCAGTGACCAACCCAGCAGTTGTCCTTGGAGCCATTGCAGATCTAGGGAGAGAAGCCCTATTCTACGCTTAATCAAAAATCAAAAAGGAAGCGACACTAGCGATCAAGTCCAAGTAAGGGTGAGGGAGGGTTACCTAAAGGTGTAGACGGTGGGTTAGTGCGATGAAGACGAGGGACACCGGATGATTGTACGCGGAGAAACTCCTGGAGGCAAGAATTGAAGCCGGAAGAGCGTCTAAGAGCAAGGTGAGCATCCTGCAGGAAACTTGCGGTGAGAAGCGATGAAAGGGGAAGATGATACGGGGAGATTCCAGCGGGATTCGGCGGGAAACCTGCGATGGAGACCGGTTCTGCGAGAGTCTTGCGGGAGTCGGCGAGTTGCCCTTCCGGTGAGTTTCCCCTGCGGCAAAGGAGAGAGTCCCCTGCGGAGAGAGGAGGCGAGATTCGGCGAGCTTCCGCGAGTCGGTGGGAATGGGAAGAGATGGCGGTAGAAATCTTGCGGAATTTGGCGTGATTCCTGCGAAGTTTGACGGGATTCGTAGAGTTTGCTCCTTCGGCGGGATTCTTATGGTAGGTGAAGGGTCGGCGGGATTCTAATATACATAAAGATGAGTTCGGCGGGAGACCACGTGAGATAAACGGGATTTAGAATGAATTTAACGGGTTTCCGGCTTTTCCATATATTTCTTGATGACAATCTTCGCTAGTTTTTAGTGAACAGATGGAAAATTCATTATTTCTTTCAGGGTTTCTACAACGAGTGATGAATATCTTTTAAGTTTCCTCAAAGGCTAGTAAATACGCTTTGCATATGCTACAGGTCCTTTATTTAAATCTGTACATTTGCAATCATAAAATCAATTCCTAGTTCATGAAGGGAACACGAAAAGAAGAGGTTAGAACAATAACCAGGATCCCTAAATAAGCTTTTCAAGGCCAATGTAATAAGGACTTTTTCCTCCATGTTATTAGATGATTCAAGGATAACTAGAGAGTGATCAAGAAAACACTGACTTGCAATCACCCTCATACCAGTTGACATTCCTTAGATGTACTTACATACAAGTGAAGTATACGTATAAATATGTATATGTATATATATATATATATATATATATATATATATATATAATTGTGGATACCCTTTGACTCAAGTCCTGGAACTGAGCAAACGTACCTGGGATTATGAGAGTTATCATTTAGTCTCTCTGACTATAACATACCAGGTGCTCGATGTTAGAATGCTCATATAGATATCACTTCTGTTATTCCAGATGCATGTTCCAATTCAGTCTTGGAACACCTACTGTCTAGTTCCCCTCATATTTACGGGAACCTAGACTACCCTGCAAGAAAGAATTACCTTACCTTAGGAACCCAAATCATATTGGGTCCTAGGTTCCTGTTAGCATAAGCACTTGACTGCCTTCCTTCAGAAAACCTGTCAGGAAGGCTACCTCTGCGCAGAAAATGTGGATAGGTCCATGCCTTTGGCACAGAGGGGTTGTGCCAACAGTCGATGGCAAAGTGTCCCACTTTGCCACAGCACCAACACGGGTGAATGTTGTATCGCCGTTTCTGACCTGATCTAATGACTGAGGTAGTCACGGTCCTAGGTCTAAACGGGATAGGGCATGATCTTCACACAAAATGTTCTCTTCCACCGTGATACGTGGAAGGGTGGAAGGAATGCATGTTGCGAGCGTCATGAGGCCGGGGAGGTGGTGTCTTCCTTTCAGGCATCCCCCTTCCGGAGGCCCCATAAAAACTTACACCATGACTTCTAACCTCCCTATCCTGTGTCCTCGGGTGGTGAGAGGTCTTCTGTGAGCTGGGACATGCAGATTCACACTGAGTTAGGGCAGTGGCAGTGAACACAAAGGGCTTAGAAGGAGCCTTAGGTATTCTCTCATGGGTGGCCACGACGGCCCTTGCACTACGGGTGTCTCCACATGATGACAGATCACCCTTGCAGTGACCACGATTGTTCTTGTGGTCATACCTGAAGGCATGATGAGTTGCCTTCCTGCTTGGAGTGGGGGGTCGGAATACTGTTTCCCCATTTCTCCACGAATTGATAATCCGGGAGATCCACCCAGTTTCTTGCTTTCTCTTTATAGAATCAACCTTAGAAAAGTTTGATACTATTCTTTTCTCATTCTCTAGACTACTCTCTAGAGCAGAGATTTTAGAGTCCTTGACCTTGTTGGATGCCAATTGGAGAACCAATAAGATCTTCAGTCGAGCAATCTCTTGAGCTTGCTCCTCAGCAAGTAGGTTGCTTGTCTGAAGGGCTCTCTTCAAGGAATCAGCATTTTCTGAAGGAAGTCAGTTCTTGTCTTCAGAAACTTCAAGAGATACGGGGCAGGATGAAGACGTTACCTGCTCTTCAGTGATATTGTCACTAGAGCCAGTGACCATTGTGTCATCCTCATCAGAGCTGCTTTCCTCACTGGCCTCTTCAGTCTCTGACACGGACACTAGAGCTCTGATGCTATCCGAGAGATCCTTGCCTTCATCTTCAGAAACGAGGACCCCCATATAGGCTTCATCCTCTGATTGACAGCAGATTCCAGCATTCTCTGACCCCCCCATCAGCTCTGAGATCATCATCCAAAGAGATTTAGCCGTCCTAAATTTTTCCAATCTAGAGCGAGAAGCTCCAGACCAGATATCCATGATAATTTGACGAATCCTCTTATCCAAATTAAAGAATGAAAGTTCCATTTCCGACATCTCAGCAATGCACTTGGGCACTTGAATTCCAGAGTCGGAGGTCTTCATAGGAATAAAAGGACCCTCTTCCAGGATGAAAGATGCACGAGGATCGATGGCATCCAAGTGATACGACACTCTCATCCTCCAGACGGGATAAAACTCCTTTGTACATGCGGGGAGTCTGAGTGGCGATATCTCATAATCCAGCTCCATGCTTCTGACACTGGTGGCAGGATACTACTCAAGGTGTAAACCTTTTTGATGAGTAACCTGGCTCTGATACCACTTGAAAGTCCACCTAGTGTCAACTATGTTCACCTATGGGGGGGGAATAGGTGACGTGCAGCGTTTTTGCGGAATTTAAGATTGTACCTGCACAATAAAAATAAACAGCACAGCACACAGAATACACAGGCAATTTATAGTGGTTCCCCGACTTGGGTACATCCACTTTCCCCCCTTCGACCTATCTCCCAACAAGGGACGACTCAGTCACTTCTCCAACAGGATTGAAATCCAATCCTTGCACTATTGGAAGGAACCCTTCCACACGTAGGAGTCAACACTCCCACAAACCGGGTTGCACCCAACCCTTACAACACGGAACAAACGTTCCTTTACAACAAAAGTAAATCTAGAATGTACACGAGATACAAACTTCGTTTGGAGACTACGGTGTTCCTCTTCGTTCGACGATGTGTTCGTGAAGTCAACGAAGAGTCTACAACCCTAGATCTCTCTTGGAGAGGATCTCCCCGGAACCGACGGCGGTAATACGAGCGGCGCCTTGGTTCGGGATCGGCGACAATGATGGTGCGCGGCTGCTGTACTTTGAGATCCAAACTTCGTAGCGAAGCAAGCTAGGTCTACCAACGGTCACACTAGGATCAATCGTCTCGATCGATTCGGATGGGGAAGATTTTCCCGATCTACAAATTGAGAGACAAGAGATCTCCGGTTAGACACGTGAGACGCTGAGCTTAGCTAAGCTTCTATCGACCGGAGATCTGGATGAAACCACGATCAAGATCGGCGATCTATACTCTCGTGCGGCGACGGAGGCGGCGGCGGAAAATCGCGAACTAGGTCAAGTCGCGGCTCAGCTTTGTATATCTTTTTCCGTCATTTTTCTGTTCAAACATACGCCTGTATATATACTGTAGACACTTTCAATATGACCGTTGTGGGTCCCACAAGTAGAATCCTGAAATCCGGTTCAAAATAGTCCAGCGGCAGAATCCGGTACAGCAGCATCTCAAGAAATCGCCAAGTAAAATTCGTCGAGAATCATAGGTGATTCTCGACGAATCGGCGAGAATCAGTTAGTGATTCTCGACGATTCGTCGAGAATCACTAGTGATTCTCGACGATTCACTTGTTGATTCTCAACGAATATAACTTTGTATTCAGGATCTGCTCTGCGATGGGTTCGGCGAGAATCGTTAGTGATTCTCGCCGAATCTTACTTCGCACCGTTTTGAGGTAGCCGGAAAGAGTCGGCGAGAATCACTAGTGATTCTCGACGATTCGGCGAGAATCACTAGTGATTCTCGACGATTCGGCGAGAATCACTAGTGATTCTCGCCGAATCGGCGAGAATCACTTAGTGATTCTCGTCGAATTACACTTAGACGAATTTTCGTCTTTCCACCCAAGAGCTGCTCCTTGACCCATCCTTGCTCCTTGTCTTCTCTTGCATAAGCACGGCCCTGTACTTGAAAGTAAGTGCACTCCAATAGAGAGAGTACACGTAGGCCAACACACTGATCTGCTCAACGAGGGATTACGTCATGCAGACCCGTGTATATTGACCTACTGCACCATGACATTGGTGTGCACTTAGCGTGGAATAACTGCAAGTACAACTTGAGAAGTTTCATCAAATACATTGTGAATTCATCTTAGCTTGACATGTGGCTTCCTCAAATCCAGGTGATTGTGGATACAATACCCAACAATAACCGATGACTTTAGATGAAATTTATTACTAGATTTAGTGTCATACCTGTCCTTCTTGGAGGACCTCCTGTGATGAGATGATGATGAGGGTCTGTTCTCCCAGTGCTTATTCTTCATGACCGTTTGAAGTTTCCTGAAGAAGGTTACAAAATCTTCATCAGACATGTCGTTGTCTGAGGAACTGGTCTTAGACAGTTCTGAGCTTGTCTCAGCTTCTCTCCTTGGCGGAGAAGGAGTCTTTTTTGTGCTTCTTCATGGGGCTTCTGCCTTGAGGGCCACAGTCTTAACTTTGGTCTTGGATTGACTTTCCTTTTCTCCTTATTATCTAGCAGCCTACTGCATTTCATAGGACAGTAGCTTTCCAAAGAGTGTTGGTGTAGGAGTGTCTGCCAGCTTAACCATTTCCCTAATGACGCATATCTTGGTCTCCCAATCTCTAGTGAGGGATCTAAGGAACTTGTCATTCAGCTCATAGTTTCTGAAGACCCTAACATAGGTTCTTAGTTCATTAACTATCCTAAATAACCTTTCAGAACAGTCAGCTACTTTTTCAGATTTGCTTTGCCTGAAATCCTAATACTCTTGATTGAGCATGAATTTCCTATCCTCTCTAACTTCCTTAGAGCCTTCCATGAAGACCACAATGGTGTCCCACATTTCCTTAGAGGTCTTGCAGTGTACAAGACTTTGGAAGGTTAAGTCATCAATGGCACTGGCTATAATATTTTGTGCTCTTTTATCCATGGTGGATAAAATCACCTCTTCTCAGTCCATCTCTGTATATGCCTTAGGCACTCTAACAGTTGGATCTATGGTGGAAGACTTTGTGGGGATAAAGGGACCTTCCACTACTATTACATAGATCCTAGGATCAGATGCTTCCATAAATAATCTGACTCTTTACTTCGAGAGACCAAATCCTTCCTTCCTGTAGATTGGTAGCTTCATGGCCCCTAGCTCCATATAGTTCATTCCTGACCACATAATTATATCTTCTAGCTAAACTTGGAGGTATAATCAGATTGTTAGATTCTTTTTGAGGAACCTCCCTCTGATACCACTTGAAAGTTATTTACTTAAGGTTAGCTAATCACCTAGCGGGGGGGTGAATAAGTCTTTGAAATTTATTAAGTTTTATGCAGTTTTCTTCATATGTGAACTAGAGCTTGTCCTTAGATCCTGTAATATGAAAGAAAACAAACAACACAACCAAGGACACCATTATTTTTAGTGGTTCCCCAATTGGCTACATCCACTTTCCCTCCCACATATGCAACTGATTTGTTGGACTAGGCACAAACTCAACCAATATGCTCCTAGAAGCTTACACCTCAGGCCCTCAGCCTTACACACAAATTCTTTTTAGAATCCAAACTCAGAACCACAAGGTTTCCTACCTCAGAGCCTTGCAGAGCTCCTACAGCTCAGTTGTCCACTGACCACCAACCTCAGCCTTATTTCTAAGGTCTACAGCTCAGGTTTCTCAACCCTACAACTTTAGGCACACCGCCCTACTCTCAGAGTGTTGCAGCACTCTTACAACTCAGTACCCTTCCAGGTACCTACCTTAGTGCCCTTCTAGTCACCTACAGCTCAGCCTCCTCCAAGGCCTACAACTCAGTGACACACTTGTCACCTACAGTTCAGTGACTCACCAGTCACATACCTCAGCCTTATCACTAAGGCCTACTACTTAGGCTGGGAGGACAGCTCTACTCTCAGATCCACACTTGGATTCTATCTCAGTACCCCAGCAGGGCACCTACCTTAGTGACTAATTAGTCACCTATAGCTCAGGCCAAGAGGGCCTACAACTCAGATTCAGGTTAACTGAATCCTACAATAGTTCATACAAGATGAAATAAATTTAAAACAACTGCCTCAGAGATAAATCTCTGAGTCTACCTTACTGGACTGAGCAGATATTAATCCAGCCCACTTGCTGTAGAAGGAATGAGTCTTCTTCTATAACTAACTCATTTGCTGCACTGGTGAACAACTATATGCTGTTGAAGGCTAACAATCCTTCACACAGCTATCTCGTTGCTGAATAGATGAATCAGCTGCATTGTTTTGGAGAGAACTATCATGTCAAAGTTGAAGAGCTTCAGCTTTCTTTCTTTGCCTTCTGGATAACTCCGCTGGACTTTTGCTTTCAAGCTTATTGGAGAAGATGAAGTCCAGCTGCCACTAGTTTTCTTTGTATGTTCTGCGTTTGTTTTCCCTAACCCTAATCCTTTTGTTTTTCCTTTTTATATCTATTGATTTGAATCAATGACACGATTGAGGAGTGGTCCAAGGCAAGGATTGGTGAGCGCCACCTTGCTCAAAAAAGGACAAACCAGCTTTCTGCGTTACTGCAACTTTCCTGCAACGGCTTCATGTATTTTGACTTTGTTGACTTCTTGGAGATGTCAGCAGTGGTCATCCTGGTGCTACTATAGCTTTCCCGCAATGACTTGAAACACTTTGACCTATTTACTTTTGATGACGTCAGCAACAGTCATCACCTTCTGGACTTAAAAAAATTACAGAACTTCATTAAGCATTGAGTGATGTTAAGTCACTCAACACCATATGTCGTGGTCTCAATGCTCCTAGACTTTGTGAATTTTCACCGGCATTGTCTTATCGGTTCTTTCTCAAGTGTCTCTGCGATTTATTCTTTAACAGCTGAGACTATCTTTTATCTCATCGCTTCCTTCTCAGCGGTCTCAACGCTTTCTTCTTCTCAGCTGAGATTGACTCCTGTCTCAATAGTTTTCTTCTCAATGGTCACAGCGGTTTTTGCTTCGCAGCTGAGACTATCTTCTGTCTCAGTGGTTTCTTCTCAGCAGTCTCAGCGCTTTCTTCTTCTCAGCTGAGACTATCTTCTTTCTCAGCAGTTTTGTCTCAGTGGTTATGCAGAGACATGCTTCTCAGCTGTCTCAGCTGTCTCAGCGGTTTTGCCTTAGTCAATTTATCTGACTTTCGATCGATAATTGTTGAACTGCGTTCGACGATTGGTGGGCTGAGCGCGATGAATTCTGAACCTCAAGCTTCTTAATTTAGCTCAATGAGTGGTGATCTGAGCATGACAAACTACGAGCAGAGCTCAACGAAATTTTAATCCTAAGTTCCTGAGTTTAGCTCAAGGAATGGTGAGCTGAGCTCGACTATCTGTGAGCTGAGCTCGACGAACTGCGATTTGAGCTCAATGAAATTTGAGACTGATGAATCGTAAATATACCTATATTTATGAACAATAAATAAGTTGTTTTAGTTTATTTTTGTTATTTTGTATACTTTCCTTTAATAAATTACTTCTTTTTGGTAAAAATTATTCTAACTTAAGTTATTTTTGTTTTCAGAATTTTTCAGGAAAAGTTGCAAAAAAAGTCAAGGTCACGCCCGTGTACTGTTGGTCACGCCTGTGACCAGGGCGTGATACCTCAATCCCGTTAATTCAGCCGCAAAAGTGAAGAAAAAAGCTTGACACGGCAGGCCACATGCCCGTGTCATTCGACACGGCCCGTGACCCTAACCCATTCCATGCGCGCTCGACATTTTTAGCTCGACATTCGTCGACAAGCCTGACACGCCCGTGTTAGCCAACCCGACACGCCCGTGTCACTTGCTCTTGACATTTTTCGCTCGACATTTTCCGCTCGACGAATGTCGACACCTCCCCGACACGCCCGTGTGAAGATGCGACACGGGTGTTTACTCCTCCACCTAGCCGACAAGACCGTACCGGCGACTTTCGACGCAACCCGCGCCCGGTTCTACCTCCCCGACACGCCCACCGTCAAGCCCGTGACCTGTGACGTGACAGACACATGACCGATACATGTCCAGCTCGAAGTCAACTAAGCCGTCAGATCACCGGATCGAATCGATGAATAGTGCTGACACGCCCCCTGACACACCCGTGTCAGAGGGCGTGTCCCGTGAAATTTTCTGTCTATAAATTCCAGCCTTCTGCTTGTAATCTTGTTCCACTTTTTGGGCCATTTTGTATAGGTGTTATGCTACTGAAATGAATTCCAAATGCTATGTAAGGGAATTTCTCCCCCTCCTATATTTTCTTAGTTTTATAATCTCCTACTTTGCTTAATAAAATTTGTAGATTTTCTCTCTTTCTATGAATTTGTATTTCATCTATGTGGCCACTCTAATACAATCTTATTTATGCTTTGTTTTAACTTTATTTTTTGTCTTTCAAAATGCGTGTGTGAGTGTATGAGTATAGTTTTACTTCTATGTTTTAATTATGTTTTTCATTAGCTTTTATTAGACTTAGGTTTTTTATAGTTTCTATTCATTCCTATAAACCCGTAAAAATATTTTTAAAGTGATTTTCATTTTTTTGCTAACTTAGATTTTCTTGTTTAGATTGTAAAACTTTTTGGTTCTTTTTATTTTTTTTTCACTTTTTATGCGCTTTTACGGAGTTATAGGAATGATTAAATAGTTGTTTTAATTTTTCGAGCATTTCAATTTTCATTTAAAACTTTTGTCCGTTTAATTTTTTCTTCTTCTTTTTATTCATTTCTGCCGCATTCTAGCGGTAGAAATGTAATTGTTTTAATTTTCCAAGCACTTCCATTTTTGAGTTTATTTGCAAAACTTTTTGCTCGTTTAATTTTTATTTTAGCTTTTTATGCATTTCTATCGCATTCTAGCGGTAGAAATGTAGTTATTTTAATTTTTCTGTAACTTAGGTTTTTGCAATTTTTTTATGTGTGTGCATTTATTTCCGCCTACTCATTAAGAGTTAAATGGCGCAGTTTTTTTCCTTTTCCCTTCAAGTAGAGTGAGTGAGTGTGTTTAAATTTTCTGCAGTGTGTGTGCGTTTTCAGTTCAGTAGAGTGAGTTGTGTTTTTATTTTATGTCGAGTCTGTACGTGAGTTTTACTTTCTGTAGAGTGCGTGCGTGCATTGCATTTATTTCCTCCTACTCGTTTGAGTGGGACTCGCTTTCATTTCTCCCGCCCACGCATTTGCGTCGGGACTCGCACTTTATTGCTTTCATTTCAGTCCTACTCGTTTGAGTAGGACTTGCAATTTTCTGCTTTCCTTTACAGCTTTCCTTTACTGCTTTCTTTATCGCTTTCATTTGCTATTTTATTTATTGCATTCACCGCCTGCCATCCCCATTCCGATGAGTGGCTAACAGTTCTTAGCACTCAGTATCAAAGAGTATTGTGACAAATAAAATAGCTTTAAATAATTAAAGGTCCTTATTTTCTAATTAATTAAAATTACTTGAGGTTTGCCTAGGGTTTACGATGCGTAGGATCACATATCGATGTGTGGGCCCTATTTCCATAGTCCTTACGCTAGCTAGCCGAGAGGTCGTGCGTATGGACCGATTGCCCCTTGGTAAAGAGAGTTCTGTACTAACCCTCGAGAGAGGAGGCGCGCCAACTCTACCGGATTGGGTTCCCCACCCAATAGCGTGGTTCTTAGCGTAATGCGGGCGTTAAGAGGAATCATTTGTCGGATGAGAGCCCAGTCGAATAGTCTTAGCATTCAGGTGAGCGGTATCCCTATAGCTAGGTGAGCTCATTTTAGTGGAACCTCCACGGCCAAGTCTCCGCCTTAATTGACTTGAAATTTAGGATCTCTTTTTATTAAAAGTTTATTTTAGTTTAAATTCTATTCGATACCGTTGCGCTAAGCTTTTCATCGGATCCACCTTTATTACTTTCTCTTTTATGCTTTCATTTTCTGTCAGTTTTATTATATATAAAATACCCGATAAGTAATTATCGGTAAAATAATAGTCCAATCCAGGGAAGAGTAGAAATAATTGAACCGACCCCGAGAACAATACGACCTCGATATTCCACCCCGGAATATCCTGTACTACACGCGATAGGTGCACTTGCCTCCTTTCGTTAAAACTCGATCTAAACTGTTTTATATCCAAATAAATAAATCCGCGCGTCCTGTTTTCTAAATAAAAACCACATCCACCTTTTTCCTTAAATAAACAGCCCGGGGGGCTGCGGGAGTTCTCACCAATTTTTGGAGTTTTAACCGCATCAAGTTTTCGAACCCGATGCGAAAATATCAATCAAGTTTTTGCCGCCGTTGCCGGGGACTCCATGCAAAATCGTCAATCAAGTTTTTGGCTCTATTGCCGGGGATTTTTGTCTCATTATTTTGAACCCTGGAAATATATTAATTTTACCTTTATCTATATATCTATAACAAAAATTTAAAATGGCCAACAAAAAATAACACTAATAATAATAATAATCATAATACTAATAATAATAATATAATACTAAAAAACATAAAGAAAATGAAATGGAAAATTTGTTTTGAGTTTATTTTATACTTATATTTTCATATATATTTATCTATAAAAAAACCAAAAATGAAATAGCGCTGTTTCCAAAAAAATTTAAAAAAAAACCATAAAACTAAAAAAACTGAAAACCTTCTAAAAAACCAAAACAAATCTAAAATATGAAAAAAAACTTAACAAGAAAAATTTTGCATTATTTTTTTATGAAAAAAAAAAACAAAAACCATATACCAACAAACTTAAAAAAAAGAAAACCTCAAAAAAAACAAAAAATTTTCATTTTTATGAAAAAACCAAACAAAAAAACAACTAAACACTAAAAAACCACAAAACAAAAAAAACACAACAAAACCTACCTAAAATACAACTAAAAAATACAAAACCCACTTAACAACACCAAAAAACATATATAATAATTTTATTTTAAAAATATATATATTTTGTTTAACTTAATTTATTTTAACTTGTTATTTTATTTTAATTTATTTTATTTTGTTTCGGCGCACTTCGCTCTTGTGCGCTCTAGGGGACCGCATATCTGTCGCGCACTTGTAGCTAAGGCCTTAGCTACCTTCGAGACAACCACGCACTTGCCCCCCTACCGCCCACAACCTTTTGGCCGAATTTATCATTTTTTGTTTTTATGTTATAGTTTTTCTATTTTTTCCTTTTTTATTAATAATGCAGGGTTTTAACCCGAGCCTCCTAGATCTAATCTTAGGGAAGCTTCTACCCTCCCTTTTCATTTTGTACATATTATTCTGTATATTATTCATTCCGCATACTTAGATTGTAATATTGAGAACAATGTTGGGTTTAAGTATAGGGGTGTTTTCCTATTCTGCATTTTTTTAATCTGAACTCATAAAAAATAAAAAAAATTGCAAAACTTAAAACCTAAAAAAAAATATTCTTTTTTTTATATAATCAAAAAACTCAATAAAAAAATCATAAAACACAAAAAAATCACAAAAAAACTTATAAAACAAAAATTCAAAAAAAAAAATCTTTTCCTTTGTAAATAGTTTTTGTAAAAAAAATTCTCTCTTTCCCCATTATCTTCTTTGTAATTAACACGAATTTTTTTTGAGAAAAACTACAATTTTTATTAATACTAAAAGATTATTACAAAGCTAAAATGAAAATAAGAGAGAGAGAGAGGGGGAGAAAATCCCTTACATAGCATTTGGAATCCATCTAGGCAGCATAACACCTTAGCAAAATTTTCCTTTTTTTATATAATCAAAAAACTCAAAAACAAATCATAAAACACAAAAAAATCACAAAAAAACTTATAAAACAAAAATTCAAAAGACAAACTGAATTTTCTTTGTAAATAATTTTTGTAAAAAAATAATAATCTTTCTCTTCCCCCCCCCCCCCCATCTTCTTATTTGTAAAAGCTCGCTTTTTAGCAAACCCCGCGGCGTTCGACTCATCGAACCAACCACTAAATAAGAGTTTGTTCGCGGGTCATCGAGTTTTTACTTTGTACCTTTTTTTGTAAAACTCTCCCCCCCCCCTCTTTTTTTCTTTATAAATCAAACTTTTTTCTCTCCTCTTTCTTGTAATAATTTGATAAAAACAAAAAAATCAAAAAAGAAAAATTTTGAAAATCAAAAAACCCTAAAAAGATAAAAATCAAAAATAAAAAAAAGATGATAATCAATATACAAAAAATGATAAGAACCCTAAAATCCCCAAAAAATCGTTTATTATGTAACAAAATAAATCTAATATACCATATTTTAACCCTTTTTGTTTTTCAAAAATCTAGTTTCGGGTTAATTTATATGCGAATTTTACTTATTTTTTGTTTACTATTCGTTTATTAATTAAAGTTCGATAGATTTAAGTATGTGGGGTTAAGATTTAAAGAATTTTTTTATGTCTTTTCCTTATAATAGAGAACTTGTTTTTCACCACCACTTCTAATTTTTATAAATAGAAGCTCGTCTTTTATGTTACAAAATAACAACCATGGATTTCAATTATTTCTACTTCATGTTTTTAGAAATATAGGAATGTTCATTTTAAAAAGGTTGCTCTCAAAACTTTTTTATTAAAATCTAGTTTATTTTTGAAAAAATAATCCCACCACCTGTTTTTCATGTCGTACTTGGCATGATTACCCCTATTTTATCCCTTAAAAGATCATATGTCAATGGGAATAAGATTTCATTCCGTAAACATAGGCACCCAATAATTTAAAAAGATTATATGTTACGGAGTAAGAGGATAAAATTTATTACTCCTATACATATACATTGGGTTAATTTTATTATTATGAAGTTGAGAAAAAAAATTATATGTTAGGAAAATAAGATTTCATTTTCCAAATTATTCAAAAGAAAAAAAAATATATAGAGGTTTGAGAAAAAATTACCATACCTCTAAATCCAAGCCCTCTTCCTAAACCACCAAACCACTTATCCTATTTCAATGATTCTAGAATTAATTTAAAATTTTTTGAGAGCATAATTTTTAAATTGCATTATTTTCTTTAACTTCTTTTAATCTAAAGTTTTTTATATAATTTCAATCCATCTTTGTTAAACTAACAAAAAAATTTTTTTGCTTTCTATTTGTTTTATCTAGAGGTTTTTTTGAAACTCTTCCTCTATTTATAACTTTTTCATAATTCAGGATTTAATTCTTTAACCCCAGATGTTTATTTTGATCTTACTTTTAATTAATTCAAGTTGTAGCTAAACTTAGGATTTTTTTTAATTTCTTATAAGTTCATCTCCAACTTTTGCTCTGGAATAACAAAAGCTTAAGTATGAGGGTATTTGATGAATCGTAAATATACCTATATTTATGAATAATAAATAAGTTGTTTTAGTTTATTTTTGTTATTTTGTATATTTTCCTTTAATAAATTACTTCATTTTGGTAAAAATTATTCTAACTTAAGTTATTTTTGTTTTCTAAATTTTTCAGGAAAAATTGCAAAAAAAGTAAAGGTCACGCCTGTGTACTGTTGGTCACTCCCATGATCAGGGCGTGATACCTCAATCCCATGAAATCAGCCGTAAAAGTGAATAAAAAAAGCTTGACACGCCAGGCCACTCGCTCGTGTCATTTGACACGGCCCGTGACCCCAACCCGCGTCACGCGCGCTCGATGTTTTCAGCTCGACGTTCGTCGACAAGCCTAATACGCCCATATTAACCAACCCGACACGCCCGTGTCACTTGCTCTCGACATTTTCCCCTCGACATTTTCCGCTCGACGAATGTCGACACCTCCCCGACACGCCCGTGTGAAGATGCAACACGGGCGTGTACTCCTCCACCTGGCCGACAAGACTGTGCCGGCGACTTTCGACGCAACCCGCGCCCGGTTCTACCTCCCCGACACGCCCACCATCACGCCCATGACCTGGGGCGTGACCGACACGTGTCCAGCCCGAAGTCAACTAAGCCGTCAGATCACCGGATCGAATCGATGAATAGTGCTGACACGCCCCCTGACACGCCCGTGTCAAAGGGCATGTCCCGTGAAATGTTTTGTATATAAATTCCAGCCTTCTGCTTGTAATCCTGTTCCACTTTTTTGGGCCATTTTATATAGGTGTTATGATGCTGAAATGAATTCCAAATGTTATATAAGGGAATTTCCCCCCCCCCCCCCACCCCTCCTTTATTTTCTTAGTTTTGTAATCTCCTACTTTGCTTAATAAAATTTGTAGATTTTCTCCCTTTCTATAGATTTGGATTTCATCCATGTGGCCACTCTTATACAATCTTATTTATGCTTTGTTTTAACTTTATTTTTTGTCTTTCAAAATGCATGTGTGAGTGTATGAGTATAGTTTTACTTCTATGCTTTCATTATGTTTTTCATTAGCTTTTGTTAGACTTAGGTTTTTTATAGTGATTTTCATTTTTTGCTAACTTAGATTTTTCTTGTTTAGATTGTAAAACTTTTTGGTTCTTTTTATTTTATTTTCACTTTTTACGCGCTTTTACGGAGTTATAGGAATGATTATATAGTTGTTTTAATTTTTCGAGCATTTTAATTTTCATTTAAAACTTTTGTCCGTTTAATTTTTTCGTCTTCTTTTTATTCATTTCTACTGCATTCTAGCGATAGAAATGTTATTGTTTTAATTTTCCGAGCTCTTCCATTTTTGCATTTATTTGCAAAACTTTTTGCTCGTTTAATTTTTATTTTAGCTTATTATGCATTTCTACTGCATTCTAGCGGTAGAAATATAGTTATCTTAATTTTTCTGTAACTTAGGTTTTTGCAATTTTTTATGTATGCGCATTTATTTTCGCCTACTCGTTAAGAGTTAAATGGCGCAGTTTTTTCCTAAACCCTTCAAGTAGAGTGAGTGAGTGTGTTTTAATTTTCTGCAGTGTGTGTACGTTTTCAATTCAGTAGAGTGAGTTGTGTTTTTAATTTGATGTCGAGTGCGTGCGTGAGTTTTACTTCTGTAGAGTGTGTGCGTGTGTTGCATTTATTTCTTCCTACTCGTTTGAGTAGGACTCGCTTTCATTTCTCCCTCCCATGCATTTGCGCCGGGACTCGCACTTTACTGCTTTCATTTCAGTCCTACTCGTTTTAGTAGGACTTGTAATTTTATGATTTCCTTTATAGCTTTCCTTTACTGCTTTCTTTATCGCTTTCATTTACTACTTCATTTATTGCTTTCACTGCCTGCCGTCCCCATTCCGATGAGTGGCTAACCGTTCTTAGCACTCAGTATCAAAGAGCATTGGGACAAATAAAATAACATTAAATAATTAAAGTTCCTTATTTTCTAATTAATTAAAACTACTTAAGGTTTGCCTAAGGTTTACGACGCGTAGGACCACATATCGATGTGTGGGCCCGATTTCCGTAGTCCATACGCTAGCTAGCTGAGAGGCCGTGCGTATGGACCGATCGCCCCTTAGTAAAGAGAGTTCCACACTAACCCTCGAGAGAGGAGGCACGCCAACTCTACCAGATTGGGTTCCCCACCCAATAGCGGGGTTCTTAGTGTAATGCGGGCGTTAAGAGAAATCCTTCGTCGGACGAGAGCCCGGTCGAATTGTATTAGCGTTCAGGTGAGCGATATCCCTATAGCTTGGTGAGCTCATTTTAGTGGAACCACCACGGCAAAGTCTCCGCCTTAATTGATTTGAAATTTAGGATGTCTTTTTATTAAAAGTTTATTTTAGTTCAAATTCTATTCGATGCCGTTGCGCTAAGCTTTTCATCTACTCCACCTTTATTGCTTTCTCTTTTATGCTTTCATTTTCTGTCATTTTTATTATATATAAAATACCCGACAAGTAATTATTGGTAAAATAATAGTCCCCTCCAGGGAAGAGTAGAAATAATCGAACCGACCCTGAGAACAATACAACCTCGATATTCCACCCCGGAATATCTTGTACTACACCCGATAGGTACACTTGCCTCCTTTCGTTAAAACTTGATCAAAACCGTTTTATATACAAATAAATAAATCCGCGCGCCCCGTTTTCTAAATAAAAACCACATCAGCCTTTTTCCTTAAATAAACAGCCCGGGGGGGCGCGGGAGTTCTCACCAATTTTTGGAGTTTTAACCGCATCAAGTTTTCGGACCCGATGCGAAAATATCAATCAAGTTTTTGACGTCGTTGTCGAGGACTTGATGCAAAATCCTATCAAGTTTTGGGCGCCATTGCCGGTGATTTTCGTGTAGTTATTTTGAACCCTGGAAAGAAATTAATTTTACATTAATCTATATATCTATAACAAAAATTTAAAATGGCCAACAAAAAATAATACTAATAATAATAATAATCATAATACTAATAATAATAATATAATACTAAAAAAACTTAAAAAATGAAATGAAAAAAAAATATTTGAGTTTATTTTATACTTATATTTTCATATATATTTAACTATAAAAAACACCAAAAATAAAATAGTGTTGTTTCCAAAAACTTTTTTTAAAAAAAAACCATAAAACTAAAAAAATTGAAAACCCTCTAAACAACCAAAACAAATCTAAAAAATGAAAAAAAACTTAACAAAAAATATTTTGCATTATTTTTTTTATGAAAACAATAAAACAAAAACCATATACCAACAAACTTTAAAAAAAAAGAAAACCTTAAAAAAAACAAAAAAAAATTTCATTTTTATGAAAAAACAAAAAAAACAAACAAAACCAAAAAACAACTAAACACTAAAAATCCACAAAACCAAAAAAACAACAAAACCTACCTAAAATACAACTAAAAAAATACAAAAATCACTTAACAACACCAAAAAAACATATATAATAATTTGATTTTAAAAATATATATATATTGTTTAACTTAATTTATTTTAACTTTATTTATTTTAATTTATTTTATTTTGCTTCGGCACACTTCGCTCTTGTGCGCGCTAGGGGACTGCATATCTGTCGCGCTCTTGTAGCTAAGGCCTTAGCTACCTTCGTGACAACCACGCACATGCCCCCCTATCGCCTACAACCTTTTGGCAGAATTTATCGTTTTTTTTTTCTGTTATAGTTTTGCTATTTTTTCCTTTTTTATTAATAATGCAGGGTTTCAACTCAGGCCTCCCAGATTTCATCTAAGGGAAGCTTCTAGCCTCCTTTTTAAGTTTGTACATATTATTCTGTATATTATTCATTCTGCATACTTAGATTGCAACATTGTGGACAATATTGGGTTTAAGTATGGGGGTGTTTTTCAATTCAGTATTTTTTTTATTCTGTACTCATAAAAAATAGAAAAAAATTGCAAAACTTAAAACCTAAAAAAAAAATTCCTTTTTTTAAATAATCAAAAAACTAAAAAAATCATAAAACACAAAAAAATCAAAAAAAACTTATAAAATAAAAATTCAAAAAAAAATTTCCTCTTCCTTTGTAAATAATTTTTGTAAAAAGAAAATTCTTTTTTTTCTCCACTATCTTCTTTGTAATTAACACGAAAAGTTTTTTTAGAAAAACTACAATTTTTATTAATACTAAAAGATTATTACAAAGCTAAAATGAAAATAAGAGAGAGGGGGGGAGAAAATACCTTACATAGCATTTGGAATCCATCTAGGCAGCATAACACCGTAGCAAAATTTTCCTTTTTTTATATAATCAAAAAACTCAAAAAAAATCATAAAACACAAAAAAATCACAAAAAACTTATAAGACAAAAATGCAAAAAAAAATTTTGAATTTACTTTGTAAATAATTTTTGTAAAAAAATAATAATCTTTCTCTCCCCCCCCCCCTTATTTGTAAAAGCTCGTTTTTTAGCAAGCCCCGCGACATTCGACTCAACGAACCAACCACTAAATATGAGTTTGTTCGCGGGCCATGGAGTTTTTACTTTGTACCTTTTTTTTGTAAAACTCTCTCTTCCCCCCTCTTTTCTTTATAAATCAAACTTCTTTCTCTCCCCTTTCTTGTAAATAATTTGATAAAAACTAAAAATCAAAAAAAGAAATTTTTGAAAATAAAAAAACCCTAAAAAGATAAAAATCAAAAATAAAAAAAAAAGATGATAATCAAAATACAAAAAAATGATAAAATCCCTAAAATCCCAAAATAATTGTTTATTATGTAACAAAATAAATCGAAAATACCATAGTTACCCCTTTTTTGTTTTCCAAAAATCTAGTTTCGAGTTAATTTATATGCGAATTTTACTTATTCTTTGTTTACTATTCATTTATTAATTAAAGTTCGATAGATTTAAGTGTCTTGGGTTAAGATTTAAAGAATTTTTTTTATATCTTTTCCTTATAATAGAGAACTTATTTTTCACCACCACTTCTAATTTTTATAAATAGAAGCTCGTCTTTTATGTTAGAAAATAACAACCATGAATTTCAAATATTTCTACTTCACGTTTTTAGAAACATAGGAATATTCATTTTAAAAAAGTTGTTCTCAAAACCGTTTTATTAAAATCTAGTTTTATTTTCGAAAAAATAATCACCACCTGTTTTTCATGTCATACTTGACATGATTACCTCTATTTTATCCCTTAAAAGATCCTATGTCAATGGGAATAAGATTTTGTTCCGTAAACATAGGCATCCAATAATTTAAAAAGATTATATGTTACGGCGTAAGAGGATAAAATTCATTACTACTATACATATACATTGGGTTAATTTTATTATTATGAAGTTGAGAAAAAAAATTATATGTTACGAAAATAAGATTTCATTTTCCTAATTATTCAAAAGAAAACAAATATATAGAGGTTCGAGAAAAAATTATCTCGCCTCTAAATCCAAGGTCTCTTCATAAATCACCAAACCACTTATCCTATTTCAATGATTCTAGAATTAATTTAAACTTTTTTGAGAGCATAATTTTTAAATTGCATTATTTCCTTTAATTTCTTTTAAGCTAAAGTTTTTTTATATAATTTCAATCCATCTTTGTTAAACTAACAAAAATAAATTTTTGCTTTCTATTTGTTTTATCTAGAAGATTTTTTGAAACTCATGCTTTATTTATAACTTTTTCATAATTTAGGATTTAATTCTTTAACCCCGGATGTTTATTTTGATCTTTCTTTTAATTAATTCAAGCGGTAGCTAAACTTAGGATTTCTTTAATTCCTTATAAGTTCATCTCCAACTTTTGCTCTACAATAGCAAAAGCTTAAGTATGGTAGTATTTGTTGAATCGTAAATATACATATATTTATATACAATAAATAAGTTATTTTAGTTTATTTTTGATATTTTTGTATATTTTCCTTTAATAAATTACTTATTTTTGCTAAAAATTATTCTAACTTAAGTTATTTTTGTTTCCTGAATTTTTCAGGAAAAGTTGCAAAAAAGTCAAGGTCACGCCCGTATACTGTTGGTCACGCCCGTGACCAGGGCGTGATACCTCAATCCTGTGAAATCATCTACAAAAGTGAAGAAAAAAAACTTGACACGCAATGCCACACGCCCGTGTCATTTGACACGACCCGTGACCCCAACCCGTGTCACGCGCGCTCGACGTTTTCAGCTCGACATTCGTCGACGAGCCTGACATACCCGTGTTAGCCAACCCGACACGCCCATGTCACTTGCTCTCGACATTTTCCGCTCGACGTTTTCCGCTCGACGAATATCGACACCTCGCTAACACGCCAGTGTGAAGATGCGACACGGGCGTGTACTCCACCTGGCTGACAAGACCGCACCGGCGAATTTCGACACAAGCCGCGCCCGGTTTTACATCCCTGACACGCCCACCATCACGCCCGTGACCTGGGGCGTGACCGACACATGACCGACACGTGTCCAGCCCGAAGTCAACTAAGCCGTCAAATCACTGGATCGAATCGATGAATAGTGCTGACATGCCCCCTGACACGCTCGTGTTAGAGGGCGTGTCCCGTGAAATTTTTTGTTTATAAATTCCAGCCTTATGCTTGTAATCCTGTTCCACTTTTTTGGGCAATTTTGTATAGGTGTTATGCTGCTGAAATGAATTCCAAATGCTATGTAAGGGAATTTCTCCCCCCTCCTTTATTTTCTTAGTTTTGTAATCTCCTACTTTGCTTAATAAAATTTGTAGATTTTCTCTCTTTCTATGGATTTGGATTTCATCTATGTGGCCACTCTTATACAATCTTATTTATGCTTTGTTTTAACTTTATTTTTCGTCTTTCAAAATGCGTGTGTGAGTGTATGAGTATAGTTTTACTGCTATGTTTTCATTATGTTTTTCATTAGCTTTTGTTAGACTTAGGTTTTTTATAGTTTCTATTCATTCCTATAAACCCGTAGAAATGTTTTTAAAGTGATTTTCATTTTTTTACTAACTTAGTTTTTCTTTTTTAGATTGTAAAACTTTTTGGTTCTTTTTATTTTATTTTCACTTTTTACGTGCTTTTACGGAGTTATAGGAATGATTATATATTTGTTTTAATTTTTCGAGCATTTCAATTTTCATTTAAAACTTTTGTCTATTTAATTTTTTCGTCTGCTTTTTATTCATTTCTACCGCTTTCTAGCGGTAGAAATGTAATTGTTTTAATTTTTCGAGCACTTCCATTTTGCGTTTATTTGCAAAACTTTTTGCTCGTTTAATTTTTATTTTAGCTTTTTATGCATTTCTACCGCATTCTAGCGGTAGAAATATAGTTATTTTAATTTTTCTATAACTTAGATTTTTACAATTGTTAAAGTGTGCGCATTTATTTCCGCCTACTCGTTAAGAGTTAAATGACGCAGTTTTTTCCTTTTCCCTTCAAGTAGAGTGAGTGAGTGTGCTTTAATTTTTTGCAGTGTGTGTCGGTTTTCAATTCAGTAGAGTGAGTTGTGTTTTTAATTTTATGTCGAGTGTGTGCATGAGTTTTACTTTTTGTAGAGTGTGTGCGTGTGTTGCATTTATTTCCTCCTACTTGTTTGAGTAGGACTCGCTTTCATTTCTCCCGCCCACGCATTTGCGCCGGGACTCGCACTTTACTGCTTTCATTTCAGTCCTACTCGTTTGAGTAGGACTTGTAATTTTCTGCTTTCATTTACACCTTTCCTTTACTGCTTTCTTTATCGCTTTCATTTACTGCTTTATTTATTGCTTTCACCGCGTGCCATCCTCATTCCGTTGAGTGGCTAACCGTTCTTAGCCCTCAATATCGAAGAGCATTAGGACAAATAAAATAGCTTTAAATAATTAAAGGTCCTTATTTTCTAATTAATTAAAATTACTTAAGGTTTGCCTAGGGTTTACGATGCGTAGGACGACATATCGATGTGTGAGCCCTATTTTTGTAGTCCATACCCTAGCTAGCCGAGAGGCCGTGCATATGGACCGATCGCCCGTTGCTAAAGAGAGTTCCGCACTAACCCTCGAGAGAGGAGGCGCGCCAACTCTACCAGATTGGGTTCCCCACCCAATAGCGGGGTTCTTAGCATAATGCATGTGTTAAGAGGAATCCTTCGTCAGATGATAGCCCGGTCGAATAGTCTTAGAGTTCAGGTGAGCGATATCCCTATAGCTAGGTGAGCTGATTTTAGTGGAACCTCCACGGCCAAGACTCCGCCTTAATTGATTTGAAATTTAGAATCTCTTTTTATTAAAATTTTATTTTAGTTTAAATTTTATTCGATGTCGTTGCGCTAAGCTTTTCATCGGCTCCACCTTTATTGCTTTCTCTTTTATGCTTTCATTTTCTGTCATTTTTATTATAAATAAAATACCCGACAAGTAATTATCTGTAAAATAATAGTCCCCTCCAGGGAAGAGTAGAAATAATCGAACTGACCCCGAGAACAATACGACTTCGATATTTCACCGCGAAATATCCTGTACTACACGCGATATGTGCACTTGCCTCCTCTCGTTAAAACTCGATCTAAACCGTTTTATATCCAAATAAATAAATCTGCGCGCCCCATTTTCTAAATAAAAACCACATCCGCCTTTTTACTTAAATAAACAGCACGGGGGGCCGCGGAAGTTCTCACCAATTTTTGGAGTTTTAATCACATCAAGTTTTCGGACCCGATGTGAAAATATCAATCAAGTTTTTGGCACCGTTGTCGGGGACTTGATGCAAAATCCTCAATCAAGTTTTTGGCACCGTTGCCGGGGATTTTCGTGTCATTATTATGAACCCTAGAAATCTATTAATTTTACCTTTATCTATATATCTATAACAAAAATTTAAAATGGCCAACAAAAAATAATATTAATAATAATAATAATAATAATAATAATAATAATATAATACTAAAAAAAACTTAAAAAAATGAAATGAAATTTTTTTTGAGTTTATTTAATACTTATATTTTCATATATATTTATCTATTAAAAAACCAAAAATGAAATAGCGTTGTTTCCAAATTTTTTTTAAAAAAAACATAAAACTAAAAAAATTGGAAACCCTCTAAAAAGCCAAAACAAATCTAAAAAATGAAAAAAAACTTATCAAAAAATATTTTGCATTATTTTTTTATGAAAACAAAAAAACAAAAACCATATACCAACAAACTTAAAAAAAGAAAGCTTTAAAAAAAATACAAAACAAATTTCATTTTTATGAAAAAACAAAACAAAACATAACAAAAAACAACTAAACACTAAAAAAACACAACAAAACCTACCTAAAATACAACTAAAAAATACAAAACCCACTTAACAACACCAAAAAGACATATATAATAATTTGATTTTAAAAAAATATATATTTTGTTTAACTTAATTTATTTTAACTTGTTTTATTTTAATTTTTTTTATTTTTCTTTGGCACACTTCGCTCTTGTACGCGCCAGGGAACAGCATATCTGTCGCGCTCTTGTAGCTAAGGCCTTAGCTACCTTCGAGACAACTGCACACTTGCCCCCTACCGCCGACAACCTTTTGGCCGAATTTATCGTTTTTTGTTTTTTCTGTTATAGTTTTGCTATTTTTTCTTTTTTTATTAATAATGTAGGGTTTCAACCCGGGCCTCCCAGATCTCATCTTAGGGAAGCTTCTACCCTCCTTTTTCATTTTGTACATATTATTATGTATATTATTCATTCCGCAAACTTAGATTGCAATATTGGGGACAATGTTGGATTTAAGTATGGGGGTGTTTTCCTATTCTACATTTTTTATTCTGTACTCATAAAAAAAATAATTGCAAAAACTTAAAACCTAAATTTTTTTTTTCCTTTTTTTTTATATAATCAAAAAACTCAAAAAAATTCATAAAACACAAAAAAATTACAAAAAAAATTATAAAACAAAAAATTTAAAAAAACAAAATTTCTTCTCCTTTGTAAATAGTTTTTGTAAAAAGAAAATTCTCTCTTTCCCCACTATCTTCTTTGTAATTAACACCAAAATTTGTTTTTGAGAAAAACTATAATTTTTATTAATACTAAAAGATTATTACAAAGCTAAAATGAAAATAAGAGAGAGAGAGGGGGAGAAAATCCCTTACATTGCATTTGGAATCCATCTAGGTAGCATAACACCTTAGCAAAATTTTCCTTTTTTTATATGATCAAAAAACTCAAAAAAATCATAAAACACAAAAAAATCCCAAAAAACTTATAAAAAAAAATTCAAAGGAAACATTTTTTGAATTTACTTTGTAAATAATTTTTGTAAAAAATAATAATCTTTCTCTTCCCCCCCCCCATCTTCTTATTTGTAAAAGCTCACTTTTTAGCAAACCCCGCGGCGTTCGACTTATCGAACCAACCACTAAATTAGAGTTTGTTCGCGGCCACCGAGTTTTTACTTTGTACCTTTTTTTGTAAAACTCTCCCCCCCCCCTCTTTTCTTTATAAATCAAACTTCTTTCTCTTCTCTTTCTTGTAAATAATATGATAAAAAGTAAAAAATCAAAAAAACAAATTTTGAAAATAAAAAAACCCTATAAAGATAAAAATCAAAAATAAAAAAAAGATCATAATCAATATACAAAAAATGATAAAAACCCTAAAATCCCAAAAAATCGTTTATTATGTAACAAAATAAATCGAATATATCATATCTTAACCCTTTTTATTTTCCAAAAATCTAGTTTCGAGTTAATTTATATGCGAATTTTACTTATTCTTTGTTTACTATTCGCTCATTAATTAAAGTTCGTTAGATTTAAGTGTCTGGGGTTAAGATTTAAAGAATTTGTTTTTATGTCTTTTCCTTATAATAGAGAACTAGTTTTTCACCACCACTTCTAATTTTTATAAATAGAAGCTCGTCTTTTATGTTTGAAAATAAAACCATGGATTTTAATTATTTCTACTTCATGTTTTTAGAAATATAGGAATGTTCATTTTAAAAAGGTTGCTCTCAAAACTTCTTTATTAAAATCTAGTTTTATTTTTGAAAAAATAATCCCACCACCTGTTTTTCATGTCGTACTTGGCATGATTACCCCTATTTTATCCCTTAAAAGATTTTATATCAATGGGAATAAGATTTCATTTCGTAAACATAGGCACCCATTAATTTAAAAAGTTTATATGTTACGGAGTAAGATGATAAAATTCATTACTCCTATACATATACACTGGGTTAATTTTATTATTATGAAGTTGAGAAAAAAAATTTATATGTTAGGAAAATAAGATTTCATTTTCCTAATTATTCAAAAGAAAAAAAATATAGAGGTTCAAGAAAAAATTACCTCGCCTCTAAATCCAAGCCCTCTTCATAAACCATCAAACCACTTATCTTATTTCAATGATTCTAGAATTAATTTAAAATTTTTTGAGTGCATAATTTCTAAATGTTATTATTTCCTTTAACTTCTTTTAAGCTAAAGTTTTTTATATAATTTCAATCCATCTTTGTTAAACTAACAAAAATAAATTTTTGCTTTTTATTTGTTTTATCTAGAAGTGTTTTTGAAACTCTTCCTCTATTTATAACTTTTTCATAATTTAGGATTTAATTCTTTAACACGGATGTTTATTTTGATCTTACTTTTAATTAATTCAAGCGGTAGCTAAACTTAGGATTTCTTTAATTCATTATATGTTCATCTAAAACTTTTGCTCTGGAATAGCAAAATCTTAAGTATGGGGGTATTTGATGAATCGTAAATATACCTATATTTATGAAGAATAAAAAAGTTGTTTTAGTTTTTTTTGTTATTTTTGTATATTTTCCTTTAATAAATTACTTCTTTTTGGTAAAAATTATTCTAACTTAAGTTATTTTTGTTTCCTGAATTTTTCAGGAAAAATTGCAAAAAAAGTCAAGGTCCCGTACGTGTACTGTTGGTCACGCCCGTGACCAGGGCGTGACACCTCAATCCCGTGAAATCAGCCACAGAAGTGAAGAAAAAAGCTTGACACGCCAGGCCACATGCCCGTTTCATTTGACACAGCCCGTGTGTAACACCCCCATCCATCGTATGACATATAGTAGAAGGTCCAGCTGGAACCCGACACGATATACCAAGGACAGTCGGAAGGGTTACGTATGAATAACCAAACTATCCAATTCAGACTACTCATCTTAACACAGAGCATTATAGCGGAAGCTTTTAAACAGTTGAAAGAACCCAAACTTGTATCCAAATAACATGAATGTCCAACACCACTACAACTGGAATGAAAACAAATACACAGAAAGGTACACGGCTTTATGGCCTTACAGAGGTTCACTTAATTAAATAATGTTTTCCATACATCGGCTCACAGGTCGGCCACACATGACAAAATAAAGTACAACTATTCGCTTTGGACTTCTAGGGCCAGCACAACAACATGGGCTTCAGCCCGCTATTTGGTACTCGGCTCCGCTGCACCTGCAAGCAACATTCCACCTCACGGTGGCAAACAAAGCAACGGTCAGCCATAAGCCGACCAAATTATAACGACCCCGCTCCTAACTCGAGACGGCAGTGCTCCTTCCCTGCAATTCATTAGCCTAGCTAAATAATATAGTACAAACATGCTAGCCACAGGTGTAGGCTCGCACGGCCAAACACCACGTGCACTGAGGGCACATTTTCGGTAAATCCTGATACTTCAGCATCTTCACCACCACCCCCGGGATGGCAACAACGTGAGCATTTTAGCCTTTCTGGCCACTGTCTAAGGCTCCCGACTATGCCAACTGCCAGTCCCCTTTTCGGGTCTCTCGCACTGAACCACATAGCCCAGGTCTGATTCCACTTATCTATTGGTCACAATGCGTAGTACACCTTAAGATGTACGCACGAGCCAAGCTTCTCTCGGATCCTGCCATTTCCAATCAATCACATAACCCGGTTATGTTCAAGGCCACTTCCCAGACCGCCAAGTTAGCAGAACAACGATTCAGATTAGTTTTCCGGGTGCGACTTTGAGTTAATCCCCAAGGATCCCTGCTGCAATCTACCGCGAAGAAACCCGAAAACCCAAAGCACGGAGTCTTCTCCGACAAACCATAACAAATGCAGCATCACCGATCCAGACCAACATGTCCGGGTAGGCTTCACACACAATGTCTATGTTCGTACTTCGATTCCAGACTCTATATGCAACACAAGGGGGACTATTCCCGTCAACTCCAAGGAGCACCGCACACTCGCCGCACACTCGCGGGAGCCGGTTTCCCTATACAAAAAGGAAGAGAGCTTCACATGCTCAAGTAGAGAATCATTACCCTTATAGTACGCTATTGCGCCATGGAAAATTTTACACGGATAGAAGTCTTCGCAATGGGATTTCCTCCACAGATCCGCTCTCGATTCTCTAAACGGTGCTCCGATGCTCCGCCGGCGGCCGGAATCCTCCTCCTTCTTCCTCCTTGCTCTAACTCCTTGTAAAGAGAATGCTTAAGGGAGAAATGAGGAGTTAAACCACCATTCCCAGCCTTAATAGAGCAGGAACACACCTGGGCCGTCAGATCTTAATTAAATAAAATGAACGGCTCAGATCTGTACAGAAATCCTCAAACCTGGGCTGAACACGGCCTCGCACACGGCTGTGTCCCGGGCCGTGTGCCTTGATCCTGGCACAATCGTCGAATGCAGAAAAACCACACGGGCAAGACACGCCCGTGTCTCAACCTGACACACCCGTGTCGGGTCTTGGACACGCCCGTGACCGGAGGCGTATCACGAATAACCGTCACACCAACCGTCATGACTCTAGGGAACACGGGTATTGACACGGGTAGGCACACACTGGTGTCAAATGACACGCCCGTGTCATTCAGCCGTGTTTCTTGCCGTATCCATGTCGGGATACAGACGGCCAAAACCCCACACCAGACAAAGCCTTGGACACGCCCGTGTCCTAGGTCGTGTACCCCTATACAGGCACCAAAATTACTTTTGGACGCTAACAGCTCGATAATGATTTTTGGGGCGTTACAAATCTCCCCCCTTAAGGATTTTCGGGGATGTACCTTTACTTATTTGTTCTTCTACGTAAGCTTGTTCAACTCCCGATTGTCAATACAGATTCACAAGCTCCCATCCTTCTTCTTAATGAAAAGAATTGGTGCGCTCCAAGGCGACAAACTTGGATGCACATACCCTTGCTCCAACAACTCCTGCAGTTGCACCTTCAACTCCGCCATCTCTCACGGTGCTATCTGATATGGAGAGCGTGACAACGGTTTGGCACCCGGTACCAGCTCAATTGTAAAATCAATCTCCTGCTGAGGAGGGGCTCTTGGGAGATCATCTGGGAACACATCAGGATACTCGGACACAACTGGGATACTGTCCAGACTTGGCCTAGGCATTGAACTTGCACAAAGGTGACAAACAGCTCTACACCAGACTGAACTGCCTTTATCACTTGAAGGGCCGACATCAAAACTTTACCCGAACCCTTCATGCCCGCAAACATAGTCTCCCGTTCAGTATGCAGTCCCAACTTAACCTCCTTTCGATTGCAATCGATGTAAGCTCGCTACTACGAGAGCCAGTCCATACCAAAGTTTACGTCGAACTCCACTGACGGTAGAACCAATGCTCGCAAATGAAACTCCTGGTCCCCAATCCGAATCTTTACCACATAGAGCTTATCCGCTCGCATTGAGCACCCATTGAGCAACAATACATCCAACTTATCTTTTGTCATCGAGGAAGGAGGCCCGACGTGCGATATGAACCTTTCGGACAAGAAGAAATGCAATGCTCCCGTATCAAACATGGCTCTTGCCGGACGATCAAAAATCAACACGAAGCCTTGCACCAACAAATATAAGCTAACGTATAAAAAGGTAACAACTACATAAAGTTAAACTGTTGTAATTTAACTCATACCTATCACCACGTCAGCTTGTTTCATGGCCTCTTACATACCAAGATTATAAACCCTAGATTGGGCTGGAGCATGATGGGACGTGGTTGATTCCACCGCCTTCCCTTTCTATTCATAGGTCGCTCCAGACTTCCTCTCGGACTTTGCATGTCCGCTCCAACATTCACGAGCAAAGTGCCCCGTCTTCCCACAGTTGTAGCAAGCTCCTATAACTCGACTTGTGGTTGCTGCCGACGCACCAGACGAAGGGGTTGAGTTCGAGGTCTTCTGCTTCTTGCTCCATCTGCGGAATCCTGACTTTGCATTTGGCACTTTGAACTCTGCCTTCTTTTACCCTAGGTCCTTCTTCTCTTGGACTTTCTTCACAACCTTTTCCAATGACCGGGATGAATTGACCAAGGTTAGGAAGACCTGTGCCTTAGGCCCAGCAAGGAGTAACTATAGGTCACCGCGTAGACCCTCATAAAATCGGTTGGTCTTCCTCTCTTCTTCCGTAAACATAGAACCAGCATACCGACCCAACCGAGTAAACTCGTGGAGATACTCGTCCATGCTTATGGCTCCCTGAGTCAACCCAAGATATTGATTTTCCATCTCAAGCTTCTGAGAAGAGTGTATATATCTGGCCAAAAACAATCTTGAGAATTCCTCCATAGGCATATCAGCAAGCTGCCTTCCCACTAAGAAATGAAACTCCAACTCATCCCACCACAACCTCGCCTCACCATCCAAAAGGAAGGTCGCTATGGTGGTCTTCTGCCACTCTTCCGTTAACGTGGCCGCCAAGACCCTCTTTATCATAGAGAGTCAATCCTCAGCTTGAGCTGGCGTTCCAACCCCATCGAACCTCGGAGGATTAAAGCCCATTACATGCTTGAGCTGTCTCTCCGTAGCCCTCCTCGGCTCTACCTGATCCACCACCAAGCGCTCCACCACTCTCGGCTCTGCTGCCCTAACTGGTTCTTGCTCATTCGCAGGAGCTGCATGATGCATTTGCCCTATAGGTTGGTCATTTATCATGGCAAAACCTGCTTCAGCCACCAACCTGATGGTTTCCTCTGAAGGTGGTGTTGTAGGCACATCCCTCGGTGCACTACTTTCCGCCGATTGTAGACGCTCCGATTGACCAGCACCGCTCCTAGCTGCCTATAATAGCAAGAACCTAGATTAGACGACACACAAATTGCTAAAAGAAATCATTAGAACACTCAGGTTCCACAAAACAAGTGTATTTTTCATTCCTAAGTGGACATTCATGGGTTCTTTTTGATGTTATAATGATGACGCACACATGTGCTCACCACCCCTTAAAAAAATTCGCCCACAAATTAATTTAAGCCCGATCGTAACTAGAAGTCTGATACCAATTTGTAACACCCCCATCCGTCGTATGTCATATAGTAGAAGGTCCAGCTGGAACCCGACACCATATACCACGGACAGTCAGAAGGGTTACGTATGAATAACCAAACTATCCAATTAAGACTACTCGTCCTAACACAGAGCATTCTAGCGGAAGCCTTTAAACAGTTGAAAGAACCCAAACTTGTATGCAAATAACATGAATGTCCAACACCACTACAACTGGAATGAAAACAAATACACAAAAAGGTACACGGCCTTATGGACTTACAGAGGTTCACTTAATTAAATAATATTTTCCATACATCGGCTCGCAGGCCGGCCACACATGACAAAATAAAGTACAACTATTCGCTTTGGCCTTCTAGCGCCAGCACAGCAACATGGCTTGAGCCTGCTATTTGGTACTCGACTCCGCTGCACCTGCAAGCAACATTCCACCGTACGGTGGCAAACAAAGCAACGGTCAGCCAAAAGTAGACCAAATTATAACGACCCTGCCCCTAACTCGGGATGGTGGTGCTCCTTTCCCTGCAATTCATTAGACCAGCTAAATAATATAGTACAAATATGCTAGCCACATGTGTAGGCTCACACGGTCAAACACCCCGTGCACTCAGGGCACTTTATCGGTGAATCCTGACACTTCAGCGTCTTCACCACCACCCCCGAGATGGCAACAACATGAGCATTTTAGCCTTTCTGACCACTGTCTAAGGCTCCCGACTGTGCCAACAGCCAGTCCCCTTTTCGGGTCTCTCGCACAGAACCACATAGCCCAGGTACGATTCCACTTGCCCGTTGCTCATAACGCATAGTACACCTTCAGACGTACGCATGAGTCAAGCTTCTCTCAGATCCTGTCATTTCCAATCAATCACATAACCCAATTATGTTCAAGGTCGGTTCCCAGACCGCCAAGTTAACAGAACAACGATTCCGCTCAGTTTTTCGAGTGTGCATTGCAGTTATCCCCAAGGATCCCTGCTGCAATCTACCGCGTAGAAACCCGAAACCCAAAGCACGGAGTCTTCTCCGGCAAACCATAACAAATGCAACATCATCGATCCAGACCAATATGTCCGGGTAGGCTTCACATATAATGCCTATGTCCGTACTTCGATTCCAAACTCTATATACAACACAAGGGGGACTATTCCCGTCAACCCCAAGGAACACCGCACACTCGCCGCACACTCGCGGGAGCAGGTTTCCCTATGCAAAAAGGAAGAGAGCTTCACATGCTCAACTAGAGAATCGCTACCCTTATAGTACGCTTTTGCGCCATGGAAAATTTTACACGGACAGAAGTCTTCGCAACGGGATTTCCTCCACGGATCCGCTCTTGGTTCTCTAAACGATGCTCTGATGCTCCGCCGGCGGCCGGAATCCTCCTCCTTCTTCCTCCTTGCTCTAACTCCTTGGAAAGAGAATGCATAAGGGAGAAATGAGGAGTTAAACCACCATTCCCAGACTTAACAAAGCAGGAACACGCCTAGGCTGTCAATTCATAATTAAAGAAAACAAACGGCTCAGATCTGTACAGAAATCCTCAAACCTGGGCCGAACAGACCTCGCACACGGCCGTGTCCCAGGATGTATACCTCAATCCTAGCACGATCGTCGAATGCAGAAAAACCACACGGGCAAGACACGCCCGTGTCTCAACCTGGCACGCCCGTGTCAGGTCTTGGACACGCCCGTGACCGGAGGGGTGTCACAAATAACCGTCACGCCAACCGTCATGACTCTAGGGAACATGGGTACTGACACGGGTAGGCACACGCCTGTGTCATTCAGTCATGTTTCTTGTCATGTCCTTCTCAGGATACAGACAGCCAAAACACCACACCAGACACGGCCTTGGACACGCCTGTGTCCTAGGCCGTGTACCCCTATACAGGCACCAAAATTACTTTTGGACGCGACCAGCTCGATAACGATTTTCGGGGCATTACACCGTGACCCCAACTCGTGTTACGCGCGCTCGACGTTTTCAGCTCGATGTTCGTCGACAAGCCGACACGCCCGTGTCACTTGCTCTTGACATTTTTCGCTCGACGTTTTCCACTCGACGAATGTCGACACCTCCCCGACATGCCCGTGTGAAGAGGCGACATGGGCGTGTACTCCTCCACCTAGCCGACAAGACCATGCCGGTGACTTTCGACGCAACCCGCGCCCGGTTCTACCTCCCCGACACGCCCACTGTCACGCCTGTGACCTGGTGCGTGACCGACACGTGTCCAACCTGAAGTCAATTAAGCGATAAGATCACCGGATCGAATCGATGAATAGTGCTGACACGCCCCCTGACACGCCCGTGTCAGAGGGCGTGTCCCGTGAAATTTTTTGTCTATAAATTCCAGCCTTCTGCTCGTAATCCTGTTCTACTTTTTTGGGTCATTTTGTATATGTGTTATGCTGCTGAAATGAATTCCAAATGCTATGTAAGGGAATTTCTCCCCCCTCCTTTATTTTCTTAGTTTTGTAATCTCCTACTTTGCTTAATAAAATTTGTAGATTTTCTTTCTTTCTATGGATTTGGATTTCATCTATGTGGCCACTCTTATACAATCTTATTTATGCTTTGTTTTAATTTTATTTTTCATCTTTTAAAATGTGTGTGTGAGTGTATGATTATAGTTTTACTTCTATGCTTTCATTATGTATTTCATTAGCTTTTGTTAGACTTAGGTTTTTTATAGTTTCTATTCATTCCTATAAACCCGTAAAAACATTTTTAAAGCGATTTTCATTTTTTGCTAACTTAGATTTTCTTGTTTAGATTGTAAAACTTTTTGGTTCTTCTTATTTTATTATCACTTTTTACCCGCTTTTACGGAGTTATAGGAATGATTATATAGTTGTTTTAATTTTTTGAGCTTTTCAATTTTCATTTAAAACTTTTGCCCGTTTAATTTTTTCGTCTTCTTTTTATTCATTTCTACCGCATTCTAGCGGTAGAAATGTAATTATTTTCATTTTTCGAGCACTTCCATTTTTGCGTTTATATGCAAAACTTTTTGCTCGTTTAATTTTTATTTTAGCTTTTTATGCATTTTTACCGCATTCTAGTGGTAGAAATGTAGTTATTTTAATTTTTCTGTAACTTGGGTTTTTGCATTTTTTTGTGTGTGCATTTATTTTCGCCGACTTGTTAAGAGTTAAATGACGCAGTTTTTTTCATTTTCCCTTCAAGTAAAGTGAATGATTGTGTTTTAATTTTCTGCAGTGTGTGTGCATTTTAAATTCAGTAGAGTGAGTTGTGTTTTTAATTTTATGTCGAGTGTGTGCATGAGTTTTACTTTCTGTAGAGTGTGTGCGTGCGTTGTATTTATTTCATCCTACTCGTTTGAGTAGGACTCGCTTTCATTTCTCTCACCCACGCATTTGCGCCGGGACTCGCACTTTACTGCTTTCATTTTAGTCCTACTCGTTTGAGTAGGACTTGTAATTTTTTGCTTTCCTTTACAGCTTTCCTTTACTGCTTTCTTTATCGCTTTCATTTTCTGCTTTATTTATTGCTTTCACCGCCTGCCGTCCCCATTCCGATGAGTGGCTAACCGTTCTTAGCCCTCAGTATCGAAAAGCATTGAGAAAAATAAAATAGCTTTAAATAATTAAAGGTCCTTATTTTCTAATTAATTAAAATTACTTAAGGTTTTCCTAGGGTTTACGACGCGTAGGACCACATATGTATGTGTGGGTCCTATTTCCGTAGTCCATATGCTAGCTAGCCCAGAGGCCATGCATATTGACCGATCACCCCTTGGTAAAGAGAGTTCCTCACTAACCATTGAGAGAGGAGGCGCGCCAACTCTACCGGATTGGGTTCCCCACCCAATAGCGGGGTCCTTAGCATAATACAGGCGTTAAGAGGAATCCTTCGTCGGATGAGAGACCGGTCGAATAGTCTTAGCATTCAGGTGAGCGATATCCCTATAGCTAGGTGAGCTCATTTTAGTGGAACCTCCACAACCAAGTCTCCGCCTTAATTGATTTGATATTTAGGATCTCTTTTTATTAAAAGTTTATTTTAGTTCAAATTCTATTCGATGTCGTTGCGCTAAGCTTTTCATCGACTCCACCTTTATTGCTTTCTCTTTTATGCTTTCATTTTCTATCATTTTTATTATATATAAAATACCCGACAAGTAATTATCGGTAAAATAATAGTGTCCTCCAGGGAAGAGTAGAAATAATCGAACCGACCCCGAGAACAATACGACCTCGATATTCCACCCCAGAATATCCTGTACTACACGCGATAGGTGCACTTTCCTCCTTTCATTAAAACTCGATCTAAACCGTTTTATATCCAAATAAATAAATCCGCGCGCCCCGTTTTATAAATAAAAAACACATCCGCCTTTTTCCTTAAATAAACCGCTCGGGGGGGCGCGGGAGTTCTCACCAATTTTTGGAGTTTTAACCGCATCAAGTTTTCGACCCGATGCGAAAATATCAATCAATTTTTTGGCGTCGTTGTCGGGAACTTGATGCAAAATCCTCAATCAGAGACCCACACTTTGAACTGAGTTTGACAAAATTAAAATTCTCCAGCATATTCTTTTTGATGACCTGTCCAATCATGGACTACTTGCACGCATGAACTGAAGCACACATCAAATACATTATGCCCTGTAGCATGATTGGTGATGCCTCTTCAAATACCGAGGAACATTGTAGGGCACAATTCCCAACAAAGATGTGCTTGTTAAAGTTGACAAATTTATCTTTCCCGTAAATTTTATCATCCTTGACATAGAAAAGGACACCGAGGTTTCGCTTATTCTCGGTCGCCCTTTTCTCGCCACCTCATGTGCCATTATAGATGTTAGTAACGGTAAACTTCTCTTTCGAGTCAGAGATGAAGAAGTTACCTTTACTTTTAAATCATCTATGGAAAATATGTTTTCTAATGACGACTCATGTTTCTTTTTGGAGGCTTCTCCCGAAGAAGACTCCATTTTATTTTCTGAAAATTTTTAATCGCCTATTTTTCATGACGAAAATTTTTAAAGTTTAGATTTAATTTCTCATGAAAATAATAATAACAATTCGGTCACACGCACACCTATTTTAGAAACTATAGAATTAGGTAGTGACCGATTAAAAATGTCTTATGAAGAACCTCCAACTTTAGAACTAAAACAATTGCCAGATCATCTATAATATTAATTTCTAGCGGAGTGTTCAAAACTTCCTGTTATTGTGTCGCTCATCTATCTGGTGAAGAAAAATTAAAATTATTAAATGTTTTAAAACTTCATCGGCGCGCAATTGTGTTGAAAATAACGGATTTAAAAGGGATTAATCCCTCCGTTTCCACTCACAAAATCTTATTAGAAGAAAATTTATATAAAACTATTCAACCTCAACGTCGCCTAAATTCTAATATAAAGGAGGTAGTTAAGGAGGAGGTTATAAAATTATTAGATGTGGGCATCATCTTTTCAAATTTGTATAGCACGTGGGTAAGTCCGGTCCAAGTGGTGCTCAAGAAAGGAGGATTAACGGTAGTGCCAAACGATAAAAATGAATTAATCCCTACTAGAACTGTTACCGGATGGCGGGTTTGCATCGACTACTGCAAATTAGATGATGTAACCTGAAATGATCATTTTCCTTTACCATTCATTGACCAAATCCTTGAACGGCTATCTGGACATTCTTTTTATTATTTTCTTGATGGTCTCTCGGGATATTTCCAAATCCCATTTGTGCCCGAGCACCAAGAGAAAACAACCTTCACTTGTCAATTTGGCACCTTCACCTATCGAAGGATGCCATTTGGCTTATGTAACACGCCTACAACCTTCTAAAGTTGTTGGGTACATTGGAATATATGTACCTGATTTGAAGAAGCCTCACCCTACTCAATGATATACATCAAGGTGTATTTGATGTACTTTGAGGTTATTTGTGCAGGTTAAGTAACTGCAGGATTGCAGGAAAAGTTTGTAAGTCCATGTGTCGACACCTAGAAGAAAAGTGTCGACACTTAAGAAGGCTTGTGTCGACACCCAGAGAAGCTGTGTCGACACTTGGAGTAATTGTGTCGACACCAGGAAGGCAGTGTCGACACCCAGAGAAACTTTGTCGACAGCAAAAGTGTCGACACTAGGAGGCTGTGTCGACATTCAGCAAACTTCAACAAAGTTCAAGTACATGTGTCGACACTAGGAGGCTGTGTCGACACTCAGCAAACTTCAACAAAGTTCAAGTACATGTGTCAACACATCCTACACTCAGCAAAGTTTCAACACAGAAGGTATGTGTCGACACAAAGGAGATGTGTCGACACTCAGCAAAGTTTCAACACAAAAGGCATGTGTCGACACAAAGGAGATGTGTCGACACTCAGCAAAGTTTCAACACAGAAGGCATGTGTCGACACAAAGAAGATGTGTCGACACTTAGCAAGTTTCAACATAATAAGATGTGTCGACACAAAGGAGTTGTGTCGACACTTAGCAGAATTCAACTAAGTATTAAAGAGGAAGGCTTGTGTCGACACATAGAATCAGTGTCGACACATTCAGAAGAAGCAGTATCGAGAAGCTGTTACAACAACACAAGGAGTTGTGTCGACACCAACAAAGCTAGTGTCGACACTTAGTCTACTTGTGTCGACACTTAGTCTATTTGTGTCGACACATCAAGACTATCTATCTCGACACTTTCAGACAGTGACAAAGATTTCAAGAAGTGACTGGATGACTTGACAGCTGCCATTTCAACCGATCAACTGCAACTGTCAGAGTCATCAGAAAGTTGTTAGAAACCGGATCAGCCGGTCACCATGGAGAAAGCTTATTTAAAGACCTTTCTCCTTCAACAGAAAAAAGAATGGACAAGGATCAATGAATTGAAAAACAACACAACAAAGAAGAAGACCTTTAAGAGAAGATCTAAGAAGTTGGAGAGAGAGAGAGAGCTCCTTCTAAGAAGACCAGTTGTTGAACCGGGCTGCTAAGTAAGATTCAGATTGAAATCAGAATCTCAAGACAACAGTTGATTGAAGATCATCTGCATAGAGATACAACCCTACTGTGTTCTAATTCAAGAAGCTTTGAAGAAAGCCAAGGGTGGTTGAACTCTGCCAAGTTCTTCCAAGAACTCATCAAGAAACCAGTCAACTCATCTCTCTCTTTTAGAGTTATGGTTATATACTTTATAAACTTTATTTTCTGTAGGATCCTAAGTGATCTGAGCTGTAAGCCTATTTTATAAAGGCTGAGGTAGGGCTTTTGTGCTTGAGTGTAGGAGATTCTATTCTCTGAGTGTAGGTCTTGATTGAAGGCTGAGGTAGGGCTGTTTAGCCTGAGTGTAGGTCTTGGTGAAGACTGAGTGGTAGGGCTTTGTGCCTGAGTTGTAGAAGTGGGGTCACTCTAAGTTGTAGGAACCTGTTTGGGGTTCTGAGTTGTAAGATCTGAGGATCTGAGGAGAAGTGGAGAAGTTAGGCCGAATCTAGTACACTACTAGATAGGCGAAGGGGGAAAGTGAATGTACCCAGATCTTGGGGAACCACTATAAAAATCTGTGTGTACTCTGTGTGTGATTAATTCTGTGATTGCTGTGTTATCTGTGCTGAATTGCTGTAGAGAATTGCAAATACAGGTCTTATAATTCAGTGTTTCTGCCTTTAAAGTTAAAAAGATTAAGTTCACCTATTCACCCCCCCCCCCCTCTAGGTGATTAGGCACTAGTTCTTTCATGTGGTATCAAAGGGAGGTTACTCAAAAAGGACATAACAGTCTGAGTAAAGATCATGTAGGCAGAATCAGAATAATCAAGAATCAAGAAAATGGGTTCTACTGAGAATCACAAAGAGCTAGGATCCATGAAATTGTCAATCTGCAGAAAAGAGATTTTTGGCATATGGAAAGAGATGGTTAGACTCTTTATGGAAGCATCTGACCCAAGAATATACATTACAGTCAAAAAAGGGCCATATGTGCCAATGAAGATTTCCATTCTAGATGCAAATCAGAAAACTCCTAAGGACTATTCAAAAATGACTAAAGATGAAATAATTCTGGCCACTATGGACAAGAGGGCCCAGAATATTATTGTAAGTGCAATTGATGATGCCACATTTCAGAACCTAATACATTGTAAAACCTCAAAAGAAATATGGGACACACTAATAGTTTATATGGAGGGATCTGAAGAGGTAAGACAAGACAGGAAGTCTTTGTTAAATCAGGAGTATTAAAGCTTCAGACAAGGAAAGTCTGATAGCATTACTGAATGTTACAAGAAATTCTATAGGATAGTCAACGAATTGATGTCTTATGGAAGAGAATTCAGTAACTATGAGCTGAATGACAAGTTTTTAAGATCCCTAACTAAGGATTGGTACACCAAGATTTGTGACATTAGGGAAATGGCCAAATTAGTTGATATACCTCCTCCAACCTTGTTTGGAAAACTGCTATCTTATGAAATGCAGTTAATGGTTAGAAAGGAGGAAGAGAAGACTACTAGAGTGGAGCACAAGGAAAGAGTTGTGGCCTTCAAGACTGAAGACACTAGGAAGTATAGAAGCAAGTCTCCATCTCCACCTCAAATAGTTGCTGAGACAGTCACAGAAAATTCAGAGAACCAGAACTCAGACAGTAGTGAAAGTGATGAGGATTTTTCTGCTTTTACAAGGCAGTTTCAAAAGTTTCTGAAGAAGAAGCAGTGGAGGTCTAAGCCATCCACTTCACAGACAAAATATGACTACTATTAGAACAGGAAGTCATCAAGGAATGACAGAAGAAAGTCCAAGCCAAGTAAAACTACATCCTCAAAGATTGTATGCTATTGTTGCAATAGACAGGGACATGTAGTGGCTGACTGTCCTGAAAAGAGGAAGGAGTCAACTGACAGAAAGAAGACACAGTTTAAGGGCAAAAAGGAAAGGTCCTTTGTTTCCAAGAAGGATAAGAGTTTGACTGATCAGTCATCTTTAGAAACAGATTCAGAAGTTGAAGACTATATTGGGTTGTTTGCTGAAGAGGAGGAAGATGAGTTCATGCAGTTAATGAATTCAATTTATGAGCATGAGGACAATCAGTGCAAAGGGCTGATGGCCTTATCTGAAGGAGACAAAATCCAGGATCAACCTGGACCAAGTAAGGTACAAAATTGTTCTTCTAGTTCAATTTCTTGTACTGAGTCAGAATCAGATACATCTGCATCAAGTGATGTGGGTGGGTCTGAATCTGAAGGTGATATTCATCAGTTAATTGATGAATATAGGACTTGTTGAAGGCCTTGAAGAGAAGCAAATCATTGGCCAAAAATCAGGCAAAGGAGATTGCTAGTCTTAAATTGGCTACTGCTGATTCAGACAAGTTGCTTGATCAGAAACTAAATAAAATAGCCAGGCTGAAGAACATTACAGTTATTCAGATGGGAACTATTACATTTAAGAATGATCAAATTAGGAATCTGGAGGTTAGACTTCAGAAGGAGAAGGATATTGTGGCTAGCTTTTCTAAACCCAAATCTGTTTTACCCTTGATAGATGAGTTTGTGCCTCATAAGGGTAAGGCTGGATTAGGATTTACAAAACCTGCCTGGACTGCTAGGTCCAAGTCTAAGGGCAAAGCTCCAGCACTAAACAAAAAGCCTACTGTAGATACTTCAGCCAGGGTTGTACCTAAACAAAGGTACAACAGGTTTGAGTGCTGGAGTTGTGGCAAGATAGGCCACTTTGCCATAGACTGTTGGCACAATTCAAGTGTCAACGAGAGTAGCAAACTACCTGCTAGAAGAGCTACAGGTAGTTTTGTTAAAAGTCAAACTAACCTGCACCAAGGACCCAAGAATTATTTGGGTTCTAAGGTTAAGTAATCTGTTTTGCAGGTGAGTCCAAGTGGCCATGCCCCTATATTGTACTTGGACAGTGGATGTTCCAGGCACATGACTGGAACTAGGGGGTTGCTGAAGGATTATACATCTATCAAAGATGGGCCTAAAGTTAACTTTGGTGGTTCAGAAAAAGGGATCATCAAAGTCTTTGTGTTTGCAGCTCCACAGGTGTAACTGAAAGAATGGACAAGCTTACCTTAACAGAAGGTTCTACTGTAAGTCAACAAGTGGAAGATGGTGGCTGCTGTTCAGGGGGAGTACAAGATACTCCTGATGCTGAAGAAGACCAAGAGGTGCAGTTGAATGAAGAAGCTGAAGGTGTACAACCTGAAGACAGGCTGCCTCCAGCAAATAGGCATTTAAAGGATCATCCAGCCAATCAAATAATTGGAGATCCCAGACAAGGAGTGCAAACAAGGAGCAGAAATCTAAGTACAGTTCTTTACTCAAGTTTCCTATCCCAAGTTGAGCCAACGAAGTTTGAAGAAGCAATCCTAGACCCTCATTGGATTGAGGCCATGCAAGAGGAGCTAAATCAATTCAAAAGATGCAAGGTCTGGGAGCTAGTTCCTAAACCCAAGGACCACAACATCATTGGAACTAAGTGGATCTTTAGGAACAAGTTGGATGAGAATGGAATCATCATAAAGTATAAAGCTAAACTTGTTGCAAAGGGATATAGGCAGGAAGAAGGTATTGATTTTGATCAAACCTTTGCTCCAGTAGTAAGACTGGATGCAATAAGGATGTTCCTTGCCTATGCAATATTTCAAGGATTTAAGGTATATCAAATGGATGTGAAGTCAGCTTTTTTGAATGGAAATCTGAAGGAAGAAGTCTATGTAGAGCAGCCATCGGGTTTTGTAAATTCTCTTAAACCTGATTATGTATATAGACTTAGGAAGGCTTTGTATGAGTTAAAACAAGCCCCTAGGGCTTGGTATGAAACTTTGTCTAGTTTCCTCATTGAGAACAAATTCTCAAGGGGGAAAATAGACAAGACTCTATTCCTTAGGAAATCCAGAGGCAAGATTATCTTAGTCCAAATATATGTAGATGATATCATATTTGGGTCTACAGAAAGTAGTCTTTGAAGAAAGTTTGCAAAACTCATGCAAGGACAATTTGAAATGAGCAGTATGGGGGAACTTAAGTTCTTCTTGGGTCTCCAAGTTGGACAGACTGAATATGGATTATCCATATACCAGTCTAAGTTCACCCTAGAATTGATAAGAAAGTATGGTATGGAATCATCCACTACCATGAAAACTCCTATGGGGTCAAGCATGTCTCTAAGGAAAGATGATGTAGGGAAACCTGTAGATGAGACTTTATATAGAGGGATAGTTGGCTCCCTACTATATTTGACTGCTAGTAGACCAGATATCATGTATGTTACATGTGTCTGTGCTAGGTACCAAGCTTGCCCCAAAGAATCTCATTTGACAGCAGTCAAAAGAATTTTGAGATATCTTAAGGGCACACCTTATCTAGGCCTTTGGTACCCTAGGAATGGAGATTTTGAACTGACAGGTTATTCAGATGCAGATTTTGCAGGCTGCAAGGAAGATAGGAAGAGTACCACAGGAACCTGCCAATTTATAGGTGGAAGGCTGGTGTCATGGAGTAGCAAGAAGCAAACCAGTGTGTCTATCTCCACAGCAGAGTCAGAGTATGTGGCTGCAGGAAGTTGTTGTGCTCAACTTCTATGGATTCAACATCAGCTAGAAGATTATGGTATTCAAGTAAGTAGGACACCTTTATTTTGTGATTCTACTAGTGTCATTTCTATTGCAAATAATCCTGTCTCCCATAGTAGGACTAAGTACATAGAAATAAAGTACCATTTTCTAAGTGAACATGTGGAAAAAGAAGACATTTCCCTAGAGTATGTTAAGACAGATAATCAGTTAGCTGATATGTTTACTAAGCCCTTAGATCAAACCAAATTCAATAAGTTTAAAATTGAATTAGGAATGATAAACTTAGAATAGTTTACAAAAATTGGCTAAGTAAAATAGTGTCGACACACAGAGTTGTCTGTGTCGACACTTAGAAGTGGTGTCGACATTTCAGAGAAATGGTGTCGACACATCTATGAAGTATGTGTCGACACTTCAGAGAATTAGTGTCGACACAAGCAGTGTAGGTGTCGACACATCCAAGGTGGTGTCGACACTTAGGATTTACACAGAATTAGTCTAGTAGAGTCTCGACTAAGTGTCGAGCAGAGATATATAAGTGTCGACACATATATTCTATCGACTATATTTGTGTCGACACATAGTTGTTGAGACATTAGAAGTAAGTGTCGACACTTTTCCACAGTGTCGACACAATTCAAGTATGTTAACGCGCCTTTTCACTTATAATTCTAGAAAGGTATAAATAGGTTTTCCCCATTGTTTGTCGACACGCTCACCTTAGTCTCGAGACCAAACTTGTGTGTCGACATCTCTCTTATCTCACTTCAAAATTTCTTCAAACCCTAATGGCGCCCAAGCTAGAAGAGAACATTAATGAAGGATATGAGCTCGTGTGTCACGCCTTTGATGATGCGGAACCAGAAATCAAAGGTGTGGTAGCCCTAATTGTCGAGACTGGACTAGAGTATCTTGTATCAGAACCAATCAAGACCTGGAAGAAGGAGGTCCTTGAATTCTTGAGTGTAGCTACTCTTGATGAATCAGGACTCAAGATTAAGTCCAGAGTTCATGGGACAAAAGTCATGGTCACACAGAAAAGTCTAAGAAAGGTACTTCAACTACCAAGACCAAAAGAGGAAGACGATGTATCTGCTTTTAAGACTAGAGAGGCATTGAAATGGTGTGGTTTAGATTCAAACCTGAAGATAGGATCAGTTTTCAACAGGAAAGGCATGAACATGCAGGGCAAATTCTTGTCTGAAATAGTTGGCAAGGTAATTCTGAGCAAGCCTGGAGGACATGACAGAATTTCAGCTCATATGTTCAGTTTGATGACAAGGATAATCTTCAAACTTAATACTGATTGGTCAGTAGTTATGTTTGATAAGATAAAAGAGAGCCTGAAGAAACCTAATCTGGGAAGAATTCTGAGTTTATACTTACCTGGAAGTATTCCTGAAGTGATGAACCAAGCTGTAGGTTCAAAGATAAACCACATGAGAAGAATGGATGTGAGAATTTTCTCAAGGTGGGATAGAGTATTGACAAAGGAACTGCCAACTCTAGAAAAGGAAACACCTCAGAAGAAGAAGAAGAAGACAGCCATTGTGGCTCAAGCATCCTCAAGTAGCTCAGAGGAGCAAGTGGTGTTTAGTTCTGATGCTGAAGAGGGAAGAAATGCTGGACAGTCACCAGCAAGACAAGAAGATGCTCAGAGGCAGGGGGAGCTACCATCAGCTAGCCCAATTCACCTGGATCCACTCTAGGGGGATCCTCTACATGTGGATGAGCCAACTCAACTAGAGAGTGAAAGGGCTACCCAAACCATTCTAGAGGTAATTACCAAAGTTAATCAATTAAATTTCTCAATTGAGGATGAAGTTTTGTCTGAACCATTACTTGATGTTGATCAGCAAACACAGATACAACCTCAACCACAAGATGTTGTCATAGAGGACACATCTGTTGCTGATAAAGTAGACTCAGTTGCTCCAGAAATAAGAGATTCTCCTATACAACCTCAGCATGAGTTTATATTAGAAGAGCTGTTCTCTGATCTTGTACAGACAGACCTTGAGAGAAAGATAGCAGCTGTTGAGGGGGAGAAGGTAAATCTTGAGGGGGAGCATGTGGAGAATGTAGAGGAAAATTCTAGACAAGAGACTGAGGAGCCAAGAAATGCTGAGAAGCTACCAAGGACTGAGAAGGATTTACATCCTAGTCCTAAGAATAGAGTAGATATTGCTAGTACTTCTGCTTCAAAGGATGAAGAGGCTGCTAGAGCCAAGAAGAGGAAGTTCCAGGTTTTCAAGAGAAGAAGCCAGAACTACAAGAAAGCATTGCAATCAATTGCTCCACAACCTGCCACAACTACTGATTATAGTTCTCTGATGGTGGCATTGCAAATCAAGATGGATGAGCAAAGGAAAGCTTTAGAAAAGTATATGGATGAAGGGCATAAATCCCTGCAATTTGATCTGGCACAAGACATCAAATCTATCAGATTTGAAGTAAATCAAAATAAGAAGGAAATGACTGATTGTTTCCATAAAGGAGGCAATGCAGTGGTCTATTTGGCTACTCATCAAGAAAACATAAAAACACAAGTGGATGATATGGCAGTGAAGCAAGGCTATGTCCTAGAAAACCAAATAAGGATGAATGATAATCTCACTGCTTCACATAATGCCATTGTAACTGAAATGAAAAATATAGCTACTGCACAGCCTGTAGTAAGTGCAACTGCCAAAGACGAATTTGATAAGAAATTACAGGAGAGTCTCACTGCTTTGAAAACTGCCATTGAAGATTCTCAGAAGGCAATTACTGACAAGCTACAAAGGTTAAAACCTTATTATAAGGATGGAGTTAATTATTTGAATGCTCAAATCAGATTCCAGAAAGATGATCTTAGGGATCACATAGAGAGAGAAGTCATAAAGGGGGAGAGGGTACTAGTCAAAGCCGGCTCTGATCATGCCAAATGGATTTCAAACTCCATCAGAGCCACCCTTGGATATCCACCTTTATGTGATGATGATAATGTTGCAGAGTCTGGCATCAATCCTGCATACTTTGGAGGAGAGCAAGCTGAAGTGGCTCAAGTGATATACCCTCCTGCAGATTTTGACATGATACATCAGGAGGTACAGTCTATGTATAGTCCTCCTGAGGGTAATCAGAATGTTATTCTTGAAAAAGTTATTCAGCCTGTGCCAGAGGTAGTTCTAAAAGAACAAGAGGTCCAATTATCTAAGAAAAGGTTCGGAGAGCAAGCTGAATTAAGGCCAGATTTTGAACAATGGAGCCCCACATCCAAGAATATCATATTGACTGCTTGGAAGGCTGCTAAGGACAATGTCCTGGATAGAAGCAAATGGTATTCTGACCAGGAGTGGAGAAAACATGAGAATAGGCAAGAGGCCATAGTATAATATAGAAGGAAGGCTAAACTGGGAAAGCTACCTCCTAATGCATAGGAGCCTAGCAAGTATTTCCCTAAGCCTTATCACTATTTTGAAAGGCAGAAGATAAAGGCTGAAGAGCTGAAAAAGAAAGATCTCAAAGGGAAGAAGCCTATTGATGACAATGATGCTCCAGTTCAAGCAAAGATTCAATCTGGAAAGGGGATTGTTATCAAGGAGCCTGAGCAGCCATAGGATAGAAATTTTCTTAAGTTTATAACTTGTAATCATTTGCATTTAACTCTATATAAACTTTTGATTAATGAAAATGTTTAGAGTTGTAAGAACAATGTTATATGTTCAATCTATTATATTATTGTTCTGAGATAATTGTTTATACATGTTCTGTTCATACATGTTTAAGTATTTACCCTGTCATATAATACTGTTTTACGTCATACTGAAAATTTGTTATGTATGGTGTATATCATTGACTAAGGGTTATGACTTCTCCAAATAGGGGAAGATTGTTGGGTACATTGGAATATATATACCTGATTTGAAGAAGCCTCACCCTACTCAATGATATACATGAGGCTGTGTCGACACTCAGCAAACTTCAACAAAGTTCAAGTACATGTGTCGACACTAGGAGGATGTGTCGACACTCAGCAAAGTTTCAATACAGAAGGCATGTGTCGACATAAAGGAGATGTGTCGACACTCAGCAAAGTTTCAGCACAAAAGGCATGTGTCGACACAAAGGAGATGTGTCGACACTCAACAAAGTTTCAACACAGAAGGCATGTATCGACACAAAGAAGATGTGTCGACACTTAGCAAGTTTCAACACAAGAAGATGTGTCGACACAAAGGAGTTGTGTCGACACTTAGCAGAATTCAACTAAGTATTAAAGAGGCGGGCTTGTGTCGATACATAGAATCAGTGTCGACACATTCAGAAGAAGCAGTATCGAGAAGCTGTTACAACAACACAAGGAGTTGTGTCGACACTAACAAGGCTAGTGTCGGCACTTAGTCTACTTGTGTCGACACTTAGTCTATTTGTGTCGACATATCAAGACTATCTGTCTCGACACTTCAGACAGTGACAGAGATTTCAAGAAGTGACTGGATGACTTGACAGCTGTCATTTCAACCGGTCAACTGCAACTGTCAGAGCCATCAGAAAGTTGTTAGAAACTGGATCAGCCGGTCACCATGGAGAAAGCTTATTTAAAGACCTTTCTCCTTCAACAGAAAGAAGAATGATCAAGGATCAATGAATTGAAAAACAACACAACAAAGAAGAAGACCTTCAAGAGAAGATCTAAAAAATTGGAGAGAGAGAGCTCCTTCTAAGAAGAGCAGCTGTTGAACCGGGCTGCTAAGTAAGATTCAGATTGAAATCAGAATCTCAAGACAGCAGTTGATTGAAGATCATCTGCATAGAGATACAACCCTACTGTGTTCTAATTCAAGAAGCTTTGAAGAAAGCCAAGGGAGGTTGATCTCTACCAAGTTCTTCTAAGAACTCATCAAGAAACCAGTCAACTCATCTCTCTCTTTTACAGTTGTGGTTATATACTTTATATACTTTATTTTCTGTAGGATCCTAAGTGATCTGAGCTGTAAGCCTATTTTATAAAGGCTGAGGTAGGGCTTTTGTGCCTGAGTGTAGGAGATTCTATTCTCAAAGTGTATGCCTTGATTGAAGGCTGAGGTAGGGCTGTTTAGCCTGAGTGTAGGTCTTGGTGAAGACTGAGTGGTAGGGCTTTGTGCCTGATTTGTAGGAGTGGGGTCACTCTGAGTTGTAGGAACCTGTTTGGGGTTCTGAGTTGTAAGATCTGAGGATCTGAGGAGAAGTGGAGAAGTTAGGCCGAATCTAGTACACTACTAGATAGGCGAAGGGGGAAAGTGGATGTACCCAGACCTTGGGGAACCACTATAAAAATCTATGTGTACTCTGTGTGTGATTAATTCTGTGATTGTTGTGTCATCTGTGCTGAATTGCTGAGAGAATTGCAAATACAGGTGTTATAATTCAGTGTTTTTGCCTTTAAAGTTAAAAAGATTAAGTTCACCTATTCACCCCCCCCCTCTAGGTGATTAGGCACTAGTTCTTTCAAAAGGTGTATGCTAGCAATTTTTAACGAACTTGTGGAGGACATTATGGAAGTGTTCATGGATGATTTCTGCATTTTTGAAGATTCGTTCTATTTATGTTTAAATAACCTCTCCCGTGTTCTCCAAAGATGTAAGGACAAATTTCGATTTAAATTGGGATAAGTTCCATTTTTTGGTACGGGAGAGTTTAGTTTTTGGCCATAAAATTTCAAGTAAGGGAATAGAGTTAGATAAAGCCAAAATAGAAACCATAGAAAAACTACCTCCCCCTTCGAATGTTAAAGCCATACATAGTTTTCTTAAGCATGCCACTTTTTATCGCCGATTTATTAAAGATTTTTCTAAAATCACTAAGCCCCTCACTCACCATGTAGAAAAAGATTCACCATTTGTTTTTGATAAAAATTGTTTGCATGCTTTTTCTATTATTAAAAAATTAATAAACACACCTATCATAATAGCTCCTAACTGGGATCTCCCTTTTGAGATCATGTTCGATGTTAGTAGTTTTGTTGTTGGTGCAGTCTCAGGACAGTGCATCAATAAAAATTTTCATCCTATATATTATGCGAGCAAAACACTAACTGCCGCACAACAAAACTATACAACTACCGGGAAAGAACTTCTTGCCATTATTTTTGCATTTGATAAATTTCACTCTTATCTCACATTGTATAAGGTTATTATTTTTACCGATCATTCAACTTTGCGTTATTTATTAACAAAAACATATGCAAAGCCAAGATTGATTAGGTGGGTTTTGCTTCTCTAAGAGTTTGACTTGGAGATCCGGGATAAAAGGGGACCAAAAAATTTAGCAGCGGATCACCTTTTTCAGTTGGAGAATCCCAATTCGGAGGAGCTTATCGAGGAGGATATTGATGATAATTTTCCTGAGGAGCATCTCTTCGCTTTATATAAGGTAATAACTCTCCCCACTCATTGGTTTGCCGATTTCACAAATTACCTTGTTGTGAGATTTCTCTCAATGGGTTTTTCTTATCAAGAAAAGAAGAAATTCTTTTCTGATTTGAAAAATTATTTTTGGGAGGATGCGTTTCTTTTTCGAGTTTGTGCGGACCAAGAAGTGCAGAGGTGTTTTTCTCAGAAGGAGGGCGCCCAAATATTAAAACATTACCACGAGTGACCCGCCGGTGGGCACTACAAAGCCAATTGGACGGCCCGAAAAGTACTTGAAGCAGGATTTTATTAGTCGGGCATCTTCAAAGATGCTCACGCTCATGTAAGTCATTTTGAATAATGCCAACGCTCAGGTAATATTTCCCGCCTTGATGAAATGCCTTTAAATTCATTTTTATAAGTAGAGGTTTTTGATTTATGGATGATCGACTTTGTCGGCCCGCTATCAATGTCCTTTGGAAATCGATATATTTTGTAGCGGTCGACTACGTGTTACGGTGGGTGGAAGCGCAAGCTCTTCCCACCAATGATGTCCGAGTCGTGAGCAAATATCTAAAAAAACCCTTTTCATAATTTTGAGCACATCAGGCAATAGTAAACGATATGGGCACTCACTTTTGTAACGCACAATTCGCTAAAGTTTTATCTAAATATGGCATTACATATAGGTTGGTCACTCCCTATAACCCTTAAAGTAGTGGTCAAGTAGAAGTAGTAAATCGTGAAATAAAATGTTTTTTTTTTGAAAAAAACGGTTCATACTAATAAAACAAATTGGTCAGTTAAACTTGATAATGCATTGTGGGTTCATCCCGCCGCACTCCCGTGAAGGTTACACTCCCCCTTGTAATGGGGGTGATAGGAGGGCTTGACCTCAGTTTTTTCCCTATTTAATCCCCTTTTCATCTTCTTCCCTCCACTACTTCCAACCCTTCTCCTTCCCTTCCAACCTGAAAATCATTCCCTCTTTCCTTCCAAAATGCATCCCCACCAATCACGATCCACCGCCTCCTCCTCCGAGCACCCCGCGGACTCCGCCACAGCGGAGGATATGCTTATCTTTGAAAAATCCACCCAACAAGATCAGAGTGAATGATTACGAGCTAAACCCTTTAGCATATTCTGGATTCTTGATTGGGGGATTCTTACGGCCTTCGGCGTGGCCGAATTGGTCCGAGAATTTCTATCCAACCCTGGATGAATTTCTCTTTTCGCTATCTCAGAGCCTGCCTTCTGGAGCTCACCGTTGAGTTCCTCGCCTTGTTCGAGTATCGTTGGGGGTGTGCAAGATAATTTTATCATCTTCCGGATGGGTGGCATCGCACATCTACTCACCATGCGCCAACTCAACGTGGTGATGAAATTTTGTGATGAGGCCTTCTCTCTCTCTCCCGCTTGCTCCAACCTCCGTTCTGATTTCCCTTTTGACTTCAGCCTTCTCACCTTTTATTTGAAAATCAGCAACAATATCATCCCCTACACTACCAAAAAATTAAAAGGTAGCCACCTCTTTCCCCCCGCCCTTAATATTCTCCACAACCTCCTCACATTTACCATCACTGGTCGCGGCGATAGCCATGACGTGGTGACTCAGACGGATTTACTATATTTATATAATATGTTCTACCAGGTCCCACTCAACCTAGGCCACGCGCTTGCGATGATCTTTCGACATCAGGCCGAGAATGTGAGGTTGGGAGCCATCCATGGCGGGAAATTAATCACTCATCTTGCCAAATTGTTGGGGATTTGGGACGCTCTTTCGCGTCTTACCTGCATTCAAACGCCGCTTCCTATTCAGTTCCAGACCCTTCATGCCATCGGCCTTGCATGATGACGAGACTGTCAGTTCGAGGCTATCCCGCCATCAGTCGGGGGTAGAGACTTTGTTCTTGATCTTGGAGTAGGTCCTAGTGGCACTATTCACTCTCCATAGATTCTACAACCACCGTAGCATCCTTCTCCAGCGCTAGGTCCTTTGAGGTATTGGGTTCATCAATTTCGATCTATTCATACACGCTTAGACGAGACGCAAACCTATTTTGATGCATGTTTTGCGAGCTTTGATGGTCGATTTACCGTGCTGAAGTAGAGTCAAGCCTCTTCCATGACACCTATTACACGTGAGTTTACAGACCTATGAACATACAATCAGCAGCAGGGGCACCATAGTGATGAGGATTAGGCTTTCTTTTGTACTGGGTTTGTAGAAGGACTTTTGTATCTGTATCTGTATCTGTATCTGCTTCTTATTATTATCAGTATTCTCATGTACTTTTATTTTAGTTTAATCAAAAATATTAAAAAATATATCAAGTTTTGCTTTAGTATTTGCTTTTAGGTCAGACTTGGTGCAGATTTGGACTCTTCATGGTAGTTTTCTCTTCCTTTGCCTTTTATTTTCATACATTGGGGATAATGTTTCGTTTAAGTATGGGGGGGATATTTCCCACTAGTTTAACCTATTTTTAGCAAAACATATAAAAAAACCAGAAAATTAAAAATTTTAAATTTTTTGTTAGTTTTTACAAAACAAAATTAAAAAAAAAAGAAAATCAAAACTTAATTTCTTAGAAAGGGACGTTTGGGATATCACCCCATCTTACCTTCTAGTACCGGTGAGAGCCCTTCACATGGTATACCTCGAGAAGTCTAAGAAGTAAAAAAAATAGGTTTAAATTTTTAATTAGAGAAATCATTATTTCTATATTTATTCACATGCAAAATATCTAGTATTCAATTTTTACATAGTGTTTAGATAATTTCTATGCTTTAATTGAATTTTGAATTTTGGAGTAGAACTGTTGGTCATGCTGTGTTTCTAGTCAAGTGCACGTGTAAGTAGAATTTTATGTAGAATTAAAAATTCAGCATACAATTAGATTTTTATTTTCCAAAATGCGTTGAAATATTTTATTCTTCTTTTATTTTGAAACCGATAAAAATCCAAAAATGATTTAGGTGAGTATGTAGAAGTTCACTAGAGAAATATTTCGCGAATCAAGAGTAGGATATCTTTCTCGATGTCTAAAACATGCCCTCTAGTGATTCTCAAGACTTGCATAAGTAAAACTTATTAGCATGAATAGGATATAAGCAATTCTTTTGGCCAGTTTGAGCCTTGGCACCCGTACCTATCACTTTATCTTTGCTAACCCACTTTGAGCCTATTACCATACATTTTGTTTTAGCTCCACCAAATATTTCACCAAATCCTAAAAAGCGTCCTAACCTCACTCCTAATTTTGAGATCGATAAAAATTATATATGAAAAAACATGGTGAGTGATTTGGATTCATTTAATGTTGGTAACTATTTTTATTAAAAAAAAGGAGCTAATTTGTTTCTCCTCTCTTTTGAAAATATTAGAAAAATCTTTAAAAGAGGGAGGAATAACAAAAAGAAGAAAAATGTTTGAAAAAAGAGAAAAAAGGGGTTTGGGGAGTTGGCTTTGTTTTTAAATCCATCTTTGTTTATTTGTGCGAGCTCTCTTTAGATTTGGGTATGACTAGCTGTCGTATTTATCTTTGATTATCCACACAAAAACTTAAGCCTATGTTTCAACCTAATTAAGTGTTACTGATTTGTGTCTATAAGTTATACTAGTGTCATGGCGAGAGTGTGAAAGGGCAAGCCTATGGCCATCGACATTAATGGATTTCTTTGGAGGGTATCTTGATTTTCGTTTTGTGTAATGTCGATATTAGTACACACATTACCTTCTCCCTAAATGTAATTTTAGGATTTACCGGATTTTCAATTCCAAAGTAAAAATAATAAGTGGAAACACATTCTAGAAAAATAAAAATTAATTTGTATGCTGAGTAGGTTTTTATACTAAAATAGCTACGAGCATAGGCATAAGACTTCGCATTTTACTCCGTATGTTTAATTTTAATTTCAAGCATTAAACTTTTTCTGCTCCCTATGGAAAGTTGTTTGCTCGGGACGAGCAAATAGGTAAGTATGAGCGTATTTGATAACTCTAATTTTATACTTATTTTTATATAGTTTTTACTTAATAAATAATTAATTTAGAGTTATAATTTATTAAATGAATTTCTAATTACCTTAATATTTCAGGTTAATTTGATTATAAAATTATATTTTAAAGCTGGTAGATTAATCTGGTGTAATTTTGGAGCAAAAGTGGAAAAATTTCGAGAACACTCCTAAGTCACGGGCGTAACCTCAAAGTCAGGGGCGTGACAAGAAGGCGTGACCCCTCTTGGAGCTTCAGAATTCATTTCCACGTTGGATCAAAATTACACGCCCATGTTACGGGCATGACCATCCATTCACGAGCGTGACTCATAGGTGTGACGATCAGGCGTGATGCTAACTTAAGAAGCCAGTTTCAAATCCAAGGCGTTTCCAGCTTACATGCCCTAGGTCACGGACGTGACCTCTTCTGCAACTGCCAGATTAATTCTCGCCGGTTCTCCTTCCCGCCGCTTCCAGTAACATTAAAGACATTCCCTAGGTTACGGGCATGACCAGGAAAATAGAATATTTTGGCAATTTTTCTCCAATGTTCCCGTGCTTTCAAGATGACGGTTCCGCACCTGACACGCCCTATAGTCACGAGCGTGACCTTGGGGAACGACTTGTAATGCCCCGAAACTCAAAAGATGGATGAGTAGCATTTTTAACCAAGTTTGGAACTTGGTAGGGGTTACACATCTTGGGACACGGGCGTGTCCCCAGGGCATGTCGTGCTTAAGTCGACGATCTGGCCAAGTGGTTGATGAATTTGGAGTCGACGATCATCGAGCAGCGAACACGGGTAGAGACATGGGCGTGTCCCAAGCCGTGTCCTTCTCGGGGTGAAGGTCGGGCCGTGTCGTGGGAGGCACATGGTGTTAGCGCACGGGCATGTTCGGGTAGACACGGGCGTGTCAGGTTCGACACGGGCGTGTCGAGTACCCGTGTCCCTTGCGGGACGTTTTTGGTCCTGTGTCGATGGAGGAACACGCCCGACAACACGAGCATGTACTGGATGATACGGGCATGTCAGGTGTGACATGGGCATGTCGGGTGCCCATGTCCTATTCTGGGTGCAACAGTTTCGGCATTGATTGAGGCACACAACCTTGGACACGGGCGCGTCACAAACCGTGTTCGGCCGAGGTTTTTTTATTTTAAGTGCGAATCATGGACGTCTGTTTCCTTATTTTGGGATCCAATGGTTCATGGCTGTTCTTGCTGGGTTATACCCGGGAATAGGGTTTGGATGCCTTTATTTCATTCAAGAAATCTCTTTCTAAAGTTCTAGATAGAGGGGAGAGCAAGGAATAAGAAGGAAGATAGATCTGGCCGTCGGCGGAGCTTCGGAGCCCCAAATCGCAAGCCGAGTTCGGATCTACTAAGGTGAGGACATTGCGGTGCTTTTCATCCGCATAGATCTTCATGACACCGAAAAGGAATGCTACGGTAACGATTCTCATCGTAGGACATGTGACGTCCTCTTTTCCCTTGCATAGGAAGTCCGCTCTCGCGAGTTTGCGGTGAGTGTGAGGCGTTCCATCGTGATGACATGAATAGTCCCTGTTTTTTTCATGTAGAGTTCGTAATCGAGAAACAGAAATAGGCATTGAAAGTTAGGGTTAGACAAGAAATACTCTAGAGGGGGGTGGGCGGTGAATATAGTATCTTTTAAATCTTAAAAACTTTTTGCTGTAAATAAAAATATGTCAAAGTAGGGAACCTATATGATACTAATTTGCTATAAATAAAAGTGAAATCCTAAGATACACTAATCTACCACAAGCACAGCAACAATTAATCTAACTAATACAGGCACAACAAGAACAAAAAGGAAAGATGCAATCAGACAATACAAGAATTTTATAGTGGTTCCCCAACCTTGGTACATCCACTCTTCTACCACCCTGGTAGGAATCCACTAACAGGTTTTGATCAGGTGACTGCCACCAATGAGCTTTTGATCAGGTGCTCAAAAACCAACCCAAGTCTTTTCATCAGGTGACTTGCAACCAAAGAATAACTTTTGAAGGGAGTTAAAGAACCCTTTATAGAGTGAGGGTGTGAGAGAGTTATTGTGTCTTCTCTTTCTCAAATACAACTAAGAAGACTAGTGAATCTTTGATGTTATCAAAGCTCCCCCTGAGTTATTGAGTTTTTCAGGAAGTTTGGAGCTTTGCTTCAGGGTGAGTAGGTCTTCTATCTTTAGCCTTGAATAGAAGTGATCCAGGAACTCCTTGACTGATGAAGATTTGTCATCCTTGAAGAATCCTAGAGTGAAGAATGAAGAAGTCTCTTGATTTGGATTGATGTTCTTCTTCTTCTTCAGTAATGTCAAGGTGAAGACCAGATTCTTTTTCTGCATAGAGAAGAGTTTGAATGTTGTTGTTGTATCTTCTCTGTCACTGTGTGCTGTGTCTTGTTCTTGTGTATCACACTCTCTGTATGTTATACGCCAGGAAGAGAATCACATTTCTATCTTTAATGGAATTTCTCCATTGAATTTTTGAATTCCTTCTTGCATTGATTGCTGTCGACCTGGAGAATATAAAATTCGGCTGGAGAGAATGTCTGCATTAATTGGATTTCCCAACTGTCCCATAGAAAAATGACAAGTAATAATCCTGATGAATCCCATTATCAATGCTGCTTCAAATCGTAATATTCAGATAATATTAAACATTGATTACTCAGGAATTACTGCAATAAAATAAGGACAGAAGGAAGGAAAAATCCAAGTCTGGAACTGTACAGAAATCGTCGAGCAAAGAACAGATTTCGTCGACCTGGGTCCAAAGTTCGTCGAGCTGAGAATTCATGTTCGTCGACCAGATAATTGTTATTCGTCGACCTGAGATCCAAGATCGTAGACCTTAGAACAGCTGACTGCTTTCTGATAAACTCTTGCCAATTTTGTACACTAAGATCGTCGAGCTGATAATCTAACTTCGTCGACCGGAGTTCAGAGAAATGTTTCTGGACTTAGAATGTTGAAGTAGAGCATCCAGAAATCATCAACATGAAAACTAAGTTCATCGAGCTCAACTCAGAGAATTGTCTCTGAGTTCGTTGAGCTGAGCGCAACTTTCGTCGAGTTGAGTTCGACGAATGTGGAACTCACTTTCCTAAAACTTATTTTTCTCTAAGTCTTGATCCTCACTTTCCTGAAATTAGGTTTTGTGTATTCAGAGGGATCCTTGCCTTCAGCTTTTGCCTTGTTGATCATTGATAGGACAACCAATTCTTGGAACATGGCCATCCTTGCAGTAGTAGCTATTTTTGGATCCTCAAATGTAACAGGAGGAGATGAAGGTCTCTTTGGACTTTCAGCTTTCTGATGTTCAGTAGTTTGTTGTAGATGATGTTGTTGATGTTGATGTTGCTGCTGTTGATGTTACTTGCCTGAGGAGTAGTGCCTGTGCTGGCTACTTCCAGAAGAAGAGGATCTACCCTGTTGTCTCTGATATGTTTGAAATTGGGTAGTCCTCTGAGATGATGAGCCTGAAGCACCAGCAGTAGGTGGTGGAGGAGGAGGAGGGTCTTTCCTATATCTTTGTGGAGGAGGAGAATACTTTCTACTTTTCTTCCTATCTTTTTGCTGATTCTTGGACAGCCACATCCAAGCTGGCATGCCCTTTTATGGAGTAATATTCTGGAGAATATAGTAAGGAGTATCATGTGTTGGGTTTGGCTTTCGAGCAGGAGGTGTTGGAGATTTCCTCTTCTTAGAAAGTTTCTTTTTCTTACCAGAGGGACTGTCATCTGAATCCTCATCATCATCATCATCATCATCTGAGGAGTCTTGTGGATTATCATACAAAGCATTAATTTCTTTCAAAGCCTCTGCAGATATCAACAGTTTTTTTGCCTGGGGAGGAGCTGGAGGAAGAGCTGGAGGTGGAGCCGGAGAATTATACACATCAGTGTGTTGATGTACAAAAACACAAAGGGGATCAAGAACCACCAGCTAACGGTTAGAGCACAAGGGAAAAGAAGGGAAAGGAGAGACTGCGAGTAGCAATCTACTAAGCAGACGAGAGCAGGAAGAACAGTAGGGTCGTGAGCCACGGCAACAACAGACTTCGCCCATCGCGTCCTGAATGCCTCTCTTACGACGGGCTTTTCCTTGATTGAAGAATGGTTTGGTTACAAGCAAAGTAAAAAGGAAGACAAGAGTAGAGCAAGGTGGAGTCCGCAAGGCACAAGATTCGAGTCTGTAGCCTTTAATAAGTAGGCTCCTGGGAATGAGTCAGCGTCCCTTAGGTGCACCACCTCCCCCCTATTTATAGGATGGGGGCCTGCCCAAACGGGCAGGGCTAAAATAACCGACTGCCCGGGGTACAGGAGAACCGGGCAGGAGTGACGGTAAACAAAAAAAAAAGAACACAGCAGTCCGCACAGAAGGGGCGGACTGGGCTCGCAGGCTAGAGCTTCCATCTGCTGCTGCTAGGAGCGATCCTACAGGAGGACAGCGGCCTGGGCGGACGAGACACTGCGTCCGCCTATATAGAGAATCCAGAGATCCAGAGGCATGGTGGACTGGGCGAACAGAGACTTGCGTCCGCTGCTGGGGGATCATCCTTGGTGGCTGATTGCTGCTGCTTTGCCGGACTGATCAGACTGCCTAACCGAGTCCACGACAATTGAAAAGGGGGTCTTGGCATCTTGTAGGATGTTGCGGACTGAGGGGTTAACATAATCCCCGCACATTTTTAAGTTACCAGAAAACTTTGAAAACATAAATAAATGCCGCCAGCGCTATAAATATCGCTGGAGGGCCTGGAACTGTTGGAAATTCCGATCGACACGGGGCGCTATTCACCACTTGCGGTCTCCACTTTGCAGTCCGGCATGGCAAGGCTTGGATATTTCTTCTCTAGTCTCACTGCAAAAGGCGAGACGGCACCAACAACGCCTATGAAGACCAAGAAGATAATAAAGAGGATGATGAGAAGGGATCCCGTCCGCTCTACTGGAGAGAGTTCCCACGGCCAGAAGCCTGCTGAGGAGGCAGTCCGCCGCGCTGATATATTTATGCACGAGGATGCCGCAGTTGACGCTGAACCACTGAGAAGTGAAAAGTTATTCACTCTGTCAAACACTGCCCCTTCTTAAAAAATGGCGAATTCAGCGGACACCGTTGGAGAACACACTGGGACCGAAGTAGAATCCCCCAATGCTCAGGAGCCCATCATTATTCTTGACGAAGATAGGTGGACTAAGGGAGAAGAGGTTGGGCAAGACGCGCCTTCGCAGTCCTTGATCACTGTGAACCCTGAGACTATCCACGAGTGCCAGCCCGACTTAGGAGAGGCTGCCACAGACTCTGCCGAGAAGAGAGCTTCTAGAAAGAAGAGGAAGAGGGACGGCTCAACCGTGGCTGAGCGGGTTGAGAAGAAATTGCGCGCGATGAAGGAGAAGAATATCTCCAAGCAGACTGGAGATGCGGACTTATAGAATAGACCCCGCGAGAAAGAAGTTCCTGACAGCGAGTTAATCACACCTGAGGCCAAAATCCAGGGAGACAATTCCCTCTCCACGGTCAGTTTAACCACGGATGAGATAATAGACTCCATAGATGTCAATGAAGTTGATCTAATCTACAAATCCTTGTTGATTGTACTGCAGCAATCTGAGGTGGAAGTTATTGGGGATAAGGGTAGCGAACTCCCTTCTTTGTCCGCTGCGGAGGAAGAAGATAGAGGAGCAGAAGAAGCAAATTGCTACTCAGGTAGCTGTGGTGGAGGCGGCCTCGAAGCAGGTCGCGGCGGACAAGAATGCTGAGGATCTGCGGACTGCTGCAGAGCTATTGCGGTTAGGTAAACTTCAACCGGCGCCTAAGTTTTTTAAGCGTCAGTGGCTTTACAGGTCGCCGCCGCGGAAGTCGAGACCAATCAAGATCATCACTGAAACTGATGACATCGTGGTTTCAAAAAGTTCTGCTGCTGGGAAAAGAGCCAAAGTTCACCGCGAATGGAAGAAGCGGTTAAGCGCCTTCGACCCGAAGCGGGCAAGGCGGCCTATCATCTTTGATAGTCGGTAACTCGCTGCTGCTATATCCAAATGTGATCTTTCATCCTTTCTTTGAGTCCGCCGCGGACTGTTTTTGAATGATGAAGTTGGCCTTCTTTCTTGCAGGTAGATAGTCGCTGCCGGGCTCCGTTGAGAGTGGAGAGATCGTGGTTACACCGAATGCTGGTGTTGACGCGGTCTCGCATGAGGAATCCGCAGGGGATGAGCTGCCCAGCCTGAACATCATCAAAGAGTTAGAAAAGAAATTTCAAGCTGAAATTCAGAATATCAAAGTAGAGTTAAAGAGGGTGGAAGAGCGTGAGAAAGCGTCCGCGGAGCGGGAGAAAGCCCTAAAAGACCAGGTCGCCAGCATCTCCAGGGCGCTGGAGAGGTCTGATAGGGAGAAGAAGAGGCTCGCAGATGATGTCCGCTTCTACAAGGGGAAACACTTGGCGTCAGCGAGGGAAGAGAAAGGGAAGCGGGCTGCTGAGGTCACCGAGCAGAGGTCACGATTGCAAGATCGTGCTGCTCCGGAGGTCGCAGCACCGGCGGGCGGTCAATAGGTTGCGGACGAGGAGCCGAGGCCGGCAGTGGAGCCAATGGTGCCCCTTAGCCGGGTAGACCGGGAAGCTGCCCACATACACCGGACTATCAACGTCCTTCATCATCACCTCTACCGCATGTATAGTGAGATTCTTCAGATTAGCGACCAAGCTGCGCACTTGTGCAGAGACAGGATGGAAAGGCCAGCGCGGACTGAAACTAAGGACCGCTGAGTCCGCGATGCCATGAACTATTAATTTGTTTGATTGTATAATTGTGCTTTTAAACAATGCTGTGTTGTAGATTGAACTGTGTTGCGATCTATGCAGACTGAATGATATATCTGCCCATGCTCTTGCTTATTTTTGCTGTGATCTGTGATGAATTGTGCGGACTAATGCTGTGTCCGCTTCACATAATAATTTAACTGCTGCAGGTGGGAAATGTTGCAAACTAAGCGGACTGAAACCATGTCCGCTTCTCATGTTTGACGTCTGCAGGAAGGAAGCATCGCGGGCTGGGCGGACTGAAACTATGTCCGCCCTAATTTTTGCTTAGAACTTTGCTTGGCATGTGAATCTATGTTTGTGTGCACGTTATCTTTATCTTTTGCTGCGTGAATGATTGGATTTTTGCGGACTGTGCGGACTGAGAATGCGAGCTGCGCGGTCTGACCAAAAAGCTGTCAGACCCAATAACTATAAATATGGCCCTGCCGCTTCTTTCATGCAGGAAAACAGTTGAAGTAAAAGAACCATGCAGCCTGCAAATTGGTATCCGGCAGAACCAATGTTGTTGTTGCCTTCCTCGTTGCCGACCACCGAAAGTGCACCTTAACTGAGGCCGATCTGGAGGCCTTTGTTGAGAAGAAGATGGCAAATTCAAATATTCTTGTCTGCCTTCCAGCCCACGAAGAAAGGATGAACTTTTCAACCGCGACTCAGATCACTATTCCGATTGATCACTTTGACAGCGGATTCAGGTTTTTGCTTTTATGGGAGCTCGCCAAAATCTTCGAGCACTATGGAATGGTGTCGGGCCAGCTCGCGCCCAACACACTCGCAGCTATTTGCAGCTTCATCTCCTATTTGCGGTCTAAAAAGATTGCTTTCTCCATGAACGTCTTCCGTAAGATGTTCTCTGTCCGCTCGATAACTGCATCTGTAGGCCGCCCCTACAAGGGGGTGATATATTTTTACTGCAGAGGGATGAAGTTTGTGGGCCTTCCAAACAAGATCCACAATTGGACCTCCAGGTTCTTGATTTTTGAAGGCGACCTAGGGTTCGCGCACACCTATCCGCAAGTGCGCGCGGACTCTGCCTTCAAGAGTGTGCCTCTTGACGCCGTGGAGTCCGTCATCGTCGAGTTCTTGGCCAATGCTAGGCTTGACATTGAGCATTACATTCCGTTATTGGCGAGCTTGGCGGACGTTTTGTCCGAAGAAAGTAATTTTTTTCGCGAACTCACATTTTGCATCCGCAGCGACCTTGGTGTTAACTTTTCTATTTTTGCAGCGATCTTGGCGGTACCCGCCAACCTGCCACAAACTCCAAGAGGCTTTATTCCTACACAAAGAGAGAAGAAAGAAGAAGTCGCGAGTAAGAGAAAGGAAGAAGGGGATCCCGCGGCGGGCTACTCCTCTTCCGAAAGCTTTACAATGCGCGGCTTCGGAGACCGCCAGTAGGATCTTAGGGGAAACCCAATGATCCACTAGCACAACAAGGACAAGCATGTCTGCTTGTCCACTGCCCTCCCTTCGTGGAAGAGTCCGCGAATAACTCGCCATGCCCATGTTGCGATCTCCGCGCTCTACGGAAAACACAACTTGAGTGACCTGAAGAAGGTGTCCGCTGCTGATCTCCCCCTGCTAGCATCCCAGGCTAGCGCGAACAGTGTGGTGACAAACCACTTTGTCGCCTCCTTGGCCAGGGACCTGCTTAGACAGAATGAGCAGCTTCAAGAAGATAATAAGGTGCTAAAGGAGAGAAATGCGCGACTAGGGAAGAAAGTCGCTCAGCAAAAGGAAGAGCTCGGGGAGAGTTGAATTCGTAGCGACTTTAATTTGTAGTCTACCGCGATTTGTCTGATGTTTGCTCTTGTTTTGCGCAAGTCGCCTACGACTTGGAGAACAACAATTTCCAGGCCGCCATGCTCCCCTTTGTGAAGGAAACCGTCGAGGTTGCGATCGAGCGATTCGTCCGCGGTGGCTTTGCAAAGGAAGGAGTGGATGGCGTCCCCTTTTTGGAGATCTTCCCGGAGCTGACACCGCAGGTCGCAGCCATGGAGCGGGCTGAGAAGGGTAAAGAGGTTATCATCGAGGAGGAAGTCGAAGAAGAAGAAGAAGAAATAGAAGAAGGTGAAGTGCAAGGTGAAGGACAAGGCGTCATGGAAGCAGCGGACGACACTGGCTCAAGCCAGCGAGGCGGAGAACAGTCCGCCGAGTCCGGAAACTCTGCATATTCCTCTACTGACAGGAGCTCGCGTAGAGAGTCCACCTCAAGCACTGGATCAGATAGCACTAGTGGAAGCGGCTCAGAGGGCTATTCTCCAGAAGTCGATGTCGAAGGCCTAAGTCCAACTCCTGCTGAAAAGAAGCAAAAGACTACTGAAAATTAATGTATTTTTGCCTTTTTTGATTATGTAAACGGGGCGGACTCGAGATTGCAGTCCGACGAATAGATAGAAATATGTAAAGAATTTTTTGATAAAATAGAAAGGATATTTTGATATATTTGTGTGCTTCCTGCAATGTTCATTCTGCATTTAACGCGATTAAGTTCGATCTGATTTAGCAGTCTGCGCGATACATAGATCATACTGTATGAGCTTTTTGACTTGCCTATTAGAGAAGACGTAAATGTCAGGCGGACTCCGTTGAGTTCCAATTGCAGTCCACGAGATACAAAGATCATCCATAATGAATTCTTGGACTTGCGGATTAGGAAATTCCATTTATCAATCTGGTCATTGTCCGCCGTAAGAATTAACACTTGATGGAAATAATCGGCTGATGACAATATCAGGCGGCCTTCATTGAGTTCTAGTGGTAGTCCGCAATTCTCTTTATTAATCTTTCAAACTTAATGATAGTATAGGAAGCCATTCGGCGGACTAGGCTGATAGAATTTCATAGTTCGCGCATATGCTAATAGAAATGATCTATAGCTTGCGACCAGGCGGGCAGGTGCGGTAGGTATTGCTTTCCTCACCAGGTCACAAGCTATAAAATCAACCCAAGGAAAACGGCGGATTGCGCGGATAAAGAAAGCCAGTCTGCACTAAACAGAAGAAATGATCTATAACTTGCGACCAGGTGGGCAGGTGCACATGACATTGCTTTCCTCACCAGGCCACAAGCTACAAGATCAACCCAAAGAGAACCTGGCAGACTGCGCGGATAAAGAAAACCAGTCCGCACTAAACAGAAGAAATGATCTATAGCTTGCGACCAGGTGGGCAGGTGTGCCTGGCATTGCTTTCCTCACCAGGCCACAAGCTACAAGATCAACCCAAAGAGAACCTGGCGGACTGCTCGGATAAAGAAAACCAGTCCGCACTAAATAGAAGAAATGACCTATAGCTTGCGACCAGGTGGGCAGGTGCGCGTGGCATTGCTTTCCTCACCAGGCCACAAGCTATATGATCAACCCAAAGAAACCTGGAGGACTGCGCGGATAAAGAAAACCAGTCCGCACTAAATAGAAGAAATGATCTATAGCTTGCGACCAGGTGGGCAGGTGCGCATGGCATTGCTTCCCTCACAAGGCCACAAGCTACAAGATCAACCCAAAGAGAACCTGGAGTACTGCGCGGATAAAGAAGAGCGGTCCGCGCTAGGAAGATTCCCTACGAAGACAAAGATGCAGACTTGCTGGAACGGTCCCCTACCCTCTTGCCTAGAGTACGGTCTAAGGTGTGGGTCTCCTGCAGGCACTTCTTGAGGGTACCATGGAGTTTTCGAGGGTTACATGCTAAGATGATTGGTGGCCAGGTGCGGTAGGCATTGCTTTCCTCACCAGATGATCAAAGTTGTAACGATATCCCAAATGCGGCATGGTAGATCTTTACTCCCACCCTGCCCTCCATAATGCGGAGGTGGGGTCAGGTACTAGCCGGGATCCGAAGTCTAGAATCCTATCACACTAGAGCCTGCAAGCTGCCACTACATGGTGCGAAATCTCCCCGCAAGACGTGGTCTTTATGGTGTTACGCTAATGACAATAGCTCTAGGGGAGGTCTTGCTGAACTCGGCGATGTCTCCTGGTATCAGGGAACCGTTATAGATCTTTGGGAGAGAAAGAGAGAACACTAGGAAAAAGTGTCAGTATGAATCATTTGATTAATAAAATGCATTTGCAATGCAAGTACAAGAAAGAAAAGAAAGTTCAAGTGTGGAACCGTTTTGCAATCTTTCTTAGCATGTCATCTGTTATGCTTGAACACATAAGACACTTGAAGAAGCGTTAGCAAGCAGTTTCTATTCATAATGACTCTTGAAGAGGATACATAAAGTAGAAAAGGGGAGGTTCAGGAATAGAACCGTTTGAAATCATCCTCGCTCCATGTATGTGGCATATCCTCTCCTTCATATGTCTGCAAGCGGTAATCACCACTCTTCAACGCTTCTTTGATAATGAAAGGGCCGACCCAATTTGGATTAAGCTTTCCAACTGAACCAGCTCTTGCAGCAGCATCAACTTTCTTTAGAACTTGATCTCCCACTTGAAAGTGTTTGATCCTTACGTTTTGATCAAAGTAACGGGCCATCCTTCTTTTGACCTCCTCCTGCCTTATGGCTGCTTGATCTCTGATTGCCTCGATGTGTTCCAGGCTGAACGTCATCTCTTCATTATTCAACTCAAGCCAGTCCTCAACGCCTTGTCTTGCAAGCAGAACTCTAGGTGACAGGACTTCAAACTCAACTAGAATTAGTGCATGTGAGCCATGAGAAAGTTTGAATGGAGTCTCCCCAATCGCGGACGAAGGCGTTGTTCTAAGGGACCAGAGGACTAATGGAAGCTGATCAGCCCAGCTTCCCTTGAGATTCTGCACTTTCTTTTTGAGTAAATTAAGGATCTGCTTGTTGGCTGCTTCAACTTGGTCATTGCTCCTGGGACGATGAACTGATGCAAACCGCAGCTCTATTCCGACCTGCTTGCAAAAATCTATCATATCTGAGATGTTGAATTGTGGCCCATTATCAATGATTATAGCCATAGGTACCCCACGTCGGCAGACAATCTCCCCCCAAATGAAGTTCTTGATGACTTGAGTAGTTGTCTTAGCCAATGCCTTGGCTTCAATCCACTTGCTGAAGTAGTCGATCATTACGATGATGAAACGTCGTTGTCCACTTGCCATGGGAAAAGGACCAATGAGATCCATCCCCAAACTGCAAAGGGACAAGGAGTTGCAATCGATCTGAGTGACTGAGTTGCTTGGAGTTGAAGTGGAGTAAACTTCTGGCATTGAACACACTTTCTAGCATAGACGTCAGAGTCTCTCCTCATAGTGGGCCAGAAATACCCCTGTCGCAGGATCCGCCTTTCCAAGGTTCTTGCTCCCGAGTGACTCCCACACTCTCCTGAATGAACTTCTTGTAAAATAAGGGGAGCTTCTTCTGAAACACACCGGGACATGGTAGAGAGGAATGTTCTTCTGTAAAGGATTCCCGCCACTAAGAAGTAGTGAGCTGCTTTTATTATGAACTTCTTCTTGTCTTTGACCGAATGGTGAAAATCTCTTGTTGACAGATAGAGAATGAATGGGTCCATCCAGGAGGGATGCTGATCTACTTGCATCAATTTTCCTTCCTCCACTGCCGGGCTGAAGAGCTCGGAAGTTGTTCCTCCTGATAGCAGCCCATACTTAGCAAGAACATCTGCCTCCTCGTTTTTGGTTCTAGAGATATGCTCAATGATAAAGCTCTTGAACTTGTCGATCTCTATCTTCACAAGAGCCAGATACTTCTTCAAGATAGCCTCTCTTGTTTCAAAGTTGCCAAGGACTTGTGACGTCATTACAAGAGAATCGGTTTTGATATGAACATGATTGATTCCGAGTTCCCTTGCAAGTCTCAAGCCTGCTAGCAGAGCTTCATACTCGGCCTGGTTATTGGTTACTGGGAAGTAAAACTTGATGGCATTTCCAATTTGACGTCGTTTGGATTAATGAGGACCACTCCTGCTCCATAAGAACTTCTGCCTGAGGCACCATCAACATAGATGGTCCAAGCCAAAGGTGACCTTTCTGCTCGATCAGAACTAGACTCTGGCATGTCAATTAGGAAGTCTGCTAGGACTTGAGCTTTGATGGTTGTCTTGGGCACATAAGAGATTTCAAATTCACTCAACTCTATTGCCCACTTAGCTAATCTGCCAGAATGCTCCGGTTTCTCCAACACACTTTTCAAAGGTTGATCGGTAACGACTTGAATCGAGTGCGCTTGGAAATATGGATGGAGTCTGCGAGCTGAAATGACTAGCGCCAAGTCTAACTTATCTAAAATCGGGTACCGTGCCTCGGCACTCTTCAGGATATGGCTGACATAGTAAATTGGGAACTGGTTCCTGCTCTCTTCCCGAAGAAGAACGGAGCTGGCCGCCTCAGGGCCAACCCCTAAGTATAAGAAACAAATCTCCCCCGGCCGGGGACTCTGAAGCAGAGGAGTTGAGGTCAGTTGCTTCTTCAACTGCTCAAAGGCTTGGGAACATTCTTCTGTACACTCAAACTTGGATGCTCCTCGGAGAATCTTAAAGAAAGGAGCACTCCTATCTCCAACCCGACAAAGAAATCTCGCAAGACCTGCTAGCCTCCCCCCTAACTTCTAAACCTCCTTAGGTGAACAAGGGGTAGGCATATCGAGAATGGCTTTCACTTTATCAGGATTGGGGGCAAGTCCTTCCGGAGTAAGGAGGTGACCAAGGAACTTCCCCTTACTCGCCCCAAAAGTGCACTTTAAGGGGTTAAGCTTCATTTTTTATCTACGCAGAGTAGCGAACGTCTCTGCTAGATCTTGCAAGTGAAGTGAAAACGACTTGCTCTTAATCAAGAGGTCGTATACATACACTTCTAGGTTTCTCCCCTTCTGATGCTTGAACACACGATCCATCATACGTTGATAACTTGCACCAGCATTTTTAAGCCCAAATGGCATCACAAGATAGCAGTAGCAACCATCATTGGTTATAAACGACGTATGAGGAACATCTGGCTTATGCATTCTTATCTGGTGATAACTAGAAAACGCATCTAAAGAACTCATGTAAGAGTACCCTACCGCGGAATCAACTAAAGAATCTATCCGAGGCAAGGGGTAACAATCTTTGGGGCATGCTTTATTAAGTTTGGTAAAATCTACACACATGCGCCATTTTCCTCCTGGCTTTTTAACCATTACAACGTTAGATATCCAGGTAGGATATTGAATTTCTTTAATGAAATTGGCCTTGAGGAGCTTCAAGACCTCCTCTCTTATCGGCTCAGCAAGCTTTGTCGTTATATCCCTCTTATTTTGTTGTATAGGCTTGCAGCTGGGATCAACATTCAAGAGGTGGCATGCAACATCAGGATCCACTCCTGGCATGTCTTCTGCTGACCAGGCAAAGACATCCAAGTTTCTCAACAGGCAGGAGATCAGCTCGGCTTTTTGATCTTCAGGCAGCTCTGAGTTGATGGAGAGCTTCCTCTCCTCCCCCTCAGCAATGGAGACTCCTTCCGTCACCTGGGCAGGTTCCAGGTGAGCTCCACTATCAGCAGCAGCTTCTGAATTTGGCGAGGCTTCTGCAGCTACTGCTGGAGCAAAGGGATGGCTGGCATTAACCATGTTGGCAGTGCGAATGTAGCACTCCCTTGCTCTGCTTGGGTCACTTCTGACCCAGCACATCCTTCCATCTGCGAAGAACTTGATGGCAAGGTGGTAAGTTGAAACCACCTCTTGATACTTGTTCAGCAGTGGCCTGCCGAAGATGGCATGGTAGCTACTTGGAGCATCAACCACTATGAATTGCACTTGCTTAGTTGACCCTCCAAGCTTCACGGGCAGGATGACGCTACCTTCAACCTCTTTTCTCTCTCCTGAGAAACCATAGAGTGGCCCTTCGGTGGAAAGCAGAGGCTTTCCAGTCCTTAGGGCCTCAAAAGTAGACTTGAACAGGAGGTTGACCGAGCTTCCGGTGTCAACAAGAATTCTATCAACTATGAAATCCCCAATCACAGCCTTGATCACTACTGCATCATCAAACGGATTGGCTGTTTGGGGTAGATATGCTGGACCAAAGGTGACAACCTCACTTAGAGGAGCAACGGAAGAGGAAGAGGCCACCTCTGCTCGAGTGACCCTTGAAATTGAAGATTTCCGAGTAGACTCGATCCCTGCTCCACCATGGATAAAGAAGAGGCGTCCCAGAACCCCTTCATCATCGACATCGAAGCACTCCACGGGACGTTGATCGGCCCCAGACGGCCTTCGTCCTCGACCTCCACACATTCCTGGTATACTTCAGCTACCTCCTTGCCTTTGGAGGTGGACGGCTTTGAAGAAGAAGAGTCCTTCTTGGTCAGGTCAATCTTGCCCTCGGCAAGTAGCTTCTCTATCAGCATGCGAAGGGCCTTACAATCCTCGGTCAAGTGGCCCTTTTCTTTGTGGAACTGGCAATACTGTGTATTGTTCCTTGGCCTCCACACTCTTTGAGGCTCTTGCTTCTTTTCTTCTGATCTCTTTTGAAAAATCTGGATGACTTCGTCAAGGTCCAGATCTGCAATATCCTCCATGGGATTTGTATCAGATCGGCTTGGAGCAGGCAAGGCTGCTTGCTGGAGGATAGGAAGAGCATGCAATGGAATAGCGGGAGTGGCGGCCAACGACAGTCTCTGCTCCTAAAACTGTTGATGGCCAAGGAATGGTTTCTTATGGCGGAAGTTCCAGCCTCTTTGAGAATGAGGCTGGAAATCTGGGCGAGGAGGCTTGCTGTGAGAGGAAGACGTGGAGGCATCCCTTCCTTCAGCCTTAGCTGTCAGGGATGAAACATAAGTCGGATTGGCGTTCTCGCATTCTATGAAGTGGTTCACCATGGCAATCAGCTCTTGATAAGTCTCAGGTGCCTTGGTCATTGCTTTGAACTTCACGGGGCCTTCCCGGAGGCCATGGATCAAGGCGACCTTGTAGTAATCGGGGTTCACATTCCTTACCCCTTGGATCTCTTTTAAAAGCGATCAACGAATCGCGCCACTGATTCGTTGTCCTTTTGTTTGATTTCAAAGAGGGCAGCTGGCCCATCCTTCCTCTTCCTTGAGGTAGCAAACCTCAGCAACAACTCGCTGCGAAGCTCAGCGAAAGAAGAAATTGTGCTCGCAGGCAGCTCATAGAACCACTCTCTCGCCTTTCCTTCGAGAGTGGTCACCAGGAGTTTACACTTGATGGCATCTGAGAGGCATCTCAAAGCAACCGCCCCTTCAAATACTTGGAGGTGAGAAACTGGATCAGTCTCCCCTGAATTGAAGGGAAGGCGAGGCTCCCTAAGTTGTTCGGAGCCGACTCCCATCGGATTCAATCAACGAAGGGAGACGGAGTCTCGAACTTAGCAGGGTAGAAGTGGCGGACTGAAATCGAGGAGTCCGTGGGCTCGGCAGACTGGCGGTCAGCAAAATGAAGCTGGCGGGAAGGAGTGCCCCTGGCAGCTTCTCTGAAGAAATTCCTGAAAGCAAACTGCTCCTCCTGAGGGCGTAGAGGGCCGGCGGACTGAGCAGGATTCCGAGGACTGGCAGGCGACTACCGAAGCGGAGTTCGGCGAGCTGGAGTCTGGCGGGCTGGCGAGTCCACTGGTTCTGCTACAGCCTGAGGAGCAAGCCGCTAGGTTAGCACAAGCAGGGCCTGGCTGATCGCATCGAGACGCTGGTCAGTCTGCCTACGAGACTGCTCGGCCTCAAAGCGAGCTTGTTCAATTGCATCCCAGAGAGAGTCTTCTGAAGAACTGGAGCAGTCTGAAGAGCGGGCTTTGCGGTCTGACATTTTTGTCCGCTGAATTCGAAATGACACTCGAATCTGAAGGTCGCGTGTTAACTGTTGATGCATGAAAACGCAAAGGGGATCAAGCACCATCAGCTAACGTTTCGAGCACAAGGGAAAAGAAGGGAAAGGAGAGACTGCGAGTAGCAATCTACTAAGCGGACGAAAGCAGGAAGAGCAGCAGGGCCATGAGCCACGGTAACAACAGACTTCGCCCGTCGCGGCCTGAATGTCTCTCTTGCGACGGGCTTTTCCTTGATTGAAGAAAGGCTTGGTTATAAGCAAAGGAAAAAGGAAGATAAGAGCAGAGCAAGGTGGAGTCTGCAAGGCACAAGATTCAAGTCCGCATCCTTTAACAAGTAGGCTCCTGGGCATGAGTCAGCGTGCCTTGGGTGCACCACCTCCCCCCTATTTATAAGATGGGGGGCCTGCCCAAACGGTCAGGGCTAAAATAACCGATTGCACGGGGTACAAAATAACCGGGCAGCGGTGACGGGAAACAAAAAGAAAGAACACAGCAGTCCGCGCAGAAGTGGCGGACTGGGCTCGCGGGCTGGAGCCTGGGCAGACGAGACACTGTGTCCTCCTATATAGAGAATCCAGAGATCCAGAGGCATGGCAGACTGGGTGAACAGAGACTTGCGTCCGCCGCTGGGGGATCATTCTTGGTGGCAGATTGCTGCTGCTTGGCCGGACAGGGGAACTGCCTAACCGAGTCTGCGACAATTAAAAGGGGGTCTTAGCATCTTGTAGGATGTTGCGGACTAAGGGGTTAACACAGTGCTTTCAACAACTGATTTATTTTCTTCTTCAATATCAGCCATGATTAATTCATCAAGATCAGGTATGGTGCTATCATCCATAATGAATGTTGGAGCAGAAATGACTCTCGGAGGGGATTAAATAATGAAGGAATCAGCTCTGGGTGGAGATGGAATGGCAGGAGCCTCTGTATTTGCAAAACTAGCCTTGAGTTATATGGCAACCTTGGGGCTTATTGGGGAGGTATATGGAACTATATCCATGGATGGATTTATGATGTATTCTGCAAGAGAGTTTAAGTGAATTTTATCAAAAATATTCAACAATTTCAAAAGATCTACTGTGGGATTTATAATGTAACCACCAATATTTCTTATTTCTTCTGTGACTGTCTCATCCAAATCCATATCAGATTCAATAAAATTTAGTAAATCAATCAATTCATCAGCTGCTTCTACTTTTGCTTCTACTGCTGCTGCTTCTTCTACAACTGCTTCTTCTTCTACTACTGATGCTTCTGCTTCTATTGCTGCTTCTGCTTCTTCTTCTACTTCTGCTGCTGCTTCTTCACAGAGTATCTCCCCCTGCCTGGTTTCAGTGGGTACTAGAGCCAAGCCCCTGCCTGAAGAAGGAGGGATGGAGAGAGCAGAGATTTGAGTAGCAAGAGAAGAGATGGAAGAAACAAGTGGTGAAATAGCCTCTGCTATGATGTTTTTGAGGAGGGGAGTGAGAAGTGCTAGAAGAGGTGGAATGATGGAGCCAGTTGTAGGAATATAGGAGGGATCTCAGTGGGGATAGAGGGGTGGATGGAGGATGAGGGTGGAAGAGGAGGGAGAGAGTCTTGCATTGGTTCATTTGGGGAAGGAGTATGAAGAGGGGATGAAAGCAGATTGAATGATGGTAGGGATTACAGATTGGAGAGGGGAATATCAGCCAAATGTGGTGGTAGTGGAGATGAGGGTGGTGATGGAATTGGTGTACCATGTGGTGATAGAATTGGTGTAATTTATGGCATAAAAGTCTAGGACATGTTAAGCTTAGAAATATTGCTAAATTATCTAGGGACAACCTTGTTAGAGGATTGCCTTCTGGCCCCTACAAGAAGAAAGGCCTCTGCAGGGCTTGTCAATTAGGCAAGCAAACTAAAAATAGCTTTAAATCTATTAATAAGAGTGATTCACCCAGGATTTTGTACTTGCTTCATATGGATCTCTTTGGACCCATTGCAGTATAGAGCTTGGGAGGGAAATCCTATACTTTAGTTATTGTAGATGACTTCTCTAGACTCACTTGGGTGTTATTTTTGTGAAACAAGTCAGATAACTTTAAAGTTCTTACAGACTTTCTTAAGAGCATAAAGATTCAGTACTCTACTCCAGATACATTGATTCGAAGTAATCATGGTACTGAGTTTGAATCTCTTCTTATGCAAGAATTCTGTTAGAAGGAAGGTATCCGACATTGCTTCTTTGCTCCTATAACTCCTCAATAAAATGGGATAGCAGAATGGAAAAATAGAACTCTAATTGAATCTGCAGGGATATTGCTTGCAGATGCTTACTTGCCCCCATCCTTTTGGACAGAGGATGTAAGAACAACAAACTATATTCTGAATAGGAGTTTAATACATAAACTTAAGGGTAATACTACCTATTAATTGCTTAAAGGGAAGCAACCTAAAGTTAACTATTTTAAAGTATTTGGTTGTAGATGTTATATACACAATAATAACAAGACACATCTTAGAAAGTTTGAAGCCAAAGCTGCAGATGGAATTTTTCTTGGATATTCCCAAGTCAGCAAGGCTTATAGGGTATTTAATAAATCAACTTTAAAAATTGAAGAATTTGTACACATTACTTTTGATGAGGCTAACATGTGTTACAAGGAGAAGAATTCTTCTACCAGAGATATTTTGGAGGTACCCCCTATGTGTGAGAAATTGGATGACTTAAACCTCACCCAAGAGATTACATTGCATCCCTCTCAACAGGTTGATGAAAAGTGTGAAGAAGATATAATTCCAATAGTTGAACCAACAATAGCCAACATAATTCCACAAGAGGAATTAATTCCCCAAGTTGTTGATGAACCAACTCCTCCTACTGATCTTGTCACACTTAGAGATCATCCAATATCTCAAGTGATTGGAGACATATCAATTGTTGTGCAAACAAGACATCAACTCAACCAAGATTTGATGCATGCTTGCTTCATATCTCAGATTGAACCTCAATCCATAAAAGATGTAGAGCAAAATCCCCACTGGTTTATTGCAATGCAAGAGGAGCTCAATCAATTTGAGAGATGCAGAGTTTGGGATTTAGTTCCAAGACCCAAAGAATACCCAGTCATTGGAACTAAATGGGATTTTAGGAACAAATTGGATGCACAAGGAGCTATTGTAAGGAACAAAGCAAGATTGGTAGCTCAAGGCTATTCTCAGGAGAAAGGAATTGATTATGATCAGACCTTTGCCCTGTTGCAAGGCTGGAGGCTATCAGGATATTTCTTGCCTATTGTGTATACAAGAAGTTCAAAGTCTACTAAATAGATGTCAAGAGTGCCTTTCTCAATGGCGAACTCAAAGAGGAAGTCTATGTGGAGCAACCGCCAGGTTGTTTCTCTCAAAATCATCCCTATTTTGTTTTCAAATTACATAAAGCTCTCTATGGTTTAAAGCAAGCTCCAAGAGCTTGGAATGATTCCCTAGCTAGCTTTCTTTTAGAGCATAAGTTCACTAGGGTATTGTAGATAGAACTTTGTTAATTAGGCATCATAAAGATAAAATTTTGTTAGTACAAATATATGTAGATGACATCATTTTTGGCTCTACTGATTCCAAACTATGCAAAAGGTTTTCTAATCTGATGCATTCCAAGTTTTAAATGAGTAGCATAGGTGAGCTTTCCTACTTCCCTGGTCTTCAAGCGAAACAATCCCCTGATGACATTTTCATCTTCCAATCCAAATATGCTAAGGAGCTAATTATAAGATTTGGGATATCTGATGCCTCATCTATGAAAACACACATGGCTTCCAATGCTGCGAGTGATTCTAATGAACAAGGCAAGCCAGTTTATCAGAAAACATATAGGGCTATTGTTGGCTTCTTATTGTATCTCACAGCTAGTAGGCTATATATAATGTTTGTTACATATCTTTGTGCGAGGTTCCAGTTGAACCCTAAAGAATCTCACCTTATTTTATTTTAAAAAGAATTTTGAGATATATAAAGGGTTGTCCTAATCTAGGACTATGTTATCCAACCGAGTCAGAATTTGAATTAACTGGATTCTCAGATGCTGACTTTGATGGATGAAAAGTTGACAGGAAAAGCATATCAGGAACATGCTAGTTCCTTGGTGATAGGCTTGTGTCTTGGTTTTGTAAGAAACAAACATCTGTGTCCACTTCAACTGTAGAAGCTGAGTACATTGCAGCTGGCAGTTGTTGTTCACAAATATTGTGGATTCAAAACCAACACCTGGATTATGGTCTCAGTCTAAATAATTCAATCATATTTTATGATAGTACCAGTGCAATTTCCATTGCAAAAAATTCAGTACATCATTATAGAACCAAGCATATAGAGAGTAGACATCATTTCATTAGAGATTGTGTGGACAAAGAGAAAATTAACCTTGTCTTTATCTCTACTGATTTAAAAAGAGCAGACATCTTCACTAAACCATTAAATGAGAAGAAACATCTGTTCTTCCTAAATCAGCTAGGTATGATTAATGGAGAAGGCTTAATTTAACTTTTGTTCTGAGTTCAACGATTTGGACACAGCTCATCGAATGGAGATTGACTATCTGTGAACTCCTCGTGAAGAATTCGTCGAATGGAGATCGATGATCTCTTATTTGAGGAACTTTTCGTTGAATGGAGATCGATGAAATTTGTTTCAGAAAATATTTCATCGAATGGAGATCGACGATCTGTTTTCTCTCTTTAAACTTTGATCGATGATCTCATTTCTTGATGGAATATTTCGTCGAACTGAGTTCGAAGACCTTTTCGCTGGATGGAGTTCGTCGCTTCATCTTCTAAAACCTTATGTCTAGGTTTTCATCGAACTCAATCCCGCGCTTTCTTATTCCCCTAGCACTTTATCTTTGTTTCTCTTTCCAAGAAATCTATGGCGGTATCTGCGGCTATGCGCTCCTCCATGAAGTCTGACGCTGGATTAGATATCGATATGGACTCTTGCAACCATTCTGATCAAGTCTTCCAGGATATTCTGAAGCTCTTCGAGCAAAAGCAACTCAAAAAATTCATGTCGACTAGAATCAAACTTCCAGTGGCCAAGATTAGAGAATGGCTGTATACTTCCACTTCACAAGATGCAACCATAATGATCGACACAATCTCAAGAGAACAGGTTCCTTTAACACCTATCATTCTGTCTGAAATTTTTGATCTGGTAAATGGCAATGATGATATAGAACTAGATAGTTCTGAATGCAATGCTATGTTGATCACAATGGGTCACTCCGAGGGAAACCCTAGCAAGTTGCTGAAGAAAAATCTATCTGTGTAATTTAAGTTTCTGGCTGATGTCGTAGGGAAGGTACCCTTAGGCAAGCACATGGCCCATGACTTTATTACCAGGCACCAGTTTTTAGTGATGAGTGCCTTGGTCAATAAGAAGTCTGGGAACTTGAGTGTTTTGTTGTTTGATTTGATCAAGAAGAAGAACACAAAGAAGAAGGTCTTCTTTGGGTGGATTTTGGGAATCTACCTTCAGGCGAAATGCCATCAGTTATTGGTTACTCTAACAAGTTTCATCAATATTTCCAAGAAGCTGTCCTCGGCCCTCTTTGGGAAGTGGGAGAAGATGATCGCCAAGCCATCCAGGGCCTCATCCTCCAGGACAATTTCTGAGGACACTAGGGCTGTAACAGCCACTTATCCAACCATAGAAGAAGCTCTTGCTCCTCCTCCCTCACCTCCTCTTCAACAACCATCTCCATAACATTCCCCACTTCAGGAAGATATTATACTCCTTGATGCTTATACTTCAATTCCTCCAGTCTCACCATCTCAACCATCATCTCCACCACCATCACCAATCCAGATTCATGAGGATAGACCATCTCCACCTCCTCAGTCTCCTCTACCATACCATCTTGATGATATTCCATCCCCCTATACTCATCAATCATCACTTCTATCATCTCCAACACACTATCCACTTCATTCACCTATTCATGATATCCCTCTATCAGATGTTCCACTCCACTTACCATGCATTCCACTTACAGATATCTCTTCAGGATTCTCCATCTGTTCAAACTGTGGTCATACTACTCCTTATACCACCTCTAATCCTGAACAATTATATCTAAATTTCTTTGATATTGCTCAAGATCTTCTAAAATTCATTGCTCCTACCCTGCATAAGCTTAATGCTGATGTAGTTGCTCCTCTGGTAGAGTCTGTTTCTACCCATTCTGCCCAGCTTGCTTCTACCTCCTCCGTTGTCCTTTCTTCATCTAGGGGCATGGCTTCAGGAATTCCTGCACCCATGTAGGGGGAGATGTCCAATGAAGAAGCTCCATCTTCAGCAGAAGTAGCAGCAACCCAAGTTATAGCAACAACAACATCAACAACAACAATTTTTGAGTGTCTAGATACAGATTCAAATGTTGAGATCATAGATACTGAGCTTACAGATACAACAAATATTCTTTGTGAAGAGCCAACAGTTTCATTCTTTTTCATAGCCCCTCAGTGGATATTTATTCTTTGTTGAGCAGATTTGATACAATTCATTATTGTTTTCTAGTATTTGAGGATACTGCTTCCAGGTCTATAGTATCTTATACTGTCCCAGTCAGTTCTGAGGACATAGACCTATTAAAGATAAGTTTTGCAGTTCTAGTAGAAATTGAGATTGAGCCCATTGAGCCTAAAGCTGACTCTCCTGTTATCGCAGTTTGGGTTGAATCCCCAATGCCAGACATGGATGAGATAATGTTTTCTAATATGGAAGATACTTCAGAAGTTCCTGCAAATATAATTATAGAAGCTGAAGTTACAATCCCTAGTGTGCCATCTAAGCCTCATGCTAAGAGGAGCATTTCTACTGAACAGTTAAAGATGATTGATGCTTTGTATGATGATCAATTCAGTGAGTCAGATGATGAGGAAGAATTTGAAGATTCCAGCTCCAGGAAAAGGAAATTGAAGAAGAAGGTCCCTTCTAAGGTTATTTCTAAACCTACTGATTCTAATGATGTGCCTTACTATATTTTGAAAGTAGTGTCTCTTTGCACCAATACACCTCATTGGATGAGGTACTCTAAGAATGAACTGAAGGCTAGAAAGAAGAGCAGGAGATACTCTCGTCCCCCACAGTATAGGAGAGATCCTCCTCCTCCTCCTCCAGCTGCTGGAGCTTCAGGAAATGTTTCTCAAAGAACATCATCTCAGCATTCCAAGCCTTCCTCCTATCAGAGATATGACAAATCCTCTAAGTCTGAGTCAAGAAGCAGCCATAGTAGTGGCATAAAGCATCAGTCTGAAATTCAAGAAAGGCCACCTTCTCCCACTCCTGTTCCATATTTTGATCTAGAATTGGAACCCAATTACATGATGGCCAGACTTCAAGAGACTATAGGTCTTTCTCAAATTAGAAGAGCTAATGAAGAAGGTAAGGATGCACACCAATTCACTACTATGTCAACCTACAGGAAAAAGGAATTATAAAGGTATGATAGAGTTAAAACAATCTTTAATGTTGATACCTACATGAACTTGCATCCAAAAGCAATGGTACCTAGAGCTTCTTCAGTGACAATTCTTGGAGCAGAAGATATGATGATATCAAAGCAGCATGCTATTGATCCCAACAGAGAAATCATCTTCACCAAACCTTCTACTGGGACTTCTCAAGAAAAATCCAAAAGAGTTTGACTATTTTTCTTTTCTGTTTTTGGTCCAAACTTTTATTTGTTGTAAATATCTCACAAGGCAATCTTGTTTATATCTGCTAAAACTTTATAATTCTGCCAGATATTATTTTTCTATCTTGTGATTTTTCTTTTATTGTTGTTCATAGTGACCTCGCCCAAATATGGAGAGATTATTGGAAACACACATTATTTAGGATTGATTTGGGCTAGTTCACTATTAGGACTCTCAAATGACCCACATTGTATAGTCTAGGGTCATAAGACTTTATCAGGGTCTAGGTCAAGTCAGTAAATGAAAGAAAGGGGGTAGATCTGATTTACTCTAGAGGGGAGGGGTGGGGTGAATAGAGTAATTAAAACTTTTAGCTATTTTTAATTATATCAGAGTAAAGTAGATGATACTATAGTAGTAACAGAAAATGTAAACTAAATTAAACTATCATAGCAAACTAATCTAACGCAGCAAAGCAAGAATAACACAAAAAATGATGAACCAGACGACACAAGAATTTTATAGTGGTTCCCCAAACTGTGTACAGCCACTTTTCTACACCCATGGTAGGAATCCACTACCAGGTTTTTGATCAGGTAACTGCCACCACAAGATCTATTTCCAGGGTGATCTCACAACCCTTTAGGCTTTTAATCACGTGCCCAAAAACTAAAAATAAACTTTTGAAGGGAGTTAATAAATCCTTTTTACAAGAGGAGGTGAGAGATTTGATGGTGTCTTCTCTTTGTCTAATCAACAGAGAAGACTAGTGGATTGCTATTGTCAAGAGCTACTTCAAAATTCACTTGGAGCCTTGCTCAGGGTGTAGGTCTTCAGCCTTGTCTTGAAATGATGTCCAGGAACTTTATGAGTGATTGAGAGTCGTTGTCCTTGAATGTTCCTGGAGAAGAAATTAAAGAAGACTCTTGATCTTTGTTTGTTGTCCTTCTTTAGTCTTCAGTAAGCACAAGGAGAAAACTGGTTATTTTCTCCACAGAGAATAGTTCTGAATGTTTTTGTATTCTCTGTATTATTGCTTCTCTGTCTATCCTTGTCAACTGAAAAGAGAAAAATCTCTTTTATATTCTCTGTCGAATTCTCCTTTGAATTTTGAATACATAGCATTGATTGCTGATTGCCTGGAGAATGAAATACGGCTGGAGAATATTATCTTTAATGAGTTTCCCAACTGTCCAAATAAATTAAGCAAGTAATTAACCCTGATGAAGACCATAATTAATGTTGCTAATAATGGCTATATTCAGGGGAATATATGCATTAATTAATCAGAGAATTACTGCTAAATAATTTAGGAAATAAGGACAGAAAATAGGGAAAAACTCTAAGTCTGGCACTGGACAGAAATCATCGAGCTCTGAACAGATTTCGTCGATCGGAGATCCAAGTTCGTCGAGCTGAGAAATCCTGTTCATCGACCTGAGCTCAGCGAACTGCGTTCTTCGAATAACTTGCCAATTCTGCGGTCCAAGTTTCTCGAGCAGAGAATCTTTCTTCATCGAGCTGAGTTCAGCGAAAATAACTGGAAATAATATGTTGAAGCTGAACACCAGACTTGATGTAGGGGAGACCGTGAGATGTGCTCGATACACTAACGGAAACTATCGCCTCAAAACATAAAGACAAGATGGGAGGGCTCCGACCAAAAGCGAGCGAAAAGGGGTCGGGTTGGCTCCCAAAATCCGAGTGATAAAAAATAAATATAGAGGAATCAAGCCGGACTCGATACAACGTCCTTAGGACCTACCTCTCCAACAAGCATACAACTCACCGTAAGCCGGACTCGATACAACGTCCTTAAGACCTACCTCTCCAACAAGCACACAACTCACCGCACCTACACAAGCATCTATTGTACCAACTTGAGCTGTTTCAAACGCAGCAATAATTTTCGGAGCGGCGGAAAACTTCAATAGGCGGTCGAGTTCGAGTTGAGATTAACTCCCTTGTCAACACCAAAATGTGCCAGTCTTCGAGGGCAAGTCAAGGCTAGGCCAAGTCTCTCTCTCGCAATGGATCTTCCCAATCCAGATCACAAGAGGTTCAATAACAACGAAATCGAAAATCGGATTTTGTAACACGCCGCGGGCGGAGGTTGTAGCGGCGTCTTCCATTAGCGTCATCACGGCTCCGAAGGTCCTTATGTTGTAGTGTCGCGACAACTGGATCGTCATCAAGTGGAGGTAGCAGGGAGGAGACATCAATCCTCTCCTCCTCAAAATCACGTATCTCCAATGTGTGGTCCGAGAGATAGCGGCGAAGAAGCGCGGTATCCAAACATTGAAGCACCGTCGCAAGTACCCATGAATCATCTGAAGGGGGGCGGTCATGCCAACGGATGAGGAAGCGGTAGGTAGCACCATCAGGAGTAGCAAGCAGCTCAGCAGCAAATATTATGTCTGGAGTGAGAAATGTCTTCGGAAACCTGGGAAACATGTCAGCAGTAGGAAAACAAGAAGGCAACGTACCATCCGATGTTATACCTACGGGGACTGAAAGAGAGAGATCATCCAAACTACCACTCCCCAACCCATTATAAATTTTAGTGGAGGGAGAAGACGACAAAGAATTCAACTCAGGTGGAGGAGAAACAAACAGCATCCAATCCGAGACATTAAAAATAGGGGAGATACCCCAGTCAGTTGGCAAATCCAACACGAAAGCGTTGTCACCTAGTTTCTTTATAATCCGAAAAGGGTCGGCGCGCTTTGGTGCCAACTTTTTAACGGTTCCAGATGGCAAGCGTTCAGGAACTAACCGGACTAGGACCAAATCTCCGACGTTGAAGTGTGACACCCTCCTATGTAGATTATCGTGTGTTTGATAAGACTCGTATTGAGCAGTCAAGGTAGCTCGTATACGTGCATGTAGGTCATGAATATGTTGGGCGAAGGATTGTACAAATTGACTTGTCCTATATGTTGGGGGCAACAAAACCAAGTCAAGAGGCACATGGGCCTTGTACCCGTGAACAATTTCATTTGGATACAGACCGGTGGAACGATTTTTGGAATTATTATAGGCCAACTGGGTGTGGGGAATAAGTAGATCCCATGTACCTTTGTGATCGCTCACTAGGCACCTAAGAAGGCTTCCCAGGCTCAGATTGACCACCTCTGTTTGCCCATCGGTCTGAGGGTGATAGGCGGAAGAAAACAATAGCTTGGTACCCATTAGGACCCAAAGTGTTTTCCAAAAATAACTCGTGTACTTAACATCTCTATCGGAGACTATTGTCTTAGGCACTCCCCGGTGACTAACTACTTCCTTAAAATATAATTTGGTAATATGAGATGCATCGTTGGTTCTAGCGCACAGAATAAAATATGCCATTTTAGAGAATCTATCCACTACGACTAAAATAGAATCGTGACGGCGTAAGGTGGTGGGTAGGCCTAGAACAAAATCCATGCTCACGTCTTCCCATGGTGTGGAAGGGATAGGCAGGGCCGTATATAATCCTACGTTTGTCTTGGTGCCCTTGGATACCTGACAGGTACGACAACTACTAACTACCCTTCCCACCATCGCCTTAAATTTCGGCCAATAGAACTTCTCCTCAACTAACGTAATGGTCTTATCCCTACCGAAATGACCACTCAACCCTCCGCTATGAAATTCCCAGATGATATGAAGGCGTAACGATGACTGCGGGATACATAACTTCCCATGTCTAAATAGATAGCCATCTTTAATGACGAACGCAGATATAATCGTGGGGGAGCTATCTTGGGTAGACAAATATGCATCCTGAAAGTCTGGACATGTGGCGTACTCATCCTTGATTCGCTCGAATCCTACCATGTTAACCTCCATAGTGGTGAGTAACAGGGTCAGGCGACTAAGAGCATCCGCGACTCGATTTTCAGCTCCCTTAAGGTGTTTGAGATTAAAAGTGTAACCCTGTAGGAAAGATACCCACTTAGTGTGTCGCGGGCTGATTTTATGTTGGCCATTGATGAACCGCAATGCCTTGTGATCGGAGAGGATCACAAACTCCTTAGAGAGAAGATAGTGCCTCCAATTATGCAGACATCTAATGATGGTATAAAAATCCCTATCGTAATTGGAGTAATTCAATGTGGCGCCCGCTAACTTCTCATGAAAATAGCTCACAGGGTGCCCTTCCTGACTCAAGACACCTCCTATTCCTACGCCAGAAGCATCATACGTAAGCTCAAATACTTTATTGAAGTCAGGTAGATGTAGGATAGGTGCCTCAGTCATAAGTTCCTTAATGTGTTGGAAAGCAATAGCGGCGGACTTTGTCCAGGTGAACTCACCTTTCTTCATGCAATCACTAATGGGGGCCATAATGCTACTAAAGTCTCGAATAAAATGGCGGTAAAAAGTATATAACCCATGGAAACTTCGCACCTCTCGTAATGTATCCAGTTCGGGCCAATCCTTAATGACTTTAACCTTATTAGGGTCAACTCTAATGCCTTCCGAACCGAATATATAGCCTAAGAACTCCACTTCAGTGACATAAAATGTGCATTTCTTGAGATTAAGGAATAAGGTTTCCTTCTGCGGGGTGGAAAGAACCGACCTCATGTGGGATACCTGTTCGGCAGTGGTGGTGCTAAAGACTAAGATGTCATCAAAGTAGACGACCACAAACTTCCCCATGTAAGGCTGAAAGACATGTGTCATCATCCGGGAGAAGGTACTGGGGGCGTTGGATAGGCCAAAGGGCATCACAAGCCACTCGTATAACCCATCCTTGGACTTAAATGTTGTCTTCAGTTCGTCCCCCTCACGGATCCTGATCTGGTGATAGCCACTCCGCAAATCTAACTTTGAAAAAATGGTAGCACCAGATAAAACATCTAGGAGGTCATCTAATCGCGGAATAGGAAATCTGTATTTGATGGTATTCTTGTTGATGGCACGGCTATCAACACACATTCTCCACGTACCATCCTTCTTGGGGGCAAGAAGGGCAGGTACCGCACATGGACTCATACTAGTCCTAATGAACCCCTTTTTCATCAAATCCTCGATCTGGGTCTGTAACTCTTTATGGGCGGCGGGGTGAAGACTATAGTGGGGCTGGTTCGGTAAGGAGAAACTAGGGATAAGGTCTATAGCATGCTGTATATTCCTAAGCGGTGGTAATACCGAAGGCAGCTCATCCGGGTACACGTCCTTATATTCTTCCAACAAGTCCCGTAACTCTTTAGGCAAATCTTCCAATGCTCTCATATCCCCCTTCGCACTCATAATAACTAGTGCGTACATCATCCCGTCAAGAAGGGGATCCTTCACAAATTCTTTTCTTCCCATGAGACTCAACGTTTTCCTCTCAACTGGAATAGTGGTGTCCTTAGCCAAAGCTACCGGCTCCTTCGGGACGGTCGGTCTCATCATAATGACCTTGCCATTAAATTTAAACTCATATGTGTTGGCTCTCCCAAAGTGTGTCATGTCGCGGTCGTAAAGCCAAGGGCGGCCCAACAACACGTGACAAGCGTCCATTAGAAGGACATCGCACCACACCTCGTCAGTATAGGATTTGATCGAGAGAGGTGCAAGGCAACGCTTGGTGACCGGGACGGTAACCTTATTAATCCAGGCTACCTGATAGGGAGTCAGGTGGGGCTGCGTAGTCAAGGACATACGTGTAACGACATTCTCAGAGATGACGTTTACACAACTGCCACTATCAATGAACAACTTGCACAACTTCTCGCCACTCTTAAAGATCGGGGAAAATATGCTCGTCCTTTTCCAGTCATCTAACGGACGAGGAGTGTTAAAGATACAACACATCACCATATGGGGGTGCTCGTCATCTAAATCACTTGGGACCCCCTCTGGGTCACTCACCTCAGCGGCCTCATAAATGAAATCAGCAAGGTCGGTAGTCGACTCTAGTAGGGCTATGGCTTTAGTCTTTGTTGGGCATTCAAAGGCATAGTGACCTTGAATGCCTCAAGAGTAACACATAGCATTAGACTTGCTCACCTTCCCGATGGGGATACGCTCACTTGCGGGGTTCTTGGCGTTCCTAGCAGTGATCACGACAGACTTTGACTCGGCGGACCGAAACAACCCTTTATCCTGATATGGGGGGAAGAGGCTCCAGCTGTAGACTTTCCCTTCGCATGGGAATAACAAGAGTGAGCCTTAGTGGCTAAGTGCTTTTCGATGTCGAGGGCGGCATTAAATGTCGTGTTCAGATCTGTATGACCATATCGTAAGAGCTTCCGCTGAATATCGGGATGAAGCCCCTTACGAAATCTGGATAGGGTGACCTCGGGGATCTCCCTCAGATCACAACGCACCATACAGTCTTTCAATTCTCCCATATACTCAGCTACCAAATTGGAGCCCTGCCGCAGAGTGGCAAGCTCGTCGAACATCTGCGTCTGATGGTACACGGGAACGTACTGATCGTTCAACAGGTTCTTCATCACGGCCCATCCAATAAGTGGGACCCGATTCCCGGTTCCTAGCCTACGCTCTTCATTCAGCCAGTAAGTTTTGGCACATCCCGTTAGCTTCATCCTGGCAACTTGGACCTTTTGATGGTCCATAAGGGTGTGCCAATCGAAGTAGCACTCCATATCCACTACCCAAGTAAGGAAGATCTGGGGATCTCCCATGCCATCATAAGTGGGGGCATCGATCTTAATGACCCTAGTAATATCGTAAACACGATCGTGGCGGTGTTCTCGAGGGAGCACTCGGGGAGAGTCCTCATCGGAATCTGAATCAGGAGTTTGTTGGCGCCGGTTGGGCTGCTCAACATTAATGGGTGGCGGGGGTGGCCTTGCTTGATTTTGTAGGAACTGTGCTAACATGTTTCTAAGCTCCATCATTTTGTTACGTAGCCCTGCTATGGCCTCGGTGTTGGGATCCCCACGCTCATTCGCAGCCATCCTAGACGTAGACGGTGTCGTGTACTACGATCCTAGCCTAGTGCGCATTCTGGTTTAGAAAAATCTTGGGAAGATGATTTTTCTAGGGCTGTAGCTATATTGGAAATAGGATACGTTTATAGTTTCCTGATGTGAGGAACACGTGGATCATTAAAAAAAGTTTTTTTTTGAAATTTTGCTGAAAAATAAAGATTTCAGCCCGCTATTGGCAGACCACCGAAAATAATTTTTTTGTTTTTCTAAAGATTAGAATGACCAACAAGGAATGCAGCGACGATGTTTGCAACGTAGGAGTTGAAACAACTGCCTCTGATACCAAATTGATGTAGGGGAGACCGTGAGACATGCTCGATACACTAACGGAAACTATCGCCTCAAAACATAAAGACAAGATGGGAGGGCTCCGACCAAAAGCGAGCGAAAAGGGGTCGGGTTGGCTCCCAAAATCCGAGTGATAAAAATCAATATAGAGGAATCAAGTCGGACTCAATACAATGTCCTTAGGACCTACCTCTCCAACAAGCACACAACTCACCGTAAGCCGGACTCGATACAACATCCTTAAGACCTACCTCTCCAACAAGCACACAACTCACCGCACCTACACAAGCATCTATTGTACCAACTTGAGCCGTTTCAAAAGCAGCAATAATTTACTTTCGGAGCGGCAGAAAACTTCAATAGGCGGTCGAGTTCGAGTTGAGATTAACTCCCTTGTCAACACCAAAATGTGCCAATCTTGGAGGGCAAGTCAAGGCTAGGACAAGTCTCGCTCTCACAACGGATCTTCCCAATCCAGATCACAAGAGGTTCAATAACAACGAAATCGAAAATCGGATTTTGCAAGGGACGTATTTAAAAATCACGGAAGAAACGGTTTGCAAAAACCTCCACAAACTCTAAAGCAAGAATCACAAAAGGGGAAGGAGTTACCCAACCAAGAACGTCAAGCACACAAGATAAGGTGGGAGAATCACTCTCTCCACGGATCCACCGGCTTCGCACCTAATGGGCGGCAACCTTCTTCCATGGAGTCGCACCGAAAGGAAGACACGCCGGCGTCGCACCGAAGTAGGGGAGGAAGCAAGGGGGGCGGCGGCTTCACACCTTGGCCGGCGGCTATGGAGGAACTCCTTGGCCGAACTCTCTCAAAGAGGGTTAGGGTTTCTTTTAATTTCTTCTCTAACTTCATTCTCAAAAGGATCTCCTTATATAGGAGTTACAACACACATCTAGCCATCCAATATGGAGATGAAATCTCATCCATCCGGAAGGCTAAATACACACCAAATGTTTGCAGGAAATAAATAAAGATTACAAGTCCCAAATGAATATAAAATTATTAACCAAGATTGGAATAATTTTATATTCGCACATAAAATAATAAAAGCAGGAGAAATTAATTTAAAATAGTCTTCAAGTGGGTGTAGCACGCCGCAGGCGGAGGTTGTAGCGGCGTCTTCCGTTAGCGTCATCACGGCTCCGAAGGTCTTTATGTTGTAGTGACGCGGCAACTGGATCGTCATCAAGTCGAGGTAGCGGGGCAGCGACATCAATACTTCGTCATTCTGAGCTCGAATATTGTCGAGCTCAACTCAGAGAATTAACTCTGAGTTCGTCGAGTAGAGCATGACTATCGTCACGCTGAGTTCGATGAATGTCGAACTTATATATTGAACTTTGATTTCTTCTAAGTCTTGAGTCCACTGAGGTCTTCTACTGGCTGGTCCATCAAGGCTGTCTGAATATAATTTCTCTGTTTGGATTGGGTGCTTCTCTTCTAGACATTGTCATGTTAGCAGCTCCAATGATATTGACAGAGGTAGCTCTTGGTACTACAGCCTCTGGATGCAAATTCATGTAATCATCTACATTGAAAAACTTATTAGCTCTATCATACCTTTTCAGTTCTTCTCTCCTGTAGGAAGACATGATAGTGTACTTTGATGGATCCTTGCCTTCCTTTTTAGCTTTATTAATGAGGGAGAGTCCAACAAGTTCTTGAAATCTGGACATTCTTGAAGTGGTTTCTTGTTCAGGATCTACAAAGGGAATTGGTGGTGATTCTGCCCTTTTTGGACTGTCATATTTTTTAGCTTTATCAATTTCTGATACTTTATATTGCTGTTGTTACTGTCTGTTGATGCTTGTGTGTCTATGCTGAATGCTTCCATGAAATCTTGAAGATCTATCTGGTTATCTTTGATAAGTATGAGTGTATGATGTAGATCTTTGACAGATATTACCTGAAGCACCAGCAGCTGGAGGAGGAGGAGGAGGACCTCTCCAATTCCTTTGGTAAGGAGGAGGAGAGTACCTTCTGCTCTTTTTCCTGGCTTTTTGCTCATTTTTGGATAGCCACATCAATGAGGGAATCCTTGGGTAAGGAGTGATATTCTGTAGTATGTAGTAGAGAGTATCATGGGTGGGATTTATCTTGGGAGCAGCCTTAGGAACAGCTTTTCTCTTCTTAACAACTTTCTTCTTAGCCTTTGAACTATTAGATTCATCAGAATCATCATCATCATCATCTTCATCAGATGATCCTTGAGGTTTTGCATATAAATCATCAATTTCTTTCAAAATATCTTTGGATATCTACCTCTTAGCTTAAGGCTGTATTGGAATTTCTGTCTCTATAATGCTTTCAGTAAATGTTTTATTGTCTTCTTTTATTTCTGCCAGAATAATATCATCTAAGTTGGGTAAAGGACTATCATCCATTATATATGTAGGAGGGGAGATAGCCTTGGGAGGGGATGATACAGTTGGTAGTTGTGCTCTTGCAAAACTGGCCTTTAGTTGCTTAGCAACTGTAGGGCTTATTGGAGAAGAATAGCAAACTATAGTCATAAAGTGCTTTGGGAAGACTTCTGGAAGATAATTTAAGTTAGTTGTGTCAAAAGAATTTAACAAATTGTAAATATCTATTGTTGGATTGATAAGACAATCACCCACAGTCAAAAATTCTTGCAAGTTTACTTGCTCAACTGTACAAAACATATTAACTGCCACTGTCTCAGCCTCTGTAAGCATATATACATCTGTCTCTGCATCTGCAGGCTCATCTATCTACAACATTTCTGCTGCTACAGCTAGAGCTGGAACTACTTCTTCATTGAGCATCTCCCCCTATCTGATTTCAGTGGATACTGGAACCAGGCCCCTAGAAGAAGAAGGGACACAGGAGGCAGCAAGGATAGCAGCAATGGAAGAGATGGAGACAGCAAGAGATGTGATTGCCTCTACTATAAGTTTCCGGATCACTGGAGTGATGTGCTCTAGGATGGTGGAAAGGGAGGGAGAATCTATATCTATAAACTCTGGTGGAGTTTGAGTAGATACAAATGGATGAAGGGAAGGAATAGCAATAGACGGAATGACATCTGGCATGATGTCATCCTGGAAAGGTGATCCAGCAGGAGATGGAATTGGAGTGGAAGTGTCATGTAGAGGTAAAGTAGGTGTAGATGGTAAGGAGGTGAGTAAATCAAAAGTGGGGGATGACATGAATGTTTTAGGATGTATGTCATTAAGATGAGATGGTGTGTTGTGTTCTGGAGATTAAGTATGAATTTGTTGATGTAAAGGTTAGGTAGGTGGTTGTTGGGTATTGTATCCACGATTACCTAGATTTGAGGAAGCCCCATGTCAAGCTAAGATGAATTCACAATGTATTTGATGAAACATTTTAAGTTGTACTTGCAGTACCTCCACGCTAAGTGCACACCAATGTCAGGGTGCAGTAGGTCAATATACACGGGTCTGCACGACGTAATCCCTCGTTGAGCAGATCAGTGTGTTGGCCTATGTGTACTCTCTCTATTGGAGTGCACTTACTTTCAAGTACAGGGTCGCTCATATGCAAGAGAAGACAAGGAGCACAGAGGATCAAGGAGCAACTCCTGGGGTGGAAGACAAAAAATCTTCCAAGGCAAATTCGACGAGAATCACCAAGTGATTCTCGCCGATTCGGCGAGAATCACTAGTGATTCTCGCCGAATCGACGAGAATCATTAGTGATTCTCGCCGACTCCTTCTGGCCATCTCAAAATGGTGCCAAGTAAGATTCGGCGAGAATCACTTGTAATTCCCGCCGAACCAGTGGCCAAGGAGCTCATGTATACAAAGTAAAATTCGCTGAGAATCAATAAGTGATTCGACGAGAATCACAAGCGATTCTCGACGAATCGACGAGAATCACTTGGTGATTCTCGCCGATTCATCGAGAATCGCCTGCGATTCTCGCCGAATTTTCCTTGGCGTTTTCTCTGGAATTTCCTGAACCAGATTCTGCCTTTGGACCAGTTTGAACCGGATTTCGGGGTTATACCTGTGGGTCCCACAACGGTCAAATTTGTTGTATCTACAGGGTATAAATACATGGGTATTTTGAACAGTAAATCTACGGATAAGAGAGAAAGAAAACCGAGTCGCGACGTAACCCTAAATTCGCGAAATCGCTCCGCTCCGCCGCCGCCGCTCGCGTCAAGTGGTCGCCGCTGCTGATCGCTCTTCTTCCCGATTTCCGGTGACAGAAGCTTAGCAAAGCTTGAGTCTCACGCGTCTATCCGGAGATCTCTTGTCTCTCGATTTGTTGACCGGGAAAAACTCCCCCGTCCGAATCGATCGAGACGACTGATCCTAGAGTGACCGTTGGTAGACCTAGCTTGCTTCGCTATGAAGTTTGGATCTCTAAGTTCAGCAGCCGCTCTTCATCGTAGCCGCCGATCCCGAAGCTAGCCGCCGCTCGTGTGCCGCCGCCGGTTCCGGGGAGATCCTCTCCAAGTGAGACCAAGGTCGTAGACTCTTCATCGACCTCGAGAACACGTCGTCGAACGAAGAGGAACACCGTAGTCTCCGAAAGAAGTTTGTATCTCATATACATTCCATATTTACTTTTGTTGTAAAGGAACTTTTGTTCCGTGTTGTAAGGGTTGGGTGCAACCCGTTTTGTGGGAGTGTTGACTCTCACGTGTGGAAGGGCTCCTTCCGTTAGTGAAGGGATTGGATTTCAATCCCGTTGGAGAAGTGACCGAGTCGTCCCTTGTTGGGGAGATAGGTCGAAGGGGGAAAGTGGATGTACCCAAGTCGGGGAACCACTATAAATTTGCTGTGTATTCTGTGTGCTGTGCTTGTTGTTTTTATTGTGCAGGTACATCCGTAAATTCCGCAAAAGAACCACACGTCACCTACCCCCCCCCCCCCATAGGTGTACATAGCTGACACTAGGTGGACTTTCAAGTGGTATCAGAGGGAGGTTACTCTTCAAAAAGGTTAACACCTTGAGTAGAATCCTGCCACCAGTGTCAGAAGCATGGATCTGGATTATGACGTATTGCCACTCAAACTCCCTGCATGCACAAAGGATTATTATCCCATCTGGAGGATGAGAGTGTTATTTCACCTGGATGCCATCGATCCACGAGCATCCCTCATCCTGGAAGAGGGTCCGTTTATCCCCATGAAGACCTCCGACTCTGGGATCCAAGTGCCCATGTGCATTGCTGAGATGTCAGAAATGGAACTCTCACTTTTTCAGCTGGACCAGAGGATTCGACAAATTATCATGGATGTCTGGTCTGGAGCCTCTCGCTCTAGATTGGAAAAATGTAAAACGGCTAAATCTCTGTGGATGATGATCTCAGAGCTGATGGGGGGGTCAGAGAAAGCTGAAATATGCTGCCAATCAGAGGATGAAGCGTATGTGGGGGTCCTCACTTCTGAAGATGAAGGCAAGGATCCCTCGGACTGCATTAGAGCTCCCGTGTCCGTGTCAGAGACTGACGAGACCAGTGAGGAAAGCAGCTCTGACGAGGATGAAATAATGGTCACTGATTCTAATGACAATAACTCAGATGAGCAGGTAACATCTTCACCCTGCCCCATATCTTTTGACCTTTCTGAAGACAGAAACTGCTCTCCCCCAGAAAATACTGATTCCCTGAAGAGAGCCCTTCAGGAGAGCAATCTACTTGCTGAGGAGCAAGCTCGAGAGATTGCTCGACTGAAGATCTTGTTGGTTCTCCAATTGGCGTCCAACAAGGTCAAGGACTCTAAGATCTCAGCTCTAGAGAATAGTCTAGATAATGAGAAACGTATAGTATCAAACTTTTCCAAAGTTGATGCTATAAAGAGAAAGCAAGAAACCGGGTGGATTTCCCGGATTATTCAGGGATGGAGAAATGGGGAAACGGTATTCCGACCCCCCACTCCAAGCAGGAAGGCAACTCATCATGCCTTCAGGTATGACCACAGGAATAGTCGTGGTCACTGCAAGGATGATCTGTCCCCATGTGGAGACACCCGGCGTGCAAGGGCCGGCATGGCCACCCACGAGAGAATACATAAGGCTCATTCTGAGCCCTTTGTATTCACAGCCACTGCCACAACAAAGTGTGGATCTGCATGTCCCAGCTCACAGGAGACCTCTCACCATTCGAGGACACGGGATAGGGAGGATAGAAGTCATGATGTCAGGCTTCATGGGGCCTCAGCAAGGGAGATGCCTGAAAGAATGGCACCACCTTCTCGGCCTCATAACGCTCACATCATGCATTCGTTCCACCCTTCCTCGTGTCACGATGGAAGAGGAATTTGTGTGACAAGAACATGCCCTATCCCGTTTAGACCTAGGACCGTGACTTCATCAGTCACTAGATCAGGTCGAAAAAGGCGATACAACATTCACCCTTGTTGGTGCTGCGGCAAAGTGGGGCACTTTGCCATTGACTGTTGGCACAACCCCTCTGTGCCCACAGCAAGGGCTTATCCACATTCTAGGGACAGAGGTAGTCTTCCAGACAGGTTTTCTGAAGGAAGGCAGCTGCGTGCTTATGCTAATAGAAACCTAGGTCCCAATATGATTTGGGTTCCTAAGGTAAAGTAATTCTGTCTTGCAGGGAAGTCTAGGTCCCCGTAAATACGATGGGATCTGGACAGTAGGTGGCTCAAGGCTAACTTGGAACAAGCGTCTGCAATAACAGATGTGCTACCTGTTGAGCATACTCACTTTAAGCTACTAATGTGTTCTACCTGTGGGACTAAGACGATGACTCTCCAAATCCCAGGTAATTTTGATCAGTTCTAGGACTTGTGTCATGATGCATCCTCATTAAATATATATATATATTTCTATCCTTGTGTATAAGTATACTTATGCTTATCTTGTATGTGTGCACCTTTATGGAGAGATTAACTCGAGGCATGCTAACCATTACACATAAATAAAAGGTTAATAAAGATATGTCATTGTAAATTTCGACAAATCACAATTGACATCAAGAAGTGTCTGGAGAAGTCTCGCTCAAATCCGAATAGATTGTCGTTATAATAAACATGTATTTATTAATCTTATATTAACTTGACATTCGAAGAATTTGAAAATGTTGCAATGCTTCCCAACGTGGTAAAGAAAAACTCTTCAATTCGGAACCTTTCAATTCCTAGTAAAGAAAACCCTTAAATTACAAGTGGTAAAGAAAAACATCAATATCACTTTATATTCTCGAAATCCCGCCGAAGGAGCTCATCGACCCTTGGCATTCTTCCCGAATCCCGACGACTTAGACAAATCTCGCCGAACCATTGTATATCTCGCCGAATTAGACAAACGGTATTAGAGACCTAATTAGACAAATCCCGTCGAATCCCGCCGAAGGAGCTCGCCGACCGTTCGGCTTCCTTAAGTATCCCGACGACTTATATAAATCCCGCCGAAAGACTATCTCCGCCTATTCGCCTTCCTCACGACTCGCGCAAGAGAACACCCGACGACCCTCGCGCAAGAGAACTCCTGACGACTCGCGCAAGTGCACTTCCGCGGATTCGCTGAAACCCGCAGCCCTCCGACGCTCTCGTCGAAGTGAGCGAATCGCCGCTGTGTTTCCATCTTCTTCCCGTGAGACTCTAGCAAGGTCGAACCCCACAGGATACTCTTCCATCCACCGAAGATCTTCCCGACGCTCATCAACTCACTTGCGTGTAAGCCCTTAGGTAACCTCCTCCTCAATGGCTCCAAGGCCGAACCCCAAGTGATGCCTTCTTTTTGAATGTTCACTAATGCTTAGAGTCGGGCTTCTTTCTAGATCCTCAATGGCTCCAAGGACGACTGCAGGCTTGATTTCTGGTTGCGAGCTGGTTCGCACTGGTTTTTCTCATGCCTCGGACGAGTTCCGAAATATCATTCTAATGCTCGAAGAGGCTGGGCTAACCTTCGTCTTGGAGCATCCTTGCAAAGTCCTAGATAAAGAAGTGCTGGAGTTCTTCTCTACCGCAAGACTCCGAGACAGAGACTCCGTCATCAAAAGCAAGGTGGCTGGGACAAAAGTAAAGATGTCTGCCAGTAAGCTAACTCGCTACCTGCAGCTTTCAAGTTCGGAGCAGGAAGACTATCTGGAGGATGAGGACAAAGCCAGAACCCTCTTGTTCTGCGATCTACCAAGAGGCACTCGATCAGTAAAGAGAAAAGAGATGAATGAAGAAGGGAAGCTCCTATCTGACATCATAGGAAAAGTACTCATCTGCAAGCCAGGCTCCCATGATCATATCTCCGGAGATATGTTCAAAATTCTCATAGCTGTGGTCTGCAGAAAGAGGTTCAACTGGGGGGAGTTGATGTTCCAAAAGATCAAGGACACTCTGGGCACTCCAAGCTTCGGCCGCATCATCAGTCTATATCTCAACCAGCTCAACGGAGACAAATTCGACATGAGCAAAGGAGTTCCTCTCCATTACTTGAAAAAGATAGATGCTACTGTGTTTGATCGATGGGAGCGGCGCATCGGGCAGCCTGCTGGGGAAGAGCACGAGGAAGTATCTCACGCAGTCTCCCCCGGTGAAATTCCTGATAATGTGACTGCAGGAATCGAGGGGGAGACTCTACCCTCTCATATGGATATAATATCTGACATCGCCCAGGTGGCCAGGGATGCGGTGGCCGAAGTTCATGAAGAAAGTGAACCTGGGTTGGAGGATGAGGAGGTCCTGAACAGAAATACTCAAGGAACTGAAGCTGAAGCACTGGACACTGCTGATCAAGAAGTGGAAGAAGCTGCTGATATGGATGAATTTTTGGATGAGGACGGAGAGGACGATGAGAATGAGGACCATGAAGTGTTGGAGACTCCGGATCCCGTTGAACCTCCATCTGATAAGTCGACACCAGTGGAGGGGGAGCTTGATAAACCTCAAGAGGCCGCCAACATTCCTTCTATAGAGGCTGTGATTGTATCCAGCTCTACCGATGCGTCTGCTGCAGAGCACGAGCAAGGGAAAGAAGTACCTCAGACCTTACCGTTGCGAGATGAGCTGGCCACTCACACCATCAATGTCATTCAAGGAATAGTGAACGAGCTTAAAGATTCTTTTGATACAGCTCAGAAAACACTGCTGAAAAAGATCAAGACTTCTGAAGATCTCATGCTTAAAAATATGGTAGAGATCAACCACAAACTGGATGTGATGGAGAAGAAATTCGAAGAAAAGTATAACGCGGCCGGCGAAGCTGTCACACTGTTAATCGCCGGCTTGAAAAAGAATACTGATACTCTGGTTGTTGTCAATCAGAACGCACACGTTGTAGCCAACAATATTCAGAAATTTGATGGTAATATGGTCACTTTAAATGCAAATCAGCAGGCCCTAATCACTGAATTCAGCAAGACAACTAAGCATATTGATGACTCTTTGCACTCATATGCCAATTGCATAGCTGACGAAGCCAAAAAGGGGGAGAAGGAGTATATCGCTAAGCTGGCCGAGCTCCAAGAAAGCATGGATGCAAACTTTGCACAATCAAGCAAATACGTCTATGAGAGTTGCTGGTGGATGCTACAACAGGCACTGGGCACGTTAGGCGTCGTCCTACCTGACCAACCTGCCGGTATTCAGGTTCCTGAGACTTCTAAGGCTGCTGAGGAAGTAAATATTGCTGAGGATGTAAGTACAAGTGCTGCAGAAATTTTCACTGATGAAGCTGATGCTAGGGCCATCTCCAAATCTAAGCTGAGGAGTATGTTTGACCAGGAGGCTTTAGCTAAAGCCAGGGGAAAGAGGAAAGTTCAGGAAGGGACATCCAAGGAGACACAGGCTACAAAGAGAATTTGAATGAATGAGGAGGATGTACGAAATGAAAGGTGGAGTCCAGTCTCAAGGAATATAATCTTAGACACCTTCTGGCTACAAGAAAGAGGAGAGATCAATCGAAACGAGGTATATAGCCAATATGAGTGGGAGACGCACAAAACGTTTGAAGCAAAACGCAACATTTTCTTCAGAAACAACAAGGATCCAGACAAAGTTGCTCCTCCTAGGTACTACCCGAAGCCCAAGGAATACATGGAAAGGCAAAGCAAAAAGTACTTGGCTCAAACTCTGAAGGGTGACGTAGCTAAGGACAAATAGTCATTATTTTATAGCTGGTCACTGTGTCTTAAGAACGTTTAATGATTATTACTGTCATATGAACAATTCTGAATTATATGTGAATATATTTCTCTTGGTATATATATATATTCTTGAATGTGTGAATGACTCAAGTCCTGTTCTGATTGCATATATTCCCTTGTGTTGCATTTTAATTTTTAAATGCTATAATTATTATTTGATAGGTGTTATTCATCTTAGCTAGTAGGGTTTTGGCTTCGTCAAATAGGGGGAGATTGTTGGGTATTGTATCCACGATTACCTAGATTTGAGGAAGCCCCCTGTCAAGCTAAGATGAATTCACAATGTATTTGATGAAACATTTTAAGTTGTACTTGCAGTACCTCCACACTAAGTGCACACCAATGTCAGGGTGCAGTAGGTCAATATACACGGGTCTGCACGACGTAATCCCTCGTTGAGCAGATCAGTATGTTGGCCTATGTGTACTCTCTCTATTGGAGTGCACTTACTTTCAAGTACAGGGTCGCTCATATGCAAGAGAAGACAAGGAGCACAGAGGATCAAGGAGCAACTCCTGGGGTGGAAGACGAAAAATCTTCCAAGGCAAATTCGACGAGAATCACCAAGTGATTCTCGCCGATTCGGCGAGAATCACTAGTGATTCTCGCCGAATCGACGAGAATCATTAGTGATTCTCGCCGACTCCTTCTGGCCATCTCAAAATGGTGCCAAGTAAGATTCGGCGAGAATCACTTGTAATTCCCGCCGAACCAGTGGCCAAGGAGCTCATGTATACAAAGTAAAATTCGCTGAGAATCAATAAGTGATTCGACGAGAATCACAAGCGATTCTCGACGAATCGACGAGAATCACTTGGTGATTCTCGCCGATTCGTCGAGAATCGCCTGCGATTCTCGCCGAATTTTCCTTGGCGTTTTCTCTGGAATTTCCTGAACCAGATTCTGCCTTTGGACCAGTTTGAACCGGATTTCGGGGTTATACCTGTGGGTCCCACAACGGTCAAATTTGTTGTATCTACAGGGTATAAATACATGGGTATTTTGAACAGTAAATCTACGGATAAGAGAGAAAGAAAACCGAGCCGCGACGTAACCCTAAATTCGCGAAATCGCTCCGCTCCGCCGCCGCCGCTCGCGTCAAGTGGTCGCCGCTGCTGATCGCTCTTCTTCCCGATTTCCGGTGACAGAAGCTTAGCGAAGCTTGAGTCTCACGCGTCTATCCGGAGATCTCTTGTCTCTCGATTTGTTGACCGGGAAAAACTCCCCCGTCCGAATCGATCGAGACGACTGATCCTAGAGTGACCGTTGGTAGACCTAGCTTGCTTCGCTACGAAGTTTGGATCTCCAAGTTCAGCAGCCGCTCTTCATCGTAGCCGCCGATCCCGAAGCTAGCCGCCGCTCGTGTGCCGCCGCCGGTTCCGGGGAGATCCTCTCCAAGTGATACCAAGGTCGTAGACTCTTCATCGACCTCGAGAACACGTCGTCGAACGAAGAGGAACATCGTAGTCTCCGAAAGAAGTTTGTATCTCATATACATTCCATATTTACTTTTGTTATAAAGGAACTTTTGTTCCGTGTTGTAAGGGTTGGGTGCAACCCGTTTTGTGGGAGTGTTGACTCTCACGTGTGGAAGGGCTCCTTCCGTTAGTGAAGGGATTGGATTTCAATCCCGTTGGAGAAGTGACCGAGTCGTCCCTTGTTGGGGAGATAGGTCGAAGGGGGAAAGTGGATGTACCCAAGTCGGGGAACCACTATAAATTTGTTGTGTATTATGTGTGTTGTGCTTGTTGTTTTTATTGTGCAGGTACATCCGTAAATTCCGCAAAAGAACCACACGTCACCTATCCCCCCCCCCCCCATAGGTGCACATAGCTGACACTAGATGGACTTTCAGTGGTTGTTGAGGAGGAGGTGGTGACTGAGGAGATGAAGGAGTTGTTGTAGGAAGACGTGTTGTTGGAGGAGGAATGGAGAGATCTTCAATAATATGGTGGGGAGTGGCTGGTACAGCCCTTGTGCTCTCAGAAGGTGTGGAATAGGAGGAAGCCCTGGATGGCTTAGAGATGGTCCTCTCCCACCTTCCAAACTGGGCACATGTCAGTCTTTTGGAAGCATTGATGAATATTGTCTAGGAGACCAGGGATTCAGTTGCTTTTTCCTGTAGGAATATTCCCAGAACTCTTCCAAAACATACTTCTTTCTTATTATTTTTCTTCTTTATTAAATCAAGCAGCAGTTTTCCCCAATTAACTACTTTCTTATTTACCAAGGCACACATCACCAAGAAATGGTGCCTGGTAATTTAGTCATGGGCTGTGTGTTTGCCCAACAGAACCTTCCCGACAACATCAGCCAAGAATTTATACTTAGAAGATAAATTTTTCTTTAGTAGTTTATTAGGGTTTTCTCCAATATGACCCATTTTTATCAGCATGTTATCATATTCAGTATTATCCATCTCAATATTTTCATTACCATTCATCAAAACCAAAATCTCAGGTAATACGGTGGGGGTTAAAGAAATCTGATTACCGAATATAGTCCAGGTCATTGTATCTGCATCTGGAGTGGTGGAAGTGAACACCCATTCTCTAATCTCTGGCGTTGCTATCTTGATTCGGTGTGTCATGAATTTCTTCAGATTCTATTTCTCAAATAGTTTCAGTATATCCAAAAAGATCTGGTCTGAATGTTGGAATGATTCAAAATCAATGTCAAAACCCATGTCAAATTTCATCGCTGCAAGGGAGCTTGCTGGAATCGCCATTGTTTTCCTGTAAAGGAAAACAGAGAGATCCTGTACGAAGGGAACAGAAAGCGCGGGACAGAGCTCGAAGAAAACCTAGATATATGGTTTATAGAATATGAAGTGGCAGATTCCATCCAATGAAAGATAAAAATTCTTCGATCTGGGTTCGACGAAACATTTTATTGGCAAAAGCGTTCGTCTATCTCAGTCTGAAGAAGGGAAAACATTTCGTCGAGTTAAGTTCGACGAAAATTTTCTGAAGCAATATCGTCGATCTCCGTTCGACGAATAAGACTTCAAACACAGAGAGTTCGTCGATCTCAGGTCGACGAATTTCTCAAGAACTTTTCTCAGTTCGTCGATCTGCATTCGACGAACTGTGGCAAATTCTTCGACCACAGACATAAAATTTAAATTAATGCATCTCCATTGATCATACCTAGTTGATTCATAAAGAACAGATGTTTCTTCTCATCTAAGGGTTTGGTGAAGATATTTGCCTTTTGTAAATTAGTAGAGACAAAGGTGAGATTAATTTTCTTTTTGTCTACACACTCCCTATTGAAATGATGTCTTACATCTATATGATTTGTCTACTATGATGCACTGGATTTTGTTCAATAAAAATTGCACTTGTGTTGTCACAAAGTAGAGTTGAATTATTTAAGTTGACACCATGATCTAGGAGTTGCTTTTGAATACACAGTATTTGTGAACAACAACTTCCAGCTGCAATATACTCAGCTTATGTTGTTGAAGTGGACACAGATGTTTGCTTCTTGCAAAACCATGACACTATCCTATCACAAGGGAACTGACATGTCACTGATGTGCTCTTTCTGTCCACTCTACATCCAGCAAAGTCAGCATCAAAGTATCCAGTTAACTCAAATTCTGACTCAGTTGGATACCAGAATCCTAAATTAAGGCAACTCTTTAATATCTTAAAATTCGTTTTAGGAAAATAAGGTGAGATTATTTAGGGTTCACCTGGAATCTAGCACAAAGGCATGTAGCAAATATAATATATGGTCTACTTGCTGTAAGATATAACAGGGACCCAACAATGACCCAATATAATTTCTGATCTATAGGTTTCCCATGTTCATCAGAATCAATTACTGCATTGGTAGCCATAGGTGTTTTCTTTACTGAAGCATCAGCCATCCCAAACCTTTTAATCAGCTCTTTAGCATACTTGGATTGGGATAAGAAGATGTCGTCAGGTGTCTGCTTCACTTGGAGACCAAGGAAGTAGGAGAGCTCACCCATACTACTCATTTCAAACTTGGAATGCATAAGGTTGGAGAACCTTTTGCATAGTTTGGAATCTGTAGAACCAAATATGATGTCATCTACATATATTTGTACTAACCATATTTTATCATGATGATGCTTTATAAATAAAGTCCTATCTACTATGCCTCTAGAAAATTTATGCTCTAAGAGAAAGCTAGCTAGGGTTTCATACCAAGCTCTTGGAGCTTGCTTTAGACCATAGAGAGCCTTATGCAATTTGAAAATATAAGAGGGATGAGTAGGAGAAATAAAATCTGGTGGTTGTTCTACATAGACCTCTTCTTTAAGTTCAACATTGAGGAATGCACTTTTGACATCCATCTGGTACACTGTGAACTTTTTGTAGGCTGCATAAGCTAGAAAAAATCTGATAGCGTCCAGCCTTGTAATAGGTGCAAATGTCTGATTATAGTCTATGCCTTCCTCTTGTCTGTATTCTTGAGAAAATAGTCTGGTCTTGTTCCTTATGATAAGACCTTGAGCATCTAGCTTGTTTCTAAATACCCATTTAGTTCCAATGGCTGGATAGTCTTTGGGTCTTGGAACTAAATCCCAAACTCTACATCTCTCAAATTGGTTGAGCTCCTCTTACATTGTAATAATCAAGTGTGGATCTTACTCAACATCTTTAATGGATTGGGGTTCAATTTGAGATATGAAACAGGCATGCATCATATCCTGGTGGAGTTGATGCCTTGTCTGCACACCAACTGAAATGTCTCCAATCACTTGAGATACTAAGTGTGACAAATTCAGTAGGAGGAGTTGGTTGAGCAACAGCTTGGGGAATTAATTCTTCTTGTGGAATTATAATAGCTGTTGGAGGAAGTTTAGCCACTTCCAAACTTTCTTCTTCACTCTCTTCTTCAACTAGTGGAGAAGGATGTGATGGAGCCTCTTGGGTGAGGTTTAGATCATCCAATCTCTCACACAAGTGAGATACCTATAATATGTCATTGGAAGAAACTTCTTTCTCCTTATAAAACATGTTAGTTTCATCAAATGAAATATGAATAGATTCTTCCATTTTCATGGTTGATTTATTATATACCATATAAGCCTTACTTACTTGGGAATAATATCCTAGAAAAATTCTCATTTCAGCCTTGGTTTCAAACTTTCTAATCTGTTTCTTATTATTTTTGTGAATGTAACAAATACAACCAAAAATTTTAAAATAGTCTACTTTAGGTCTCTTCCTTTTAAGTAGCTCATAAGGAGTCTTATTCTTAAGCTTGTGTATCAGACTTCCGTTTAGTACATAATTTGTTGTGCTCACAGCCTCTGCCCAAAAGGATAGGGTCAAATGAGCATCTGCAAGTAATGTGCCTGCAGATTCAATTAGGGTTCTATTTTTCCTTTCAGCAACCCCATTTTGTTGAGGTGATCTAGGAGCTGAGAAGCAGTTCCTGATACCTTCCTTCTCACAGAACTCTTGCATAAGAAGAGACTCAAACTCAGTACCATGATCACTTCTGATCAATGCAACTTGAGAAGAGTACTCAATCTGTATGTTCTTGAGAAAATCTATAAGAACCATGAAGTTATATGACTTAGATCTCAGAAAAAATACCCAAGTGAATCTTGAGAAGTCATCTACAATCACTAAAGTATAAGAGTTCCCTGTAAGGCTTTGTATAGCAATAGGGCCAAAAAGGTCCATATGTAGCAAGTACAATATTCTAGGTGAGTCACTTTTATTTACAGATTTAAAACTATTTTTGTTTGCTTGCCTAACTGACAAGCCATGCAAAGGCTTTCCTTCTTGTAGGGGCAAGAAGGCAATCCTCTAACAAGGTTGTCCCTAGAGAGTTTAGCAATATTTTTCAAGTTAACATGTCCTAATCTCCTATGTCAAAGGTCAATATTATTGCTAGTTTGATTGAAAAGGCATATTTCTGATTTAGCATACTTAAAATTAATTATGTAAATGTTTCCTACTCTAGTGCCAGTCAATACTACATGGTTATCTTTTGAAGTAATAATACATGAAGTTTTATTAAAGGATACCTGAAACCTTTCATTACATAACTGACTTATGGATATCAGGTTGTGCTTCAGTCCACTTACATATGCTACCTTCCTAAAGGTGACTGCTCCAATTTTGAGCTTTCCATATCCTTCAGTCTGGCCACAATTAAAATCACCAAATATTACTTTGGGTCCTAGCTTTGACTTGTAGTTGATTAGGTTGTCCTTGTTTCCAGTCATGTATTTTGAACAACCACTATCCAAATACCACTATTGCTCTGTGGTGGGATAGTCTTTCACCTGCAATAAAACAGATTAGATATTCTTGACCCAGGTTACCTTGGGTCCTTCTTTCTTCACATAATTAAAACTAGAGATATAAGAATATTCAGGTTGATATTTATAACCTAAGGGATGATATCTTCTTGGAGGAATTATTCATTAATTAAATTGATTAATGGAATATCTTGGTTGATTATTAGTTCTGAAAGAATTAAAGTTTCTGTCATGATGAACTGCGTTCGACGAATTCTGGTAAGTTCGTCGATTTGAGTTCGACGAATGGGGATGAGTTCATCGAACTCCACTGAGAGAATGAGAGTATTCATTCTCTAGGCCCCAATATTGTCAATCTTGGGTCGACAAACCATATTGGTTTCGTCGATCGTAGTTCAACGAATAATTATAGTGAAAGTTTGCGTTCAGAGTTCGTCGACTTGAGTTCGACGAACTATACATATTTTGTCGATCGGAGGTCGACGAAATCTGTTGAACATTGTTATAATTAGGATTTTTCTTGTTCATTTTCTTTTTCTTATTCTTTTGTTTTAACTCAGTTTGTTTAACATTATTATTATTATCTATCTTTTCTTTTCCTTTTTCTGAAACAAATTTTATTGGTATTGACAATATATTTTTCTGGATCAGTGGGCGTTGGCTTGATGAAGCACCTAAGCCCAGCTTGCCATTTAGTCTGGTATTCACTGTGCTTGTGATGTCCATCAACTTGATGCTTCTCCCACTTAGGGATTCTTCAAGTTGTCTTGCCCTGGCCAATTCAGTTTTTAATGATATGATTTGTTCATTGGCCAAAGTTAATTCATCTTTCAGTTTAATGTTTTCAGAAATCAAGTTTTCTTGATCAGTTAATTTTTATCTAAGTGTCTTAATTTCTTTTTCAGAATTGATTAAATCAATACATAATGATTTGAATTTAGTTTTAAAATTATCTGAATTATAATCAAAAGAAGATAGTACCTGATCTGCCTCTGATTCTGATTCTTCATTATCTGACTGCTCAGCCTCAGATTTGCTGCTTGAAGCATCAATGGCCATCAGGCAAATCTCCTTTATCGTTGCTTCATCTTCATTTTCACTGGAGCTAGAAGATGAAGATTCTTCTTCAGTGTCACTCCAGGTCTCAGCCACAAAGCCTTTCTCTTTTCTCTTATGCCAGCTGGAGGAAGGCTTGCTGTAGTGATGTTTTCTGGAGTCCTTTTCTCTTCTTCTTTCCTTCTTTTGATTTTCTATACATTCTGATATAAACTGTCTTGGTTTCCTACACCCAAAACAAACAATCTCTTTAGTGGGTGTCTTGTCATACTTGGGTTTGTCATCTTGTCTAGATGACTTTCTTCTGAAGTCTTTATTTGCCATTTATAAAATCTCTTGGCTAAGATACTCAGAGGTTCTTCACTTGCTGTTGGAGCTTCTGATTCTTCTGAAGCTTCTAAGGCTATGTTTTGCTCCTTTCTTGCTGCTGGAGGAGTCTTCTGTTCTGCAGCTTCTCTTGACTTTATCAGTTGCTCATATGACTTGAGCTTTCCTAGAAGAGATTTTGTGGAAATCTCATTTAAGCTTCTGGCCTCCTTGATTGGCCATATTCTGGAATCCCATGGGCTCGGAAATCACATGAGGATCTTGTCATTGACTTCTGTAAGAGTGATGTCTTTGTCCAAAGTCTTCAGCTCATTAATGACTGAGCTTAGTCTGTTGTACATATCACTGACACACTCAGATTCATCTTTCTTAAAATTCTCATACTGGGAGATGAGGTTAGATCTTCTGTCTTTTCTCTATATGTTGATCCAGCAACCATTTGGTTAAGAGAGTCCCAGATAGCCTTGGCAGATGTGCACTCAGCCAATTTTTGAAATATGTCATCTGACATAGTCTGTGCTAGTATGTTCATGGCCTTTGCATTTGCTATTTTGGCGTTCTTTTGAGCATCTGTCCACTCAGGTGGTGGAACAGCATATGTGCTTGAAGTAGTGGTAGATGTGGTAGCATCTGTAAGTTGAGGGGGACCTGTCAAAATAGAATTTTATATGTCTTCATCAATAGAATTCATATAAAGCCTGATTCTTGACTTCCAGATGGCAAACTTATTCAAGTTACAAACTGGAGGTCTGGTGCTTGCATAATCTTTGTTTTGTGCCTGCTGTGAACTAAATAGAAAAAACTAAGGAAATATAAATCAGATCTATCAAGGATCTTTTGGTTGAAGTATTATCTTGTACAACCAAAGGAACCTGCTCTGATACTAATTAAAATAAAGGGGGTAGATCTGATTTACTCTAGAGGGGTTGGGGGGCGAATAGAGCAATTAAAACTTTTAGCTATTTTTAAATATATGAGAGTAAAGTAGATGATACTATAGTAGTAACAGAAAATGTAAACTAAACTAAACTATCACAGCAAACTAATCTAACACAGCAAAGCAAGAACAACACAAAAAATGATCAACTAGACGACATAAGAATTTTATAGTGGTTCCCTAAACTGGGTACATCCACTCTTCTACCACTCTGGTAGGAATCCACTAGCAGGTTTTTGATCAGCTGACTACCACCACAAGATCTATTTTCAGGGAGATCTCACAACATTTTAGGCTTTTGATGAGGTGCCCAAAAACCAAGAATAAACTTTTGAAGGGAGTTAATAAACCCTTTATACAAGAGGAGGTGAGAGATTTGATGGTGTCTTCTCTTTCTCTAATCAACAGAGAAGACTAGTGGATTGCTGTTGTCAAGAGCTCCTTCCAAAATCACTTGGAGCCATGCTCAGGGTGTAGGTCTTCAGTCTTGTCTTGAAATGATGTCCAGGAACTTTCTGACTGATTGAGAGTTGTTTTCCTTGAATGTTCCTGGAGAAGAAGTTTAAGAAGTCTCTTGATCTTTGTTTGTTGTTCTTCTTCAGTCTTCAGTAAGCACAAAGAGAAAACTGGTTGTTTACTATACAGAGAATAGTTCTGAATGTTTCTGTATTCTCTGTATTATTGCTTGTCTGTTTATCCTTGTCAACTGAAAAGAGAAAAATCTCTTTTATATTCTCTATCGAATTCTCCTTTGAATTTTGAATACCTAGCATTGATTTCTGATTGCCTGGAGAATGAAATACGGCTGGAGAATATTTTCTTTAATGAGTTTCCCAACTGTCCAATTAAATTAAGCAAGTAATTAACCCAGATGAAGACCATAATTAATGTTGTCAATAACGGATATATTCAGGGGAATATATGCATTAATTACTCAGAGAATTAATGCTAAATAATTTAGGAAATAAGGACAGAAAATAGGGAAAACTCTAAGTGTGCCACTGGACAGAAATCGTCGAGCTCTGAACAGATTTCGTCGACCGAAGATCCAAGTTCGTTGAGCTGAGAATCCTGTTCGTTGACCTGAGCTCAGCGAACTGCATTCTACGAATAACTTTCCAATTCTACGGTCCAAGTTCATCGAGCAGAGAATCTATCTTCATCAAGCTGAGTTCAGCGAAAATAACTGGAAACAATATGTTAAAGCTAAACACCAGACTTCGTCGTTCTGAGCTCGAATATCATCGAGCTCAACTCAGAGAATTAACTCTGAGTTTGTCGAGTAGAGCATGACTATCATCGAGCTGAGTTCGACGAACGTCGAACTTATATACTGAGCTTTGATTTCTTCTAAGTCTTGAGTCCACCGAGGTCTTCTGTTGGTTGGTCCATCAAGGTTGAACTTAATGGCTTAGCCTAAACTGTAGGACTCAAATACATGATCCTTGCTATACATTATGGGTCAGACAACCTAATTAGTTAACCTAGCCCAAATTCAACTAGGGATCCAACAAGAAACCTAGAGTGATTGGTTTTCACCTTTAGAAGGCTTAGAGACAGAAGACCTCCAGAGAAAGCATTTTTCTAAGAGTCAGAAAAAGCATTCGACGATAGCAGAACTTAGCTTGATGATCGTCGATCTCAGATCGACGAACTCAGAGACTCTTCTCTGAGTTGAGCTCGATGAAAGTTCAGGTGAGATCGATGATTTGTTAGCTTATACCAGAAACACAGCTCGACGAAGTGTTATCTCAGCTCGACAAATTTGGAGCTCCGTTCGACGATTTTCTACCTCTTGTCTGTTATCTTCATTTCGATGATATTGGATCTCAGGTCGACAAAATTTGTTGAGTTCGACTATATTCTCCCAGATTCAGTTCGACTATTTTCTATCAGTTTCAGTTTGACTAAGGAAGAAGTTTTTCAAAATATATTATATTATGTCTATAATACTATGGTAATTAATGCTCAATATTCTTATGAATATAGTCGTTCCATGACAGCATTAATTATTGTTTTCACAGAGTTATTACTTGACTCATTTACTGGGACATTTGATGAAATCATTTAATACAAATTCTAGCAGTTCAACTTCCAGATTTTCTGCAATCAATCAAGGAAAAGGAATTCAAAATTCAAATGCTAAAATTTGCATGGATTATATATAAAGTTTTTCTTTTCCAAGACAAAAAAAGCAGAAATACATACAGAAAATAAGAACACAAAAAAGGCAGTCAGGAATACATTCTCACTTCAGGAATTTTCAAGAGACAAACAATCTTCATCAGTCGAAAAGTTTCCTGAAGGTCGTCCTCAATCTAAAGGCTTACACCCTGAGCAAAGCTCACATTCTCCTGAAGTCTTCTACATCACAGGGGGAGCTTTGACAATAATAGAAAATCCACTGGTCTTCTTAGTTTATTGAGAAAGAGAAGACATCATCATTTTCTTTTATCTTATTATAATAGGGTTTTAACTCCATTCAAAAGTTAATCTTTTGGTTGTCAAGTCTGCTGATCAAAAGACTTGGTTTGATTTTTGAGCATCTGATCAAAAGCTCAAAGGGTTGCTAGATCTCCCTTGAAATAAATCTTGTGGTTATAGGACACCTGAGCAAAAAGCTGTGGTGGTAAGGCACCTGATCAAAAACCTGTAGTAGATTCCAACCAGGGTGGTAGAATAGTGGATGTACCCAAGTTTTAGGGGAACCACTATAAAATATTTGTGTCGTCTGGGTTGCTCTATTCTTTTATTTATTGTGTTGTGATTGTCATTGTTTTTATTTTCTCTCTATAAAAATAGATATCACTTATTTTAATTCCGCTATAAAAACTAATCAAAGTTTTTAAAATACTCTATTCACCACCCCCCTCTAGAGTTAAGACAGATTTATCCCTCACTTTCAAGTGGGCCAGTCTAGTACGGGAGCACCAGTCTCTGGCTCCGTGAGTGATTAGATTTTGCTTAGCTTCCACGAGAGGGTTGTAGTGAGGATTTGTTATACCGGACATAAGACCGTTTATATTCCTACTTACTGATGTATTTCATTACTTTTATTATCATGTGGACATTGCTGGGATTTCTATTTCATATGTTATATGTGATTGTGGACTTTACTTAATCTTATTGTACTTCTTGATGATCTTCATTGCCAGTAGAATCAGCATTTTGTAGTGGACAACCTCTCGAGTATTGGTGTCACCGCAAAATGACGGTTCTGGGCATAAGACCCGGTAGCGTAGCGAAAAAAACGGGTTCTTACAAACTGGTATTAGAGGAAACATTGATCGAAAGAGAAGAAGTCCACAAAAACCCTCAGCCATCCCGCACGAAATTAGTTTGAGGACAAACTATCAGCGAAAGCAATGGTGTGCCAATAAGGGAGAATCACATACAAAAGTCCACTTTTCATTTAGCTCCACTTGTACATTAACTAACAATTGGAATTTTCCTTGTAGCCTGCGATGAACCCTACTCCTCAGCAGGGTACACCTCAGGCATAGAACATGGTTACACCCCCAGCGGCTCTGTCTCCATTCCAGCAGACGGAGATGGGGCAGACACTGACGGCCATTCTAGAGGCCTTCAGGGCTCAGCAAGCTCCAGCCCCACACCCAAATCCCGAGGCTAAGTGTCTGAGTGTCTTTTAGAGGCTTTCTCCCCCATCCTACCTTGGGACGGAGTCATCAGTCTGTACAGAGGACTGGCTGGACATTATCTACGAGATGTTGGCTGGGATTCGATGCCCGATAGAGGAGGCAGTGGCCTTGGCAGTTTCCTGCTCGGAATCACACACGAAGAGATGGTGGAAGTCAGTGTTGGACACCACCTTTGCTGGAATGGATTGAGCGGACATTTACTTGGAAGAGTTTAGAGCAGCTTTGTTGGAAAATTTTGTACCTCAGTTGGTGAGGGTTGAGTTGGAGGATAGGTTCCTGAAGTTGACGTAGGGCACTAAAACGGCATTGGAGTATTACCGGGAGTTCACACACTTAGCTCATTTTGCGGATTCATATCTACTGGACGATGCGGGCTACGCGAAGAGGTTCTATAAGGGCCTTCATGATGACATGAGGCAGGCCCTACTCTTCGTTTCTGATGGGAGCTTGGCTAGGATATTGGAAATAGCAAAGACTCTAGAGGCAGACAAGCTTACAGTGCGTGGCTGGAAGAGACCGGCTAACGACTCAGTGATTGCTGGCAGGTGAGATCAGTCTAGAGGTCGTGTCATTGGGGAAAGAAGGAATGGTGATCAACCATGCCAGGAGGACAGGCAAGAGCAGAGGAAACAGGTGTTGTTAGATCCTCATCCCTTGTAGGTATAGGAGATGCCGATGGTAATGGAAGAGGCACAGACATGCTTCCGGTGCAACCAGCTGGGGCAATTCAAGGGGAATTGCCCCATGCGGGAAGCACCACCATTAGCACTTCAAGATGCCCCACCTGCACGACAGTTTGGTGGTCAAGTATGTAGCAGGGGATGTGGATTTTAGAGTGAAGACCACCGACATGATAGAGGGTAGGTGTATGCCTTGGACCTGGCCCAGCCCCGGAACCCGGTGAGGGTGATAGCAGGTATGCCAGTAAATTTTAAGTTTCTTCGCCCATAGAAGCTAGATTACATGAATATAAACTGTAGAATTAGGGAAAGAATCCAAAAATAGATATCTAAGAGGAAAAACTTAACTAACTCAGGGATAGTGACGGTGTGTGGCAAGCTTGCCCACACCTTATTCGACACTGGAGCATCACACAATTTTGTCTTGGAGAATTTCTTCAGAGACCTGGACCAGATTGAGAACTTTGAGGGAGTCGTTAGGAGGGTGTGCCACCCCAACGAGATGGAGATCCAGTCTACAGCCAAGTGCATTATAAGAGTGACCATTGATGGTGTGTTGGAACACCCTATTACTGATTTGGGCAAGGATCACTATGTCTCTTAGGAAACCTGTTTTGACCTCATTATATAGATGTAAAGGTCAATTAGAAATGAGTCTAAGGATTAGTACTTAGCTTTGAAAGCTTCCCTCAAGACCAGAGATTTCATTTTTGGAGACCAAGTCATTTCGTCGAGCTTAGTACGACGAATCGTCGAACTCCATTCGACGATCGTTGAGCTCACTTCGACGAATCATCGAACTCCATTCGACGATCTCTGAGCTCAACTTCAACGAGTCGTCGAACTCCATTCGACGATCTTCGAGCTCAGATTGACGATCTTGACTCCAGTTTGATTCTCTATCTCTGATCTCAGTTCGACGATAGTTGAGCTCAGATCAACCATCTCTATTTCTGTTTAAGTCCAATCTTTGAGCTCAGTTCAACGATAGTGGAGCTCAGTTCGACGTTTTTTTTGAAGAGTTAGATGTTTTTCAAGATTCAAATCCAAACAGTTGTGGATTTATTCTCGGCATTTAATTCAGAGATCTTGTAGCCGTTTTTAATTAATCTGGAGCAAGTTTCAAGGAATTTTTAAGGAATGTTTTGTTGGACTTTCCTTCAGAAGACAAATGCAATTAAGGAAGTAATTAATGACAGGCTAACGGCTATCTTGGACAAGAGGATCATTTTTATTCAGATGAAAGAAAAAAAAAGACATATTTCATTCTCTGCAATAAAGAGATTTTTTTAAATTCTACAACAACTCTTACAACAACAATTACACAAGAGAAAGAGTTGCAGACATTCTCAGTCAAAAAATTCATACAAGAACACACATCAGAAAAGGAGATCAACCAACTAAAGTTTTCAGATCTCTCTTGATTCAAGTGTTCAAAGGCCATCATCATTCAAGACTCCAGACATCACACATTTCAGTTGCTGCTGAAATCATGTTTTGCTGGAGATCAAATCATCTGAAGGCCTATCACCCTACTACAAAGCTTCACTTCCTGAATAACTCAAGATCTCAGGGGGAGCATTGACAACATCCACTATCTTCTCTCTGACTGTTGACAGAGAAGATCATCTTATCCCTCTCTCTCTCTCTCTACTGTAAAGGGTTTTTCAAACTCCCTTCAAAAGTTTGTGTTCGGTTTCTGAGACCTTATTAAAACTCAGTGGTGGCAAGACACCTAATCAAAAAATCTGGTTTGGTTTTTGAGCACCTTATCAAAAGCTCATTGGTGCCCAGGACACCTGATCAACTCATCCTGCAGTGGATTCCTACCTAGGGTGGTTGAAGAGTGGATGTACCCAGGTTGATTGGGGAACCACTATAGCTCCTTATGTCATCTAGTTGCTTGTCTTTCTTTTTGTTTTTGGCTGTGGTTTGTGATTAGATTGCTTTGTGGATTGTGATTGCTCTGTGATTATTCTGTGTTTAGATTTACTGTTTATTATTTGCTTCCCTGTTCACTTAGGAATACAACAACAGTTGTAAAATGTTTTTAGCACTCTATTCACCCCCCCCCCCTCTAGAGTATATCAGATCTAACTTGCACTTTCAATTGGTATCAGAGGCAGGTTGGTTAAAAATACCACATCTTCCAGGTTGGTTAAAATACCATACCTTAGTGGTTGCACAGGCTAACACCTGAACCCAAAGATCCCTCCAGTTAGATCTGCTTATTTTAAGTTTATGATTACAATTCTTTCCTCACCAAACATGGTCCAAAACAAAGATTATGCTAGCACCAGACCTCCAGTGTGTAATCTATCTAAGTTTGCACTTTGGAAGGCAAGGATTAAACTGTACATGAACTCTATTGATGGGGACATTTTTAATTCTGTTTTGACAGTGTGTCCATGACCTCCAGAGAACACAAGTACAAGTGTTGTTCCACCTCCATCAGGAACAGATACAGAGATAAAGAAATGGAAATTTGCAGATGCAAAAGCTATGAACATTCTAGCCAAGACTATGTCTGATGAGATATTCCAAAAAGTAGCTGAATGCAACTCAGCAAAGGACATCTGGGACAAGCTATCTGAAATAGTCTCAGGATCAGCTGATGAGAGAAAAGACAGAAGATCTCACCTCATAACCCAATATGAGAACTTCAAGAAAGGAGAAGCTGAGTCAGTAGCAGAAATGTATAATAGACTCAGCCTGATAGTCAATGAACTGAAGACCTTGGACAAAGAGATCTCATTGACTGAGCTAAATGACAAAATCCTAATGTGCTTCTCAAGCACTTGGGACTCAAGGATCTGGATAATCAAGGATGCCAGAAGTCTCAATGAGATCACAACAGAAGCTCTTTTGGGCAAGCTCAAGTCTTATGAGCTGCTCATTAAGAATAGAGAAGAAGAGCAGAAGGCTGCCTCACCAGCCACAAGAAAGGAGAAATCAATAGCTTTCAAAGCCACTGAAGATCATCCTGAAGACAAAATCCCAGGCAATGATGAGCTGCTTAGTCTACTGGCCAAAAGATTTTACAAGATGGCCAGAAAAGACTTCAGGAAAAGATCATACAAAGAGCATGACAAGCCAAGGTATGATAAATCAAATAACAAAGAGATTATCTGTTTTGATTGCAGGAAACCAGGCCACATTGTGCCTGACTGTCCAGAAAATAAACACAAGGACAGAAAGGACAAGAAAGAAAGAAGAAAAGACAAGGACTTCAAGAAGAATAGCAATGGCAAACCCTCTTCCAGCAAGAACAAACACACAAGGAAGGGATTTGTTGCTGAAACTTGGAGTGAGACAGAAGAAGAATCTGAAACTTCTTCCAGCTCAAGTGATGATGAAGATGATGCTTAAGAGAAGGAATTCTGCATGATGGCTATCAATGCCTCACAACACAATTCTAATGCAGAAGAGTCTGAATCTGAATCAGAGACTCAACCTAAAGAAGACCAGGTAATAGACTCATTTGATTTCAATTCTGAGGACTTTAAGTATGAGTTTAAAGCACTATGTTTAGACTTATTTAAATCTGAGAAGGAAATCATTTCTTTCAGAAATTAATTGGAGTTAGAGTGTTGTAGGGAGCAGATAGCTTCACTGAATAGTGAACTATCAGAGGCCAAAAAGCTTGAAGAATCCTTTTAATGGGAGAAGCATCAAGCTAATGGACATCACAAGCACAGTGAACTCAAGATTCAATAGTACACTGGGCTTGGGTGCTTCATCCAGCCATCCTATAGTTATAACAACCCCAATTAAGTTTATCTCTGATAAAGGGAAGGGAGTTGAAGATGTAGCTAGGAAACATTCTGACTTACCCAAGAAAACCAAGGTTCAACAGAAATTGTCGAACTGAGCTAGACGATCGTCGAATGCAGATCAACAATCTCAGGCAAAATCGTCGAACTCAGGTCGACGATCTCTAAACCCTGAACTCTGCCACAGTCGATCGTCGAACGGAGCTCGACGATCTGACCCAAGATCCTCGAACTTAGCTTCACGATCATCGAGCAGAGATCAGAGCATTGAAAACCTTTTCAAGGGTAAATCAAAATCCAAACCTAGGGGTCCTTCATCCCAAAGCTTTAACCCTTATACTGAATTGATAATACCTCCAAGGAGATATCATCCTGAAGGTTATAAGATTCAACCAGGGATGTCATTTATTTCTGAATTTAAAGGTTATCAACCTAGGACCAAGGTAAACTGGGTCAAAAACAAGTAAATTACTTTCTGTGCAGGTGAAGACCTATCCAACATCAAACCAGCAATGGTATTTGGATAGTGGGTGCTCCAAGCACATGACAAGGAGCAAGGACAACTTCACATCCTTTAAAGCCAAGCTTGGACCCAAAGTCATATTTGGTGATTCAAACTTTGGACTAACAAAAGGATATGATGCAGTTCAGATTGACATAGTCACATTCAAGAAAGTAGCCTATGTGGAAGGACTGAAGCACAACTTGATCAGCATCAGTCAGCTATGTGATGAAGGCTACTAGGTGACTTTCAGCAAATTCTTATGCAAGATCAAATCAGAGGACAACACAACTGTGTTGATAGGTAAAAGGAAAGGTAACATCTACTTAGTAGACTTTTTTTCAACAGAAGTAGATATTTGCTTGTTTAATTCTGTTTGTAGACCTAATGAGTTATGGCATAAGAGACTAGGGCATATAAACCTTAGAACCATTGCTAGGCTATCCAAGGAAAACCTTGTTAGAGGACTACCTTCTGCCCCCTACAAGAAGGAAGGACTCTGCGGGGCTTGTCAATTAGGCAAGCAAACCAAAAATAGTTTCAAGTCACTTAATAAGACTGATTCACCTAGGATTTTGTATCTGTTACACATGGATCTTTTTAGACCCATACAGTACAAAGCTTAGAAGGGAAATCTTACACTTTAGTGGTTGTAGATGACTTCTCTAGATTCACATGGGTGTTCTTTCTGAGGAAGAAGTCTGATAACTTTAAGTGTTTGACAGAGTTTCTCAAATGCGTACAGACTGAGTTCAATACTCGCATTGCCCTGATCAGAAGTGATCATGGGACAGAGTTTGATTCTCTTCTTATGCAAGAGTTCTGTCAGAGTGAAGGGATCAGGCACACTTTCTCAGCTCCTAGAACTCCTCAACAAAATGGGGTAGCTGAAAGGAAAAATAGAACCCTTATTGAATCTACCACTACATTATTGTCAGATGCTCACCTTCCTCTATCCTTTTGGGCAGAGGCAGTGAACACCTCCAACTATATGTTGAATAGAAGTTTGATACATAAACTGAAGGGCAAGACTCCCTATGCATTACTCAAAGGGAAGAAAACTAAAGAAGATTATTTTAGAATTTTTGGTTGTATCTGTTATATTCACAATAATGACAAGAAATATTTAGCAAAATTTCAAGCTAAAGCTGATGAAGGAGTGTTTCTGGGATACTCCATGATTAGTAAGGCTTATAGGGTATATAATAAATCAACTCTCAAAATTGAAGATTCTGTTCATATATCTTTTGATGAAACTAACATGTCTTCCAAGGAGAAAAATACTTCTACCATAGAACGTTTGCAGGTACACTCTCTTGTAGAAGACTTGAACAGGTTATAAATCATTCAAAAAGAGGAAAGCAGTGAAGATGAAGAAGACATTCAATATCTTGAAGAGAAACTTCTTGAAGAGCCAGTTGTTGTACCACTAGAGGAAACAACAACACAGGTTGGTGAACAATCAACACCCCCTGTTGATTTAATAACATCAAGAGACCATCCAATTTCCCAAGTGATTGGAGACATCTCAGCTGGTGTGCAAACCAGAAATCAGGTCAACCAAAACCTGATGCACACTTGCTTTCTTTCTCAAATTGAACCTCAATCCATTCAAGATGCTGAGCAAGATCCACACTGGATCATTGTAATACAAGAAGAGTTGCATCAATTTGAAAGGAACAAAGTTTGGGAACTAGTACCAAGGCCTAAGGATCACTACATTGTTGGAACAAAGTGGGTGTTCAGAAACAAATTGGATGATCAAGGAATAATTGTAAGGAACAAGGCAAGGCTAGTTGCTCAAGGGTACTCTCAAGAAGAAGGAATAGATTATGACCAGACTTTTGCACCAGTTGCAAGGTTGGAGGCTATAAGAATCTTCTTAGCATATGTAGCATACAAAGGTTTCAAAGTATACCGGATGGATGTAAAGAGTGCTTTTCTCAATGGAGATATCAAAAAAGAAGTCTATGTTAGACAACCTTTAGGTTTTATCTCTTCAACTCATCCTGATTATATTTTCAAGTTGCATAAAGCATTATATGGTCTAAAGCAAGCTCCTAGAGCATGGTATGAGACCCTAGCATGTTTTCTTCTGAAAAATGAGTTTATAATGGGTAGAGTAGACCAAACTCTTTTTATTAGGACCCATAAGTCCCATACCCTACTAGTACAAATCTATGTAGATGATATTATCTTTGGTTCTACTGATTCAAATTTGTGCAGAAGGTTCTCCAATCTAATGCATTCTAAATTTGAAATGAGTATCATGGGTGAGCTATCCTTCTTTCTAGGATTGCAAATCAAGCAACATGCTGAAGGCATATTTATTTATCAAACCAAGTATGCAAAAGAATTGGTTAAGAAATTTGGTATGTCTGAAGCATCATGCATGAAAAAACCTATGCCTACTAATGCTGTATTAGATGCTGATGAACATGGGAAACCTGTTGATCAGACAACATATAGAGCAATGATTGGCTCTTTATTGTATCTTAAAGCTAGTAGACCTGACATAATGTTTGCTACATGCATATGTGCTAGATTCCAAGTGAGCCCTAGAGAGTCACACCTAACCTTAGTAAAAAGGATTCTCAGGTATATAAAAAGTTGTCCAAATCTAGGTCTCTGGTATCCAAAAGATTCAGCATTTGACTTAACTGGATTTTCTGATGCTGATTATGCTGGATGCAGAATAGACAGGAAAAGCACCAGTGGAACTTGTCAGTTTCTTGGTGACAGACTTGTCTCCTAGTTTTGCAAGAAACAAACATCTGTGTCAACTTCAACTGCTGAAGCTGAATATATGGCTGCAGGTAGTTGTTGTTCACAAATCTTGTGGATTCAAAACCAACTCCTAGACTATGGCTACAACTTAGAGAAGTCAAAAATATTTTGTGATAATACCAGTGCTATTTATATAGCCCAAAATCTAGTCCTCCTTAATAGGACAAAACACATAGAAATTAGGCATCACTTCCTAAGGGATAATGTTGAGAAAAATAAAATTGAACTTCAATATATCCCAACTGATTTGCAAAGGGGAGATATTTTCACCAAACCCTTGGATGAAAAGAAACACACTTTCTTCCTGAATCAGTTAGGAATGTTAGATGGAGGAAGTCTAAATAGATCCAAGATTTTAAAACTCTAAAAATTGACCAAGACTAGGTAAACTTCTTGATTTTTCTAGTGTATAAGAGTGTTTCTAATCTTTGAACTGCGCTCGACGATTTTCCCCCCGATCGTCGAACAGAGATCGACAACTTCCGAAATCGTCGACCAGAGTTCAGCGCCTCTCAGATAGTGCTAAACTATCTTTCTCAGGTCAGCGATCGTCGTGCGGAGCTCGATGACTTGGTTTTCTGAACGATCATCGAACGGAGCTCGACGCTCTCCAATATCGTCGAACGGAGATCGACGCTATTGATGTCCTTTCAGTTTCCTTTAAAAGCCCAGATCGTCGAACTTAGTTCAACGATCTTTCCTTTTCTGCGTCGAACCCTAATATAAAACTCTTTTTTCGGCCGTCGTTCTCCCTTGCGCTTTCATACTTTCTGCAACACTTCTCTTTCCCTCCAAACTTCTCTACACTTGGTCATTTGTTTGTTAGTTTTTGCAGGAATCAATGGTCGTCTCAGTTGCAATCCTGGACGCAATGAAATTTGATGTAGTTTTTGACATAGACATGGACTCATTCAATAACAGCGGTCAAATTTTCCAGGACATTCTGAACCTTTTCAAGGAACAACAGCTAGTTACAATAATGACTACCAGGATAAAATTAGCTGCAGATGAGATCAAAGAATGGGTGTATACTGCCCATAACTTGGATCAAAATACAGTAATTGGAACAATTTCAGGAACACAGGTATCCCTAACACCGGCTGCTTTAACAGAGATTTTTCAATTAAAATCTGGAGAAGAGTCTGTTGAACTTTCTGGAGAGGAATTTTCTGCTATGCTTGAAAGAATGGGACATTCAGATGCAAACCCTAGCAAGCTGCTGAAGAAAAATCTATCTGTGGAGTACAGATTCTTAGCTGATGTGGTTGGAAAGGTATTGTTGGCCAAACACTCAGCCCATGATACCATATCCAGGTATCAGCTCTGCTTGATGGGTGCTCTTGTGGATAAGAAACAATTGAACAGGGGAGAAATCTTCTTTGACATAATCAAGAAGAAGATTAACAAGAATTTTGTTAATTTTGGAAGGATATTAGGGCTGTTTCTTCAAAACAGATGCCCTGCCCTGCTAGTTTCAAATGGGATGCACATCAATGCCTCCAAGAGGCTCACCTGTACCCTGTTTGGCAAATGGGATAGGCAAATAGTGAAGCCCAGCAGGCCCTCTGCATCTACTACTTCAGGTACAAGGACTGCTGCAGTCACTTCACCTCAAGTCTCTGCCCCTGCAGAAGACTTGCTTGTTTCCTCTTCTCCTCCTCCACCTCCTGTTTCATCTACACCAGTCACATCCACAATCACCATTTCCACCCCATCTCCAACTTCAATCCATTCTCCAACTTCACAACTCTCTGAAGAAACTTTCCATCCTCTACATCAATACCCTCACCTAGAGATTGACTCATCCTCCCACATTCCATCCTTCAAACTTATAGATGATTCCTTTATGGATGATTCTCCCTTATCCCCTGCTGAGCCACCATCTTCATCCATATCTTATCAACAACTACTGTAAGATATCATTGCACAACCATCTTTCACACCATCCATTTTCATTCCATTATCTTCTATTTCCACAATTCCCATCTCTCAACCTTCATTTCCACCACCCACCAGTTCTCCTCCAACATCCCCTGCTGCCTCACCTTCAGTTCCTACCTCTACTCAAGTCCATCTTGAGCAAGTGGATATTCCAGCTCTAGCAGACAGGCTCTATGAGCTGCTAGCTCCCAGACTATCACTCTTGATGGAGACCTCCTTGGCTTCTCTTCTAAAAACAGTCCAAGAACTATCTTCCAGGCTCTCCTCTCTTCTTCCTTCTCAGGCAATCCCTTCTTATGGGTGCCTTAATCCAGTTGCCATTGAATCTAGGCAGGGGGAGATGCCTCGTGAAGTGGAAAGAGTGTCTGCTGCTGCTGCTGTTACTTCAGTCCAAGATCAAGCTTCAATACCTCCAATTGCAGTTATCACAGTGGACCTCAGGTCACTGTTATCAAATTTTGATTCTATTTATTTCAGCTGTCTTCCAGAGCACACTGTAGTCCAGCAATTTGAGGATCTCTCTAAGTCCATTGTGCCCATTCCCAGCTATGACACCAGTATAATAAATTCTTTTGTAAATTCCCTATATACTGTTGAGCCTTCTGTTTCTGTTGATCTTACTAGTGCTGCTCCTACTGATGATGTTGCTGTTTTTGATAGTTCTGATGTTGTTACTATTTTAGTATCCGAGGACATGCATATGACAGAGGCACTTATCCTTGAGCCTGCTGTTACTGTTGTTGTACCTTCTGTTTCTGAAAGTGCTGTTTCTGAAAGTTTTGTATTTGAATCTGCTGTTATAACTTCTTCTGCCAGTATTGCTTCTACTCCTCCTGCTGCTGTTACTGCTGTTACTATTATTGTTTCTGCTGTCTCTCCTGCTCAGTCACAACAACAGATAGATTATCTAAAAAGGAGTGATGCATTATATGATTATCAAAGCTCAGAAAGTGATCAGTATAGGACTGACTCAGATGACTCCTCTACAACTATTACAAGGAAAAGGAAAGCCAGAAGCAAAGCAATGAAGAGAGTCCCCCCAGCAAAAGTGAAAGACCCAAATGATATTCCTTACTACATACTGCATGACTGTCCTATCACAGAACATTAGATGCAATACTCCAAAAATCAACTAAAAGCTATGAAAAAGAAGAGAAAGTATGATAAAGGACCATCCCAGTTCAATCATCCTCCTCCTCCTCCTCCTTCACCAGGTGCAGGTGCAAGTGGAAGCTCTGCATCTCAACCTTCTGCCAGAAGCCAATCCTTCTATCAACCTCAGGGAAGATCCCAATACAGAGGCAGTCAATCTAGAGGCTATCAGTTAAGGAGAGGAAATTACAGAGGAAACCGAAGAGAATTTCAAGATTATTCCAAAGGACATTCCAGGCAACATCCATATTCAAGGGAAGGACAAGGTCCATCTGATACAAAGTCTGGTCCATTTCCTTACAAGCTGAAAGACTTAGTCTCCTTCAGAGCTCCTGTAGACAATCCCTCAAATAGATAAGAGCCTCCAGTTCCATTTGAGGATCCTGAAAATAATCCAACTTCATGGACAGCCAGGATGAAGGAATTGGCTGCTTTGGATCAGATTAAGAAAGCCAGAGAACAAGGAAGGGATACTTCCAACATAACTACATTATCAGATCAAAGGAAAAAGGAACTTGAAAGATATTCATCCAGCAAGTTTTTTGATTCAGAAAGCTACATGAAGCTGCACCCTGAAGCTGTAGTGCCCAGGCCAAAGCAACAAACTTCTCTAGGTGTAGCTGATGACAGGAGATATAAGAAGGAAGCTCTCAATCCAAACAGAGAAATAATCCTTATAAAGATCAAAGAAAAAGAGTAATTCTGTAAGGTGACAGTTATTTTGATTTCTGAACTATCTGAGATAATATCTGTGATTTTGCTTTATTTTGTTTGTTGCATTTATGCTTTGTATGCTTTTATTTCCTCAATGTCTGTAAATAGTAATCTTAACCCAAATATGGGGAGATTGTTGGAACACCCTATTACTGATTTGGGCAAGGATCACTATGTCTCTTAGGAAACCTGTTTTGACCTCATTGTATAGATCTAAAGGTCAATTAGAATTGAGTCTAAGGGTTAGTACTTAGGTTTGAAAGCTGCCCTCGAGACCAGAGATTTCAGTTTTAGAGACCAAGTCATTTCGTCGAGCTCAGTACGACTAATCGTCAAACTCCATTCGACGATCGTTGAGCTCACTTCGATGAATCGTCGAACTCCATTCGACGATCTCTGAGTTCAACTTCAACGAGTCGTCGAACTCCATTCGACGATCTTCGAGCTCAGATCGACGATCTTGACTCCAGTTGATTCTCTATCTCTGAGCTTAGTTCAATGATAGTTGAGCTCAGATCGACGATCTCTGTTTCTGTCTAAGTCCAATCTCTGAGCTCAGTTCAACGATAGTGGAGCTCAGTTCGACATTTTTTTTTTGAAGAGTTAGATGTTTTTCAAGATTCAGATCCACAGAGTTATGGATTTATTCTCAGCATTTAATTCCGAGATCTTGTATCCGTTTTTAATTAATCTGGAGCAAGTTTCAAGGAATTTTCAAGGAATGTTTTGTTGGACTTTCCTCCAAAAGACAAATGCAATTAAGGAAGTAATTAATGACAGGCTAACAGCTATCTTGGACAAGAGGATCATTTCTATTCAGACGAAAGAAAAAAAAAAGACACATTTCATTCTCTGCAACAAAGAGATTTTTTTTAACTTCTGCAACAACTCTTACAACAATAATTACACAAGAGAAAGAGAAAGAGTTGCAGACATTCTCAGTCAAAAAATTCATACAAGAACACACATCACAAAATGTGATCAACCAACTGAAGTTTTTAGATCTCTCTTGATTCAAGTGTTCAAAGGCCATCATCATTCAAGACTCCAGACATCACACATTTCAGTTGCTGCTGAAATCATCTTTTGCTGGAGATCAAATCATCTGAAGGTCTATCACCCTACTGCAAAGCTTCACTTCCTGAATAACTCAAGATCTCATGGGGAGCATTGACAACATCCACTATCTTCTCTCTGACTGTTGACAGAGAAGATCATCTCATCCCTCTCTCTCTCTCTCTGCTGTAAAGGGTTTTTCAAACTCCCTTCAAAAGTTTGTGTTCGGTTTCTGAGACCTTATCAAAACTCAGTGGTGGCAAGACACCTGATCAAAAAATCTGGTTTGGTTTTTGAGCACCTTATCAAAAGCTCATTGGTGCCCAAGACACCTGATCAACTCATCCTGCAGTGGATTCCTACCTAGGGTGGTATAAGAGTGGATGTACCCAGGTTGATTGGGGAACCACTATAGCTCCTTAAGTCATCTGGTTGCTTGTCTTTCTTTTTGTTTCTGGCTGTGGTTTGTGATTAGATTACTTTGTGGATTGTGATTGCTCTGTGATTATTCTGTGTTTAGATTTACTGTTTATTATTTGCTTACCTGTTCACTTAGGAATACAACAACAGTTGTAAAACTTTTTTAGCAATTACCATACTCTATTCACCCCCCCCCCCCCCCTCTAGAGTATATCAGATCTAACTTGCACTTTCATGGTGTAATCTTTGAGGCCCCGATAATCATCCTGAGGATTCCGGATTTTGATCTCGTCCTGGGCATGGCATGACTCACCTGGAACCATGCGCTGATTGATTTCCCAGCAAGGAGGGTCATGCTGAGATACGATGACACTTACCCGACCTTCGAAGGTATTACCCCAGCTTCCCGTCTTCTATTCTCTTCTGTCCAGGCCGTCAAGGCCCATCTGCGGGGAGACGAAGTCTATCGAGTCCTGTTTGAGATGACCGAGGCCAAGGATTCCATTACTAATATCCTAGTGGTGCGAGACTTTGTTGTTGTATTCCCAGAGAAGTTGTCAGGATTGTGTCCGCATCGCGAAAAAGACTTCCAAATATAGCTGGTCCCAGGGGCTAAGTCGGTATCCAGAGCTCCTTATTGGATGGCCCCGAAGGAGTTAGTGGAGTTTCAAACCCAGCTGCGGGAGCTAGTTTAAGCCGGATTTGGCCGGCCAAGCTCCGATGTTGTTCGTGAAGAAGAAGGATGAGACACTTCGACTGTGCATCGATTACAGGGCACTAAATAGGTTGACGGTCTGGAACATGTACCTACTACCGATAATTGACGAGCTGTTTGACCAGTTGGAGGGACCTCACTGGTTTTAAAAGCTAGATCTGAGGTACGAATACTACCAGCTATGGATTCAGGAGGAGGACATCCTGAAGACAGCTTTCAGCAGTAGATACATGTTGTATGAGTTCACTGTGATGCCCTTCATGCTCACAAACCCACCATCCACGTTCATGAGTTAAATGAACCGGTTATTCGAGCCTTATTTGAATGTTTTTGTCATAGTATTGATCGAAGATATCCCCATTTACTCAAGGACCGAGGAGGAGCATGCTCGGCAGCTGACACTGACATTGGAGAAGCTCAGGGAGCATAGTCTGTATGGTAAGTTTAGTAAGTGAAAGTTTTGGCTGCAGGAGGTGGCTTTCCTGGTCCATATTATCAGCGGAGCAGGTCTGGGAATGAATCTGGCAAAGGTTCAGGTAGTACGGGATTGGCCATCGCTGAAGACAGCCACTAATTTGAGAAGTTTCCTAGGACTTGCTGGTTACTACCGGAAGTTCATTGAGGGTTTCTCTCAAATTGCATTCCCACTCACATCTCTGACGAAGAAGGAGACTCTATTTATTTGGACGCCGCAGTGTGAGGCTGTCTTCCAAGAGCTGAAGGGTTGGCTTACCTCAGCCCCCATCCATGCCCTTCCATTAGGGAAGGAAGGATTTCAAGTTTATACCGACGCGTCATATCAGGGGATGGGTGTCGTTCTAATGCAGAACGGGCGTGTGATAGCATATGCCTCTAGAAAGCTGAAGAAACATGAGCAGGACTACCCAGTGCACGATCTGGATATGGGAGTAGTTATCTTCGCTCGGAAGATCTGGCGGCATTATCTCCACGGAGTCCATTATGATATTTTCTCGGATCACAAAACTTTGAAGTGCGTGGACACAGAAGGAGCTGAATATCAGACAGAGATGCTAGGTAGAGTTCTTGTCAGAGTACTAGTATACCATTCACTATCATCCCAGGAAGGCTAATGTGGTAGTAGGCGCTCTGAGCCGGAGAGACACTATACCAGGAGCAGGACCTCAGCTGATGACTATGGAGCTGTTGCAGATGTTTGAAGAGATGCAGATATCTCTTGTGTTCGAGGATAATCTAGAGATGTATGAGGAGTACCGACGTCGATGAGTACCATCGATGACATCCAGGATCGCATCGGGGACAGTCAGAGGTTGGATGCGAGGACGAAGCTAATATTTAGGGCCCTGGAGGAAGGCACGACAGGGGATTACTCTCTGAGAGATGGGTTATTATGCTTTAGAGGCCGAGTTTATGGACCAGCAGGAGACCGAATTCGGGAAGATATCATGACAGAGGCCCACTGCAACAGATAATCAGTATACCCGGGGATCACGAAGATGACAGCGGATCTGAAGAGGACGATGTATTGGTCGGGAATGAAAAAGGATATTACATACTTTGTGATGCATTGCAAGTCTTGCCAGCTCGTAAAGGCAGAGTGCAAGAGTCCGGCCAGATTATTGCAGCCACTTCCGGTGCCGTAGTGGAAATTTGAGGATATAGTCATGGATTGTATACATGGGATACCCCGATCAAACCCAGGGAACGATTCGATTTGGGTGATCATCGATAGATTGAATAAGGTGGCAAGGTTTATTCGAGTTAGAAAGGATGCTCCGGTCGGTGATCTGTTGCGGAGATTTGTGGAGAAGTTTGTCTACTACCATGGAGTGACCATGACGATCGTGTCAGATCGTGATGGACGGTTTACGTGCAAGGAGTGGAGGTTAGTTCTAGCCTGCCTAGGCTCTCGTTTGACTTTCAGCATGGCTTTCCACCCTCATATAGACGGGCAAATAGATCACACTAACTCGATACTGGAGGATCTTCTGCGCCTATGCATTTTGTACCGCGGATAGCCCTGGGAGAGACTGTTGTCGTTGATCAAGTTCTCGTACAACAACAGTCATCAGTCTAGCATAGACATGGCCCCTTACAAGGCATTGTACGGATGGAGATGCAGGACCCCACTATCTTGGATCCAGGATGAGGATCTAAGGGAACTCGGCTCGGAGTTTGTGGAGGGCACAGATACTCAGGTGAGGTTAATTCGAGATAGGATGCTGGAGGCCCAGAGCATACAATCCAAATACTATAATGCGCGACATTGTCATGTGGAGTTCCAGGTGGGAGACCACATTTTCTTGAAGATACGCCCGATGCATGGAGTCTCGCGAGTTCGCGGACGGAAGAAGCTTAGTTTGAGATACATTGGGCCTTACAGGATCCTGGAGCAGATCGGCCTCTTAGCTTACAGACTGGAGCTACCGCCTGAGTTAGCGGTACTGCAAGACATCTTCCACTTCTCTTCACTTCAGAGGGCTCAACTACGACCTGAGCAGCTGATCTCCACTACGGATGGCCCAGTGGCTTCAGATCGATCAGTCAGCATGGAGCCGATCAGGATCGATAACACAGTGGTGCGGGTCTTGCGGTGCAAGAAGGTCCTGCTAGTCAAGGTCATGTGGAGGAATCAAGGACAGGAAGAGAACACCTGGGAGACACGGGCCTTGATGCAGCAGAGGTAGCCGGATCTCTTAGAGTCGGGTATACCTTCAAATTCCAAGGGATGTTACATACTTATACTTTCGTAGAAACCCCGTAGGCATAACCTTAATTTCGGGGACAAAATTTTTATTTTTATGTATTGAGATTTGTAACATACCTCAAACTACTAGACCCCTAAGAATGGTTTTGTGATGACTAGATCATGACAGAACCCTAAGAATCCCAAGAAGACCAAATGAATCTAGGCATGAAGGAGAAAACAACCTTGGGCTGCAAATAGTAATTTTCAATTACCCACCATAGGGCTTTACTCGTCTCCCTCACGAACTCGTACCTAATGGTACCCACTACGGAGGTCTCAAACAGTCCCCTAGGAAGGACGGTAGTTGGCGTATGTGCATCGATAGCCGCGTCATTAATAAGATCACAGTCAAGTATCGATTCCCGATCGCACGACTCGATGACCTTTTGGATACTATGTCCGGCGCCCAGATCTTCTCCAAGATCGACCTCCGTAGTGGGTACCATCAGGTACGAGTTCGTGAGGGAGACGAGTGGAAGACCGCATTCAAGACCAAGGACGGCCTGTACGAGTGGCTAGTCATGCCATTTGGGTTATCCAACGCCCCGAGCACGTTTATGCGAGTTATGACGCAGGTGTTGCGGCCCTACATGGGCAAGTTTCTGGTGGTATACTTTGATGATATACTAGTCTATAGCCAGACTCAGGCTGCTCACCTTGATCATCTGAGACTTCTCTTTGGCACCCTTCGCCAAGAGAAACTGTATGTGAATCTGAAGAAGTGTGCGGTCCTCTCCGAGTCTGTCCACTTTCTGGGCTTTATTATATCCTCTACATGAGTCTCCGTAGACCCTGAGAAGGTCAAGTCCATTCGCGATTGGCCCGTGCCTAAGAATATTCACGAGGCTCATAGCTTTCATGAGCTTGCCACCTTCTATAGGAGGTTTGTCCAAGGGTTCAGCACGATCATGGCCCCCTTCACGAGCTGTCTCAAGAAAGGAGAGTTTCAGTGGACCCTCGCTGCCACTAGAGCCTTCGAGGAGATTAAGGAGAGGTTGACGACAGCTCCAGTCCTTCGATTGCTGGATTTTAGCAGCGCCTTTGAGGTCGCCTGCGACGCGTCAGGTATCGGTATAGATGGCGTATTGAGCCCAGAGGGACACCCAGTTTCTTACTTTAGTGAGAAGCTGAATGAAGCTAAGTAAAAGTACTCAAATTACGATCGAGAATTTTACGCTATAGTCCAGTCTCTGTGCTACTGGAGGCACTATCTCCTTCCCCGGATGTTCGTGTTGTACTCCGACCACCAGACCCTACGTTATCTTGACTCGCAACGCAAGCTGGGCCACCGGCATGCGAAGTGGGTCGAATATCTGCAGGATTTTCATTATGTTCTCAAGCACTGCGTTGGTGTTGAGAACAAGCCGGCTGATGTGTTGAGTCGCCGCGCATCCATGTTGCAGTCGATGACTACGAGTGTCGAGGTACTTGAGTGGTTGATGCTCGACTACCCGACATGCCTTGATTTTGGCGAGATTTACACCGCCCTATCCCGAGACCCACCCGACCCTGTTGAGGGATATCAGATCTATGGGGGATATCTCTACCGGGGTTCCCGCCTTTGCATTCCCCAAACGTCTTATTGATATTATCTGATTTGGGAGTTGCATGCGGGCGGAGCCGCGGGCCACTTCGGACAAGATAAATCCATAGCCATTGTCGAGGACCATCTCTACTGGCCCGACCTTAAGAAGGATGTAGCTCGCGTTGTGTGCCACTGTCGTATCTGTCAGACGGCAAAGGGTAATAAGCAGAACACCGGTCTTTATACGCCTTTACCCGCATCACACCGCCCTTGGGAGGACATTAGCATGGACTTTGTTCTCGGACTTCCCCGCACCTTACGAAAATACGATTCCATCTTCGTGGTGGTTGATCGGTTTTTGAAGATGGCACACTTCATTGCTTGCCGCAAGACAGCAGATGCGACTCACGTTGCATCCATATTCATGAGGGACGTCTTTCGACTACATGGTCTGCCCAAGTCGATCGTGTCGGACCGCGATGTGACGTTCATGAGCTACTTCTGGAAAACTCTGTGGCACAAGACAGACACTATCCGTAGGTTTTCCTCGGCATATCACCCACAGACGGATGGACAAATCGAGGTAGTGAATCTGAGTTTAGGGAGTCTGTTGCGGTGTTTAGTAGGACAGCATGTAGGCAGTTGAGACCGATTTACTGATAATAGAGTTTGTCTACAATAGCTCAGTCAATAGGTCCACCGGGTTGAGTCCATTTCATGTATTATCAGGATATGACCATAGGAAACCTATATACCTTGTCCCGAGCCCTTTAGAGTTCCGCCCTAGTGAGTCTGCTGAGTCATTTGCACAACATTTGCATGATTTGCATGAGTCGGTCCGCCGACAAATAATAACAAACAATGAAAATTACAAAGCCTGTGCAGATAAGCGAAGGCGAGAGCAAATATTTAATGTAGGCGAGAAGGTAATGATGCGAGTCCGCCCTGATACTCCCTTCAGGGCCTGCCAAGAAGTTAAGCGCGAGGCGAATGGGTCCATACTCCATTATTAGTCGTATTGGGATCAACGCCTACCGACTTGACATCCCGGCCAGTATGGGAAGTCACCCTATGTTTAATGTTGAAGATCTGACTTCATACTATGAACCTCATGAGTATGTGGACCCGAGCAGTGGATATGCCCTGCCACCCCCATCCCCATTGTCGCTACCATACCACTCTCACACATTACCACCATCTGATGGTCATCCTAGTTCACCCATTGTTGCCACCCACCCACCCGGGAATTCGTCCACTTTGATTCCACCGCAGGAACTACCGATTGCACCGGGATTCACCTTCTGAGAGGCGAGAGATGAGAATATCACGGAGATCAGAACCCACCAGTTTGTTCCCACCTCGGACGGACCGCGCTGCCGCTACCTGGTACATTGGCGGGGCCGCCCTGACACTGACGACACTTGGATACTACCGGCAGAGCTTGATCGGCTCGCCCCCCGACTTCGACCTCAGTAAGATCATCTCCATTCATTAAAGATGAAGGTTTTTCAGTCGGGGGGAGTTGATAGGGAACCATCAAATGCACTTGGAGGGGTTCGCCGCAAGGCGAGACCCACATACATGTATTTGCACAGGAGGACTTGATCGGATCGCCGATCGGACTCCGCGGTTGCGTCCGGGACGTCACCGCGAGTCAAAAAACTATATTAGTTTATTTTTTTAGTTTGTTTTGACGTATTTTAGGGGCCGAACCCACCGGCCAATCATAGCCATTGAAGGGGGATGCCCTAGCCTTCTTTTATTATAAATAGGAGTCCTGAGGGCTGAATTGATTCATTGTTGAATTTGGAGAAGAAGCATTCCCGGATTCCAGCGATCCCTCCCCGGTGTCGATGTCGTGGAACCCGAGGTGACGACTCCTAGGCCGTCAAACTCCTCCCCAAGGTACTACCTATTCATACCCTCCTTTACCCCACCACAAAGCCCTCTTCCACCGCCCAGAAACTCCCCCACATCCCGCCGAGTCGGTGGTTCCAGCAACCCTTAAAACAACAGGTTTTTCTAATTCCCTATTCAATTTTACTGTTCAAAAATACATTTCACTGTTCATTTCTATAGTTTCTGAACAGTGCCCGCCTATTCCCGCCGCTTGCTTCCACCGCCCCTCCCCTTTCTCCTTATACCCACCGCCGGCCAGCAGCCCTCATAACCAGCCCCCACCGCCACCTCCTTTCACCAAAACCAGTCACCCTAGAGGAGTCTCCACCCTAGCCGGCCACTCCTCTCCCTTCCCCTTCGTGGATCCACCCCACCCCCCCCCCCCCCATCGCTCCGAAAATCCTAGATCTATCTTGATCTGGTGCTACCACCCTTCGATCCATCACCTTCCTCCGTATTCCTCTTGTTGTAGCCCGAATCCGCCATCAAAACACCGGATCTATCCACCTACACTTGGATCTATTCCCTAGTGGTCGGATCTCTCCGTTTCCGGCCCGTTTTCCCTCTTTCCAATGTGGGCAGCCACCTCACCGTCGTCGTACCACCGGGTTCATCTCTGATCGCCCGTCTACATATTCGGCCCTTCAAATTCTCCAGTGCCTCGGTTCAGTCTTCTACTTTGTGAGCATTTGTGTTATTGTATTTTGTAGAGAAGGAAAAGTCAACCTTGTATATATGTTCACTTGTATCAAATACAAAGAATGAGTACAAATATATAGATGAGAGAAAGAGAGAAGAAGGTCATATACATGATGTGGGACTAAAGAGGGAGAGAAAAACAATAAATATTACAAAATGGGCCTAGATTAAATGAGATTTTCTAACACTCCCCCGCAGGCCGGAGCGTATAGGTCATATGCACCTAACTTGGACAAACACTGGTAGAACAGGGTACTTGATAAGGCCTTTGTGTGAATGTCAGCAACTTGATCAGTGCCCGGAACATGCTTTAATTCAAGTTTCTTCAATTGAACTTTCTCTCGAATAAAGTGACAGTCGACTTCGATATGTTTTGTGCGCTCGTGAAACACCGGATTTTTTGTTGTGTATGGCGGCTTGACTATCACAGAATAGAACAGCAGATGAGGGGAGTTTTACTCCCAGGTTAGTAAGGAGACTTTCTAGCCACGTGAGTTCTGAGACAACCGAGGCCATCGATTGGTATTCAGCTTCCGCAGAGGAACGAGCGACCACGGCTTGTTTCTTACTTTTCCATGTAATGAGATGACCAACAAAATAAGTACAGAACCCACTTGTTGACCTCCGATCGTCCAAGGAACCGGCATAATCGGCATCAGAATAAGCGACCAATGCGGGAGCCGAGTCGGAGGTTTTGTAAACCAGCCCTTGACCCGGAGCTCCCTTAAGGTATCAGAGAATCCGTTCAACCGCCTGGAGATGAGAAACCCAGGGGGCATGCATGAACCGACTGACAACCCCAACGACAAACGATATATCCGGCCTTGTGACCGTTAGATAGATCAATTTTCCACAAGATGTCAATAGTATTTCGGGTTCTGAAGAAGCAAATAGTCATCAGAAGCATGAGCACACAGTTTGTGATTTGCCTTCATCGGGGTACAAGCTGGCTTGCAACTAGACTGACCAGCGTCTTTGAGAAGATCGAGACAGTACTTCCACTGGGAGAGGACCAGCCCGTCCGGTCGTCGTGCGATCTCGAGACCAAGGAAGTAGCGAAGACGCCCCAGGTCTTTAGTCTGAAACGCAGTGCTCAGATACTGTTTGACCTTTTGAATCCCCTTTGAGTCATCCCCAGTGAGTAGTATGTCATCAACATAAACCAACAGAAGGACAGTTCTAGTGACCCGGTGTCGGGTGAATAGAGAGAAATCTACAGAACTCCGAGTGAACCCATTGTCATCAGCCACCGCGAGCTCCTGCGCAGGGAGGTCTACTGCGCGAGTGGAAGGCGCGAACGGACTCAAGCCCTTGGCGCGCGAGACGGAGCTGCATGTCGGTCTCATTAATGATGGCGTCAGGGTCGGTTCCATCAACATCTAACTCGGCATTAGTCTCAGAAGATAGGCGAGCGCACTCGCTCTCTAGCCATTTGATGTGCCTATCCGCCGCCTGCCTATCCAGCGCCAGCAAGTGGATGATGCGCGCATGTTTTTGGAACAGCTCGGCAGTCTTGCACCTCATATCCATCGGGTTCGCAGGGTCGGCAAGAAAATCTTCAATCCTGTCAAGAGGAGGAAGAGGCGGGACGACAGGTTACCCAGGGTGCTCCTCAGCAGGCGAGTCGGTCTGGGTGCCTGCGGAAGAAGTAAAGGAGTAGGGTGAGAGCGTCTCCCACAAGAGGGTGTGGGAGTAGCAAGTGGGACAGCGAAGCGAGAGGGAAGATTCCTTACCAGGGGGACGAGAGGTCCCGGCAGCCTAGGAAGGTTCGTTCCTCCTCTCGCTGGGAGGAGTAGTTGGAGGAGTGGAAGGTGGTTGCGAGTTAGAATCTTCGCGATGGGCGGTGGAGTCATCTCGCGGGCTTTCCGGTAGATATATAGCCGCGAGAGCTCCCTGGAGAGAAACCATTAAGAAAGCAGATACAAATATTGAAGGAGTAATAAAGATAGAAGTGAGAGCTCACCTCTTTCGCTTTGGGAGATGCAGGAGGAGGGGTGGGGCAGGTCTCCGGGACTACGCGAGACGGATCCTCTGCAGAGGATGGGTCACCTGTTTTTTCCCTCTTCAAGCGAGATGGAGAGGATGGTACAGAAGGAAGGGGGCGAACTAGGGTTGAGGTATAAGCAGCCACGGTGGCCTTGTTCTGTCGTCGCACTTTGGCAAGGCGCTCACGAAAGCTCTGGCTGTGAGACATGATGAACAGTGCTGCAAGGAAGGAGGAAGTGTGCAAAGGCGCAGCCTCTATTCGGGATAGGAATCCCATATTTATAGGTTTTGATGGGGGGACTCAGAAGATTCTCTCATAAATACGTCAATAAATACGTATTAATAGCGAGCCTCGGTTGGATGTTCTTTCCGAGCTTAGAATAATCTCGAAAAGAGCGGGGATTGTGTACAACCTCAGGCTCGTGAAAGGTCCTTAAAGCGCGAGTAGTCGAGGCGGGCGAGTGGAATTGATGGGCGAGTGGGACCATGGGGTCCACTCGCAGGTGGCGAGACGAGTGGCCTCTGTAGTAGGCGAGATGCCCCTCCTAGGGCGGCGAGAAGACATTTAAAACGCGAGAAGACCCCATAGCAAAGGATATCGGCGAGACGAGCAGGAAGGCCAGTCTCGCCGCCAGGTTCTCCCCCACTCGCCACACAGAAAAGGGGTTGTTTTCACATTTCTATACCCAAGGGGGTTTTTACTCTTTTACCCCGGGTAATTTTACCCTTTTGCCCTTGGTGGTCTGCATATAACTCCTCAGAACAGCGGAGTTTGTCTGTTGGCAGACCCAACCAGGGGTATTCTGGTATTTTCAGGTCAGCCCAGTATGGTTATTTGCAGATCCAATTCAGAAAACTATAAATAGACCCAGAGGGGTTCTTCAGAAGCAGACACACAGATATCTTTCTCGGGACTTGAGAGGCTTTTTCGTGTGCTTTCTGAGGAGCTCCGAGCCCAGCATTTGGCTTTGGAGGGGAAGCTCTCAAAGATCTTTTGGGTAAGCGGTGGGACCTCCCTGCTGAGGCCTTGGGTCAGTTTCTAGTCCTTCACGACCAGTCGGAGGTCAGAGCTTAGGAGGGGTAGGTGTTGGCTACGCCCCTATTTTTCGAACTCTTGTCGAAGTCAGATTTTGGCTTCAACATAGACCAGCTGATTTATAATGTAGAAAATAATACGAGACTAAAAACAAATGACTCAAACCTTACCTTCCTTTGACATTATCATTTGGGTCATATAAACGAGAAACATATATCCAAGCTTCATAAAGATGAATTATTAGACTCATTTGATTATGAATCATTTGAGAGATGAGAGTCATGTTTAATAGGCAAGATGACTAAAGCCCATTACACTGGTCATACTAAGAGGGTTGATGATCTTTTGGGTGTTGTACATAGTGATGTATATGGACCCATGAGTTCTATGACTGGAGGTGGTTTTCACTACTTTGTTACATTTACTGATGATTTCAAGAGATACGGATATGTGTATCTTATGAAGAAGAAATCTGAGACCTTCAAAAAGTTCAAAGAGTTAATGAATGAAGTAGAGAACCAACTAGGAAAGTGGATAAAGGCACTCCAATCTGATCGAGGAGACAAATATCTCATTCATGCGTTTCGTGATCATCTAAAAGAGTGTGGTATTATATCACAGCTCACTCCACCTGGAACATCACATTATGGTTTGTCTGAAATGAGGAATCATACTTTGTTAGAAATGGTACGGTCAATGATGAGTCATGCAGATTTGCTCACTTCCTTTTGGGGATTTGCTCTAGAGACTGCTGCTTTCAAACTAAATTGTGCTCGAATAAAAATGTTTCTAAAGACACCATATGAGATATAGACTAGGAAGCATCCTAGTATGTCTTTCATGAATATTTGGGGCTATGAGGCATATGTGCAATGTCAAATGTCTAATAAGCTAGAACCCAAGTCAGATAAGTGCTATCTGGTGGGGTATCCTAGGGCAATCAAAGGGTACTACTTTAACCTACTATATGAGGGCAAAGTGTTTATCGCGAGGACTGGTGTCTTCTTAGAGAAGGTCTTTTTATTAAGAAATTCTTCTAAGGTTGAATTTGAAAAAGTTCAAGAACCACGAACAATGAATGAACCAAAATTGGAGCCCGGGTATGGATTATAAGTTGTTGTAGCTAGAGAGCCTGCTCAAGAAACACAAGCACTACGTATATTTAGTATACTAAGATTTGAGCCTGAGAGATATGGATTTATCATGTCTTAAATAGGTAATGTATTGCTTATGGATCATAATGATGATCATGTAACCAAACAAGAGGCTATGTGTGGACCAGACTCTGAGAAGTAGGTTGAGGCTATGAAATTTGAAATGGACTCCATATTTGCAAACCAAGTTTGGACCATGGTGGAACCGCTTGAAGGGGTATAACCCATATGGTGTAAGTGGGTCTTCAAGAAGAAGACCGACATGGATGTGAATGTACAAACATTCAAAGGGAGATTAGTGGCTACAGGCTTCAAGAAAATTCATAGTGTTGACTATAATGAGACCTTTTCTCCCGTTATTATTATAAATTCCCTCAGAATTTTACTTGTTATTGTTGTATATAATGACTATGAGATTAGGAAAATAGATGTCAAAATGGCTTTCCTTAATGGAAACCTACTTGAGGAAGTGTGCATAACATAACCCGAGGGTTTTGTATCTTCAAATGAAGTTACTAAAATATATAAGATGTCGAGATCCATTTATGAATTGAAACAAGCTACTCAAAGTTGGAATCTATATTTTGATGAGAAAATCAAAAGTTTGGTTTCAGCAAGAACGAATATGAGCCTTCTGTTTATAAGAGAATTACTGGGAGCATTCTTGTTTTCCTAATATTGTATGTAAATCACATATTGATAATCAAAAATAACATTCCAACCCTACAAGTTGTTAAGAACAGCCTAAGGGACTGATTTTCTATAAAACACATATGTGAGGCAACTTATATACTTGGTATTAAGATCTATAGAGATAGATCAAAGAAGTTGTTGGGTTTGACCCAAAGTATATACATTGTGAAGGTATTGAAATAGTTCAGCATGCTTGAGTCCAAGAATAGATTCTTATCCACATCTCATAGTGTGAGTATATCTAAAGATCAGTGTTCTAAATCTTTGGAAGATAAGGACTGCATGATGTTGATGTCATATGCTTCGGCAATTGGTCCAATCATGTATGTAATGTTATGTACTCGACCCAATGTCTCATATGCTTTGAGCATGACTAGCAAATATCAGTCTGAACCTAGTGATGGTCAAGAATATATTAAAGTACTTGAGAAGAACTAATGATGTTTTCTTGGTGTTTGGTGGAGAGGAAAAGCTCGTTGTAAAGGGTTATATGGATGTTGGCTTCCAAATTAATAGAGAGAACTCAAAGTCTCAATCAGGTTTTGTATTTTACCTGAATGTAGGGGATATAAGTTGGAAGAGTTCCAAGTAAAAGACAATTACTGATTCTAAAATTAAGGTCGAGTGATAGTTAACTTGATAGTATTCTAAATCAGTTAAAGGGGGGTAAATAGGTTGTTTATATTATTATTCTTTTTACTCTACTATTTAGTCTCAATTAAACATCGTAGAAAGCACATAGAAATTTTATAGTGATTCCCCAAGTTCTGGGTGCATCCACTTTCTCTAACCACCTTTTTATTAGTGTGTTAGGAAAGACAACCTTCTCCAAACTCAGCTCAAAGAGCTTATAACACAGATCCCTTAGGATCTCTCAGGTTTCCTCCAAACCCTACCTCAAGCCACTGCCCTACAACTCAAAGTAAGCTATACTCCTATAGCTCAATGAACCTCCAGGTCACCTACCTCATGCCTATCAAGAAGCCTGAAAGTCTTTAGGTTCAAGGATAGTTAAATTACCTAGAGGGGGTGAATTGTTTATTGGTTCCTACTGCTATATTTTAAAACTAAATTACTTGTGTGAGTGATCTAATTTGTTTAATTGTGCTTTCAAGGCAATCACACAGACAACACAATAAATTTATAGTGATTCTCCAAATTATGCGCACATCCACTTTCCATCCCACCTTTCTAACAACTTGTTAGACAAGGCACTTCTCCAATCTCAGCTCCTAAGAGCTTACACCACAGATCCCTCAGGATCTTTCAGTCTCCTCTGAGACTTACAACTCAAGCATAAGGCCCTACAACTCAGTGATCCAAAGATCACCTACCTTGGGCCAAAGGCCCTATAACTCAGGCTCGAAGGACAACACTACCTTAGATCCACAAAGGATCCTACTTCAAAGAGAATAAATCTCCTACTGCCCAGGCACAAAGGCCTTACCTTAGATCCAAACGGATCCAATAACTCAAGCACAAGTGTCCTACCACTCAGAGAGAATGACTCTCCTACCTCAGGATCAAAATCCCTACTGCTCAGATTCACACTTGAATCCTACTTTTCAGGCCAAAGCTGTCACAACTCGCATTTTCTCAACATTTAAGTTATATCAGAGTAAGAGAACATACGTGTTGTGATGTCATGTCATTCAAGGGATAACTGCAGACACTCAGACAAGACTCCAAACTCTACAAGTTAAATGAAATCCATAAGTTATTAAGTAAAAAACCAGTTTAAATTTAGATGGTCGTATCCCTCGGCACATTGGGTAAGCTAGTCCACGAGTAAGTGATGAGGAAATTTTATAGTTTTAAAAATATATCCAAACTATAATCCCAAATAGGCAAGTGTACCTATCGAAATATAGTATAGGAAATTGTCATATTAGACTCGGGGCGTGTTGAGTACTCCTACTCACGTAAATTAATATTATTTTATCTAATAATAATTTAGAGGGTGAATTAAAATATAGCTAGAAAAATAAAATAAAATATAGCACTTGATGTAGACTCTCTTTAAAATAAAATAAATTTTTCATAAAAGCAAACTTCTAAATTACCTACTTCGACTGTGGAGGTTCCTAAATTACAAAAGTGCCTCTCTAGAGAATACGCTCTCGACTAAACTTCGGTTGATCGATTAAGACCTCTCGGCCAGTTGAAACCCCTAAGCTTGCCTTATGTGGTGAATCCCACTATTGGATTTGACTCCAATCCGAAAGATCCGTGTTATCCTCTCTCGAGAAGTGCATGCAGCTGCTTCTACCTTTGAGTGTTCTACCCGTATACACAACCTCTCGGTAAATCTAGGATATGGAACAAAAGTCGGAAATAATTGAATCAAAGATAGATCGAAGTGAAGAAAATAAAAGAGGCTGACAAAATGAAGATTATTTTATTCTAAAAGTAGTCAAAATCAAGTGCTAATAAAAAGAGAGATATATGTAAAAATAAACAAATACAAACTTGAAATAAAAGTGCTAGAAATAAAAGTTAAATAACTATGAAATTGAAAAGTACATAAAGAAAAATGCATAAAAATAAAAAACTAGGCTACTGAACTACTCCTAGATTTTGCTCCCTAGATGCCCCCTAAGCTTCTGGCTTTCTTTGGAATTTATAGCAAAACTTTTCGGAAGGTCACGCCCTAGGTCACGCCCATGACCTAGGGCCTGTAAGGTTCGGAAACTGCTATCTTGAAAGCCCGGTAACGTTGGAGAAAAACTGCCAAAAGTCGTTGTTCTTCGGGTCACGCCCCTAGGTCACGCCTGTGACCTAGGGCATGTCGAGTCTGTTACTGGAAATGGCAGGAAGGAGAAACGGCGGGAAATAAATTCTGGCTATTGCGGGAAGTCACGCTCCTAGGTCACGCCCATGACCTAGTGCTTGTAACCTGAAAACATCTGGATCCGAAACTGCCTTCATAACACACGGCACGCCTAGATATCACGCCGGGTAGTCACGCTCGTGACCTGAAGGTCATGCCCATAACGTGGGCGTATAGCTTGAGAACTGCCTGGAATCGAAACTGCTGCTAGTCTGTTGGTCATGCCTGCGGGTCACGTCTGTGACCCATAGGTCACGCACGTTACTGGGGCGTGTAACTTTTATCTAACGTGGCATGTGCTCTGGAGCTCCTTCAGGGGTCACGGCCATATGTCACGCCCGTGACCTGAAGGTCACGGCCGTGACAGGGGCAGGTAAAAGTGATTTTTCAAGGAATTCTCTGTTTGTTCTTCTGATTAGCCTAGCATACTCCAATTTGTTATCTGCAGCCCAAATAGACCTGAAATAAGAAAACAAAAAAATTAATATAAAAATTAGTAAAAACTAAAAAGAAACCTAACTATTTATTAAATAAAAACTATATAAAAACTACTATAAATAATTACTTATCAGTAAGAGTATAGTTATATGCTGCGGAAATACTTTAATTACATTGGATTATCATCCTACACGAGCATAAATATTCTCAAAGGTCAACTCGAGGTATGCAAGACTCTAGATTTATTATAAGTGTAGAAATAGTTTACTCGACGCTTTTCTGTGGACTTAGTCTTATTTTTGCTGATTCTTGGTATATCATCCGTAGGCTATTTTTGCTAAATAAAATTAGTACAGTGCTTGTTGTTTTCATTAAGTTTCATCTTAGGCCAATTTCCTTGGGATTTGTTCCTCCATTTATTGTTGGAGAAGTCCAATGCTTTGGTTATGGGTTTTTTGTGTCTTGGCTATGGTTGCCAGTATTTTTTATAAATCTTTTGACTCCGATTGGGTTTATTACTGTGGGTGTGCTGGCGGAGGTGTCTCCCCCCATAGGTACCGATTTTCCCCAGGTTTTAGGAGTGTCAAGATACAAGACCTCCTTTCCTTGGGCCCTTGTGAAGTTTTACTGTGGGTGTGTCGGTGGAGGTGTCTCCCCCCATAGGTACCGGACTATGCCGGTGATTTTGCTCACTATTGTAGAGATGACCTGTTTCTTATATTTATATATACTTACTTGTATATGTATATTATGAAGCTTAGTTCTTTATTGTACTTGGTGCAAGTACCTTACCCTTGGATTTGGTAAGTTTATCGTTTACCACGTTTTCTATTTCTTAATTTATTGAGGTTTGTTCAGTTATTCTTGGATTCGGGGTTGGTAACCCTTTTGCCGCCTTAATTATTGCTTCCTATCACCACTTGTGTATTTTATATTGAGGTATCCTTTTCTTGTGAATACCTCAGGATTGGAGTAGTATCCGGTTGAGCGACTAGGAGTTTTGGATTTAGGCTGGTTTTTTGCAGCTGTCTATACCTCACCGATTGTGAGGTAGTTGTTATTTAATATTCCTTTAGTTCAGACTTACATTGCTTTGGTGTGTTCGTGCCAGGTTGTTTACGCCCACAAGATCTTGTTTATTGTTAAGTACTTGCTAGCTGCTAGGTCATTTTTATATGATTTAATTATTTCTACTTGCTCTCTATGAATGTTTATGCTAGATTGCATGTTATGTATTTTAACTTATAAAAAGCATTTGATACTAGTACTTCATACATGCCACCTTTCTAAACCTAAAATGTTATTTTCTAATAACGTAAAAACTATTTCTATACTTATAATAAATCTAGAGTCTTGCATATCATGAGTTGACCTTCGGGGATGTTTATGCTCGTGTAGGATGTTAATCCAACATAATTAAAGTATTTCTGCAGCGTATAACTATACTCTTACTCGTGGACTAACTAACACACTGTGCCGAGGGATACGGCCATCTAAATTTAAACTGGTTTTATTTAATAACTTATGGATTTCATTTAACTTGTAGAGTTTGGAGTCTTGCCTGAGCGTCTGCAGTTATCCCATGCACGGTGTGGCATCACGGCGCGTATTTTCTCTTACTCTGATATAACTTACATGTTGAGAAAATGCGGGTTGTGACAGTTGGTATCAGAGGGATGGGTTGTTTGACAATTGGTCGAGCAACCATCTCTAGTTAGTGTTAGTTGTTTAGTGTCATTTCATACACACACCGATGTGCTATCAGTACATCTCGGTTGATGCATGAACACTACACTCATAAGTATGATAAGAAGTATACGGGGCATATTATGTAGTATGGGATGCATAATATGTGTTTGTATATGGATCCACCATAGGTGGGAACATGTGACGGTTATGTAGTATAAGATGCATAACCATCATCACATGGATGCCCATTAGCACGTTTTACTTTTTCGTTACATGCGATATTATGTAGTATGGGGTGCATAATATTTCATGTGTACGCCATATATAACATGCACCCGTGCCTTTTTTTAGAATGCACAACATACATAGCATAACATAGCATTTGCACACGTGTCAAGCTAAAGATTTATATGATGACATATGTACACACATTATTTTGAGTCAAAAGATACAAATTCATGCAATCATGGTCTGTGCACATGAGTCAATAGGATGATGGTACATCATCCTAAGTTTAGGCATGACATCATTAATGATATCTCCAGAGCAAGTTAGCAGCTTAAGCAAGCATTTGTACATGTATTGTCTCAACTAAGATTGGTAGTTCTAGCAGTAAGCTAGGTTTTGATTAGTTGTTAATTGTGATATTAGGATGTCGAGACGTCCTACGACAAGGTCGACTCCCCAGTCAGAGGGCTAGTCGTCTGGTGCTCAGAATGAGGCCGTGATAGAAGGACTGCGACAAAGCAATGAAGCTTTGTCTAGGAAAATATTGGAGATGTAGTCGCAGATCCAAGCCTTGTTGACTATCGTTACAGGACAGCCGCTTAGAGTTCATGACCCAGTTGTGGGTTAAGGTGCTCCAGTTCCTCCTGCTCCTCTAGTACCCCCAGTTATGCTGCCGCCAGAGATAAATTTCATCTCGTATTTCCAGCGATTAGGACACCCTACCTATGATGGTAGGGCAGACTACATGGCTTTCCATGACTGGATTGTAGCCATCAAAGAGATGTTCTCATACTCAGGAGTTTCAGTGGACCAGAGAGTGATGGTCACTGTGTACCAGCTCAAGGGACTTGCAAAGAGTTGGTGGCTGATGGAAAAGGAGAACTTGAAGGATGGATGTTCATGTGAAGTCTTCAAGGAGCTTTTGCTGAAGAAGTTTGTACCGTCGGTCGAGCGAGACCGTTTGTTGAATGATTTCCTGCACTTAAAGTAGAGGCAGCTCAGGGTGAGTGAGTATGAGGTGGATTTTAGCAAGCTGAGCCGGTTCACCCCAAATTTAGTTGTTTCTGAGGCCAGCAGAGTTAAACATTTTCTGGGTGGTCTATGGAGCGACATCCAACATCTAGCAAATGCTTATGGATCAGAAACCTATGCTAAAGTAGTAGAAGTTGCTCTGAAGGTTGAAGCGATCGACAATGCTAAGAACCGAGGTCAGCAGTTGAGAAAAGAAAATATGAAGTCTGATGAGGGAAAGAAGCCCCAGGGATCGGGTTCTTCTTTGAGAAAGGGAAGCAAGGAGGTATGCAGCTTCTGTGGCCGACCAGGCCACCCGTTTGAGAAGTGTTTCAATAGAATAGGAGCCCGAAAGAAGGAGCATGTTCATGCTATTCAGGTTGCTCCCATAGGAGATCTGGTGTGTGCCTTGTGCGAGAGAAAGGGGCACGATGTTGCCCATTGTTTGAGCAAGAATAGAGTGTGCTACCAGTGTGGACAAAAAGGACACCTGAAGCCAAATTTCCCCCAGCTTCAGCCCACGCTGCAGCCAGTTCAACTATAAGCTTTTAGAAGCGTGGACTATAGCCAGTTCCACTACAAGCTCAGGAGCGTTATGAGAAGAATGTTAATCATCGGAGGATTGCTTTGGAGTTTGCGGTTGGGGACCTGTTTTTCTGAAGGTTTCCCCAATATTTGGCGTTAAGAGATTTGGAAGGGAACATAAGTTGAACCCGAGATATATGGGACCTTTTAAGGTTATTGAGCGTATTGGTGTATCTGCTTATAGGCTGGATTTGCCCGTAAATTTTCCTAGTGTGCACGACGTGTTTCACGTGAGATAGTTGCGAAAATGTATGCTCAGGGACCGACAGATTCTTGATGTTGTGCCCCAATTGGAGCCTAATCTTTCCTATGTTGAGATACCAGTTCGCATTCTGGATACTCAAGATCGAGTGTTACGGAGGAAAACCATACCAATGGTTAAAGTTTTATGGGGAAACCAAGACGTGGAAAGAGCCGCTTGGGAGTTGGAGTCAGCTATGATGGAGGCTCATCCTCATCTGTTCTCCTAGTTGATTGGTATGTAATCTTTTCAATAACCCTTGATTATTTCTTTTTTCTTTTGTAAGAGAGGTTTTATGCATAAAATTTCGGGGCGAAACATTCTTTTAGGGGGAGTGGATATAACGACCCCGAATTTTTGATATTTGGTTTAATTCGTTATCTGGCGTGTTTATGACGTCGTGGCATTACGTTAACATGTTTTCAGCATATGTCGTTGTTAGAGCATGGTTTTAGCTCTTAGGTTTTTCTGTGTGTGGCTAGTTTTAGCCTGTTTGCAAAATTCCCTAGCAAGTCGGGTCTGTTTTGGTGACTCGGTGGAGCCTCTTTGGGAATGCTTGTGTTTTGGCTTCGAGAGGTGTTTGTCCGAGTTTGGTTCGTCGAATCTTAATTTCGAGTGCGCCATTGGGTTCGTATTGTCGGTATTTAGCTACGGTGTGATTTTCGTAGAAATCTGTGTTGGCGCGAATTTTTGGGTTGTTTGGACCATTATTTAATAATAAACTATTATTTTAATACTTATATTTCTAAGTATAAATAGCATTGTGAATAGACAAACCTTATTCATCATCTCCTTCTTGAAACCGTCAGCTGTTACGGGAAGAGCGAGAACGGCGGTCTCTTCTAAGCTTTCGTCCACTGATTTCTGGGGTGTTGGTGCTTGAAATCATCTTTGGAGAGTAGATTCGGGTAGATCTCACCTGGATCTATGTTTCTACGGTAAGTATTTCCCATTTCATAAAATTTTGGGTGTTATGGTTTTAGTTTTGACCCTCTTTCATCCTGAAAAGTTTCAGGAATTGTTGCTTAGGTTTTCTTGCGGCCAGATCTGTGAGGTGGAGCGTTGTTTGGCCGGATTTCTGGAGATTTGAGGCAAGTGGTGGTTTTCCCCCTAGCTTGTTTATATTTCACTTTTTTCTTGATTTCCTCTCGGTACAGAAGCAGAATTAGGGTAGGATCTCCTTCTTGTCAAATTTGTTTTCTGTAAATCTTGGGTCAAGTGGTGATTTACACCCTTACCAAGCATTCATGTTACTGTTTCTATCCTAGAAGGCCGAATAGTGCTTAGCTTAGCAGTAAGCTAGTGGCTGTGGTGAGGGAGCATTGTTACAGGAGAAATCTCTTCATGTGTGAGCATGACAATAAGTTTTTCTTGGTCTAGGTTTAGATATTGACAAAAAAAATATCAATACTATTAGTTAAATTATTGAAAAATTAGTGGTTGTTGTGAGTCTAATGTCCTCTGTTTAGGTAGTATAGCATTTCTGCCAAATTTTGGTCTTAGGTGTTGAGTATAGACTTAGCACTGATATTCAGTTTCTAGCCTAAGTATAAAAGCGTTGAGTGTGTTGAATGCACTCAACGCCTTACTGAGTTGTTTGAGAAGTTAAGTTGAAAAGCGTTGAGTGAGTGGTATACACTCAACATGGCATTGTGTGAGCTTAGCACACTCAACGTCATTCTGTAAAATTTTAGGAGCAAAGTCTAAAAGCATTGACAGCGTTGAGTGAGCTGAACTCACTCAACGTTATCTCTTAATTATGTAAATCTAAGTATAAAAGTGTTGATAGTATTGAGTGAGCTTAACTCACTCAACGTCATCGCTTAAATCGGCAAGCTAAGTAAAAAGAGTTGACAGCATTGAGTGAGCTGGACTCACTCAACGCCATTACTTAAAATCTGTAAAAGCTAAGTAGAAAAGCGTTGATAGCATTGTGTGAGCTGAACTCACTCAATGCCATCATCAAGTTCTTTTTTCGATTAAGTGATAAAGCGTTGAGTGAGCTGAACTCACTCAATGTCATCGCTTAGTTTTGCGGTTAACTAAGAAAAGCGTTGACAGCATTGAGTGAGCCGAACTCACTCAACGTCATCATCTGATTTTTAGCGTCCAAGTTATCAAGCGTTGAGTGAGTTGTACACACTCAACACGACATTGAGTGTGTTGAATACACTCAACGCCATCGATTTGTTTTGAGCTTTAGTGTAACAGCGTTGAGTGGGCTTACTACACTCAATGTGGTGTTGAGTGTGTTGAATACACTCAAAGCCATCCTGTTTTCTGGTTGGCATCGAGAGCGTGGACTGCACTTAACGGCATTGAGTGAGTTCAACTCACTCAACACTTTATCACTTAGACGCAAAAAGAACCAGATGACGGCATTGAGTGAGTTCAGCTCACTCAATGTTGTCAACGCTTTTCTACTTAGCTTTTACATATTTTAAGCGATGGTGTTGAGTGGGTTCAGCTCACTCAACGTTGTCAATGCTTTTTACTTAGCTTACTGATTTAAGCGATGATGTTGAGTGAGTTAAGCTCACTCAATGCTGTCAACGCTTTTATACTTAGATTTATAGAATTAAGAGACGACGTTCAGTGAGTTCATCTCACTCAATGATGTCAACGCTTTTAGACTTAGCTTCTAAAATTTTACAAAATGGTGTTGAGTGTGCTAAGCTAACTCAACGCCGCGTTGAGTATACCACTCACTCAACGCTTTTTAACTTAACTTCTCAGACCAATCAGCAAGGAGTTGAGTGCATTCAACACACTCAACGCTTTTATACTTAGGCTAGAAACTGAATATCAGTGTTAAGGCTATACTCAACGCCTAAGAAAGAAATTTGGCAGAAATGATATCCTACCTAAACAGAGGACATTAGACTTACAACAACCACTAATTTTTCAATAATTTAATTAATAGTATTAATAATTTTTTTGTCAATATCTAAACCTAAACCAAGAATAACATACTGTCATGCTCACACGGGAAGAGATTTCTCCTGTAACAATGCTCCCTCACCACAGCCACTAGCTTGTTGCTAAGCTAAGCACTATTCGGCCTTCTAGGACAGAAACAGTAACATGAAAGCTTGGCAAGGGTGTAAATCACCACTTGCCCTAAGATTTACAGAAAACGAATTTGACAAGGAGGATATCCTACCCTAATTCTGCTTCTGTACCGGGAGGAAATCAAGAAAAAAAGTGAAATAAAAACAAGCAATGGGGGAAACCACCACTTGCCTCAAATCTCCAGAAATCCGGCTAAGCAACGCTCCACCTCACAGATCTGACCGCAAGAACACCTAAGCAACAATTCCTGAAACTTTTTAGGATAAAAGAGGGTCAAAACAAAAACCCTAACATCCAAAATTTCACGAGACGGGAAATACTTACCGTAGAAACGTAGATCTCAGTGAGATCTACCCGGATCTACTCTCCAAAGATGATTTTGAGCACCAACACCGCAGAAATCGATGGCTGAAAGCTTAGAAGAGATCGCCGCTTTCGCTCTTCCCATAACAGCCGACGGTTTCAAGAAGGAGACGATGAATAGGGTTTGTCTATTCACAAGGCTATTTATACTTAGAAATATAAGTATTAAAATAATATTTTATTATTATATAATGGTCCAACGACCCAAAAATTCGCTCCAACATGGATTTATATAAAAATCACACCGTAGCTAAATACCGACACTACAAACCACGGCACAGTCAAAATTAAGATTCAACGAACCAAACTCGGGCAAACACCTCCCGAAGCTCAAACACAAGCATTCCCAAAGAGACTCCACCGAGTCACCAAAACAGACCAGGCTCGCTAGGGAATTTTATAAACAGACTAAACCCAGCCACACACAAAAAAAACCTAAGAGCTAAAACCTCGCTCTAACAATGACATGTGCCGAAAACGCGAACGTAATGCCCTGACATCATAAACACGCCAGATAACGAATTAAACCAAATATCAAAAAATCGGGTGCGTTACAAAAGCCTTACAATCAGATTTTCAACAGAATCCTACCTCAAATCAATTAGAAATCCTACACTCGGATCCACATTAGGATCCTACACTCAACCTTTATATATTTAAGCCTACAGCTCAGATCTATTAAGATCCTACAGCCTTTATATATATATATATATATATATATATATATATATATATATATATATATATATATATATATATATATATGCATACAAAGTACTGACCTGCAGGGTGATGGGATGCTCCGGGGTCCGCTAGGGACGGCCGGGAGGAGATATGTTGGTTACACAGTCGAGTTCAGCCATTGTTGAGCCACGTAACAAAAACTTTTTACAGGGCAAGGATCGCAAGTGGGAGTAAGCTCGCCGGCCAAAAAGGCCTAAGCCTCATGAAGTGGATTCTCTTTTATTTAGTTATGTTTTTTTGAATGCTTTGCTCCATGAACTGTAATCTGGCTTGTATGTCGAGGTAGTCAAGGAGTGCTAAAGCACATTGCTGTGTTTGTTGTTGTTTTAGTTTTTTGGACTCATGATTGTTTTAAGGCCTTAAGGTCATTTTGATACTCCTGTGATAGTGAATAACTTCTAGAGTTTGTAGGTTTCCGCTGTTTGTGTTCGGAGTTTTGAGATACGTTGTTCTTTTATATCACTTTATAATACTAAAGATGTGGTGTCAATATGTTGTGAGGCCCCGACCAGACCCATATTATATGGTCGTTACAGGGGAGGTGTTACAATTTGGTATCAAAACGAGATTAGTTTCAATGATAAGGTTTAGTGGTCGATTTAGCATAATCAGATCGCATAAAGAAGTCATAAAAATAGGAGTATCGTGCGACCATGAATGTCCTAGTGTCTAAGTTTTGTGAATAAAAGCAGATTCTTGTTTTACCTTGCTTTTGCTAAGGGTGAAAGCAACGATGCGGGGACGTTGAGGACCCAAGAGGAGCCTTCGGTGAGCAGTGCTACTGCTCCAGGTCCTATTGGCGTGGGTGTAACCCCGACCGATTTTTATCGCATGCTTGCAGAGACAATGGTGGAGGCCCAAGCTGCAGTGGCAACACAAGTTGTGACCCATATTGTACAGGTAACAACTCTTGTTACCCCCGATGCGACACCGGTCATACCGGACGGAGGAGCCAGGTCGGCAGAGCTATTGGTTAAGGGAGTAGTTGTTGGGCAGGGAGACCGACAGATGAAGGACTTTCTAAGTTTTCATCCTCCAACGTACAAGGGAGACGACACACCGACTGATGCGGAGGACTGGTTAGCGAGGATTCAGGAACTTCTGAGGGCGGTAGAGACGCCAGAGGAAAAGCGGTCACATATCGCGACCTTCTTATTGGAAGTTGATGTCAAGCTGTGGTGGATGAGCCAAAGCGTCCGCCAGTTTCCTAGACGCACACCGTCTATAGAAGAGTTGGGGAATGCCTTCTTAAAGAAGTATATCCCTTCATCGACGAGGTTAGCCCTTCAGAGATATTTTTTGCACTTGGTGCAACGGGACAAGACGGTGGATGAGTATGTTCAGGAATTTAATCATTTGTGTCATTATGCGGGAACAACCATGGCTAATGATAAGGAAAGGGACAACCTCTTCTACCATGGGTTAAGAGAGAATTTGAGACAACCCCTTATAGCTATGATGAATGTGGGTTTCAACGAATTGATTGAGGCTGCCAGGATGTTGGAAAGTGATATGGAGTGGACCCAATGTCGGAAGGGACTCGCGATCAAGCAGGGAGAGGGAAAGCCTTCTCAACCACAAGGGAAGTCTGAAGGGAGTAAGTGGAAGAAGAAGCCTCGTCCCTTCAGGTCATGGGAGAAGAGTAGCACAACGTCGGGGGGAACTCGCTTCAAGGGACCACCAACGTGCTACACGTGTGGCAAGTCAAGGCACATAGCTCGATTTTGTACTAAGGGTGGTGCTGAACAAGAGCCGAGGCAGGAGCAGTCAGTGTGTTCCGGTCCCAGCATCACGGAGAAAGGGAAAATGGCAGAGTCGAGAGCTTCACATTTTCAGCACGTGCAGCCAATGTCTTACAACCTTGGGCAACAGGAAGCAATTCAGCGACGTTGCAAGAAAATAGATACAGGAAGGAAAATAGTTGTCACAAAAAATGTACATTTAGTAACCAAAATTAATGGTCACTAAAAATATACATTTAGTATAGGAAATTATTTGTCACTTGAAAATATATATTTTGTGATGAAAATTGATTTGGTCACTAAATATATTTTGTGACGCCCATTTTGCAACCATCTTGTGACAGACGAAATTTGGTTGTTAAATGTATATAGTGACCAAACCACAAAATTTTGTGACCAAAAATTTCGTCACTAAATGTTAATTTTCTTGTAGTGAACCCGATATTGTGACAGGTATGGGAAAGTTTAAGTTTGTTTAATGGCTTTAGACTTTCGAGACTTTTATTTGTGTTGCATATGTATTAGGCTTCATGCTAGTTTTCGGGTACCCCGCTAGGGTATTGTTTGATATGGGAGCGTCGTACTCTTTTCTTGCGGAGAGCTTTATCCGGAGAATTGGAATCAAGCCTTTTTGGCAAATGCAGAGCTTAGAGTGTGCTGCCCAATTGGTCTTTCATGACTATCGAGACGAAAGGGAGTATTGGATGGATTTTAGATGGAGTTGACTTCGTGTTGATAGCATCGGTCCTACCGTTAGGCATGTTCGATGTAAACTTGGGGATGGACTAGCTTGCATTGCAGCGGGCTAACATTGGCTGTCTGTCAAAAGTGGTGACCCTAAGGAGCGAAGGAAAGGCAGAAATCAAGTTTTAGGGCATCAGTGGAGTGGCCTGCTCCCTGATTTCGGCCATGCAATTGGTGCGGGAAGTTAACCAGGGAGGAGTAGCTTTAGTGGCATTATTACAAGTTCAACTTTATAAGCTATCAAATGGTGACGTGTCTGTAGTGGCAGAATTCGAGGATGTGTTTCCTGAGGAGCTTCCTGGAGCACCTCCTCAGTGGGAGATCGATTTCTCGATTGAGTTTGTGCCAGAAGCTAGATCGGTGTCACATCCTCATTTTAGGATGTCACCGAAGGCGTTGGATGATCTTAAAGTATAGTTGCAGGAACTATTGGAGCAGGGGTATATCAGACCCAGCTCATCGCCATGGAGCACGCCGGTGTTGTTTGTGAAGAAGAAAGATGGTAGTATGTGGTTATGCATAAACTACCGTGAACTTAATAAACTGACCATCAAGAATAAGTATCTGATTCCACGGATAGATGACCTGTTCGACCAGTTGGTGGGGTCAGTGGTGTACTCTAAGTTGGACTTGAAGTTGGGGTACTATCAGTTGTAGATTCGAGATGAGGACATACCCAAAACAACTTTTGGTACGAGGTATGGCCACTTTGAGTTATCGGTGATGTCATTCGGGTTGACAAACATGTCATCAGTATTCATGGATTTGATGAAACGAGTGTTTCGGGAGTACTTAGACTCATTTGTGGTGGTATTCATCGACGATATTTTGGTATACTCCAAATCGGAGGCATAGCATGAGGCTCATTTGAGAGTAGTCTTTCAGACTCTGAGAGAGAACCAACTTTATGTAAAGTTCTCGAAGCGCGAGTTCTGGTTAGAGAAGGTTGAATTTTTGGGCCATGTGATTAGTGGCGATGGGGCGGCGGTAGATCCGGCAAAAGTTGAGGCCATCAGGAATTGGCCAATTCTGAGCACCGTGCCGGAAGTCAGGAATTTCTTTGGACTAGCCTGATACTATAGAATATTTGTGGAAAGTTTTTTGCGGATAGCTTCCCCCCCCCCCCCCCCCGCTCCTTACTCTGACTCGTAAGGAGCAGAAGTTTGTGTGGACTCAGGAGTGCAATCAAGTGTTTGATACATTGAAGGAGAGATTGATGTTGGCTCCAATCCTAAGTATCCCTAAAGGGACTTGAAGGATCAAGTGCATAACCAACTGTTCCAAAAGCCCGGACTGTTGGGAAGGGTGCTACTTAATTTCTTAAATAAGTAGAAGAGCGCCACGGGTCAAGTGAAGGAACGCCGGACCCAACAATCCCCCCCCCCCCCGGCATCCAGCACAACCCGTCGGCTCAGGGTGGAGTTACCACATGGCCCACATGGCTCAGAGGTGGGGTTACCACATGGCCCACACGGCTTAGAGGTGGGGTTACCACATGTCCACGGTTGCACGGCTCAGAGGTGGGGTTACCACATGTCCACGGTTGCCTGACCCGCCGGACCCACACAGGTAGAAGGGAAAAATCAGGATTTAATAGTGCTCCCCCAGTATTGAACCCGTGACCTGCTCTGATACCAATTGAAGGATCAAGCACATAACCAACTGTTCCAAAAGCCCGGACTGTTGGGAAGGGTGCTACTTAATTTCTTAAATAAGTAGAAGAGTGCCACGGGTCAAGTGAAGGAACGCCGGACCCAACAGGACTGAAGGATTTTAGATTTTTAGTAACGCATCAGGTTGCGGTTTGGGTTGCGTGCTAGGATAACATGACACTGTAATAGTCTTTGGATCTAGACAGTTGAAACCTCATGAGAGGAATTACCCTGTCCATGACTTGGAGTTGGCGGCGATAATTTTTTTGTTAAAGTTGTGGAAAAACTACGTGTATGGTGCGTAGGTAGAGATCTTCACAGACCACAAAAGCCTGAAGTTTCTTTTAGATCAAAAGGACTTGAACTTGCGACAACGCAGGTGGGTCGAGTTCCTTAGGGACTACGACGTGGAAATTCAGTATATGACGAGCAAGGCCAACGTGGTGGTTGATGCCTTGAGTAGGAAACATTCTGGACATAGGAATTGGATTGAAGCTCATGATGAGCGGTTAGTGCTGGATTTTGAGTCCCTTGGCATTGAGTGTGTAGTAAGAGGCGAGTCTAGCATGTCTCGTGTACAACTCCATATTCGGCAAGTGGGGTCGCCTGGAACCAGACCGCCCATCTCTCTTTTCTCAATTCCCGGGAGAGCACCAAGGGGGCCAGAGCTCGGCAGCCCCTAGCTCGCTCAGGCGAGCCCAGCTAGTGGCAGGCAAGTAGGGCCAGCCGGGCCCGCACTCGCCAGGAGGTAGGTAGAAGCGGCAAGTACCAGCCAGTCTAGACACTTGATGTCATTCTGCCTTAGCGTTGGGTGAAGTCCAGACACTCAACGTCATCTGTCTTTAGCGTTGAGTGAAGTCCAAACACTCGATGCTTTTCAGCCTCAGTGTTGAGTGAAGTCCAGACACTCGACGTCATTCTGCCTTAGCGCTGAGTGATGTCCAGACACTCAACGCCATTCTACCTTGGCGTTGAGAGAAGCCCGCCCGGTCCACTCAGTTCTTCGAACGGAGCTCGGCGTTCATCGAACGGAACTCAGCATTCATCGGGCTTAATTTCTCAAGAGCCGACCCACAGGATCATGTAGTCCTAGTACCAGGCGAGCACTCAAGGGGCCAAAGCTCGATAGCCCCCAGCTTGCCCAAGCAAGGTGGAATCATCAGGGATGAATAGATCCAAAAGGCTCGCACTCGCCAGGTGGAGCCGGCGAGTAGGGCCAGCCGGGCTCGTACTTGCTGAGGCCCGGCAAGACTAGTCGAACCCGTATTCGCCGCCCCAGGCGAGCAGAGGCTTTAGGGGGCACTCGCCCAGCGACCCATGATGTTTTTTACCATTTTTTCCCCTGCTGGTCTGCCTATAGCCTGTTAGAACAGCGGAGCTATGCTGTTGGCAGACCCGATTGGGCTGCATATAACTGTTCAAAACAGCAGAGGTTGGCTATTTGCAGGCCGTTTTCAGAAATCTATAAATAGGACCCAAGGGGAACCTCAGAAGGCAGAGGCTTGCGAGTGTTCTGATCTTCTTGCGCTTTCTTAGGTAGCCTTAGCTCGATCTTTGGCAAAGGAGGGGAAGCGCTCCAAGATCTTCTGGGTGTGTGGTGGTACCTCCACGCAGAGCCTTTGGGTCGATTTTTTTTTTTTTGTCGTTTGGATTGCAGGAGAGAAGTAAGTGTGCGATCACCCCTTCCCCAAGGGTAAACGCAACAAGAGACCGAGTTTTCAGTTTCAAGAGCTCGGTTGAATTGGATCGAGTTGCAAAGTGACTTATCTGATCATATCCAGGAAGCGACCAATGTGGATGCGGAGTTCCAAACATTTGTGGTGGAAGCTCAAAAAAGGAGAGGTAATACCTGGGAGATGTTTGGTGGGATCTTAACAAAGGATGGAAGGGTTTATGTACCGCAGTTCGTCAAGCTCCGTGAGGAGTTAATGTTTGAGGCGTATTTCACAAAGTACTCCATTCATCCATGTAGTACAAAGATTATTGGAACCCCACCTTGTTTAGGGTTGATTTGGGCTAGGTTCACTATTAGGACTCTCAGATGACCCACAGTGTATAGTCTAGGGTCATAAGTCTTTATCTAGGTCTAGGTCAAGTCAACAAAACTAGAGTGTTTGGTTTTCACATTCAGAAGACTTAGAGACAGAAGACCTCCAAAGAACGCAGTTTTCTAAGAGTCAGAAAAAGCGTTCGATGATAGCTAATCTTAGCTCGAGGATCGTGAATCTCAGATTGACGGACTCGGGACTTCTTCTTTGAGTTGAGCTCGACGAAAGTTTAGCTAAGAACGACGATTTGTCAGCTTATACCAGAAACTCAGCTCGACGAAGTGTTATCTCAGCTCGACGAATTTGGAGCTCTGTTCGATAATTTTTCTACTGCTTGTCTGCCTTATTCAGCTCGACGATATGGGATCTCAGGTCGACGAAATTTGTTGAGTTCGACTATATTCTCCCAGATTCAGTTAGGCTATTTTCTCTCAGTTACAGTTTGACTAAGGTAGAGGTTTTTCAAATTATATTATATTATGTCTGTAATGCTCTGATAATTAATGCTACATATTCTCTAGAATATATCCATTCCAAGACAACATTAATTATGGTATTCACAGAGTAATTGGCTTATTTACTAGAACAGTTGAGGAAACAAATTAATGACATTTTTCTAGCCGTTCAACATCCTATTTTTCTGCAGTCAATCAAGGAAAAGGAATTCAAAAATCCAAATGATAAAATCTGCAAGGATTATATAAAACAAATTAATGACATTTTTCTAGCCGTTCAACTTCCTATTTTTCTGCAGTCAATCAAGGAAAAGGAATTCAAAAATCCAAATGATAAAATCTGCAAGGATTATATAAAGTTTTCCTTTTCAAGACAAAAGGCAGTAGTACATACAGAGAATAAGAACACACAGAAAAAGACAGTCAGGAATACATTCTTACTTCAGGAATTTTCAAGGGACAAACAATCTTCATCTGTCTAAAAGTTAGCACTTTTCAAGGCACAAAATAAAGAATACTCAAGCCCCAGACCTCCAGTGTGCAATCTGAACAAGTTAGCACTTTTCAAGGCAAGGATCAGATTATATATGAATTCCATCGATGAAGATATCTACAATTCTATTTTGATAGGTCCCCTTACTCCTTCTGCAACAACATCTACATGCACCAGTGCAGTTCCACCACCTGAGTGGACTGATACACAGAAGAAAGAAAAGATGGCAAATGTTAAAGCTATGAATATTCTGGCACAAACAATGTCAGATGACATATTTCAAAAGGTAGCTGAATGCACATCAGCAAAGGCCATTTGGGATTCCCTCAAACAAATGGTAGCAGGATCTGCTGATGAGAGGAAAGATAGAAGATCTCTTCTCATCTCACAGTATGAAAACTTCAAAAAGGATGAATCAGAGTCAATTGCAGATATGTACAACAGACTTAGCCAGATTGTTAATGAGCTGAAGAACTAGGATAAGAATATCTCATTAACAGAGATTAATGACAAAATCCTTATGTGCTTCCCCAGCACATGGGATTCTAGAATCTGGCCAATCAAGGAGGCCAGAAGCATAAATGAGATTTCTACTGAGTCTTTGTTGGGCAAGCTTAAGTCCTATGAGTAGCTGATCAGGATCAGGGAAGCTGTTGAACAGAAGACTTCTACCTCGGGAAGGAAGGAGCAAAGTATTGTATTTAAGGCATCTAAACAATCAGAAGCACTACGAGCAAATGAAGAGTTAATGAGTCTGTTAGCCAAGAGATTCTACAAAATGGCTAAGGACTTCAGGAGAAGGTCTTCAAGAAATGAAGATAAACCAAGGTATGATAAAACTCCTACCAAAGAAATTATTTGCTTTTGTTGCAGGAATCCTGGACACATTCTACCTAAGTGTCCAGAGAAGCAGAAGGAGGATAAAAGGAAAGACAAGGACCCCAAGAAGCACTACAGCAAGCCCACTTCCAGTAAGCATAAGAAGAAGGAAAAAGGTTTTGTTGCTGAGACTTGGAGTGAATCTGAAGAAGATTCTTCATCTTCCAGCTCTAGTGAAGATGAAAAAGAGGTCAAAGCCAGAGAGATTTGTTTGATGGATATCAATGCATCAAGCAATCCATCAGAAGCTGAGGATTCTGAGTCAGAGGAGGATTAGGTAATATCCTCCTTTGATTTTACTTCAGAACATTTTAAAACTGAATTTAAGTTACTGTGCAATGACTTAATTAAATCTGAGAAGGAAATCAAACTTCTCAGAGAAAAATTAATTGAATATGATAGCTTGTTTTCTAAAAACATAAAATTAAAAGATGAACTAGATATAGCTTCTGAACAAATCATTTCATTAAAAACTGAACTAAATGAGGCTAAGTAATTTGAAGAATCCCTGAATGGGAGAAGCATCAAATTAATGGACATCACAAGCACTGTCAATGTCAGGCTTAATGGCAAACTGGGCTTAGGTGCTTCATCAAGCCAACCTCATCTTCTAAAGAAAAATATTCTTTCAACCCCTGCTAAATTTATACCTGAAAAAGGAAAAGAAAAATTAGATGAAAATAACCAATAAATTGAAGTATCTCAGAAACCTAAAGAAAAGAGAAAGAAAAATAAAAACTTTAATAAAAACAATATTCAACAGTTTTCGTCGAACCCAGATCGACGAAATGTATACCGTTCATCGAACTCAGATCGACGAACTGTGAACGCAGATTTTTCATATATTTATTCTTCGAACTGCGATCGACGAAATCAATATGGATTGTCGAACCGCGATCGACGAAATTGGGGCACGGAAAATGAATACCTTTATTTTCTGAGCGGAGTTCGACGAACTCATCCCTATTCATCGAACGCAGATCAGCGAACTTTTCAAAATTCGTCGAACCTAGTTAACTTTAACAAAACTTAAATTATTTCAGAAACTTTAATCAACCAAGAGACTTTGTTAACCTATTTACCCAGTGGATAATTCCACCTAAGAGATTTCATCCTCTAGGATATAAGAGTCAACCAGAGTTTTCTTATATTTCTAGTTTTAAATTTGAAAAGATTCAAGGACCCAAGGTTACCTGGGTCAAGAACACCTAATCTATTATTTTACAGGTATAGAACTATCCTACCACAAAGGAATGGTGGTACCTGGATAGTGGGTGTTCATAGAACATGACATTGAGCAAGGATAACTTAACCAACTACAAGTCAAAGATTGGACCAAAGGTGATATTTGGAGATTCCAACTATGGTCAAATAGAAGGCTATGGGAATGTCAGAGTTGGAGCGGTCACCTTCAGGAAGGTAGCATATGTGAGTGGCCTAAAACATAACCTAATATCCATAAGCCAATTATGTGATGAAGGTTATCAGGTAACTTTCAACCAATCTTCCAGCATTATTATTTCAGTAGATAACAAGACTGTTTAACTGGACTAAGGCAAGGAAACATTTATGTAGTTAATTTCAAGTCAGCCAGTTCAGAGATTTGTTTGTTCAATCAAATTAATAAAAATAATAATTTATGACATAAAAGATTAGGACATATTAACTTTAAAAATATTGCTAAATTATCTAGGGACAACCTTGTTAGAGGATTGCCTTCTGGCTCCTACAAGAAGGAAAGCCTTTGCAGGGCTTGTCAATTAGGCAAGCAAACTAAAAATAGCTTTAAATCTATTAATAAGAGTGATTCACCCAGGATTCTGTACTTGTTACATATGGATCTTTTTGGACCCATTACTGTACAGAGCTTGGGAGGGAAATCTTATATCTTAGTTATTGTATATGATTTCTCTATATTCACTTGTGTGTTCTTTTTGAGAAACAAGTCTGATAACTTCAAAGTTCTTACAGATTTTTTTAAGAGCATTCAGATTGAGTACTCTACTCTAGTTGCATTGATCAAAAGTGATCATGGAACTAAGTTTATTTCTCTTCTCATGCAAGAATTTTGTGAGAAGGAAGGTATCAGGCATTGCTTCTCTACTCCTAGAACTCCTCAAAAAAATGGGATAGCAGAAAGGAAAAATAGAATCCTTATTGAATTTACAGAGATATTGCTTGCAGATGCTTACTTTCCCCTATCCTTTTGGGCAGAGGTTGTAAGAACAGCAAACTATGTCCTGAACAGGAGTTTAATACATAAACTTAAGGGCAAGACTCCCTATGGATTGCTCAAAGGGAAGCAACCTAAAGTTAACTATTTTAAAGTATTTTGTTGTAAATGTTTTATTCATAATAATAATAAGAAACATCTTAGAAAGTTTGAAGCCAAGGCTATAGAGGGAATTTTTCTTGGATATTCCCAAGTCAGCAAGGCATATAGGGTATTTAATAAATCTACTTTAAAAATTAAAGAATATGTACATGTTTCATTTGATGAAGCTAATATGTTTTATAAGGAGAAGGATTCTTCTACCAGAGATATTTTGCTGGTACCCCTTCTGTGAGAGAAATTGGATGACTTAAACATCACTCAAGAGGTTGCATTGCATCCCTCTCCACAGGTTGATGAAGAGAGTGAAGAAGAAATCATTCCAACAGTTGAACCAACAACAACCAACATAATTCCACAAGAGGAATTAATTCCCCAAGCTGTTGATGAACCAACTCCTCCTACTGATCTTGTCACACTTAGAGATCATTCCATATCTCCAGTGATTGGAGACATATCAGTTGGTGTGCAAACAAGGCATCAACTCAACTAAGATTTGATGCATGGTTGCTTCATATCTAAACTTGAGCCCTAATCCATAAAAGATGCAGAGCAAGATCCTCACTGGATTATTGCAAGGTAAGAGGAGCTCAATCAGTTTGAGAGATACCGAGTTTGTGATTTTTTTCCAAGACCCAAAGACTACCCAATCATTAGAAATAAATGGGTATTCAGAAACAAATTGGATGCATAAGGAGCTATAGTAAGGAACAAAGCAAGATTGGTAGCTCAAAGCTATTCTCAGGAGGAAGGAATTGACTATGATCAAACTTTTGTCCATGTTGCAAGGTTGGAGTCTATCAGAATATTCCTTTCTTATGCAGCCTAAAAGAAGTTCAAAGTCTACCAGATGGATGTCAAGAGTGCTTTCCTAAATAGTGAACTTAAGGAGGAAGTTTATGTAGTGCAACCACCAGGTTTTATCTCTCCAACTCATCCATCTTTTGTTTTCAAATTGCATAAAGCTCTATTTGGTTTAAATCAAGCTCCAAGAGCTTGGTATGAGACCTTAGCTAGCTTTCTTTTAGAGTATAAGTTCACTAGGGGCATTGTAGATAGGACTTTATTTATTAGGCATCATAAAAATAAAATTTTGTTAGCATAAATATATGTAGATGATATCATTTTTGGCTCTACTAATTCTAAATTATGCAGAAGGTTCTCTAACCTGATACATTCCAAGTTTGAAATGAGTAGCATGGGTGAGCTTTCATACTTCCTTGGTCATCAAGTGAAGCAATCCCCTGATGGCATCTACATCTCCTAATCTAAATATGCTAAGGAGCTAATTAAAAGATTTGAGATGTCTGATGCCTCAGCTATGAAAACACTCATGGCTTCCAATGCTGTGATTGATTCCGATGAATAAGGAAAGTCAGTTGATCAGAAAACATATAGGGCTATTGTTTGGTCCTTATTGTATCTTACAGCTAGTAGGCTAGATATAATGTTTGCTACATCTCTTTGTGCTAGGTTCCAAGTACCCTAAAGAATCTCACCTTATTTTCTTAAAAAGATTTTAAGATATATAAAGAGTTGTCTAAATCTAGGACTTTGGTATCCAACAGAGTCAGAATATGACTTAACTGGATTCTCAGATTCTGATTATACTGGATGTAGAGTGGACAGAAAATGCATATCAGGAACATGCCAGTTCCTTGGTGATAGGCTTGTGTCTTGGTTTTGTAAGAAGCGGACATCTGTGTCAACTTAAACTGCAGAAGCTGAGTACATTGTAGTTGGAAGTTGTTGTTCACAAATATTGTGGATTCAAAATCAACTCCTGGATTATGGTCTCAACTTAAATAATTCAACTATATTTTTTGATAATACCAGTGCAATTTCTATCGCACAAAATCCAGTACTGCATAGTATGAAAGAAATAGTACCTAAACACCTAGAGGGGGGGTGAATAGATGACTAAATTCTTTTTAACTTTTTATGGCAGCAATCAGTATTTAACACAGATTTCTATTTACTATTTCACAACAATCACACAGCATTCACAGCAAACCACAATCACAGCAGACACAGAGTTTTATAGTGGTTCCCCAAGCTTTGGGTACATCCACTTTCCCCCTTCGCCTATCTAGCAGTGTACTAGATTCGGCCAAACTCCTTCACTAACTCAGAACCCAAACTGGTTCCTACACCTCAGGCCCAAGGCCCTACAACTCAGCTTTTCCACAAAGCCTACACTCAGCCACAAAGGCCTACACTCAGCCACCAAGGCCTACACTCAGCCACCAAGGCCTACACTCAGCCACCAAGGCCTACACTCAGAGATTTCACTCTCCTACCCTCAGCCTTTTTAATTGCAGGCTTACAATCTCAGATCCCTAAGGATCCTACAAGTTATAATGAATACAAAATGTATAAACTCAACAACTTAGATGAAAGAGAGATAAGTTGTGAGATTCTTGATGCGTTCTTGGAAGAACTCAGCTGGACTCAATCTGACTTAGCTTTCTTCAAAGCTTCTTGAAAGTAGAACTCAATAAGATTGACTCCTTCTGCAGTTGATCCTTGATCTCTGCTTCTTAAGATTCAGACCAATCTGAATCCTTCTTCTCAGCTGGGTTCCAACAGCTGATTTCTTGGATGGAGCTCTCTCTCTCTTCAACTTCTTAGATCTTCACTTGAAAGCTAGATCTTCTTTAAATCTGAACTTGGACTTGTGTTCAATCTCTTCAACAACTTGTTGATTAATCTCTTCTGTAGACAGTATAGGCCTATTTATAGGCCTTCTTCATGGTAACCGGCTGGTCCGGTCCATAACTAAATTCTGACAACTCTGACAGGTGCTGTAGACCGGCTGGAATGGTAGCTGTCAAGTCATCCAGTCAGTTCTTGAAATAACTGTAACTGTTTGTAAGTGTTGAGACTTTCTGTCTTTAAGTGCCGACACTTATAGACCAAGTGTCGACACAAGTTGTCTAAGTGTCGACACTAGTCTATAAGGTGTCGACACAACTCCTTGTGTTGTTGATTCTTTATCTCGACACTACTTCTTCTGCATGTGTCGACACTGATAATGTGTGTCGACACAAGTCCTTGTACTTCAGTATTTTGCTGAATTCTTCTAAGTGTCGACACATCTCCTTTGTGTCGACACATCTTTATGTGTTGAAACTGTTAAGTGTCGACACTGCTTTTTGGTGTCGACACATGTCTTCAGTGTTGATACTTGTTGAGTGTCGACACATTGCACTGGGTGTCGACACTTTCTTCTTCTGACGAGACTCTTGCTGAGTGTCGACACATACCCTTAGTGTCGACACTTGAACTTAGAATATTTTGTTGAACTTTGTTGTTCTTTGCTAAGTGTCGACACAGCTCCTTGTGTCGACACTTTCTTCAAGTGTTGAGTCTTCAGCTAAGTGTCGACACATTGTTCTGGGTGTCGACACTTGTACTTAGTCTCTGCAGACTTTTGCTGAGTGTCGACACAGCCTCCAAGTGTCGACACTTTCTGATGTAGACACAGCTTCACTGGGTGTCGACACAACTGTTAAGTGTCGACACAGCTTTACTGGCTTTTCTTCATTGAGTGTCGACACAGCTCCTTGTGTCGACACTTTCTGTCTGGTGTCGACTCAGCATCCCTGGTGTCGACACAATGACTCCAAGTGTCGACACTGTTTGTCTGGGTGTCGACACAAGTCTTCTTAAGTGTCGACACTTTCCCTCTGGGTGTCGACACATGGACTTAGAAACTTTTTCATCATTTCCTGCAAATACTTAACCTGCACATGTAACTCAAAATACATCAAATACATTTTGATGTATATCATTGAGTAGGGTGAGGCTTTTTCAAATCAGGTACATTTAAACCAATGTACCCAATAATCTCACCCTATTTGGAGAAGTCATAACCCTTAGTCAATGATATACACCATTCATAATAAAATTACAAAATGATGTAAAGCAGGATTATATACAGCAGGGTAAACATAAACATGTATCAATTACACATGTATACAAATACATCATCACAGAACAAATATGAAATAGACATAGACATCATCACAGAACAAATATGAAATAGTTTTAACATATAACACATTGTTCTAATATCTGTCATATTAATTTCCAGAAGTTCACAAAATGTTTTACATCAAAAAGATTACAAAGTAAACTTCAAGAAAATTCTAATTCTATTTCAGTTCTGGCTCCTTAATCACAATTCATTTTCCAACTTGAACTTTAGCTTGAATAGGAGCATCAGCAACTTCAGCATCAGCAGGCTTCTTGCCTTTCAAGTCTTTATTCTTAAGCTCTTCTGCTTTAATCTTCTGCCTTTCAAAGTAATGGTATGGATTTGGAAAGTACTTGCTAGGCTCCTGGGCAGTAGGAGGTAGCTTTCCCATCTTGGCCTTCCTTCTATATTGAACTATGGCCTCCTTCCTTGATTCATGTTTCCTCCATTCAGCTTCAGAAAACCACTTATTCATGTCTTGAATGTTATCTTTGGCAGCTTTCCAGGCAGTCAGTATAATGTTCCTTGAGGTAGGGCTCCACTGCTCAAAGTCTGGCCTTTGTTCAGCTTGTTCCCTAAACCTCTTCTTAGACAATCTAATCTCTTCTTCTTTCTGCAGTGCCTCTTGCATAGCCTCAGAAATTGGCTGAACAACTTTTTCAATAATAACATTGTCCTTACCCCCAGGTGGGCAGTAGGAGGTAGCTTTCCCATCTTGGCCTTCCTTCTATATTGAACTATGGCCTCCTGCCTTGATTCATGTTTCCTTCATTCAGCTTCAGAAAACCACTTATTCCTGTCTTGAATGTTATCTTTGGCAGCTTTCCAGGCATTCAGTATAATGTTCCTTGAGGTAGGGCTCCACTGCTCAAAGTCTGGCCTTTGTTCAGCTTGTTCCCTAAACCTCTTCTTAGATAATCTAGTCTCTTCTTCTTTCTGCAGTGCCTCTTGCATAGCCTCAGAAATTGGCTGAACAACTTTTTCAATAATAACATTGTCCTTACCCCCAGGTGGGCTATACATAGACTGTACATCAGCATGAATCATATCAAAATCTGGAGGAGGATAAATGACTTGAGCCACTTCAGGTTGCTCTCCTCCTAGATAGGCAGGATGAATGCCATATTCAGCAACATTATCATCATCACAAAGAGGAGGATAACCCAGTGTAGCTCTGATAGAATTTGATATCCATTTGGCATGATCAGAGCTAGCTTTGACTAAAACCCTCTCCCCCTTTATGACTTCTCTTTCTATGTGATCTCTCACATCATCTTTTTGAAATCTCACTTGACTGTCCAAATAATTGACTCCATTCTTAAAGAAAGGTTTTAACCTTTGGAGTTTGTCAGTGATTAGCTTTTGTGAATCTTGGATGGCAGTCTTAAGAGCAGTGATTTCTTCTAGAAATACTTTGTCAAAATCTGCCTTTGCTATAGCTGGAGTCTGCCCTGCAGCCAGATTCTTTAGTTCTGTGACTATAGCATTGTGAGATGCAGTAAGGTTGTCATTCATTCTTATCTGATTTTCAAGAACATATCCTTACTTCACAGCTATGTCATCCACTTGTGCTTTTATCTTCTCCTGGTGTATAGCCAAGTACACCACTGTATTTCCACCCTTGTGGAAACAGTCTGTCATCTCTTTCTTGTTAAGATTCATCTCAAATCTTATTGATTTAATATCCTGGGCCAGATCAAATTGCAATGATTTCTGCCCTTCATCCACATACTTCTAAATTGCCTTTCTGTGCTCATCCAACTTGATTTGCATAGCAACCATCAATGCACTATAATCAACTGATGGTGCTGGCTGAACTATAGGCTGTGGTGCAATAGATTGTAAGGCCTTCTTATAACTCTGACTTCTTCTCTTGAATACATAAAGTTTCTGCTTCTTAGCCCTGGTAGCCTCCTCATCTTCAGAAGCTGAGGAGCTGGTTATATCCACCCTCTCCTTAGGGCTTGGAGGCTTCTTAGTTTGCACATCTGGTGCCTTCTCAGTTTCTTGCCTCACAGGCTCTTCATGAACTTACACTTGCTCCCCCTCAAGTGAAGCATTCTCTACTTCAGCAGCAGCATTGTCCTTATCAAAATCTGTTTGATCCAGATTTAAGAAAAGATCTTCCATGGTATACTCTTGTGGAGAATTGGCAGGAGAAATTCTGGTCTCTTCAACCACTGGATCAGGAACTATTGGAGCTGCAACAGATGTGTCTTCCAAGACAGCATCTGGGACTTGGTTATCCAGCTGAGTTTGCTGATGAACATCAGACAAATCAGTATCTTCCATAGGAAATTCTAAAGTATTGAGTTCAGTGATTACCTCTAGGATAATGCTGGTTGCTTGTTCACTTTCCAGTGTAGTGGGTTCATCTACAACTGGAAGCTCCCCCTGGCTTTGATCCTTGTGTATGGGGCTAGATTGAGGTAGCTCCCCCTGGATCTCAGCATCATCTTGAGGAGCAGGAGATTTTACAGCAGGTCCTTCCTCATTCTCATCTGGTGTGAAGACAACCTGTTCTTCACTGTCAGAGCTGTTAGATGGAACCTGAGGCACTGAAACAGCTTTCCTCTTCTTCTGTGGAGGTGAAACTTTCTCAGGATCTATCTTCTCAGGGGTTGGCATCTCCTTAGTCAACACCCTGTCCCATCTGGAGAATATCCTTAAATCCATCTTTCTCATATGGTTTATCTTACTCCCAGCAGCCTGACCCATAACTTCAGGTATTACACCAGCAAGGTAAAGACTTATGATCCTGCCCAGATTGGGCTTCTTCAAGCTTTCTTTGATTTTCTCAAACACTATAACAGACTAGTCAGTGTTCAGAGAGAAAATTATCCTTGTCATAATACTAAACATATAGACAGACACTCTGTCATGCCCTCCTGGCTTACTGAGTATTACTTTGCCAACAATCTCTAAAAGGAATTTCCCTTGATTGTTCATGCCCTTTCTAAGAAACCCTGATCCAAGCTTCACCTTAGGATCCAGTCCACACTAGGTTAGAGCTTCCCTGGTCTTAGAAGCAGTAACCTCATCTTCCTCTTTAGTTCTTGGTAGCTGTAGAATCTTCCTCAGACTTTTAGGTGATACATTCACCTTCTCACCATGAACCCTGGATTTGATTTTGAATCCAGTTTCGTCTATCTTAGCTCCATTGAGAAATTCTAGTACCTCTTTCTTCCAGATTTTAGTAGGTTCAGAAACAAGATATTCTAACCCTGAATCGGCTACTAGGGTTACAACAGTCTGGATTTCTTGATCAGCATCATCGAAAGCATTGCGCACCAGCTCGTATCCTTCATTAACGTACTCCTCAAGTTTTGGCGCCATTAGGGTTTGTAGAATTTGGCTTGAGAGAAGAGAGGTGTCGACACAGATGTTTGGTCTCGAAACTTTGAAAGCGTGTCGACAAACAAAGAAAAAACCCTATTTATACCTTTCTAATTTTGAAGATGAACAGGCGGGACATCTAACTTAAATTGTGTCGACACTGGCATTAAGTGTCGACACTGACTTATAATGTCTCGACACATATGTGTCGACACAAGTTTAGTCAACAGATTTTATGTGTCGACACTTGTTTATGTGTCGACACCACATAACTCGACACATAGTCGAGACTTTACTTAGAGAATTCTGAGTAAAACTTAAGTGTCGACACCACTTTGGATGTGTCGACACCTACTTGACATGTGTCGACACTAATATTCAGAAGTGTCGACACCAACTTCCTAGATGTGTCGACACTTTTTTCCTGAAGTGTCGACACTTACTTTCTGTGTCGACACAGAAATCTCTATGTGTCGACACCTTTTTACTTAGCCATTTCCAATTCTGTAAACTTACTCTAAGTTTATCATTCCTAGTTCAATTTTAAATCTATTGAACTTAGCTTCTTCTAGGGGCTTAGTATACATATCAGCTAATTGATTATCAGTTTTAACATATTCTAATAAAATATTTTTTCTTTCTACATGCTCCCTAAGAAAATGATATTTAATTTCAATATGTTTTGTTCTACTATGGGATACAGGATTATTAGCTATTGAAATAGCACTAGTAGAATCACAAAAGAGTGGAGTTCTACTTACCTGAATTCCGTAGTCCTCAAGCTGATGTTGTATCCACAGAAGTTGAGCACAGCAACTTCCAGCAGCCACATATTCTGATTCTGCAGTGGAGATAGCCATACTTGTTTGCTTTTTGCTACTCCATGAAATCAGTCTTCCACCTAGGAATTGACAGGTTCCAGTAGTGCTTTTTCTGTCTTCTTTGCATCCTGCAAAGTCTGCATCTGAATAACCTGTTAGATCAAAATCCCCATTCCTAGGGTACCAGAGGCCTAGATAAGGAGTGCCCTTTAGATATCTCAATATCCTTTTGACTGCTGTCAAATGAGACTCTTTAGGGCAGGCTTGATACCTTGCACAGACACGTGTAGCATACATGATATCTGGTCTACTTGCAGTCAAGTATAATAGGGAGCCAACTATCCCTCTATACAAGGTTTCATCTACAGGCTTCCCTGCATCATCCTTGCTAAGAGACATACTTGTCCCCGTAGGAGTCTTCATGGTGCTGGATGAATCCATACCATACTTCCTTATGAGTTCTAGGGTGAACTTGGACTGGCATATGGATAAACCATTCTCAGTCTGTTTAACTTGGAGACCCAAGAAAAACTTCAGCTCACCCATACTACTCATCTCAAATTGACCTTGCATAAGTTTTGCAAACTTTTTGCAAAGGCTGCTTTCAGTAGACCCAAATATAATGTCATCTACATATATTTGGACTAGTATAACTTTGCCTCTAGATTCCCTAAGGAATAAAGTCTTATCTATTTTCCCCCTTGAGAACTTGTTCTCAATGAGGAAACTAGATAGGGTTTCATACCAAGCCCTAGGGGCTTGCTTTAACCCATATAAAGCTTTCCTAAGTCTATAGACATGATTAGGTAAAGTTGAATCAACAAAACCTGATGGCTGTTCCACATAGACTTCTTCTTTAAGATTACCATTCAGAAATGCTGACTTGACATCCATTTGGTAAACTTTGAATCCTTGATAGGTTGCATAGGCAAGAAACATCCTTATGGCTTCCAGTCTGGCTATTGGAGCAAAGGTTTGATCAAAGTCAATACCTTCTTCTTGCCTATATCCTTTAGCAACCAGTCTTGCTTTATTCTTAATGATGACCCCTTGTTCATCCATCTTATTCCTGTAGATCCACTTGGTTCCTATTATATTGTGGTCTTTAGGTTTAGGAACTAGTTCCCAGACCTTGCACCTCTTGAACTGATTAAGCTCTTCTTGCATTGCTTCAATCCAATGTGGATCTAGTATGGCTTCTTCAAACTTCTTTTGTTCAACTTGAGATAGAAAACTGGAGTAGACTGCTGCATTCAGGTTTCTGCTCCTTGTTTGTACTCCTTGTCTTGGATCTCCAATAATCTGCTCTACTGGATGATCTCTAAGATGCCTATTGACTGGAGGCATCCTGACTTCTGGTTGAACCTCTTCAGCATCTTCATCATGCTGTACTCCTTGAACTTCATCAGCAATAGGTACATGTAGTTCTCCCCCTGGACAACAGCCACTGTCTTCTACTTGATGTCTTACAGTAGGTACTTCTTCTATAGTAAGCTTGTCCATCTTCTTTGTTAAACCTGTGGGGCTGCATACACTACTAGACAACTCATTATTAATAAGTTTAGTCTCATCAAATACTACATGTACAGATTCTTCTACAACTTGTGTAGACAAGTTGTAGACTCTATAAGCCTTACTGTTATTGTTGTACCCAACAAAAATTCCCTCTTGGGACTTGGCAGCAAACTTAGTCAAGTAAGACTTTCCATTGTTAAGTATGAAGCATTTACAACCAAAGATCCTGAAGTAGGATAGGTTTGGTTTCCTGCCTTTCACAACCTCATAGGGGGTCTTGTTGAGGCTTTTAGTGATGGTAGCCCTATTTATAACATGGCATGCAGTGTTAACTACTTCAGCCCAGAAGTATTCTGGTAGTGATGTATCACTTAATAGGGTCCTACCAGCCTCAATCAAGGTCCTATTCTTCCTCTCAGCAATGTCATTTTGCTGAGGTGTTCTAGGTGAAGAAAATTCTTGAAATATCCCAAATTCTTCACATAGTTTTGTCATGCTATCAGACTGAAATTAAGTGTCATGATCACTTCTAATCTTGACCACTGTACTGTTTAGTTCATTCTGAATTTGCTTGACAAAGCTATAGAAGACACTAGGTGTTTCAGATTTCTGTCTTAAGAAGAACACCCAGGAAAACCTTGAGTAGTCATCTACAACTACAAAGGTATAGACCTTCCTACCTAAGCTGTGAACTGGCATTGGACCAAAGAGATCCATGTGCAAGAGGTATAAACACCTCACAGCATCTTTGTTTTCTATGCTCCTAAAGATGGATCTAGTCTGCTTGCCCTTTTGACAAGCTGAGCAAATATCATCTTTAACACACTTAACTTGAGGACCATTCCTCACTAACTCTTTGCTAAAGAGTTTGCTAATAGTCTTGTAGTTAAGATGGGCAAGCCTCTTGTGTCATTTGACACAATGAGAGACTGTCTCATCAGTTACAAGACACACTGGAGAACCATTGTTCTCAACCATAATGTCTAAGCAATAGACATTCCTCTTCCTATAACCTGTCAAAATGATCTCTTGATCAGTTGACCTCATGATATGACAACCATTTTTAACAAATGAGATGTCATACCCTACATCACTTAATTGACTTATACTTATTAGGTTGTGTTTCAACCCTTTAACATAAGCCACTTGAGTAATGGTAACCAAGTTACTAGAAATGTTACCAAATCCTTTGATGATTCCTTTTTCAGAACCACCAAAGGTGACTTTAGGACCATCTTTTATTGGAATATAGTCCCTTAGTAATCCTCTAGTTCCAGTCATATGTCTGGAACATCCACTGTCCAAGTACCATGTTGGGGCATGGCCACTTGGACTCACCTGCAAAACAGATTGAACCTTAGAACCCAAAGAATTCTTGGGTCCTTGGTACTTGTTAGTTTGCAACCTAACAAAGCTACCTACTGGTTTTCCAATAGGCAGTTTGCTACTCACTTTGGCACTAGCATTGTGCCAACAATCTATTGCAAAATGGCCAACTTTGCCACAACACCAACATTCAAACTTATTGTACCTTTGCTTAGGTACTGTCTTTGCTGTCTTATCTACAGCTGACTTGTTGAATGTTGGGGCTTTGCCCTTGGACTTGGACTGGACAGTCCTTGCAGGTTTAATAAAACTCAGTCCAGCTTTACCCTTGTGATGAACAAATTCATCAATTATGAGTAACACTGACTTAGGTTTGGAAAACCTAGCAACAAGCTCTCTCTCCTTCTGAAGATTGATCTCCAGACTCTTGATTTGATCATTCTTATAGGTGATAGTCCCCATCTGAATCACTATTATGTGTTTCAGTCTGGCTATCTCATTAAGCTTTTGATCAAATAACTTCTCACAATCTATTGCAGCAGCTTTGAGATCAGCAATTTCCTTTGTCTGACTTTTGGCTAGGGACTTGCTCTTCTTGTAAGCTTGCAACAGTACTTTATATTCATCTATCAGCTGATGAACATCTTCCTCAAACTCAGATACACTCTCATCATTTGATGATGATGAATCTGATTCTATACTGGAACAAGAAATTGAACTTAAAGTTGAACTTTGTACCTTACTGGGTCCTGGTTGCTCCAGGATTTTGTCATTGTCAGTCAATGCCATCAGTCCTTGGCACTGACAGTCTTCTTGCTCATATATAGAATCCATAATCTGCATGAATTCTTCTTCTTCTTCTTCAGCAAACAGCCCTATGTATGCCTCAGCATCTGACTCAGTTTCTGAAGAAGAAATATCTGACAGAGTCTTCTCCTTTTTGGCAACAAAAGACTTCTCTTTCTTGCCTTTGAAATGAGTCTTCTTCCTGTCACTAGACTCCTTTCTCTTTTCTGGACAATCTGCAACAACATGGCCTTGTCTATTGCAGCAATAGCACACTATTTTTGAAACAGTTGCCTTGCTAGATTTAGTCCTCTTCCTGTCCTTCTTTGAAGCCTTTTTATTCTGATATAAGTCTTCTTTTCCCTGTGAAGTAGAAGGCCTTGACCTCCACTGTTTCTTCTTCAAGAACTTCTGAAAATGTCTTGTGAAGGCTGCAAAGTCTTCATCACTTTCACTGCTTTCAGACTTTGTGCTGACAGACTCATCTGACTCTGATTCAGCAACCTTTGGAGGTGGAGTTGGTGACTTACCTCTGTACTTTCTGGGGGCTTCTGTCTTGAAAGCTACTGTTCTTTCCTTATGTTCATTTCTTGTTGATTTCTCCTCCTCTTTCCTCACTGTCAACTGCATTTCATATGACAGCAATTTGCCAAACAGTGTAGGTGGAGGTATTTCTCCCAACTTAGCCATTTCTCTAATGGCACAGATCTTAGTGTCCTAATCTTTAGTTAGGGATCTTAGAAACTTGTCATTTAGTTCATAATTACTGAACTCTCTTCCATAAGACATGAGTTCATTCACTATCCTATAGAACTTCTTATAGCACTCAGTTATGCTATCACCCTTTCCTTGTCGAAAACTTTCATACTCTTGATTTAACAAGGATTTTCTATCTTGCCTTACTTCTTCAGAACCCTCCATATACACAATAAGAGTATCCCACATCTCTTTGGCTGTCTTACAGTGTATTAGATTCTGAAAAGTTGCATCATTTATGGCACTCACAATAATGTTTTGAGCCCTTTTGTCCATGGTGGCTAGGACAATCTCATCCTTTGTCATTTCAGAGAAATCCTTTGGTGTTCTCTGATTTGCATCTAGAACTGATATCTTCATGGGCACATATGACCCTTCCTTTACTGTGATGTAAATCCTAGGGTCTGAGGCTTCCATAAACAGCCTCACCCTTTCCTTCCAGATCCCAAAAATCTCTTTCCTACATATAGGTAATTTCATGGATCACAATTCCTTGTGATTATCTGTGGAACCCATGGTTCTTGATTTTCTTGAATCTATAATTTGACTTAGACTGAAACTGCGAATCAGGATCTCCTCAGACAGTTAGTCCTTTTTGAGGAACCTCGCTTTGATACCACTTGAAAGAAATAGTACCTAAACACCTAGAGGGGGGTTGAATAGGTGAGTAAATTCTTTTTAACTTTTTATGGCAGCAATCAGTATTTAACACAGATTTCTATTTACTATTTCACAGCAATCACACAGCATTCACAGCAAACCACAATCACAGCAGACACAGAGTTTTATAGTGGTTCCCCAAGCTTTGGGTACATCCACTTTCCCCCTTCGCCTATCTAGCAGTGTACTAGATTCGGCCAAACTCCTTCACTAACTCAGAACCCAAACTGGTTCCTACACCTCAGGCCCAAGGCCCTACAACTCAGCTTTTCCACAAAGCCTACACTCAGCCACAAAGGCATACACTCAGCCACCAAGGCCTACACTCAGCCACCAAGGCCTACACTCAGCCACCAAGGCCTACACTCAGAGATTTCACTCTCCTACCCTCAGCCTTTATAATTGCAGGCTTACAATCTCAGATCCCTAAGGATCCTACAAGTTATAATGAATACAAAATGTATAAACTCAACAACTTAGATGAAAGAGAGATAAGTTGTGAGATTCTTGATGAGTTCTTGGAAGAACTCAGCTGGACTCAATCTGACTTAGCTTTCTTCAAAACTTCTTGAAAGTAGAACTCAATAAGATTGACTCCTTCTGCAGTTGATCCTTGATCTCTGCTTCTTAAGATTCAGACCAATCTGAATCCTTCTTCACAGCTGGGTTCCAACAGCTGATTTCTTGGATGGAGCTCTCTCTCTCTCCAACTTCTTAGATCTTCACTTGAAAGCTAGATCTTCTTTAAATCTGAACTTGGACTTGTGTTCAATCTCTTCAACAACTTGTTGATTAATCTCTTCTGTAGACAGTATAGGCCTATTTATAGGCCTTCTTCATGGTAATCGGCTGGTCCGGTCCATAACTGAATTCTGACAACTCTGACAAGTGCTGTAGACCGGCTGGAATGGCAGCTGTCAAGTCATCCAGTCAGTTCTTGAAATAACTGTAACTGTTTGTAAGTGTCGAGACTTTCTGTCTTTAAGTGTCGACACCTATAGACCAAGTGTCGACACAAGTTGTCTAAGTGTCGACACTAGTCTACAAGGTGTCGACACAACTCCTTGTGTTGTTGATTCTTTATCTCGACACTACTTCTTCTGTATGTGTCGACACTGATAATGTGTGTCGACACAAGTCCTTGTACTTCAGTATTTTGCTGAATTCTTCTAAGTGTCGACACATCTCCTTTGTGTCGACACATCTTTATGTGTTGAAACTGTTAAGTGTCGACACTGCTTTTTGGTGTCGACACATGTCTTCAGTGTTGATACTTGTTGAGTGTCGACACATTGCACTGGGTGTCGACACTTTCTTCTTCTGACGAGACTCTTGCTGAGTGTCGACACATACCCTTAGTGTCAACACTTGAACTTAGAATATTTTGTTGAACTTTGCTGTTCTTTGCTAAGTGTCAACACAGCTCCTTGTGTCGACACTTTCTTCAAGTGTTGAGTCTTCAGCTAAGTGTCGACACATTGTTCTGGGTGTCGACACTTGTACTTAGTCTCTGCAGACTTTTGCTGAGTGTCGACACAGCCTCCAAGTGTCGACACTTTCTGATGTAGACACAGCTTCACTGGGTGTCGACACAACTGTTAAGTGTCGACACAGCTTTACTGGCTTTTCTTCATTGAGTGTCGACACAGCTCCTTGTGTCGACACTTTCTGTCTAGTGTCGACTCAGCATCCCTGGTGTCGACACAATGACTCCAAGTGTCGACACTGCTTGTCTGGGTGTCGACACAAGTCTTCTTAAGTGTCGACACTTTCCCTCTGGGTGTCGACACATGGACTTAGAAACTTTTTCATCATTTCCTGCAAATACTTAACCTGCACATGTAACTCAAAATACATCAAATACATTTTGATGTATATCATTGAGTTGGGTGAGGCTTCTTCAAATCAGGTACATTTAAACCAATGTACCCAACATAGTAGAACTAAGCATATAGAGATTAGACATCACTTCATTAGAGATTGTGTGGACAAAAAGAAAATTAACCTTGTTTTTATCTCTACTGATTTACAAAGAGCAGACATCTTCACTAAACCATTAGATGAAAAGAAACATCTGTTCTTCTTGAATCAGCTAGGTATGATTAATGGAGAAATTTAATTTGATTTATGTTTAAGTTTTCAGAATTGATCATATTTCGTCGAACGGAGTTCGATGATCTGTGAACTCTTTTAGAGTTTTTCGTTGAACGAAGATCGACGAATTCTCTTGTGAAATTCCTTCGTCGAATGGAGATCAACGGATTTATTTCTGAAAACATTTCGTCGAACGAAGATCGACAATCTATTGTACATCTTCAAACTTCGATCGACGATCTCATTTCTTAATGGAATTTTTTTCGTTGAACTGAGTTCGAAGATCTTTTCAGTGGATGGAGTTCGTCGCTTCATCTTCTAAAACCTTATAACTAGGTTTTCATCGAACTCAATCTCGTACTTTCTTGTTCCCCTAGCACTTGATCTTTGTTTCACTTTGCAGGAATCTATGGCGATCTCTGCGGCTGTGCTCTCCTCCATGAAGTTTGATGCTGAATTCGATATCGATATGGACTCTTTCATCCATTCTGATCAAGTCTTCCAGGATATTCTAAAGCTTTTTGAGGAACAACAACTTAGAAAATTTACGACGACTAGAATCAAACTTCCAGTGGCTGGGATCAGAGAATGGGTGTATACTTCCACTTCACCAGATGCAACCACAATGATCGACACTATCTCAGGAGAACAGGTTCCTTTAACACCTGCCATTTTGTCTGAAATTTTTGATCTGGTAAATGGCGATGATGATATAGGACTAGATAGTTCTGAATACAATGCTATATTGATCACAATGGGTCACTCCGAGGGAAACCCTAGCAAGTTGCTGAAGAAAAATCTATCTGTGAAATATAAGTTTCTGGTTGATGTTGTAGGGAAGGTACTCCTGGGCAAGCGCACGGCCCATGACTATATTACCAGGCACCATTTTTTGTTGATGAGTGCCTTGGTCAAGAAGAAGTCTGTGAACTGGAGTGTTTTGTTGTTTGATTTGATCATAAGAAGAACTCAAAGAAGGAAGTCTGCTTTGGGAGTATTTGGGGAATCTACCTTCAGGCGAAGTGCCCTCAGTTATTGGTTACTCCAACCAGTTTCATCAATGCTTCCAAGAGGTTGTCCTCAGTCCTCTTTGGGAAGTGTGAAAGGACAATCCCCAAGCCCTTCAGGGCCTCATCTTCCAAGATAATTTCTGAGGATACCAGGGCTGTAACAGCCACCTCTCCAACCCTAGAAGAAGCTCTTTCTCCTCCTCCCTCACCTCCTCTTCTACAACCATCAATTGTCTTGAAGAAACCCCTTCTACTTCCATTCCTCCAGTCTCACCATCTTAACCATCATCTCCACCACCATTACCAATCCAAATACATGTGGATACTCCACCATCTCTACCTCCTCAATCTCCACTTCCATCTCATCTTGATGTTATTTCATCCACTTCTACTCATCAAGAACCACTCCTATCATCTCCAACACACAGTCCACATCATTCACCTATACATAATATCCCTCCATCAGATGCACCACTACATTTACCCAGCATTCCACTTACAGATATCTCTTCAGGATTCTCCATCTGTTCAAACTTTGGTCATACTTCCCCCTATACCACATCTAATCCTGAACAACTATATATAAATTTCTCTGATATTGCACAAGATCTTCTAAAATTCATTACTCCTACCCTGCAGAAGCTTATTGCTGATGCAGTTGCTCCTCTGGTAGAGTCTATTTCTACACTTTTCTGTCCAGCTTGCTTCTGCCTCCTCATTTGTCCCTTCTTCATCTAGGGGCATGGCTTCAGGAATTCCTGAACCCATGCAGGAGGAGATGTCCAATGAAGAAGCTTCATCTTCAGCAGCAGTAGCAGCAGAAGCAGAAATTCCAGCATAGCTTATTGAAATTCTTGATGAAGATACTGAAATGATCTGTTCTGAAGAAGATTCAGTTGATATAGAAATAATCACTGTTGGTGATTTCACCATAAATCCCACATTTGATCTTCTTTCTCTATTGCATTTTTTGATAAAGTCTATAATAGCATTTCTCCTATTTCTGCAAATTACTCTACAGCTATAGTAAAGTATACAGCTCCTATTAGTCCTGAAGTTTTGCAACAAATAAGGACTAGCTTTGCAGTTCAAGAAAATAGTATAGAGAGAACAATTCCTTCGGAGCTAAGAGCATTTTCTCCACCATCATTTGGCTGGTGTGAATCTCCCATGCCAGATCTTGATGACATCATGTTTGCAAATATAGAACCGGAGATTACCCGTTCTCAGGCTCAAGATATTTTAGAATCAGATATTCAAAAATCAGAAGTTCAAGCTAAGCAACCTCAGGCTCACCCTATAGTCATTGATGATATGTTGAAACAAATTCATGCTCTCCATAATAATCCAGCAAATGATTCTGATGATGATGAAGATTCTGATGACTCTGAGGACACCAGTTCCAAGAAGAGAAAAGCAAAGAAGAAGGCTCCTCCAAAGGCTGCTCCAAAGCCAAATCCAACTGCTAATAATCCTTATTATATTCTACATACAATAACTCTCACTCCAGATACCCCATACTGGATGAGATACTCTAAAAATGAACTGAAGGCCAGGAAGAAGAGTAGGAGATACTCTGCTCCACCTCAATTCACGAGAGGTACTCCTCCTCCAGCTGCTGGATACTCAGGAAATGTTTCTCAAGGACATATCTACTTCTCACTCCTATCAATATAGATCAACTCAAAGCAACAGTGATAGGCCCTCTAGATCTCACACTCAGTCTAGCAGAAAGCAACAACAGCAACAACAATCTGTCAGTCTAAGTATCCAGCAAAAAGTTCAAGATATTCAGAAATCCAGTCCTGAAAGGCCCGTTATCTCCAGTATATGACCCAGAGATGGATCTTAATTATAGGATGGCCAGGTTTAAAGAACTTATAGGGCTTTCTCAAATCAGGAAAGCTAAAGAAGAAGGATGAGATATTTCTCAATATACTACTATGTCTTCTTACAGGAAGAAAGATCTGGAAAAATATCAGGTACAAAATCTCTTTAATGTTGATACATATATGTCTTTGCATCCTGAAGCAGTTGTACCTAGAGCTGCTTCAGTGACAATTCTTGGAGTAGAAGATATGAAGATGACAAAGCAACAAGCTACTGATCCCAACAGAGAAATCATCTTCACCAAACCTTCAAATGAGACTTTTCAAGATAAATCCAAAAGAGTTTGATAGTTTTTTTCTATTTTTTGACTTAACTTTTATTTGTTGTAAATATGTCACAAGGCAATCTTGTTTATATCTGGTGAAACTTTATAATTCTGCCAGATATTATTTTTTTCTGCTTTGTGATTTTTTCTTTTAGTGTTGTTCATAGTGACCTCGCCCAAATAGGGGGAGATTGTTGGAACCCCGCCTTATTTAGGATTGATTTAGGCTTGATTCACTATTAGGACTCTCAGATGACCCACATTGTATAGTCTAGGGTCATAAGTCTTTATCTAGGTCTAGGTCAAGTCAACAAACCTAGAGTGTTTGGTTTTTATATTCAGAAGACTTAGAGACAGAAGACCTCCAAAGAAAGCAGTTTTCTAAGAGTCAGAAAAAGCGTTTGATGATAGCTGAACTTAGCTCAACGATCGTCGATCTCAGATTGACGAACTCAGGACTTCTTCTCTGAGTTGAGCTCGACAAAAGTTTAGTTGAGAACGACGATTTGGTAGCTTATACCAGAAACTCAGCTCGACGAAGTATTACTCAGTTCGACGAATTTGGATCTCCGTTTGACGATTTTTCTACTGCTTGCCTGCCTTATTCAGCTTGATGATATGGGATCTCAGGTCGACGAAATTTGTTGAGTTTGACTATATTCTCCCAGATTCAGTTCGACTATTTTCTCTCAATTTCAGTTTGACTAAGGCTGAAGTTTTTCAAATTATATTATATTATGTCTGTAATGCTCTGATAATTAATGCTACATATTATCTAGAATATATCTGTTCTAAGGCAGCATTAATTATGCTATTCATAGAGTAACTAGCTTATTTACTAGAGTAGTTGAGGAAATAAATTAATGACATTTTTCTAGCTGTTCAACTCTCAGTTTTTCTGCAGTCAATCAAGGAAAAGGAATTCAAAAATTCAAACGCTAAAATCTGCAAGGATTATATAAAGTTTTCCTTTCAAGACAAAAGGCAGTAGTACATACAGAGAATAAGAATACACAGAAAAAAGGCAGTCAGGAATACATTCTTACTTCAGGAATTTTCAAGGGACAAACAATCTTCATCAGTCTAAAAATTTCCGGAAGATCTTCTTCAATCTGAAGGCCTACACCCTGAGCAAAGCTCTTATTCTCCTGAACTCTTCTACATCTCAGGGGGAGCTTTGACAACAATAGAAAATTCACTAGTCTTCTCAGTTTATTGAGAAAGAGAAGACATCATCATTTTATTTTATCTTACTGTAAAAGGGTTATAACTCCCTTCAAAAGTTAACTCATTTGGTTGTTAAGTCTCCTGATCAAAAGACTTAGTTTGGTTTTTGGGCACCTGGTCAAAAGCTCAAAGAGTTGTTATATTTCCCTTAGAAAATAGATATTTTGGTGGCAGGGCACCTGATCAAAAACCTGTAGTGGATTCCTACCATGGTGGTAGAAGAGTGGATGTACCCAAGTTTAGGAGAACCACTATAAATTATCTATATCATCTAAGTTGCCTTTATTTTTTATTTGTTGTATTGTGATTGTCTTTGTTTTTATTTTCTCACTATACACATAGATATCACTTATTTTAATTTTGCTATAAAAATTAATCAAAAGTTTTTAAAACTCTATTTACCCCCCCCCCCTCTAGAGTTAGTGTGATCTATCCCTTCTCTTTCAAAGATGTACTTGGATATAAAGAAATCCTTTTGGTGGCCTGGTTTAAAGTGGGATATAGCTTTGTATGTAAGTCGGTGCCAAACTTGTGCCTTAGCGAAGGCTCAGTGTCAAAAGCAGGCCGGGTTCCTGAAGCCTCTAACTATCCCTGAGTGGAAATTCTATGACATCTCCATGGATTTTGTGCATGGCTTACCTCGATCGCAGTAGAGTAACGATGCGATTTGGGTGATCATGGATCACTTGACCAAAGTGGCTCACTTCATCCTGAATCGGAAGGAGGACAGCATGGAGAAGCTGATAGAACTGTATGTTTGCAATATTGTGTGGTTGCATAGAATTCCAAACTATATTGTCAGTGATCGTGATGGACGGTTTACATCCAAAGACTGGAGATTGGTACAGAAGAGTCTGGGCACAAAGCTCAAGTTTAGTACGACGTTCCATCCTCAAACCGATGGTCAAACGGAAAGGACAAATCGTGCAATGGAGGATATGCTAAGAATGTGTACCCTTGATTTTGGCAAGAGGTGGGAAGATCACCTTTTCATGGCGGAGTTGGCCTACAATAATAGTTTCCAGGCAAGTATCAAGATGGCGCTATACGAGGCTTTGTATGGAAGGCGGTGTCAAACACCGATGTCATGTATAGAGGCTGGCACCAAACTTTTGGGAAATGAGGTGGTTATCGATGCTTGCCAGTTGGTGTGAATAATTCAGGAGTGCATGAAGGTTGCTCAGGATCGGCAGACGAAGTATTTCAATGAGTGTCATAGGAACGAGGAGTTCGCGGTATGTGAGGGGTGTATCTAAAGATTAAGCCGTTCAAAGGTGTTTCGCGGATTTGTCGACTCAAGAAGTTGAGTCTGAGGTTTTTGGGGTCATTTGAAGTTGTGGAACGAATTGGAGAAGCAGCTTATCGGTTGGCATTGTTCCGGATATGAGTGGATTACACGATGTCTTCCATGTTTCAGTCTTAAGGAAAGCTTTGATGGAGACAAGGGTTGTGGTTGAGTCAACGACGGTGCCGATAGAAGAGAACTTGAGGACGAAAGTCCATCCAGTCGGCATAGAGGATTCAGAAGTTCGGCAGTTACGAAATAAAGAGGTAAAGCTCGTAAAAGTGCACTGGGATAATTGTGGGTAAGATGAATTCTCCTAGGAGCATGAGTAAGTGATGCGAGAAGACTTTCTCGATCTCTTTGCATCAGGTATGCTTTGTTGTTTGAATGCATGCTTAATTTTGAGGACAAAATTCTTTTAAGTGGGGAGGAGTTGCAACGCCCTCGTTTTCTGGACATGATGCTTAGGACGTTACCGCGCGCCGGTAGGTTTCTATCGCCTAACGGTAACCTTCAAGCATTTAGTAGAGGCGCTGAGTTGTAGGCATCGAGTGCGTCGAGTGGTAGCGCATGGCATTAGCTAAGTACCGCTAGGTGGAAGCCCAATGCATTAAGACAGAAGCATTGAGTGAGCTACCAAGTAGCGGTATTACTACCGTCGGCGGTAGCTCTGCATTATTTTTGACCGATGGCTCGGGAAGTTACAACGGCACGGTAGGTACCACCCGGCGGTAGCAGGCGGGAGTAGTTTCGTAATGGCTAAGTTTAGGCCGTTTGATCCTTCTTTGGATGTAATCATATGGCCCAGGAAACTCCGTCCAAGAGACTTAAGTATGGCTGAAGGGTTGTTTTCCCTCATTCTTCTCATTTTGAGTGGGAGTTAAGGTTTGGGAGAGAGGAATTGGAGGAGGAAGAAGAAGCACTTTCTCCACCATTAGCGAACCTTCGAGGCTCTATTCGTCAAACCGAGGCCAGATCCGTGAAGAGGACTTGAAGGCGCACATTTTATATCGGTGCAAAGTAAGATCTCCATGTCTAGGAAGAGGAGTCGTAAGGTAATGACACTTCTCCTCTCAGTCTTTAAAATGCATGCATAGAATCCGTTTTATTCTTGCTTTCTTTCAAGCATTTAGGCACCAGATCTCTCAAATAAGAGGGGTTCGGGTTGCCATGGTTCAAGAGGAGCCACAGGGTCAATTGTGTCAGACCCCAACATCATGTAGCATTAGAAATCCACTTCGCTATTGGATTAGACATTGTGGATGAAGTTGTAGTCGTAACAGTTAGTCCGACTCAGTGATGTTGCATAACGAGCCTTGAGATTTTGCTAGAAATCAGTTTGCATCAAGAAGTGATTTGTGATGTTTGACCCCCTTTATTTCGTGCGAAAACGAATGGTGGATTAGGGTGTGAAAGGATATGTTCGTTGATTGATGTGCGAAGGTGCGACTTTGTCTTTGCGGTCAGCTGGATAGCCCGTGACATGCAAGTCATATATGAAGAGTGTCCTGGCGAGACAAGTCTTCTTCTGAGAAATTGATGAGAACGCCAAGCTTTTGATAAGCCCGGGCGATGAAGCCCAAGAGCGGGTGAGGTCAAGCAAGGGTTTTTAGCATCAGTTTGTTGTTTGTGAGACGGAATCCTGACGAGAGAAGTCAGAGCTTGCAGGCAAGCCCGGGGCTTGATACCCATTAGCGGGCGGGGCCTTGACAAGAGTTCTGTATAGCAGTTTGAATGTCATTAGGGGAAATGGAAGTACCCATGTGATGTGATGTGATGATGCATGATGATGTGTTAGATTCATGCGCTATAGGGTGTCTCGAGTGTAACCCAGTTTGCATGCATGTTGCATTGTAGGCCCCTTTTTATTAACTGCTCAACTTAGAAACGTGTTTGATATATGTGACATCCTAATCTGTTTCTTTACTCTATATGTTTATATACATTTGCATACGAAGTGCTGACCTGCAGGGTAATGGAGTGCCCCAGGGTTCACTTGGGACAGGCGAGAGGAGATGGGTTGGTTATACAGTCAAGGTCAGCCTTTGCTGACCCACGTTACAATAAAATTTTACAGGACAAGGATCACAAGCGGAAGCAAGCTCACCGGCCAAAAAGGCATAAACCTCATGAAGTGTATTACAGTGGAGGTGTTGAATATTTTGCTCCATGAACTATAATCCGGCATGCATGCTGAGGTAGCATAAGAGTGCTAAAGTACATTGATGTGTTTGTTGTTGTTTCAGTTTTTTTGGGACTCATGATTGTTGTAAGGCCTTAAAGCTATTTTTGATACTCCTGCGATAGTGGATAACTTCTAAAGTTTGTGAGTTTCTGCTGTTTGTGTCCTGAGTTTTGAGATGCGTTGTTCTTTTATATCACTTTATAATGCTAAAGTTATGACGTATATATGTTATGGGGCCCCGGCCGGACTCATATTATATGGTCAATACAGGGGAGATATTATAGAAAGTCCCTCCCATTGCTAGCTTCCCCCCCCCCAGCTCGCTAATCAGCTACATATAGTTGTTCTCCAGGCAGAGTAGCCGCTCCTCGGCAGAGTTTTGGTTCTCTTGAACCCTACTATAGAGCTCGCACAGCATCAGGGAGTGCTTTCGTAAAATATCAGCCATTGGTCGCTTCAGTTCCTCGACATCCTTCAGATCACCCAGGAAGGCGGCAATTGAGTCAGGCAATGGGGGTGGGGTGGGGGAGAGAACTCCTCATCGATTTAGACATCAGTTGACGAGATCTCATGGTAACCTGTAGTGAATGGTATTAGTTGTGCATAACCTCCACTCTTTCAGAAGGCGAGTGTGATTTGCTACCTGGCCCAGTATGCGCGTCCTTGCGCAAGTGCCTGCATGAAGCACTGGGCCACCCCTCGAAGGGAGTGTTGAAGGCGATATTCGCCTTCCCGAGTCCTGAGCGTAGAGTTGTCTATCCTGTAGCAGGGTTGCTTTGTGATGGAAGATTGGGAACATCATTCGTCGGGGTGGTAGGTTTGAGGCAAGATCTATGGGCGCCAGGCGAGCAGGGGACTTGGACGTTGAAGCACCTATTCTCGTAGTCCCAATGGCGAGAGCTGCAAATGAAGTGAGTAAGAAATTTGATGAAAGGCGAGTGGACAGAAGATGACTCCCCAGGTGGTTGCGGGAGATCATCCAGTCTTTGTTGTGAAGTGATCTTTGGGGCCCTCCTATCATTACCACATCGAGCGAGCGCAGTTCAACACTCGCCTCCCCGACTCCCTTCTCTTTTTGCGGGACCTGTGAGGGGACATGTCAGCATCTATTTTCATCCTAGAAACTTAAAAAATAGAGCGAGTCAGGATACCTGAGGGATCCCGGAGTGTGAGTGAAAGATATGGTACCTAAACACCTAGAGGGGGGGTGAATATGTGACCTAATCCTTTTCCACTTTAATGGCAGCAAACAGTTCTATCACAAAATCTACTTTACTTTTGCACAGCAATATCACAGCATACACAGTCACAGCACAATCACAGCACAGCATACACAAGGTTTTATAGTGGTTCCTCAATCTTTGGGTACATCCACTTTCCCACTTCGCCTATCTAGTAGTGTACTAGATTCGGTCAAACTCCTCTACTGTCTCAGAACCCAAATTGGTTCATACACCTCAGGCCCAAAGCCTTACAACTCAGCTTTATCCCAAAGCCCACACTCAGCCAATCAAGGCCTACACTCAGCCAACCAAGGCCTACACTCAGCCAACAAGGCCTACACTCAGAGATCTCAATCTCCTACACTCAGGCTAACAAGCCCTACCCTCAGCCTTTATAGTTATAGGCTTACAATTCACTCAGATCCAAAGGATCCTACAAGATAAAAAATGTATTACAGATATTAACTCTACAACTCAGAAATAAAAGAGGGGAGTTGAGAGTTTCTTGATGAGTTCTTGGAAGAACTCAGCTGGATTCACTCTGACTTAGCTTTCTTCAAAGCTTCTTGAGTAGAACTGAATAAGACTGAATCCTCCTGCAGTTGTTCCTTGACCTCTGCCACTTAAGATCCAGAATGTATCTGAATCCTTCTTCTCAGCCTAGTTCCAGAGGCTGATTTCTTGGATGGAGCCCTCTCTCTCCAACTTCTTAGATCTGCACTTGGACTGCAAGATCTTCTTGATTTGATACTCTGTGTACCACTTTGATGACTTGTTCTTCAACAATGTGATTCACTTGTTAATCATCAACAACAACAGTTTCTGTAGACTGTATGTGCCTATTTATAGGCCTTCTTCATGGTAACCGGCTGATCCGATTCATAACTGTCTTCTGACATCTCTGACAGGTGTTGTAGACCGGCTGGAACGGCAGTTGTCATGTCATCCAGTCATTTCTTGAAAATCTCTAACTGTCTGATAGTGTTGAGACTTTCTGTCTTTAAGTGTCGACACTTATAGTCCAAGTGTCGACACATGCTGTGTAAGTGTCGACACAAGTCTACAAGGTGTCGACACAACTCCTTGTATGTCTCGACACAGATTCTTCTTCAGGTGTCGACACTGAAATTGAGTGTCGACACAAGTACTTGATTTTCTATCTTTAGCTGAATTCTTCTGAGTGTCGACACATATCCTTTGTGTCGACACATCTTCTTGTGTTGAATCTGTTAAGTGTCGACACTGCTTCTTAGTGTCAACACATAGTCTTCTATGTTGATACTTGCTAAGTGTCGACACAGCTCCTTGTGTCGACACTTGATTCTTCTGTTGAGACTTCAGCTGAGTGTCGACACATTCCTTTAGTGTCGACACTTGTACTTAGAATATTTTGGAGATAATTCTGTTCTTTGCTAAGTGTTGAGTCTTCAGCTGTGTGTCGACACATTGTTCTGGGTGTCGACACATACTTCAAATGCTGACTCTTCTGTTGAGTGTCGACATATTGTGCTGGGTGTCGACACTTACTTCAAGTGCTGACTCTTCTGTTGAGTGTCGACACATTGTGCTGGGTGTCGACACTTACTTCAAGTGCTGACTCTTCTGCTTAGTGTCGACAGATTATGCTGAGTGTCGACACTTGTACTTAGTATCTGCAGACTTTTGCTGAGTGTCGACACAGCTCCAAGTTTCGACACTTTCTGGTGTAGACTCAGCTTCACTGGGTGTCGACACAGCTCCTTGTGTCGACACTTTCTGTCTGCACTTTTCTTCACTGAGTGTCGACACAGCTCCAAGTGTCGACACTTTCTGTCTGGTGTCGACTCTGCATCCCAGGTGTCGACACAATGACTCCAAGTGTCGACACAGCTTGTCTGGGTGTCGACACAAGCCTTCTTAAGTGTCGACACTTTCCCTCTGGGTGTCGACACATGGACTTAGAAACTTTTTGCTTCAGTCCAGTGATTACTTAACCTGCACAAGTAAACTCAACATACATCAAATATATTATGATGTATATCATTGAGTTGGGTGAGGCTTCTTCAAATCAGGTACATTTGACCAATGTACCCAACAATCTCCCCCTATTTGGAGAAGTCATAACCCTTAGTCAATGATATACACCATTCATAATTAAAAATTACAAAATGATGTAAAGCAGGTAATATTCAGCATGGTAAACATAAACATGTATTAATTCACACATGTATACACATACATCAACACAGAACAAATAAGAAATAGACACATTCACAGAACAAACATGAAATATATGAATCATAAATTGTTCTAACATGTGACTTATACATTCTCAGTAGTTCACAAAAATGTTTTACATTCAACAGATTACAAAATAATCTTCAAGCAAATTCTTAATCTAGTTCTGGTCAGGTTCCTTGATAACTATTCTCTTGCCATCTTGAACTTGAGCTTTGACAGGGGCATCAACAGTTTCAGCATCAGCATGCTTCTTTCCTTTCAAGTCTTTCTTCTTAAGCTCTTCAGCTTTGATCTTCTGCCTCTCAAAATAGTGATATGGCTTAGGGAAGTACTTGCTAGGCTCCACTGCAGTAGGAGGTAGCTTTCCCATCTTTGCCTTTCTTCTATACTGAACTATTGCTTCTTGTCTGATCTCATGTTTTCTCCATTCAGCTTCAAAAAACCATTTGTTCCTGTCATGAGTATTGTCTTTGGCAGCTTTCCAGGCAGTTAAAATTATATTCCTAGAGGTAGGGCTCCACTGTTCAAAGTCTGGCCTTTGTTCTTCTTGTTCCCTAAACCTCTTTTTGGACAACCTTGTCTCTTCTTATTTTTGTAGAGCCTCTTGCATGGCTTCAGATATAGGTTGAACAACCTTTTCAATATGGACATTGTCCTTGCCCCCAGATGGGCTGTACATGGTCTGTACCTCAGCATGAATCATTTCAAAGTCTGCAGGTGGATAAATGACCTGAGCTACTTCTGGTTGCTCACCTCCAAGATAGGCAGGGTTAATGTCTGATTCAGCAATATCTTGGTCATCACACAGAGGAGGATATCCAAGTGTAGCCCTGATTGAATTTGATATCCACTTAGCATGTTCAGAGCTTGCCTTGACTAGTACTCTCTCCCCCTTTATGACTTCTCTAGCCATGTGATCTCTGACATCATCCTTCTGAAATCGAATTTGACTATCCAAATATCCGATTCCCTCTTTAAAGAATGGTTTCAGCTTTTGAAGTTGATCAGATATAGCTTTCTGGGAGGCTTGGATTGCAGTCTTTACAGCAGAAATTTCCTCTTGAAAGGCTTTGTCAAAATCAGCTTTAGCAGCAACAGTAGAGGTAGAAGGTTCAGCAGCCTTGGTCTTCAACTCAGTGACTATAGCATTATGGGAGGCAGTCAAATTGTCATTCATTCTTAACTGATTCTCAAGAACATATCCTTGTTTCAATGCTATATCATCAACTTGGGCTTTGATTTTCTCCTGGTGTGTTGCCAAATACACCACTGCATTTCCACCTTTGTGGAAGCATTCATTCATTTCCTTCTTGTTAAGGTTCATTTCAAACCTTATAGACTTTATTTCCTGGGCCAGATCAAATTGAAGTGATTTCTGCCCTTCATCTACATACTTCTCTATGGCCTGCCTTTGCTCATTCAACTTTATCTGTAGGGCAACCATTAAAGCACTATAATCAGCAGTTGGAGCTTGCTGAACTATAGGCTGTGGTGCAATTGATTGCAGAGCCTTCTTATAACTTTGACTTCTTCTTTTAAAGACATACAATTTCTTCTTCTTTGCCCTAGCACTCTCCTCATCTTCAGAGGCAGAAGTGCTGGCTATGTCAACCCTATCCTTAGGGCTTTGAGGCTTGTCAGCTTGCACATCTTGTGCCTTCTCAGTTTCTTGCCTTATAGTCTCTTCCAGAACTTGCATTTGCTCCCCCTCAGCAGCAGCATTCTCTCCTTCAGCAGCATCAATTTCCTTGTCAAAATCTGCGTGATCTAGATTGAGAAATAAATCTTCCATGGTGTATTCAGGGGGTGACTGTGCAGGAGAAGTTCTTAGTTCTTCAACTACAGGATCAGGGATAACTGGAACAACAGATGTGTCTTCTAGAACAACATCTGGTTCTTGACTATGCAGCTGAGTTTGCTGAGGAACATCAGACACATCAGCATCTTCTATAAGATATTCTAAAGTATTTAGGTCAGTGAGTACCTCTTGTATGATGGTGGTGGCATGCTCACTGTCCAGTGTAGATGGTTCTTCTACAACTGGAGGCTCCCCCTGGCTTTGATCCTTGTGGATGGGGCTAGCTTGAGGTAGCTCCCCCTGGATCTCAGCAATTTCTTGAGCAGCAGGGGTCTTCTCTACAGCCTCTTCCTCATGATCATCAGGAGTGAAGACAACATGTTCTTCACTCCCAGAACTACTGGAGGACTCTTGTTCCACTGGAGCAGTTTTTCTCTTTTTCTTTGGGGGAATTTCCTTCTCAGTAACTGACTTCTCAGGGGTTGGTATTTCTTTGGACAACACCTTGTCCCATCTCGAAAAGATCCTTTGATCCATTTTCCTCATGTGGTTTATCTTGCTGCCTGCAGCAGTATTCATTACCTCTGGTATGGTACCAGCTAGGTAGAGACTAATGATCCTACCCAGATTGGGCTTCTTCAAGCTCTCCTTGATCTTCTCATAAACCACCATAGACTAATCTGTTTTCAGAGTGAAGATTATCCTTGTCATGATGCCAAACATATGGGCAGACACTCTGTCATGCCCTCCAGGCTTGCTGAGTAAGACTTTTCCCACAATCTCAGACATGAACTTTCCTTGATTATTCATGTCTTTCCTGTTGAATACAGATCCTATCTTCATCTTAGGATCAAGACCACACCAGGTTAGAGCTTCCCTGGTCTTGGATGCAGTAACCTCTTCTTCATCTTGAATTTTTGGTAGCTGAAGCACCTTCCTCAGATTTTTAGGTGAAACCTTGACCTTAGTTCCATGAACTCTGGATTTGATTCTGAATCCAGATTCATCTACTGCAGCTCCATTAAGGAATTCAAGTACCTCCTTCTTCCAAATCTTTGTAGGTTCTGACACTAGATATTCTAGTCCAGAATCGGCGACTAGGGTTACAACCGCCTTGATTTCTGCATCTGCATCGTCGAACGCGCCGCGCACAAGCTCATAACCCTCGTTAACGTTCTCCTCAAGCTTAGGAGCCATTGGGGTTTGTAGAATTTGTCTTCAAAAAAGAGAGGTGTCGACATAGTAGTTTTGGTCTCAAAACTTTGAAAGCGTGTCGACAAACAAAGACAGAACCCTATTTATACCGTTCAGAATTTGAAGATGAACAGGCGGGACAGCTAACTTAAAATATGTCGACACTGGCAATAAGTGTCGACACTGACTTATAATGTCTCGACACACATGTGTCGACACAAGTTTAGTCAACAGATTTTATGTGTCGACACTTGTTTATGTGTCGACACAACATAACTCGACACATTGTCGAGACTTTACTTAGTAAATACTGAGTAAAACTTAAGTGTCGACACCACATTGGATGTGTTGACACCTACTTGACATGTGTCGACACAAACATTCTGAAGTGTCGACACCAACATCCTGGATGTGTCGACACCTTTTTCCTGAAGTGTCGACACCACTATTCTGTGTCGACATAGACTTGTCTATGTGTCGACACCTTTTTACTTAGCCAATTTTAATTCTGTAAACTTATTCTAAGTTTATCATTCCTAGTTCAATTTTGAATCTATTGAACTTAGCTTCTTCTAGGGGCTTAGTAAACATATCAGCTATCTGATTATCAGTTTTAACATATTCAAGTAAAATATCTTCTCTTTCTACATGCTCCCTAAGAAAATGATATTTAATTTCAATATGTTTAGTTCTACTATGAGATACAGGGTTATTAGCTATTGAAATAGCACTTGTAGAATCACAGAAAAGTGGAGTTTTACTTACCTGAAATCCATAGTCCTCTAGCTGATGTTGTATCCACAAAAGTTGAGCACAGCAACTTCCTGCAGCCACATATTCTGACTCAGCTGTGGAGATAGCCACACTGGTTTGCTTCTTGCTACTCCATGAAATTAGTCTCCCACCTAGAAATTGACAGGTTCCAGTAGTGCTCTTTCTATCTTCTTTGCATCCTACAAAGTCTGCATCTGAATAACCTGTTAGATCAAAATCTCCATTCCTAGGGTACCAGAGGCCTAGATAAGGAGTGCCCTTTAGATATCTCAATATTCTTTTGACTGCAGTCAAATGAGACTCTTTAGGGTAGGCTTGATACCTTGCACAAACACATGTAGCATACATGATGTCTGGTCTACTAGCAGTCAAGTATAATAGGGAGCCAACTATCCCTCTATACAAGGTTTCATCTACAGGTTTCCCTGCATCATCCTTGCTAAGAGACATACTTGACCCCATAGGAGTCTTCATGGTACTGGATGAATCCATACCATACTTCCTTATGAGTTCTAGGGTGAACTTGGACTGACAAATGGACAAACCACTTTCAGTCTGTTTAACTTGGAGACCCAAGAAAAACTTCAGCTCTCCCATACTACTCATCTCAAACTGACCTTGCATAAGTTTTACAAACTTTTTGCAAAGGCTGCTTTCAGTAGACCCAAATATAATGCCATCTACATATATTTGGACAAGTATGACTTTGCCTCTAGATTCCCTAAGAAATAGTCTTATCTATTTTCCCCCTTGAGAACTTGTTCTCCATGAGGAAACTAGATAGGGTTTCATACCAAGCCCTAGGGGCTTGCTTTAACCCATATAAAGCTTTCCTAAGTCTATAGACATGATGAGGTAGAGTTGGATCAACAAAACCTGAAGGCTGCTCCACATAGACTTCTTCCTTAAGATTACCATTTAGGAATGCTGACTTGACATCCATTTGGTATACCTTGAATCCTTGATAGGTTGCATAGGCCAAGAACATCCTTATGGATTCCAGTCTGGCTACTGGAGCAAAGGTTTGATCAAAATCAATACCTTCTTCTTGCATATATCCTTTAGCAACCAGTCTAGCCTTATTCTTAATGATGACCCCTTGTTCATCCATCTTATTCCTGTAGATCCACTTAGTTCCTATTACATTGTGGTCTTTAGGTTTAGGAACTAATTCCCAGACCTTGCACCTCTTGAACTGATTAAGTTCTTCTTGCATTGCTTCAGTCCATTGTGGATCTTGTATTGCTTCTTCAAACTTCTTAGGTTCAACTTGTGACAGAAAGCTGGAGCAGATTGCTGCATTCATGTTTCTACTCCTGGTTTGAACTCCTTGTCTTGGATCTCCAATAATCAACTCTACTGGATGATCTCTAAGATGCCTATGGGCTGGAGGCATCCTAACTTCTGGTTGAACCACTTCAGCATCTGCATCATGCTGTTCTCCTTGCATTTCTTCAGCAATTGGCACATGTAGTTCTCCCCCTGGACAACAGCTACTCTCCTCTCCTTGCTATCTTGCAGCAGGCACTTCTTCTATAGTAAGCTTGTCCATTTTCTTTGATAAACCTGTGGGGCTGCATACAGAACTAGACAACTCATTGTTAATAAGTTTAGTCTCATCAAAAACTACATGCACAGATTCTTCTACAACTTGTGTAGACAAATTGTAGACTCTATAAGCCTTACTATTATTGTTGTACCCAACAAAAATTCCCTCTTGGGACTTGGCAGCAAACTTAGTTAAGTAAGACTTCTCATTGTTAAGTATGAAGCATTTGCAACCAAAGATCCTGAAGTAGGATAGGTTTGGTTTCCTGCCTTTCACAACTTCATAGGGGGTCTTGTTTAGCCCTTTAGTGATGGTAGCCCTATTTATAACATGGCATGCAGTGTTAACTGCTTCAGCCCAGAAATACTCAGGCAGTGATGTATCACTTAGTAGGGTTCTACCAGCCTCTATCAAGGTCCTATTCTTCCTCTCAGCAATGTCATTTTGCTGAGGTATTCTAGGTGAAGAGAATTCTTGAAATATCTCAAAGTCTTCACATAGTTTTGTCATGCTTTCAGACTGAAACTCAGTACCATGGTCACTTCTAATCTTGACCACTGTACTATTTAGTTCATTCTGAATTTGCTTGACAAAGCTATAGAAGACACTAGGTGTTTCAGATTTCTGTCTTAAGAAGAACACCCAGGAAAACCTTGAGTAGTCATCTACAACTACAAAGGTATAGACCTTCCTACCTAAGCTGTGAACTGGCATTGGACCAAAGAGATCCATATACAAGAGGTATAAACATCTCACAGCATCTTTGTTTTCTATGCTTCTAAAGGTGGATTTAGTCTGCTTGCCCTTTTGACAAGCTGAGCAAATACCATCTTTAACACACTTAACTTGAGGACCATTCCTCACTAACTCTTTGCTAAAGAGTTTGCTAATAGTCTTGTAGTTAAGATGGGCAAGCCTCTTGTGTCATTTGACACAATGAGAGACTGTCTCATCAGCTACAAGACAAACTGGAGAACCATTGTTCTCAACCATAATGTCTAGGCAGTAGACATTCCTCTTCCTATAACCTGTCAAAATGATCTCTTGGTCACTTGACCTCTTGATATGACAACCATTTTTGACAAATGAGATGTCATACCCTACATCACTTAATTGACTTATACTTATTAGGTTGTGTTTCAACCCTTTAACATAAGCCACTTGAGTAATGGTAACTAAGTTTGTAGAAATGTTACCAAATCCTTTGATGATTCCTTTTTCAGAACCACCAAAGGTAACTTTTGGTCCATCTTTTATTGGTATGTAGTCCTTTAGTAGTCCCCTTGTTCCAGTCATATGTCTGGAACATCCACTGTCCAAGTACCATGTTGGGGTATGGCCACTTGGACTCACATGCAAAACAGATTAATGAACCTTAGAACCCAAAGAATTCTTGGGTCCTTGGTACATGTTAGTCTGCAATCTGGCAAAGCTACCTACTGGCTTTCCAACAGGTAGTTTGGAACTCACTTTGGCACTAGCATTGTGCCAACAGTTCACTGCAAAATGGCCAACTTTGCCACAGCACCAACATTCAAACTTGTTGTACCTTTGCTTAGATACAGTCTTTGCTGTCTTATTTACAGCAGACTTGTTGAATGTTGGGGCTTTGCCCTTGGACTTAGACTTGGACTGCTCAGTCCCTGCAGGTCTAATAAAGCCCAGTCCAGCCTTGCCTTTATGATGAACAAATTCATCAATTAGAGGTAGCACTGACTTAGGTTTAGAAAACCTAGCAACAAGCTCTCTCTCTCTTTCTGAAGATTGATCTCCAGACTCTTGATTTGATCATTTTTAAATGATATAGTACTCATTTGAATCACTGTTATATACTTCAACCTGGCTATCTCATTCAGTTTTTGATCAAAAGACTTCTCAAAATCTGTTGCTGCAGCTTTAAGAATAGCAATTTCCTTTGCCTGACTTTTGGCTAGGGTCTTGTTTTTCTTGTAAGCCTGCAACAACACCTTATATTCATCTATAAGCTGATGAATATCATCCTCAGACTCAGATACATTCTCATCACTTGATGAAGAAAAATCTGAATCTGAACTAGAACAAGAAACTGAACTTGAACTTGAACCTTGTACCTTACTGGGTCCTGGCTGCTCCAGGATTTTGGCACTCTCTGTCAAAGCCATTAGCCCTTTGCATTGACTGTCTTCTTGTTCATAAATAGACTCCATGATCTGGATGAATTCTTCCTCTTCTTCATCAGCAAACAGCCCTATGTAGGCTTCAGCATCAGACTCAGATTCTGAAGAAGAAATATCTGATAGAGTCTTCTCTTTCTTGGCTACAAAAGACTTCTCTTTCTTGCCTTTGAAATGAGTCTTTTTCCTGTCACCAGACTCCTATCTCTTCTCTGGACAATCTGCAATAACATGGCCCTGTCTATTGCAGCAATAGCACACTATCTTAGATCCAGTTGCCTTGCTTGACTTTGTCCTCTTCCTGTCTTTCTTTGAAGGCTTTTTCTCCTGATAAAAGACTTCCTTTCCATGTGATGTAGAAGGCCTTGACCTCCACTGTTTCTTTTTCAAAAACTTCTGAAAGTGTCTAGTGAAAGCAGCAAAGTCTTCATCACTTTCACTGCTCTCTGACTTGGTGCTGACTGTTTCATCTGACTCTGATTCAGCAATCTTTGGAGGTGGAGTTGGTGATTTATTCCTGCACTTCCTGGGGACATCTGTCTTAAAAGCAACTGATCTTTCCTTGTGCTCAGTCCTTGTTGATTTCTCCTCCTCTTTTCTCACTGTCAACTGCATCTCATATGACAACAACTTGCCAAACAGTGTAGGAGGAGGAATTTCCCCCAACTTAGCCATTTCTCTAATGGCACAGATCTTTGTGTCCCAATCTTTGGTTAGGGACCTTAGGAACTTGTCATTTAGTTCATAGTTACTGAACTCTCTTCCATAAGACATGAGTTCATTAACTATTCTGTAGAATTTCTTGTAGCACTCAGTTATGCTATCACCTTTACCTTGTCTAAAACTCTCATACTCATGATTTAGCAAGGATTTTCTATCTTGTCTTACTTCTTCAGATCCTTCCATATACACTATAAGAGTGTCCCACATTTCTTTGGCTGTCTTACAGTGTATAAGATTCTGAAATGTTGCATCATCTATAGCACTCACTATAATGTTTTGTGCCCTCTTGTCCATGGTGGCTAGGACAATCTCATCCTTAGTCATCTCAGAGAAATCCTTTGGAGTTCTCTGATTTGCATCTAGAACTGAAATCTTCATGGGCACATAAGGCCCTTCCTTTATTGTGATGTAGATTCTAGGGTCTGAGGCCTCCATAAATAGCCTTACCCTTTCCTTCCAGATCCCAAAGATCTCTTTCCTGCATATGGGTAATTTCATGGAACCCAATTCCTTGTGATTCTCAGAGGAACCCATGTTTCTTGATTTTCTTGAATTTCTTGAATCTGTGTTTTGCCTTACATTGAATCTGCCAAACACGATCTCCTCAGACTGTTAGTCCTTTTTGAGGAACCTGGCTCTGATACCACTTGAAAGATATGGTACCTAAACACCTAGAGGGGGGGTGAATAAGTGACCTAATCCTTTTTCCACTTTAATGGCAACAAACAGTTCTATCACAAAATCTACTTTACTTTTGCACAGCAATATCACAGCATACACAGTCACAGCACAATCACAGCACATCATACACAAGGTTTTATAGTGGTTCCCCAATCTTTGGGTACATCCACTTTCCCACTTCGCCTATCTAGTAGTGTACTAGATTCGGCCAAACTCCTCCACTGTCTCAGAACCCAAATTGGTTCCTACACCTCAGGCCCAAAGTCTTACAACTCAGCTTTATCCCAAAGCCTACACTCAGCCAATCAAGGCCTATACTCAGCCAACCAAGGCCTACACTCAGCCAACAAGGCCTACACTCAGAGATCTCAATCTCCTACACTCAGGCTAACAAGCCCTACTCTCATCCTTTATAGTTATAGGCTTACAATTCACTCAGATCCAAAGGATCCTACAAGATAAAAAATGTATTACATATATTAACTCTACAACTCAGAAATAAAAGAGGGGAGTTGAGAGTTTCTTGATGAGTTCTTGGAAGAACTCAGCTGGATTCACTCTGACTTAGCTTTCTTCAAAGCTTCTTGAGTAGAACTGAATAAGACTGAATCCTCCTGCAGTTGTTCCTTGACCTCTGCCACTTAAGATCCAGAATGTATCTGAATCCTTCTTCTCAGCCTAGTTCCAGAGGCTGATTTCTTGGATGGAGCCCTCTCTCTCCAACTTATTAGATCTGCACTTGGACTGCAAGATCTTCTTGATTTGATACTCTGTGTACCACTTTGATGACTTGTTCTTCAACAATGTGATTCACTTGTTAATCATCAACAACAACAGTTTTTGTAGACTGTATGTGCTTATTTATAGGCCTTCTTCATGGTAACCGGCTGATCCGGTTCATAACTGTCTTCTGACATCTCTGACAGGTGCTGTAGACCGGCTGGAACGGCAGTTGTCATGTCATCCAGTCATTTCTTGAAAATCTCTAACTGTTTGATAGTGTTGAGACTTTCTGTCTTTAAGTGTCGACACTTATAGTCCAAGTGTCGACACATGTTGTGTAAGTGTCGACACAAGTCTACAAGGTGTCGACACAACTCCTTGTATGTCTCGACACAGATTCTTCTTCAGGTGTCAACACTGAAATTGAGTGTCGACACAAGTACTTGATCTTCTATCTTTAGCTGAATTCTTCTGAGTGTCGACACATCTCCTATGTGTCAACACATCTTCTTGTGTTGAATCTGTTAAGTGTCGACACTGCTTCTTGGTGTCGACACATAGTCTTCTATGTTGATACTTGCTGAGTGTCGACACAGCTCCTTGTGTCGACACTTGATTCTTCTGTTGAGACTTCAGCTGAGTGTCGACACATTCCTTTAGTGTCGACACTTGTACTTAGAATATTTTGGAGATAATTCTGTTCTTTGCTAAGTGTTGAGTCTTCAGCTGTGTGTCGACACATTGTTCTGGGTGTCGACACATACTTCAAATGTTGACTCTTCTTTTGAGTGTCGACACATTGTGCTGGGTGTCGACACTTACTTCAAGTGCTGACTCTTCTGTTGAGTGTCGACACATTGTGCTGGGTGTCGACACTTACTTCAAGTGCTGACTCTTCTGCTTAGTGTCGACACATTGTGTTGAGTGTCGACACTTGTACTTAGTATCTGCAGACTTTTGCTGAGTGTCGACACAGCTCCAAGTGTCGACACTTTCTAGTGTAGACTCGGCTTCACTGGGTGTCGACACAGCTCCTTGTGTCGACACTTTCTGTCTGCACTTTTCTTCACTGATTGTCGACACAGCTCCAAGTGTCGACACTTTCTGTCTGGTGTCGACTCTGCATCCCAGGTGTCGACACAATGACTCCAAGTGTCGACACAGCTTGTCTGGGTGTCGACACAAGCCTTCTTAAGTGTCGACACTTTCCCTCTAGGTGTCAACACATGGACTTAAAAACTTTTTGCTTCAGTACAGTGATTACTTAACCTGCACAAGTAAACTCAACATACATCAAATACATTATGATGTATATCATTGAGTTGGGTGAGGCTTCTTCAAATCAGGTACATTTGACCAATGTACCCAACAGTGAGGGAGTCTGCGAGATAGACTAGTCCATTGTCAGGTCGCGCCTAACTATTTTGGCCTTCTTTACTTTAGGAAATGATCTTGAGGCTTTTCGAGCAAGCCAAGGGGCGAATGCTGCGGCCGTTGCCTTGGACCCTACTCTCGCAACGACAAGACGGTCCAGGCTTCTTTCGAGAGCGACATTGAGTTATATGCGCGAGAGAAGCTTACAAGTTCGATTGGATAGAGCAGATATCATTTGACAGTGATTGGGTATTTATAGTGCAGTGGCGTGGCCCGCCAAAGATTCCCTCCAGGTTAGCAAAGACTCATCGAATACTTCGGGTTGGACTTTTCTTTCCAAGCGTAGGACTCGCTCGCAAAGAGTGAGGACTGTGTACAACCCCGTATTCGCTGAGTAGGCCCTTCCGACAGGCTCAAAGTAGTTCTTTGGCATTATAGGACACTCAGGGCCGAGTGTTTCAGAAGTGGCGAGTGGGGTAGGCTTACCTGCACTCGCCCAACGCCTTAAGGGGCATTCGCCCAAGCCTAGGAGAGCAGTCAGGCATTCATGCATGTGCAGTCTTCATCACGCACTCGCCGAAGGCTCGCACCTTATTGCGCATGTGAATAGGCTCTCGCTTAGAGGGCGAATGCATGGCTCTCCCAGCATTCGCCCTTTAGGCAAGTGGTGCCTCCATGGATCACTCCCCCGGTGGGGTCTAGAGGTAAGATTACCTGGATGCTTTTAGAGGTTTGTATATAACCTTTTAGAATAATGGAGTTGCGTTATTGGTAGACCCAGTTGGGCTGTATATAGCCTTTTAAAACAGCGGAGCTACGCTGTTGGCAGACCAGATTCTGAAATATATAAATAGGAATGAAGGGGTACCTCAAAAGGCAAGCTTTCTCATTCTCTAGTCTTGTAGTGCTTTTTGAGGTATCCTTAGCTCAACACTAACTAAGGAGGGGAAGCGCTCTAAGATCTTCGGGGTGTGTGGTAGAACCTCCGTACTGCAGCCTTAGGTCAGTTCCAAATCCTAAGTTCTCAGTCAAATAGGCTTAATAGGAGAAGTAAGTGTGCGGCCTCCCCTTTCTAGGGTCCAAACTCCACAGAAGTTGGTTCTCGATTTTAACAATAGTGTTGGACATGTTGCCAACCTCTCTAATGACACCGATCTTTATATCTCATTCCTTATTGAGAGATCTCAAGAACTTGTCATTTAGCTGATAGTTTGTGAACTGTCTGTCATAGGTGATCAGACTGTTCACTATCATGAAGAATTTTTCATAGCAATCAACTATGAAATCTTTCATGCCTTGCTTGAAAGTCTCATACTATTGATTTAGGAGAGATTTCCTGTCATCCCTTGCCTCCTTTATCCCTTCCATGTATACTATTAGAGAATCTCATATCTCTTTAGTTGTTCTACAGTGGACCAAGTTTTGGAATGTGGAGTTCTCTATGACACTAACAATAATGTTTTGAGCCATTTTGTCCATAGTTGTCGGAATGCCTTCATCTTTGGTAATTTTAGTGTATTTCTTGGGTGTCTGGATATTGACATATATAACAGAGAGCTTTATGGGAATGAAAGGTCCCTCTTGAACTATTATAAATATCTTAGGGTTTGAGGCTTACATTGTTGATGCGCGAAAACGTCGCGGGGCACCAGCCAGCTAACACGGAGGGGGTGTTCGATCTCACAAGCTAGGAGAGGAGGAAAGGAGGAAAGGAAGGAAGCCTCTGAGTGCTCGAGAGTGGAGCAAACGGCTTGTCAAAGAGGGTTGCGGGGATAGAGGAGAGAAGCTTGATCAACAGAGCGGGTTGATCAAGAGAGGAGAAGGAGGTTGACCAGGAGCTGTCGAGCAGACGGCTAATGTGACGGTTGTGCTTGCAGGTTGGATGCCGAGGAGAGCTGAGCTGAGAAGAAGTCTGCTGAGCAGAGGAGCAAGACTTGCTGAGCAGAGGAGCAAGGCTTGCTGAGCAGAGGAGCAAGGTTTGCTGAGCAGAGAGAAGAAGAAGGGGGGCCGCTAGCAGCGGCAACAACACACTTCGCCCGCCGCGGCCTAAATGCCACTCCTGCGACGGGCTTTCCTTTTATTAATAGCTAGAGATTACAAGCTTACAAGTACACCTTTACAACAAAATCACTTAAAGGGTACAAGGAGAAGCTGGCGGCTAAGAGAGAAGGAAGTGCCAGAAAGCAGGGGAGAAGCTGCCAGAGACTAAGTAAAATGGTCTGCTGGCAAGCTGGAGGACTGGGAAACTGAGTCTGCAGAGTCTGCTGGCAAGCTGCTGAAGGGCTGTGCGGACAGGAAACTGAGTCCGCAGAGCTTGCTGGAGGAGGTGATGACGGACTGCGCGGACTGGAAAACGGAGTCCGCAGGGCTTGCTGGCAGGACTTGCAGAATCCTCCAACCGTCTGGCGTGATGCAGAATGAGAGGCACCATGGGCTATTTATAGGCCCAGGGGAGTTCTTCTAGAAGCGGGGCCCAGTGACATCAGCATGACGACCTGCGCGGACTCCGCGGACAGAGATTTTGCGTCCGCCACTGTTGCCTGAGGAAGCAAGCGGAAGGACCCACCTGCAGAAAGCTGGAGGTCGCCCCCTAGCGGGCGACCTAGGCGGACTCCGGGAGGAGTCCGCCCGGCAGGCCGGAGGCCGCCCCCTAGCGGGCGGCCTGGGCGGACTCCGGGTGGAGTCCGCCCGGCTGGAGCCGGGGCCGCCCCCTAGCGGGCGGCCTGGGCGGACTCCAGGGGGAGTCCGCCCGGCAGGAGCCGGGGCCGCCCCCTAGCGGGCGGCCTGGGCGGACTCCGGGGGGAGTCCGCCCGGCAGGAGCCGGGGCCGCCCCCTAGCGGGCGGCCTGGGCGGACTCCGGGGGGAGTCCGCCCGGCAGGAGCCGGGGCCGCCCCCTAGCGGGCGGCCTGGGCGGACTCCAGGGGGAGTCCGCCCGGCGGGGCCTGGCCGCCCCCTTGCGGGCGGCCTGGGCGGACTCCGGGTGGAGTCCGCCCGGCTGACTGCCGGGGCCGCCCCCTAGCGGGCGGCCTAGGCGGACTCCAGGGGGAGTCCGCCCGGCGGGGCCTGGCCGCCCCCTTGCGGGCGGCCTGGGCGGACTCCGGGTGGAGTCCGCCCGACTGACTGCCGGGGCCGCCCCCTAGCGGGCGGCCTGGGCGGACTCCAGGGGGAGTCCGCCCGGCGGGGCCTGGCCGCCCCCTTGCGGGCGGCCTGGGCGGACTCCTGGTGGAGTCCGCCCGGCTGACGGGCAGAGGCCGCCCGGGGTGGGCGGCCTCGGCGGACGGCGGCAGGAGGCCGCCGCCCCTCGGGCAGCAGGGAGGTCGCCCCAGGCGGGCGTCCTCGGCGGACGGCGGTAGGAGACCACCGCCCCTTGAGAGAAATAGGAGGCCGCTACTGGTACTGCTGTTGGCGGACTCCTGCAAGGAAAAGACTGCACGATTAGCGGACCTAACCGCATGTCCCGCGAGGGTGAGCCATGGGAATAGCTCGCCGTCCCGCAGGGCACGCGGTTGCTAGGAGACCTAGGCAGATAGGGAAGACTGTCCGCCTACGCTGGGACCCATCGCGATCGAAAGGGCTAATCTAAGGGTCACGATGAGCCAGCTGGCCATCTTGGGAAGGATCGCCGATTTCTGGGTTAACATAATCCCCGCACTTTTTTAAGTTCCGAAAAGAACTTCGAAAAAGTTGGAGACCTACGAAAATCGTGATCCACCCCAACGGAAGAAGGGGAGCAAGGAGAGACAGAACCTGAAAACTCTCCTTAGAAGCTTAGTGCTTCCTGAATTCGTTTTTGCAAAACGAAGAAGGCGTGTCTTCTGTGAATGTTCTGCAAAACAGAAGTGAGGAAAACAGAAAGCCACAATAACTCGCAAGTACCTGAAAGAGACCTGCAAGTCTTTGCTGATCTCTGCAAAAAGAGAGTTAGGAACATGCACAATATATGAGAGTAACTCGCAAGTACCTGTGAAGAAACTTGCAAGAGTTTGTGGATCTCTGCAAGAAGAGAGTTAAGAGCAGGTATCGTATATAAAAATAAGCTGCAAGTACCTATATGAGGCCTGCAGGTGTTTGCTAATCTCTGCAAGAAGAGAAGTTAGGAACCAATAAGATATGAAAATAACTTGCAAGTACCTGTGAAGAGAAGGCTTGCAAGTGTTAACTGTAGACTGTTAACTGTTGATAAGTTAACTGTTGACAAGATAAGGCCGATATGACCAATTAGCAAGAAGAGTGCCTGATGAATATTATTATGAAGCCCAGATCAATAAACTGAGTGTTGACTGCTGACAGATATGACTGGATAATAATAGCATGGCTGATAGCACTTGATCAAATAATGTAGAGGAGATGAGAGCAATAGAGCTTATATGAGTAGAGTGCGAGTCATCATCCTGATAGAGCTTTGAATAAGCAATTCATATAGGATGAGCACGAGCAAAGTGATTGCTGAAAATCCTTTTGGTAGGTCGGATTAACTTGTTCACCTGTGAAAGAAGGCAAGAGAAAAAAAGGAGGGCTGCACCCGGAATGACTAAAGTGGGTTGAATGCTGCCACAGGTGTTTCCCGTGGGCCTTATGCATCACTTGCCCGAAAAAATCATCCCAAGTATAGTCCTACTCAAAGCGGGCTGGCCGCGCATCCTCAAGGAGGAAAAAGAGGTCCATGTTCGGAATGACTACAGAGGGTTGAATGCTGCCACAGGTGTTCCCCGTGGGCCTTATGCATCACTTGCCCGAAAAAATCATTCCGAGTATGGTCCTGCTCGAAGTGGGAAAGGAAAAAGAGGTCCATGTTCGGAATGACTAAAGAAGGTTGAATGCTGCCACAGGTGTTCCCCGTGGGCCTTATGCATCACTGGCCTGAGAAAGTCATTCCGAGTATGGTCCTGCTCAAAGCGGGCTGGCCGCGCATCCTCAAGGAGGGCACAAAGCAAGGGAAGGTCCTGAGAAGGACCGCTGGAAGCAAGGAAGATCCTGAGAAGGATCGCTAGAAACAAGGAAGATCCTGAGAAGGATCGCTAGAGACTCTGCTCTCTTGCCCTGGGCACAAGCATCACTGATCAAGGAGACAGGTTGCGCCAAGAGGCCTATATTGTCTGTGTATTGATCAGTGGAGTTGTGAGAACCCGAGAGGCATGGATCGAGGATACCGGAGAGAGTTATTCGGCCACCACAGTTGAAGGATGATCCAAGAGACAAGGCTACGCTTGATTGCCATTGCTTGTCCAGCGAAGATCATCCTAACCGTAGTGTTTCCTATAAGACGCACAGCAGAGCTAACACATGGGGCTCCCCTAGCACACACTCTGTGTCAGATGCTGGCTAGGATCCTAAGCCTGAAGCCCATAATCGTAGATGAACTGCTCCCACTACACACATGGGTATACTCCCGCCATATGTGGTCGAAGCGGTAGTGCGAGAACAAACTACGGAGGGAACGTTTCAGACTCGGCGAAATCTCATTGGCGTATTGATCCAGAGAGAGAGAGAGAGACAACAAAAAGGGAACTGTGTCAGTACAGGATCTTTGAATAAAAGCTTTGCAGAAAAGTAAGAATAAAACACTGAGAAGTGTTGTAATGAAAATGTTTGAAAGAGGGAGTAAGGGTTGAGATAACCCCTGTAGGTTGTAAGGAGCTCTGGAGGACTGTGAAGTCCATCGCTTTGGAGGACTGTGAAGTCCTTGCTAGTTTAGAATAGCCTTCCCAGTATACGCTCGTCATTGGCATCGAAGCATTCGACTTCTTTGTTAACAACGAGGAGAGGATAATCTTCGACCTGGCTCACCCCTCTTGAGGAGCAAGGAACATCTGAACTTTCTTTGCCCTTTGAAGTTGATGGGTCAGGGCGATCTTCTTTAGGAAGCAAGTCATGCATCTTGCCTTGCCGGAGCATCCTTTGCACAAGCTGACGGAATGCTCGGCAGTTTTCTGTTCGATGGCCTGGCTCTTTGTGGAATTCACAATAAGGCTCTGAGTCTCTAGACCTCTGATCTGCTGGCCGGTAGGGCTTCTTATAGCTTGCCCTGTCTTTCATGATCTGCACTACCTCTTGCACGACGTCGTCGAGATCCGACTCATGCAAGTCATCGTCTTGCTGCTGTTGCACAGCTGCTGTTTGAGAAGGAGCTAGCGGGAGCAAAGGATCTTGAGCATCACGGCTCGGGAAGGAGTATCGCTGGCGATGAAGCCTTCTCTCCTTCCTTGAGTGAGCTGGGAAACGATTGTAAGGAGACCTTGGAGGTTGCTTGCGAAACGGATCTTTCTTTGATACGAGCTTGGAGACGAAGCCTGAATTGCTCTTCTCGCCTTGGATGTACGAGTTGGCTAGAGCAATCAGCTCTTGGTATGTCCTTGGAGCACGGACATTAGCTTCAAACTTGAGAGGCCCTTCGCGAAGACCATGGATAAGAGCCACTCGGTACATTTCTTGATCAACAATTTCGATGTCCAGAATCTCTCTCTGGAATCGATCAACAAACTGAGGCCAGGTTTCATCACTGCGCTGTCTGATCTCAAAGAGGGCTTCAGGACCGCCCTTTCTCTTGGAGGAGGTAGAGAATCTGAGAAGGAATTCTCTACGAAGATCAAGGAAGGAAGAGATGGAGTGGGGACGGAGGCCATAGAACCAATCCCTCACTTGCCCATCAAAGGTTGTCACAAGGAGCTTGCACTTGGTTGCATCTGACAGAGTCTTGAGAGCAACGGCTGATTCAAAGGCTTGAAGATGCTTTACTGGATCAGTCTCTCCTGTATAGATTGGCAGTCGAGGCTCTCTGAAGTTTGCTGGAGTAGGTTCGAGGCGAACGCTCTCAATAAAGGGCGACGGTTCTTCCTGCTCTCCCACAGCATAGGGATCAAAGGGAGCATAGGCTGCAGCTGCAAAAGAAGCAGCGGGGTAGAAAGGAAAGGTTGCTGCAGGGGGAGCAGAGGCAGGAGCTGGGGGGCAAGGATGACTTCCTTGAAAGTTGAGAAATCTAGCAGGACTTCCCCGGGCTGCTTGCCGGAAGAAGTTTTGGCGAGCGGCAAACTCTTCATCTTGAGTTCGCAAAGGAGCAGCAGGACCTTGCGGGAAGGTCGGGGTGTAAGGCGGGTAGAACGGCGGACAAGCTTGAGAATAAGCTTGCTTATGCTCTGATGTTGGCGTTGGGTTGATTGGAGCAGCTGGAGCAGTTGCTGGATGAGAGTCTAACCGCTGCGTGATCGCAGCAAGGACTTGGTTGATTGCTTGAAAATGTTGAGCATTCTCACGGCGCGACTGCTCAAAAGCTTCCCAGAGAGGATCTTCACTGGGACTTGGAGCAAAGTTCTCGGCTGATTGATCTGACATGGCTAACTGTCGCTGTTCACCGTCTGACCGGATCTGAAGGTCGCGTGTTAACTGTTGATGCGCGAAAACGTCGCGGGGCACCAGCCAGCTAACACGGAGGGGGTGTTCGATCTCACAAGCTAGGAGAGGAGGAAAGGAGGAAAGGAAGGAAGCCTCTGAGTGCTCGAGAGTGGAGCAAACGGCTTGTCAAAGAGGGTTGCGGGGATAGAGGAGAGAAGCTTGATCAACAGAGCGGGTTGATCAAGAGAGGAGAAGGAGGTTGACCAGGAGCTGTCGAGCAGACGGCTAATGTGACGGTTGTGCTTGCAGGTTGGATGCCGAGGAGAGCTGAGCTGAGAAGAAGTCTGCTGAGCAGAGGAGCAAGACTTGCTGAGCAGAGGAGCAAGGCTTGCTGAGCAGAGGAGCAAGGTTTGCTGAGCAGAGAGAAGAAGAAGGGGGGCCGCTAGCAGCGGCAACAACACACTTCGCCCGCCGTGGCCTAAATGCCACTCCTGCGACGGGCTTTCCTTTTATTAATAGCTAGAGATTACAAGCTTACAAGTACACCTTTACAACAAAATCACTTAAAGGGTACAAGGAGAAGCTGGCGGCTAAGAGAGAAGGAAGTGCCAGAAAGCAGGGGAGAAGCTGCCAGAGACTAAGTAAAATGGTCTGCTAGCAAGCTGGAGGACTGGGAAACTGAGTCTGCAGAGTCTGCTGGCAAGCTGCTGAAGGGCTGTGCGGACAGGAAACTGAGTCCGCAGAGCTTGCTAGAGGAGGTGATGACGGACTGCGCGGACTGGAAAACGGAGTCCGCAGGGCTTGCTGGCAGGACTTGCAGAATCCTCCAACCGTCTGGCGTGATGCAGAATGAGAGGCACCATGGGCTATTTATAGGCCCAGGGGAGTTCTTCTAGAAGCGGGGCCCAGTGACATCAGCATGACGACCTGCGCGGACTCCGCGGACAGAGATTTTGCGTCCGCCACTGTTGCCTGAGGAAGCAAGCGGAAGGACCCACCTGCAGAAAGCTGGAGGTCGCCCCCTAGCGGGCGACCTGGGCAGACTCCGGGAGGAGTCCGCCCGGCAGGCCGGAGGCCGCCCCCTAGCGGGCGGCCTGGGCGGACTCCGGGTGGAGTCAGCCCGGCTGGAGCCGGGGCCGCCCCCTAGCGGGCGGCCTGGGCGGACTCCGGGGGGAGTCCGCCCGGCAGGAGCCGGGGCCGCCCCCTAGCGGGCGGCCTGGGCGGACTCCGGGGGGAGTCCGCCCGGCAGGAGCCGGGGCCGCCCCCTAGCGGGCGGCCTGGGCGGACTCCAGGGGGAGTCCGCCCGGCGGGGCCTGGCCGCCCCCTTGCGGGCGGCCTGGGCGGACTCCGGGTGGAGTCCGCCCGGCTGACTGCCGGGGCCGCCCCCTAGCGGGCGGCCTGGGCGGACTCCAGGGGGAGTCCGCCCGGCGGGGCCTGGCCGCCCCCTTGCGGGCGGCCTAGGCGGACTCCGGGTGGATTCCGCCCGGCTGACTGCCGGGGCCGCCCCCTAGCGGGCGGCCTGGGCGGACTCCAGGGGGAGTCCGCCCGGCGGGTCCTGGCCTCCCCCTTGCGGGCGGCCTGGGCGGACTCCTGGTGGAGTCCGCCCGGCTGACGGGCAGAGGCCGCCCGGGGTGGGCGGCCTCGACGGACGGCGGCAGGAGGCCGCCGCCCCTCGGGCAGCAGGGAGGTCGCCCCAGGCGGGCGTCCTCGGCGGACGGCGGTAGGAGACCACCGCCCCTTGAGAGAAATAGGAGGCCGCTACTGGTACTGCTGTTGGCGGACTCCTGCAAGGAAAAGACTGCACGATTAGCGGACTTAACCGCATGTCCCGCGAGGGTGAGCCATGGGAATATCTCGCCGTCCCGCAGGGCACGCGGTTGCTAGGAGACCTAGGCGGATAGGGAAGACTGTCCGCCTACGCTGGGACCCATCGCGATCGAAAGGGATAATCTAAGGGTCACGATGAGCCAGCTGGCCATCTTGGGAAGGATCGCCGATTTCTGGGTTAACATACATAAATAGCCTTACCCTTTCCTTCCAGATCCCAACATTTTCCATCATACATATAGGAAGTTTCATAGAGCTCAACTCCTTATGGTTCTCATATGAACCCATAGAGATAATCTTCTGCTAGCATTAAAGATCTATTCAGACTGTTAAGTCCTTTTTAAACAACCTCGCTTTGATATCACTTAAAAGTGTTTGTTCAAGAGTAGTTATACACCTAGAGGGGGGTGAATAAGTATGTTTTAAGTCTTTTTAATTCTTTTGAGCTTAGGTCATGTTGTGTGTTAGATTTATTTGTTTAGCTTTCAAGAGTCACCACAACACACAAGAACTTATAGTGGTTCCCCTATTTACGGTACATCCACTTTCCCCCTTCACTTATCTAGTAGTGAGTTAGATTCAGCTAACTCCTCCTTTTACTCGGCTCCATGAGCTTACATCTCAGATCCCTCAGGATCCTACACCTTAGAGTGAAATTCACTCCTACACTCAGAGTATAACAACTTCTATCTCAGGCTAAGTAGCCCTACACTCAAAGATTCACAGATCTCCTAACTCAGATTTACACTGAGATCCTACCTCAAGCACAAACCTTACCTCAGTTCCTAAACAGGATCTTACAACTCAGAGACACATCTCCTACACTCAGCCTTTATAACTCAGGCTTACAGCTCAGATCAAACAATGATCTTACATGTTGAGTAATGAGTTTGAGATTGTTTGACTCCAGATAAATGGTCCTATGAGTCATCTTACTGAACCGAGTAAACTCAGTTCGAACTCTTCACTGCCATAAGATTGTTGATCTTTAGAGTAGTTCTGCTTGTGCTGAGAAGTCCTAATGCAGAGCTCTATTTCTTCAAGCTTAATATATCGGTGTTGAAAGCAATAGCTTTGAAGATGAAGAACAACTTCCTTTGAGTGCTTTATTACTTCTTTTATAGAAATCTTGGTTTCCTGTTCTTACTGAAGACGACTTTTAGATATCACTTTTATCAGCAAACAACTTACTGTCTTCTTATCTCTGATGTAAAAACTAGAATAATAGATTTTGAAGACTACTTAGGAGGAAGAAGAAGCACTTTTTTTAAATTTCTCTATAAACTCCATTTTATATTCCGCCGTCCAACGACTCTTTGATCTGTATAGGCAAGCCGAAATAGCAGTTGTAGAGTTGTTCTAGCTTTAACTGTTGTTCAAAAAGTGTTCAGCGCCATTTGGCTTCTAGTGCGCAAATCCCGCTTAATTTGAATTTGGGTGACATCAACATGGCTCAACACTTGTGGACTTAACAATTTTTACAATTAATCTGCACTGGCGTTGAGTGAAGCTATGTGACTCAACACAAAAACACTTAGTAGAAAAAATCTGCTTCTTGAGGTGTTGAGTAAGCCTTCATCTTTTAACGTTTTTGTCTTAGATAGTTAAACTGATAATGCGTTGAGTGAACCTTCATCACTTAACATATTTGTACTTGGCAGAATTCTTCTGGTTGAAGGCATTGAGTGAAGCTCCTTTACTCAACTCTTCTGGACTTGACAGTTATTCGGAATGTAGGCGTTGAGTGAGTCTTCATCTCTCAACACTTCTGGACTTGCAATGAATTACTAAATGAAGGCATTGAGTGAACAACCTTCACTCAACATTTCTGGACTCTGCTGAATTATTGATAATGCGTTGAGTGAGCCTTCTTCACTTAACATTTTTGTACTTAGACATACTTCCTTTTGAGTATGCGTTGAGTGAACAACCTTCATTTAACGCTTCTTGACTTAGCCAGATTTCAGTCCAGCAACCCTGAGGCTTTGAATGCTTGATGTTCTGTCAATGTTCTTAGTCTCCTAGTGTTGAGTGAAGTGAAATCACTCAACGCTTTTGAACTTAACCAGATTTCTGCTTTTCTAACATCCTTTCTTGAGTCCAAATTGTATTCTGACACTGACAACCTGTCTAATCATGGAACAATAGACATCATGTAAATATTGAACTTGAACATATATCAAATACAAAAATATGCATACTATTGACTTGTGAGCTTTCTTTAAATTTAGGAAATTTTGATTAATGGACATACAAAGCTAAATATTTTCTACTTGTACAGTGTGCTACAATGCGCTCGGGGCACTTTGGAGTCTTATGTTCTTGCTCAGTAGCTAGAGTAGTGCGTTTGGCCCGATCTAGAGTCAATGGTTGGTCTCCGGTTACGAGCAGCGAAGTCTGAAACGATGTGCTCGTTGCAGCGAGCAGGGCGCAATGTGCGCAGAGGGCAATATGCTCGGAGCGCAATGCGCACTTAGAGAAAATTATGGAGAGTGAAATGTACTGAGGGGAGATGTGCGCTGGGCGCAGTGTGTAGAGTGAAATCCCCAAGAGGTCTTTGAAGGCCTCTTGGAGACCTTTGAGGGATCTTCAAAGGACTTTGAAGATCTTTGAGTATTCCTTCGAGTAAACAGGAAGATCTTTGAAGGATTTTTTGGGAGCTTTCTCGTGCGTATGATACACAATAAAATGAAAGGAGGGTCTGGAGCCTCTTTTATAATTTTTGATGGTGACATTTTCGTAAATAACATGCCAGGGTGGCTATGCGATTATCTGCACACCATACCAAATTTATGTACATATTATGTGCAATTTTATGGTTATTCACACACCAACTAATTTATATGCTATACGAAGATCCGTTACGAATATGACAATGCACATATCGTAATAATATTATTAGCTATACACAAATCATTATGCAAATTTCCACTATCCGCACCCTGATATCTTATATTTTATTATGCACATATTTAAGAAATTGGTTACGCGCACACCCATTATGAAATTAAGATATCCACAGTCCTATAATGGATAGTTACACTGATGGTGGGGAGCGGGCGGTTACACATCCAAGGTGGTTGGACGACTAAGGTTATGCGGCGGCCGTGGGGCCGACTGGCAGATGTTGGTGACGGGGCCCGACCGGTGGACGGCCGACCGTGCCCCCATAGGGTGCGGCAGCCGGTTGCACTGCGCGAATTGGTCCCGCAGCCTCATGGAGCGCGACCGTGCGCAAGGACCATGCGACCGGGGTGGGGGGGGGGGGTGTTGGCGGCCTTGCGACGAAGGGAGATTGGCCACACGCGAGGAGCGTGCGGCCTTGTGGCGCACAATGGAGGTGCGATGATGCAGTGGTGTAGCGGTGCGGTGGTGTGCTGGGGCGGTCACACGCGGTGGAGTTGCACGCACAACGATTCAGGCTGTTGTTTGTAGGATTGACTTTGGCCAATCTAACTTGACCTACATGTTTCCCACTAAATTAGCAGGGAGTAGGAATTGTTATAAATTGAGAGTGCTAAATTTTTTTGGTAATTGTTAATCATATCCCACAATTGGATATTCAAACCCACAATAATACAATTTTAACATTTTTCTTTCCCTAACCCTACCCGATATTTGTACCCAAGAACCGACCATTCTCTCATCCCTAATTCCCAGCAGCCGATTCTTCCCCTCTCTACTCGCATTTTCTCGCTGGCAGTTGTACCTCTCTGCTTCTTCTCCCTCGACGCCCGACGCAGTCTTTGCTGCCTTCCGCCCTCTATCTCGCCGACGCTTCATTTCTTCCCCAACGCCTGACGCTCGACGCCCCCAACACTTTCTCCAACCACAGCCGGTTCTAAATCATGTTTTTTCCCGTTCCGGATCAGCTGCACTATATAGGCAACCAAACAAATTCTTCCATTGGATTGAAAATTCGAACCAGTGAGCTTTCGATTGTGATGTTAGCAGTTTTTATGTTGGTAAATTAGTGGTTGTTTTTTATGTTCATTAGTATGCGTTTTATGATTGTATTTATGAGTTACCTAATTATGAGCTCAAAAGATTTTGGTTACGTCGGGAAAGATTCGGATATCCGCACCTCATGCATGATGTGCGAGCTCGGCTATCACCTCTCAAGAGACCTTATCGTTTTTCTTAATATTATTATTATGTATGAGTACAAATATCAATTATGGGTACAAATATTCATTTTAAATACAAATATCAATGAATTATAAATATTCATTTATAAAATACCAATAACAATTCCCCTTTTTTTGGGTATGATACAGATTATTTAAATATCAAAATAATAATATTCTATATACAAAGGTAAAATGTTAAAATGTACACTTATGAGTTGGTATGAGTAGGGCGTCGCATGATCCTGGGTAATTGTTAATAATTTTCCGCTGGGGAAGGCCACGCAAACAACACCACCAGCGAACCGGGTTCAGTTTCCTTGAGTAGTAGTATTTGTACATCGCTTCATTCTCGGAAGCTAGGTTTCTTCGCAGGCTGCGTAAATCCTTTCGAGGTTTTTTGACGGATCGACGGCGCGGCGAGGATGGTTGAGAAGGGCGGCAAAGGGAGGAAAGAGGAGGTGGTGACGAGGGAGTACACCATCAATCTCCACAAACGCCTTCATGGCTGGTATCTTCTTGATCATTCCCTCTCTGTTTTCTCAACTCTTCGGTCTTTCTCCTTTCGAAGAAAGAAAGGATCCCCACGTTGTTGGAATTCTATGTTTAGTTCGAATGCTTTATATTTATCTCTTCGATTCATTGGATCAACCTGACTCAACGCTCTGTTGTTTGTTATTTTATTTTGTATCATCTAGAATCTAACGTCAACAAGCGTTTTCTCCTTTTTTATGTATTAATACTAGGGATCTACGTTTTAGAGGTTTTTTTCTGCTCTGCATGGATATGGATTTGTTCTTCGCCTTATTTTCGTTCTCCCTGTGATGCGTTCCTCCTACTGCAGGATAAAACCAGTTCACACAGCACAGCCCAAGAGGAGCTTAGGCAATGAAACAGTCCATCTTCATATATTAAAAATAGGAAAGATTCTAGAGTTCATAAGCACACTGGAATAATAAAAGAGAGGGGTAAAAGAGAAAAACAATCAATCCTAATAAATCTACAAGGATCGATCTCTGAACGGATGATCCACGCAAGAAGTAGCTGGGATTCCTCCGTGCACTTCCGCCACAACACAACACACACAAAACGAGTTCATAAAATAGATGTCCTACTTAGGGCAGCAATAACACCTTAAATAGTTAAGCTAAAAGATTAAAATATCCTCCCCCAATATTCTTGTCTACCGGTTCACGTTTAGGGATGTATGATTCCCCCCCCCCCCCCCCCCATTGCTAGTTCCTTGTCCTCTAGAAACTTGAAGTGTGGGTAGCGCTGTTGTAAGAGACAAAGATCTTCCCATGTTACCTTTGTTGTGAAGCTGTTGTGCCACTGGATTAGTAGTTGTGTGAGGGTCTTGTCAGCCCGCTGCACAATCCTCCGCTCTAGCACCTTCATAGGCTCCACCAGCAAGTTACCCTCCCGAGTCACAGGGGATGGAAGGGGTAGATGTTGCGTTGGTGAGCCCCCCTTGTGTTCTCTCAGCTGAGAAATGTGGAAGGTGTGGTGGATTTTGGCATCGTGTGGTAAAGCACCACGATAGTCAACTTCTATTTTCTTCATGATAACCTGAAATGGACCAAAAAATGCGGGTGATATTTTATGAAAACCATGTGTTCATTGTTAGCCCCAAATCCTGCGACGATGGAGGAGAGTATCCAAGGGAGGCAAACATCTCGTTCCGTATAGTTTCCTTAGGGTGTGCCAACCTCTCAGGCAGATACTTCGGAGGCCTCACGAACACCTCTGGGAACATGGCGGTGTTTATATGCATCAAGCAACCTCCCAAAAGTACAATGCGGGAGCTCCAATTAAGTGTGCGCGCGGGCTCTTCAGTCAAGTCCGCGCGGACTCCCCTTCCTCAGTACCAGCTCAGGTGCCACCGCGCGGTATTGTGAGGTCTCTTCTTTAGTTTCTACCGCTCGACTTTTCATGTACCTCGGGCGGCTGCGCGTTTAATGTTGTGATTTATAAAACATTAAATGTCTGTCGGTTCATGAACCATCCACGCAACCTACCCCCTAGTATAAAAAGGGGATCAAAGGTGTTTGTAGGGGACACACGAACTTAGCACAGAACCTGCCCCGTTGTAGGTGCGAACACCAAGTTTCAGTCTTTCCTTGTTTCATCAGTTGTACGCGCACATACCCCTCGGGTGGCCGCACCCGACAATTGTAACCCTTTCTGAAAATAATAAAGAGAGGCATTCGCCGCGCCGGGTCCAGTTGGGTGTACGCTGCTACCAGCGGGCTCTTCTGTTTTGTCCTCCCGCTACCACTCTCAGGGCCAGTAACCGGCCGCTTGCGAATCACGTTCTTTCCTATGTCAAGCATCCTACTCGGATAAGTGCGCGGAGAGTTGGTGACATTTTTTTGTTCCAACAGAATTTGGTGCGGTGAGCGTGGACCAACGATTGTGAAATCTCCCTTGCCGTTGGAGGATAGCAGTAGTGTAGCGACCTTCAGTACTCAGCCTGTTGTCAAAGTCGCCCGGAACCCACAAAAACCGCGGGATGGCTTCAAAGGAAGTGCTGCCAACCGAGCTTCTAGGCAAGCGAACACTCGCAGAGGATCGGGAGATCGGCGTGGACGCTCAACGCGGGTTTGTAACCCATGAGTGCGGAGTGCACCTCGAGCCCGCATAAGAGGTTTAGGAGATACCCATCCAAGGAGGAGATGGAAGCAGGACAGTCTCAATCAACGCCGAGTTGGAAGGAAAAAACAAAACGCTTCTCGTTTAATGCTTACTTGATAACCTCGATATCTTCGCATGGCCAGTCTCTGACATGCCTGACATCACCCTAGAAGTCGCATGTCATCGCCTCAACATCGACCCGGGCTTCAGGCCGGTTAAGCAGAAGAAACGAACGGTAGCCTCCGCCCTCGCCGGTCCCATTCACGAAGAAGTCGCTATGTTGTTGGAAGCAAGGTTCATCCAGGAAGTTCAATACCCGGAATGGATCTCCAATGTGGTAATGGTTCGCATGCCCAATGGAAAATGGAGAATGTTTGTCGACTTTACACGTCTCAACAAGGCGTGTCCTAAGGGCTGTTATCCACTGTCCCAGATAGATTCATTAGTTGACTCTGCAGTAGGATTTTCAGTAATGAGATTTTTGGATGCCTTCTCGGAATCTCGGGATACCACCAACTCAAGATGCACGAGAACGATGTTCCTCATACCGCGTTCATCGCAGTTGAAGGATGCTACTGTTATCGGGTCATGCTCTTCAGACTAAAGAATGCCGAAGCGACTTACCAGAGGATGATGAACTACGTTTTCAAGGATCAAAAAGGCCGGAACTTGGAAGTTTACGTGGACGCCTTCTCGTCAAAAGTCACAATATGGACAATCACCTAAGGGACCTAGCAAAGACATTTGACACGTTTTGCAAGTTCAACATGAGGCTTAATCCCACCAAATGTACTTTTGGGGCAAGCAGGGGGAAGTTCCTTGGGCACCTGTTCACCCCTCAAGGTCTGGAGCCTAATCCCGACAAGGTAAGGGTCATCTTGGAAATGAAACCCCCAAAAAGCCCAAAAGAAGTTCAATCGTTGGCAGGGAGAGTGGAGGGGCTCAACCGCTTTATCTCCCGATCCGGGGATAAATGCGCCCCCTTCTTCAGGACCCTCCGAGAGAAGAAGAATTTTGAGTAGACCGAAGAATGCAAACAGGCTTTTGAAGAACTAAAGCAACAGTTGACCACGACTCCTCATCTACAGAGTCCCCGCCCACTGGAAGATTTGCTCATATACTTGGGGGTTGGGAAGGAGACCCTCATTTCGGTTCTAGTGCGAGAAGAGGGCAAGAAGCAATTCCATGTACACTACGTTAGCCACGTTTTGAAGAGCGCAGAGACCTAATACCCAATCTTGGAAAAGCTTGCGTTAGCCCTAATCACCTCAGCACGCAGGCTACGACTGTACCTCCAGGCTCACTTCATTTGAGTTGTGACCAATCATCCCTTAAGGGCAGTCTTAGAGAAGCCAGATCATTTGGGACGATTGGCCAAGTGGGCCATCGAATTCAGCAAATTCGACATTTTATACATCCCAAGGGCAACCATCAAAGCGCAGGTCTTGGCTGACTTCCTTGTTGACTTCACAGTCGGGGACGACGAGAAAGAAATCCTAGGACCTTTAAGTTGGAAGATTTTCCTAGAAGGTGCCTCAGGTCCGAAATTCGTGGGAGTAGGAATCGTTCTAATGAGCCCTTGTTGGAGTAAGATCGAGCAAGCCGTGAAGTTTCACTTTCCCGTAACCACCAACCAAGCAGAATACGAAGCCCTGATACCTGGATTGATCTTGTCCTGAAAAATAGGCATCAAAGATCTAAAAGTGAAGACTGACTCCCTATTCATGGCGTCACAGATCGGCAGAGTCTTCGAGGCAACGGAGCCATTTCTGCAACGATATTTGGCCCTCGTTAAGCAGTACGTGGGGCGCTCACGCACATTCAACATATGCCACATTCCAAGGGAAGAAAATAAGGAAGCCGACAAATTGGCTAAATTTGGAAATACAGTCAGGGGAACCCTTACAGAGCTATTTTGTCCGACAATGGAAGAAGCAGATATCATGGAAATAGAGCAACATTCTTCATGGATAGACCCTTTCGTTCACTACTTCATGACGGGGGAGGTCCACCCTTCGGTATGTGATAAGAAAAGGTTTAAGCTGAAGGCGGCTCACTACGCTCTAGTGTCATGAATCCTCTATCGAAAGACCCTTCTTTCCCCCCTGACAAGATCCATGACGGAAGTTTCCCGAATCATGCAAGAGGTACACTTAAGAGAGTGCGGCGGCCACTCAGGGCCCAGGACCCTTGAAAAGAGAATCCTTCGTCAAGGATATTTCTGGCCAACGATCATGAGTGACTGTGCAGATTTTGCCAAGAAATGTGTGGTGCCAAAAGTTTGCTCCCCTTCAGGTCTAGTCGGAGCAGTAGCTCAAGACTGTTTCAGTTCCCTGACCTTTTGCCGTCTGGGGATGGATTTGATTGGTCCGTTTCTGATGGCCAGCGAGCAACATCGCTTTATTCTTGTGATGATCAACTATTTCAGCAAATGGATAGAGACCAAAGCACTTGCTCAGACCACCACTCAGGTTGTGAAAAACTTCATTTGGGCAGAAATTGTTTGCCGATACGGGGTTCCAGCTGCCATAATGACTTACAACGACCCCCAATTTGCGAGTGAAGAATTGGCTGACTTATGTAATCAGTTGGGAAACGAACTCTGATTCTCGTCCGTTCATCATCCGTGAAGTAACGGTCTAGTGAAGGCAACCAACAAGCAAATCTCAAATTTGCTTAAGAAAAAGGTGGAAAATGCTTGTGGAAATTGGGCAGAGCAATTCCCAGCTGTTCTTTGGACCCTTTGTACCACTCATTCCTCAGCAATAACGAGACCCCTTTCAAGCTTTCGTGTGGGTCTGAGGCTCTAATTCCAGTGGAATTCGACGTTGAGAGTCCACGAGTACTGCTGGACAAACAGGGCGATGACGATTGGATGCAGATCAACGACGAAGATCGGAGATGCAGTCTCGACCTGATCAAGGAACTCCGAGATCAGTCAGTAATCCGACAGCAGAGACTAAACAAAGGATGGCTAAATACTTCGTCAAAAATGTTCGGGTAAAACAATTCGTGATAGGAGATCTTGTGCTAAGATAGGTGGATTCAGTTGGGAGAGCGACCTCAGTGGAGAAATTCAAACCTAATTGGGAAAGACCTTTCGTCGTCAAGGAAACACTCAAGAATGGATCCTATAGGTTGCAGTCATATGGAGGCGATGAGTTGTCCAACACCTGGAGCGACGACGACTTGAAGTGGAACTACTCCTAAAAGAGAAGGTGCGTTTCTTTCCCCTCGAAGTCTAACTCGTTCTACGGAAGCCCGATTTACCCCTCTTTTCCTGTGAAGAACCCGTAGCTTGGTGCAATGAAGCGTCATTGCAGGCACACGCGACATACGCGACCTCTAGTCTGGTGAGTCCCGTAACTCGCATGGGCCCACTCGAACGAATCTGGACGTTCGCAGCAGGCGTCGAACATTGAGCCTTCGACCCTCCTGTTGGTATCAGTCTCTTCCCCCACCATAAGACCGCGATAATTGCTCTCAGGAAGATACTCTTGAGCGACATAAGTGGCAGGTCCGGATGTGTTGACCTGCCACACATTGATTGAGGCGTTGTCATAGTTAATGGCCTCCCCTCCAAGTACGAAATCCGAGCAACAAACGCTTATTTCCCGACAACGTTTTTCAACGTCGCTCTCACTCTCATTCCCAAACTGACTACAGTGGAGGAAGCTTCTCAGCTAAATCCTCACCACCCTCATTAATCGGATCTCCTGGAGACCAAAAAACTGCTGCTCTCACTCTCATTCCCAAAACGACTATAGTGACGGAAGCTTATACAGCTCAATACTCACCACCCCCGCCAACCGGATCTCTTGGAGACCAAAATACTATTGCTCTCACTCCCATTCCCAAAACGACTATAGTGGTCGAAGTTTCTACAACTAAATCCTCACCACCACCGCAAATCGGATCTAGTGGAGACCAAAAAACTGCCTCTGCTGAAGTGAAATTCGGACTCCCCAATGTTGACGATCCACCAATTCCTACTACTACTACAACCTGTGTTGATATTCCAAAAGATATTATAGGGAATAATAAACAACTCCATGTTCAGAATCTAAGGGATGCTAATAATGGACAAAACATGCAACTCCCCGTTGACAATACACTACAAGATGGTACTGCTGCTGCTACAGGGCAAAACATGCAAGTCTTTGTTGAGGTTCCAGGAAACAATACTACTACAGAGCAAAACATTCCACCTCTACCCCCGCAACTCCCCTAACGGTTATATTTATACACTTTTCCTTAAATACATGTGTTTCTTCTTATGTTTATTCACACTCATCTCTAGTTGAAATGCAGATCATCCATATAATTCAGGTCATATTGGCAGTTCATCGTCATTGGCCTCTTTATCAACTGGATATTAAGAACGCCTTCCTCAATGACGATCTACAAGAGACTGTTTATATGCACCAACCCCCCGGGTTTGAGACCACGTGGGATTCTCGGGTCTGTCATCTTCAGAAATCTATTTATCAAGCAGTCCCCGCGCGCTTGGTTTTAAAAATTCAGCAAGGTTTTCTGCGATATTGGCTTCATTCGAAGCTCGGTTGATTTCTCTCTCTTCACCCGACACCGGTCAACCGGAACTGTGATCCTACTTGTCTATGTTGACGATATCCTCATTACTGACGACGATACTACAAGGATACAACATACCAAGCAACAGTTGAACTCCGCCTTTCAGACCAAAGATTTTGGCAACCTTTGGTATTTTCTTGGGCTTGAGGTTGCACGACGGCTTGATGGTCTTGTGTTATCCCAAAGGAAGTATTGTATGGACCTCCTACATGATGCCGACTATTCTGGATGCAAACCTACAGATACTCCTATGGACGCTAATGACAAGCTCTCGGCCCACAGCTCTGACTCCGATAAGCTGCTTACAAATCCAGAATACTATAGACGCGTGGTTGGGAAGCTGATCTACCTTACGGTTACTCGACCAGACATCTCTTTTGCCGTGGGAGTCGTGAGTCGTTTTATGCATGCTCTTCGGACATCTCATCTTCAAGCCGTCGAGCGCATTCTTCGATATCTCAAGAACGCTCCAGGACAAGGGCTTGTGTACAAGCCATCCAAATCTTTATCTCTTGTTGCGTACTCCGACGCCGACTATGCATGATCCATTGACGATAGGCGTTCCACAACTGGTTTCTGTACCTACTTAGGCAGACATCTCATACCTGGCGCAGCAAGAAACAGACTGTGGTTGCTCGCACTTCTACTGAAGCCGAGTACCGGGCTATGACTGCTGTTGTTTCTCTAAGAAAGTCTTCTCTTCCGGCTCGTCTTCTCCTCTCTTCCTTTTCCCAGCTGAGTATTCGCAACAGGTGCCAACAAATTCTACACTCTGGACATAAAGTTTGTTTCCAGCTTAGACACCTCGCTGTCGAACTCGTCGTCTTCATCTTTGTTGTTGAACTCATCGTCAACATCGACCTCCTCGACCGGTTTATGTCGGCAAGCTTCATCTTATATGATTTGGCGACAGAAGGGGTCTGGATCCCTTGGGTTGCTCGACTTCTCGAGAGGGTCCTGCGGCCTATTCACCACTTCTTTTGTGATCTTCGGAGAGGGGGTGGCGTCCGATGGAACGATGGCCTTTCTGGTTTTAAACCTCTGGCTGCTGGGCTCCTTTCTTTTCTGAGTATTGGAAGAAGGTGTGTGTTGATGGCTCTCCCTCCTCCAGTGGGTTTGCGTGGTCAGAATGTCCGGTGTCAGGATTATTGTCCAAAAATTCAAGGGCCTCAGAGACAATGTGGACAGTGCTGGGTTTTCTCACCCAAATTTTCTTTGGGGGTGCCTCCCGGAACCTCCCGAAAGTTTGGGTCAGGCTTCATCGTCCTGTTTGGGTCGGGCTTTTTGGTGGAATCCGAGTTGATGCCTATGCCCATGAGCAAGGTTTGGTGCATACTCTTGGAGAAAGTATGCAGGAAGAGGCTAGTGGATTATGAGGAATGGTTCATTTAGGAGGGGGCATACACTATTTATTGACTCCTTGGGGCATTAAGTGCGGGACTCAGTCTGTGCGGGCACCAGCCTACGTTTCCTGAGCAACCCATTCGGCCTGATGAAAAAGTGCGAGAATTATGTTAGCCCCAAAAATCCTCGACGATGGAGGAGAGCATTCAAGGGAGGCGAACATCTCGTTCCATACGGTTTCTTCAGGGTGTGTCGACCTCTCGGGCGGATTCTCCAGAGGCCTCGTGAACACCTCTGGGAATATGGCGGCGTTCAGATGCATCAAGCGACCTCACAGAAGTACAATGCGGGAACTCCAGTTTGGCCTGCGCGCGGGCGCTTCAGTCAAGTCCGCGTGGACTCCCCCTTCTCGGTTCCAGCTCAGGTGGCACCGCACGGTCTCGTGCGGTCTCTTCTTTAGTCTTCGCCGCCTGACTTTTCATGTACCTCGGGCGGCTGCGCGTTTAATGTCGCGATTTATAGGACACTAAATGCCCGTCGGTTCGTGAACCGTCCATTCAGCCTATCCTCTAGTATAAAAGGGGGACCAGGGGTGTTTGGAGGGGACACACGAACTTAGCCCAGAACCTGCCCGTTGTAGGTGCGAACACTACGTTCCATTCTTTCCTTGTTTCATCCGCTGTACGCGCGCATACCCCTCGGTTGGCCGCATCCCACAATTGTAATCCTTTCAGAAAATATTAAAGAGAGACCCGTTGCAACAGAGTCATTCGCCGCGGAGGGTCCAATCGGGTGTACGCCGCTGCCAGCGGTCTCTTTTATTTCGTCCTACCACTACCACTCTTAAGGTCAGTAACCTGGGTAGCTGGAAGACCCAGTCCGCTTTCCCGAGCCCCTTGGGGGAGTGAACCCGCGAGACGTATACCACCGCGGGAAAACCTTCATGGAGTCGGACGCCACAGGAAAACCTTCATGGAGTCGGACGCCACGGGAAAACCTTCTGCGCGTACTTATGGACAACGTCCTCTTGAAGCATATGGTCTGCGTCGCGGTTTGGGCCTCAACCCGCGGACCAAGCGTGTGGTCCTGTGTGACGCTCTGCTTTAGCGCCTCGATCTTTTCCTCTAGACGAGCTATCCGGGATATTACGTATTCAAGTTTTTTCTCGAGGGCCGCAATCGCTGAGACGTTCTCTGTAAGACAAAAAGGGTTAAATCTTTTATTGTTATACAATTCTAACCCAGACAATGTGGCCAGTTGCTTTGGTAAGTACCCGCAAACAGGTCATTCTCTATGAAAGTCAGCTCCTCTGGCTTGTCTTCTCCTCTCTTCCTTTCCCCAGCTGAGTATCCGCAGCAGGTGCCATCAAATTCTACACTCCGAACATAAAATTTGTTTTCAGCTTAGGCACCTCGCTGTCGTACTCGTCGTCGGCATCTTCGTTGTTGAACTCGTCATCAGCATCGACCTCCTCGGCCGGTTTTTTTCGGCAAGCTTCATCTAATATGATTTGGTGACAGAAGGGGTCTAGATCCCTTGGGTTGCTCAACTTCTCGAGAGGGTCCTGCGGCCTATTCACCACTTCTTTTGTGATCTTCGGAGAAGGGGTGGCGTCCGAAGGAATGATGGCCTTTCTGGTTTCCAGCCCCTGACTGCTAGGCTCCTTTCTTTTCTGAGCACTGGAAGAAGGTGTGTGTGTTCATGACTCTCCTCCGGTGGGTTCGCGTGGTTAGAATGTCCGGTCTCAGGATTATTGTCCAAAAATTCAAGGGTCTCAGAGACTGTGGGGGCAGAGCTGGGTTTTCTCACTGAAATTTTCTTCAGCCTTCTTGCAGGGTCCTCCTGGAAATTCGGGTCGGGCTTCATCGTCCTGTGCAGGTCAGACTTTTTTTTGGAATCCGAGTTGATGCCTAAGCTCGTGAGCAAGGTTTGGTTCATACTCGTGGCGAAAGTATGCAGGAAGAGGCTAGTGGATTATGAGGAATGGTTCATTTAGGAGGGGATCTACGATATTTATGGACTCCTTGGGGCATTAAGTGCGGGTCTCACTCTTTGTGGTTCCCAGTCTACTTATCCTGAGCAGCCCGCGCTGTCTGCTGAATAAGTGAGAGGATTATGTTAGCGCCAAATCCTCGACGATGGAGGAGATCATCTAAGGGAGGCGAGCATCTCGTTCCATATGTTTCCTCAGGGTGTGCCGACTTCTCGTGCAGATACTCCGGAGGCCTCACGAACACCTCTGGGAACATGTCGACGTTTAGATGCATTAAGCGACCTCATAGAAGTACAATGCGGGAACTCCAGTTAGGCGTGCGCTCGGGTGCTTCAGTCAAGTCCGCGCAGACTCCCCCTCGGTTCCAGCTCAGGTGGCAATGCGCGGTCTCGTGCGGTCTCTCTTTAGTCTTCGCCGCCTGACTCTTCATGTACCTCGGGTCAGAAAATAATAAAGAGAGACTCGTCGCAAGAGAGACATTCACCGCTGAACGTCCAGTCGGGTGTACGCCGCTGCCAACAGTATCTTTTGTTTCGTCCTCCCGCTACCACTCTCAGGGCCAGTAACCTGGGGTGCTGGAAGACCTAGTCCGCTTTCCTGAGCCCCCCTTGGGGGAGTGAACCCGCGAGACTTATACCGCCGCGGGAAAACCATCACGGAGTCGGACGCCGTGGGAAAACCTTCTGCGTGTACTTATGGACGGCCTCCTCTTGAAGCATTGAGCCCTGCTGCGCGGTTTGGGCCTCAGTCCGCGGACCAAGCGTGTGGTCCTGTGTGGCGCTCTGCTTTAGAGCCTCGATCCCTTCCTATAGACCGGCTAGTCTTTTTCGGGACCTATGGTGGCGCTCTGCTCGCCGAGTTGCACTCGTCCGGACTAGGTGGACATGTCAGACAGGACAAGATGCTAGATCTAGCGACCTCACGTTATTATTGGCCTCACATGAGGCAGGATGTTATCAGCCACGTTCGCACCTGCCATACGTGCCAGTTGTATAAGGGACAGTCCCAGAACACTGGATTGTACACTCCCCTACCGATTCCTGAGCGGCCATGGGACGAAGTCTTCATGGATTTTGTTAGTGGCTTCCCTTCTGTGGCGCGAGGAAGTGACTCCGTGTTCGTAGTTGTTGATAGATTCTCCAAGATAGCTCATTTTATACCGTGCCGGAAAACCTCCGATGCGACACACGTAGCCCATCTCTTCTTTCGAGAGGTGGTTCGACTCCATGGGGTACCACGCACTTTCACTTCCGACAGGGACTCGCGATTCATGGGCTATTTTTGGAATACTTTATTGCGAAAACTGGACACAATTAAATTTTAGTAGCGCGTACCACCCCCAGTCTGATGGGCAGATCGAGGTGGTCAACCGAAGTCTGGGTAATTTATTAAGATGCCTAGCCGGAGAGCAACCCAAGCAGTGGGACTTAGCGTTAGCCCAAGCCGAATTTGCATACAACAGCACCGTAAATCGTTCCACCGACAAGTCTCCTTTTGAGATTGTTTATGACTTTCTTATTCCCTATTACCTTGACCGCCATTCTTTACCTTCCTACGAGCGCATTTCTTTTGATGCTACTACTTTTGTTGAGAACTTAAAATCTTTGCATGATGTTATTCATAATAAGCTGCAGGTGACATCCAAAGAATACAAAGCTAGCACCGATAACCACCGGCGCGATTTGTTTTTTTCGGAAGGAGATTGGGTGCTGGTACACTTTAGAAAGGAAAGATTTCCCAGTGAACTTACCACAAGCTCCGACAACGTCGTTTCGGTCCTTTTCAGGTAAGGAAGCGGTTGGGTGAGAATGCCTACCTTGTTGATCTACCATTGGAATTCGGCACATCACCGATTTTCAATGTGACGGACCTATGCCCTTTCCATGGATCCCCACCCGCCGCGCCTGTGCCACCACCTACCTTGGAGCCCGGGACGACCGCGGGATTTCAACCGGCCTTCACGCCTACCACGGAGGAGATCGATCAGGTGCTTGACGTGCGGGAGTTCCAGACTCGTGCGGGAGCTTACCAGCGCTACTTGGTTACTTGGAGGGGAAGAGATATCTTAGACAGCAGTTGGATCAGCGCCCGAGAGCTTCAGCGTCGACGCCCAGACCTCTCCGTTGCGGCCATTAGCTCAGTCTCGCCGGAGTCGAGTTCTCTCAACCCCGGGGGAACTGATGTGATCCTGTCGCCGACACGTTAGTGCCGTCTCGTCTTTAGGTTGACAAAGGGGACCGCAAATCGACTTCAGGTTTCTGCACATTTGTTGGAGGCAATCTTGTGAGTTGGAAGAGCAAGAAACAGTCTGTCGTTTCCAAGTCTAGTGCAGAGGCGGAATATCGCAGCATGACATCGACTACATGTGAGTTGAAGCGGTTGCGGGCTCTCATGCTTGACTTAGGAGAGGTTTACAACTATCCTCTTCCTATGTTCTGTGACAATAAGGCCGCGATACACATTTCCAAAAATCCGGTCTTTCATGAGAGAACAAAACACATAGAAGTCGACTGTCATTTTATTCGGGAAGAAATATTGAAGAAACAGATTTGCACTCCATTTGTCACTTCCGACAACGAGTTGACAGATGTCTTCACCAAGCCGGTGTCCGCTTCCTTTTTCCACATCTGCGACAAGCTGGGCATGATCGATATATATGCTCCAGCTTGAGGGGGAGTGTTGAAGTTGGTGACCGGGCGGTCTGGAGGTTTGTCTTGGCGGGTTGAAGACCGCGCGGTCTGGCGGTCTGTCTCAGCCGGCTTGGAGACCGGGCGGTCTGGCGGTCTACCCTGGCAGTCTCTCTTCCTCTCTTGTGGTAGCCGTGCGGTTAGCCCTGCTGTCTAACCGCGCGGCTTGTGCGGTTTGTTTTGTATAGTCCGCTTAGTCCTGTAAATTTTTAGTCCCACATCTCTTATTTGTATTCTCTCATCTCTCCTCCATTCTATATAAGGGAGGGCATACCTTTGTAATAGATACCTTTTTCGGATAATAAAATTTCAGTTAAAACCATTTCGGTTTGTTCTCTGTTCGGTTTCTACAATAATCATACAACTCAACATGCAAATTACCTACACTTGGGTATTACAAATTGATGTAGACCGGAGCCTCGAGTCAATTTTAACTAAAATATATTTGAATTCTCTTTTAAATTTGCGCCGCAAGAGAAATTTCCTCGCATGGTAGTAAGTGACATTTGATCTCGGGCTCGCATACATGCATAAAACTCGTCATTTAAACGCTGGATAAATATGAAGTAACGTTCCACAATCAAACAATTAGGGAAAGAAATGTGCGGATATGAAAATTAACGACAAATAGGTTCAATGTTAATTAAGGGCAAGTTTGCTCTGAATTTTAAGACCAAATAAATAAAAGCATATCATAAAACTAACATGAAACGAGCTCGGAGATGAGTATGGAAGTATACCATAAGATAGCAACAACAGATGTCCAACTGGGATCAAACTAGACTTGTAAATTTGTCCTGCCCATGGCCGTAGAGACGGGACTATTGGAATCATCGAACAGGAGATCTGGATTCGACAGATTTCTGTCTGATTGAACTCTGGGCGGAGCCGAACAGGAGATGCTCATTCATCGTTGGAAATGTTAGGAAGTAGAGAAAGGAAGCGAAAAGAAGAGAACAAGCTGAATAAACTTTTGAATAATCGAAATTTTATTATCCAAAAATGATAACTATTACAAAGGTATGCCCTCCCTTATATAGAATGGAGGAGAGAAGAGAGAATACAAAAAAGAGATGTGAGACTAAAATTTACAAGCTAAGCGGACTGTACAAAGTAAACCGCACAGGCGGGCGCGTTTTCGGTTAGACAGAAGGACTAACCGCACGGCTTACAATAAGAGATGCAGAGAGGTCGCCTGTGAAGATTGCTTAGACCGCCCGGTTTACAAGTCGCCGAGTCAAACCGCCAGACCGCGCGGTCTCTAACCCGCCAAGACAGACCGCCCGGTCTCCAACTTCAACACTCCCCCTCAAGCTGGAGCATATATATCAATCATGCCCAGCTTGTCGCAAACATGCAAAAACGAGGCTCAGGAGACTGGCTTGGTGAAGATGTCGGCTAGCTCTTTATCAGATGTGACAAACGGAGTGCAAATCTGTTCTTTTAAAATCTCTTCACGAATGAAATGGCAGTCAACCTCAATGTGCTTTGTTTTATTTAATTTAGGCTTTCATGGAATACCGGATTTTATATAGATGTATATGGCTTATTTGGCCTTGTTATCACAGAACATAGGTAGAGGATGGTTGTACACCTCTCCTAAATCTAGCATGAGAGCCCGCAACCATTTCAACTCACAAGTGGTTGACATGCCATACTGCGATACTCAGCTTCTGCACTGGACCTGGAGACAACAGACTGCTTTTTTACTCTTCCAGCTCACCAGATTTATTAAACCCCCAACAAAGGTGCAAAAACCTGAGGTAGACTTGCGATCCCCTTTGTCATCAGCATAACTTGCATCTGAAATAAAATATGTAGGCTTCAATCCTCAGATGACCATTCTTCTGAAACAGTAATCCTTTCCCAGGCGCTGCTTTGACATATTCCAAGATCCGCAAGGCGGACTGAAGATGACAATCCCTGGGCGCTTGCATGAATTGACTCACCTTGCCCACAGCATAAGAAATGTCGGGTCTGGTCACTGTGAGATATATGAGCTTACCAACCAGACGCCTGTATCGCGAACTATCTGAAAGAAGAGGCGAATCATCTGTCCAGGTTTTGTCCTCCCCAATAGCCATGGGACATCGGGCAGGTTTAGCTCCAAGATCCTTCTTTTAAAAGCAAAGGGCATACTTACGCTGAGAGAGAACTAAGGAGTCGGGCTTCCGAGAGAGTTCGATCCCAGAAAGTACTTTGGAGAGCCCATATCTTTAGTGATCAGATGTTGGCGAAGATGTAGCTTTGTCAGGGCTACCCCTTCCTGGTCATCGCCAGTGAGAAGAATATCATCGACGTATACAGCAAGAACAAATTTTTATGCCCAGAAGGAGTTTTGCGAATAAAGAGAGAGTGATCAGCAGAGCTTCGCACAAAACCAACAGCCGCCACAATACCGCTGAACTTGTCAAACCAAGCTCGAGGACTCTGCTTGAGGCCATAAATTGCCTTCTGCAGCCGGCATACTCGTGTCTCCCCCTGAGCAACATACCCAGGAGGTTGCTCCATGTAAACGGCCTCGTGAAGATCACCATAAAGGAAGGCATTCACCCGATTGACGTCCAGCTGAGAAATTGGCCAATCCCGATTGACGGCCATTTAAAATTTTCAGAGAGAAGAACCTTTTAATCGGATTGTGCTGAGACGAGCCACAGGGGAGAAGGTGTCAAAGTTTTTTTTAATCAACCCCATAGGTCTGAGTAAAGCCCTTAGCCATTTTTTCAAGGCGAGCCTTATACCGATCCACAGTGCCGTCTGGGCTAAATTTGACCACAAAGACCCAGCGACAGCCAACAACATCAGTGCCAAAGGGATTAATATATGGAACAAGAGTCCAGGTACCCCGCTCAATTTTAAGTGAGGGTCGCCATTTCCTCATCCATGGCCATCTTCCAGTGAGGAATAGCAAGGGCCTCCTGATAGGAGCGGGGTGTGGCAGTGGCAGAGATAGCCAGTGCAAAGGCCCTGCGAGAAGGAGTAAGACGATCATAGGAAACAACAGCAGCAAGGGGGTGTAAGGTGCACGTCCGCACCCCTTTGCGAAGAGCTATAGGAATTAATTCGATCCAGGTCAGCCGGGCCCGCGGCATCCGGAGCATCCGTGGTAGAGAAAGCTGGCCCTCTTTAGGGAGAAGAGAGCGACGGCAGCGGAGAGGAGGGAGCGGGGGTGGAGATTCCTCTTCTTGGGAGAGAGAGAGGTGGAGGAAGAGAACTCTTCGAGGGGGTGTTATAACAGAGACGGTGTAGTGGTGGCCAGAGTGTAGGAGGAGACGAGGGAACGAAGGGAATGACAGGAGAATCAGAAGCTGGGAGAAGAGGAGAAGAGGCATCCGAGAAGTAGGAGGTATTCTCGAAGAAGGTGACGTCAGCAGAGACGAACTGCTTACGAAGGACGGGATCAAAGCAACAGTAGCCTTTCTGAGTGGTAAAAATTAGGAATACCCCAGAAAGACACATTTTTTTAATTATTTTGGAGCGAGGGGAGAGCTTATCACGGGTGGCAGAAGGGGCATGCACAAAGGCAGTGCATCCAAAGATTTGGAGAGGGAGATGAAACGGCTCCTTGCCCGGATACAAAATGGAGAACGGGGTTTGGCCATGGAGAACCGTGGAGGGAATGCGATTGATGAGGTAGCAGGCAAGGAGAACAGCATAGCCCCAATAGGAGCGAGGAACATGCATCTGGGTCATCAAGGTGCGAGCGACATCGAGCAGGTGTCGGTTTTTGCGTTCGGCTACACCATTTGTTGTGAAGAATAGACACAACTAGTTTGATGAAGAATCCCATTTTGCATGCAGAATGTAGAGAAGTCACGACTGAGATATTCTGCGGCATTATCAGACCGAAAAACTTTGATAGAAACATCAAACTGAGTTTTGATCATGAGATAGAAGGATGTCCATACAGAGAATAATTCGGAGCGATCTTTTAACAGATACACCCACGTACAGCGAGAGAAATCATCAATGAACGTGACAAAATAGGAACTACCCCGACCAATGGTAAGAGTAGGAGAAGGACCCCAGATGTCGGAGTGGATAAGATCAAACGGACGGGTAGAGCTACGAACGTGCTTTGGAGGGAAGGAGGAGCGGTGATGCTTGCCAAGCTGACAGGCCTCACAGTTGAGCGGAGGACTTTGAGGAGGAAGGTGGGGCAGAAGTTGACGAAGAAGACGGGGAGGAGCATGACCAAGGCGGAGATGCCATTGGAGAAGATCTGTGGAGGTGGAGGAGAAGGTGGAAAAAGCAGAAATGTTGTCGAGGAAGTATAAGCCGCCACTCTCAGTCCCAGTAGCAATCGTCCGTTGGGAGTCCGGATCCTGAAAAGAGCAAGAAGTAGAAGTAAATGTGACGGAACACTGTAATTGCTTGCAAAGAGATGTAACAGATAATAAGTTGCACGGGAACTGGGGCACATATAGAGTATCCGCCAAGTGAAGAGAACGGGGGTGACATGAACTATCCCTGTGCCATGAACAGATGATGAAGAGCCGTCAGCGAGAGTAACTGGGGGCAAGCGAGCATGTTTTTCTAGGAGAGAGAAACACGGGAGATGACCGGTCATATGATTCGTAGCACCAGTGTCGATCAGCCATTTGCCCTGAGTAACAACGTGTGCACGACCAGAAGACGTGACAACCGAGGCGAAAGCCATGAAGGAGGAAGAAGAAACTGCAGCGGTCTCGGTGACAGCACACCAGCGGCACGAAGGGCCACGAACAAGGTGCAGAGCACAAGCCGCGCGACTAAACCAGGAGGTCGCGGCGACTAACAAGAGAAGCGGCTAAGAGCGAAGAGGCGGAGAGGCCGCTCAAACAAGGAAGAATCCGCGTGAAACCGCGGCGGGAACAAAAGGGAAGAAGCCGCTTGAACACGAGCGGCTAGGATCCAGATCAAGGCACAGCGGGGAAGAAGTCGCGCGGACTGCAAAGGGCCGAGCGAACAGAAGAGAGGAGAAGAGCAGGTGACCGCGACCAAGATGCGGGTAAGAAAGGGACAACCCGCACGGTCAGGCAGATCACAGCAGTTGCGAGAATGCGGTCAAGGGCACAGCGGGGAAGAGGTCGCGCGGACTGAAAAGGCCGAGCGAACAGAAGAGAGGAGAAGAGCAGGTGACCGCGACCAAGATGCGTGGTAAGAAAGGAACAACCCGCACGGTCAGGCAGATCACAGCAGCAAAACCGCGAGTGCAGAGACAACACACGCGGACAGAGACAGACCGCAGCGACTAGGAAGTCGGAGCGTATCATTCAAAATAGAATATATATATTTTAAAAAAGCGTTTCCTGGAGTTTCAAGGAACGCGGCGACACGGAAACGTTTCCCGTATCCGGTCGCTGCGACAAAGAGCAGGCTTTGTTGCGTAGGAGAAGAGAAACAAGAAGAGCATATTTTGCCGCGCAAACAGGTTGTGGTGCAGCGGACAGATTCTCCTTGAACAAGCCGCGCGGTAGAAACAATGTTTTTCATTAATATTTTCCGCGCGGACAGTGTCTCCATTTTTACCGGATTTTAAATTTTTTTTGTTTTTTAAGGCAAGCCGCGAAATTCTTTTTTTTTTGTTTAAGCCGCAGAACGCGGAAGACAAGCCCGCGAACAACAGAAAATATCGAGCGCACAGAATCAGGAGGAGTGAATCAAAACCTGGCTCTGATACCATGTTAGGAAGTAGAGAAAGGAAGCGAAAAGAAGAGTTCTCTTTTAACAAGCTGAATAAACTTTTGAATAATCGAAATTTTATTCGGGCTCGCATCCAAAAATGATAACTATTACAAAGGTATGCCCTCCCTTATATAGAATGGAGGAGAGAAGAGAGAATACAAAAAGAGATGTGGGACTAAAATTTACAAGCTAAGCGGACTGTACAAAGTAAACCGCACAGGCCGCGCGGTTAGACAGAAGGACTAACCGCACGGCTTACAATAAGAGATGCAGAGAGGTCGCCTGTGAAGATTGCTTAGACCGCCCGGTTTACAAGTCGCCGAGTCAAACCGCCAGACCGCGCGGTCTCTAACCCGCCAAGACAGACCGCCCGGTCTCCAACTTCAACAGGAAACCCTAGAACGGGAGTCGCATTCGCTGACGGGAGCGGTTGGCGGTGTTATAGTGAGTCACGGAAATGGGGCCTCCGGTCACCGGATGGATGTATCGTAGTCGACGATGATAGGAAGGCTTAACAAAGGCGGCAACATGGACAAAGGTCGGCGCTGCAAACAGGCGGGCGTCGTTTTCCGGCGGAGGACATCATGGGAAGACTCTTCAGAGCCTTAGGAGGTGGAGGCTAGCGGAGGATAGTCCGTCGAGGGTGCCAGGAGGGAGGAAGAAACCAGGCGGCAGGACTCAGGAGGTGGTGGTGCCGGGTTACTGGGAACAAAGAAATTTCTCTGTCACGATTTCTTTTCCTGCCGTCTTTCACGGGAAGGAGGGGAAGGGTTTTATAAAATGTTTTTTTTATTTAATTTAGGCATTTGACTAAATAGGGAAGTACATGACATATTATATATATATATATATTTCTTATTTGGCCTATCCAACAATCAAGGGTAGGATTGAAAATTTTTATTTTATATTTTATCTAATAAAAAATCTTTCTTTTATTTGATCTTAAATTTTGAGCATGCTTGCCTTAATTAACTTATCATCTAATTTGACAGATTTTTTTATTTAGGGATTTATTAAACGATCACCTCAATAAGCCATGAGTGCATGAAATAAAATACACGTGCGCTAATACATGCACTACAAATAACAAAATAAAAATGCATGAAATAAAATATGCGTGCGCTAATACATGCGCTACAAATACCAAAATAAGATTGCGTGACAAAAAATAATACACATAATGCGACGCAGGTGGCACCAATTCTCTCGGGGTTGAAAAACCTCGATCTCGTCTGGAGCGTAATGTAGCCTGCAGCCAAGAAGTCCAGATATTGATCTGAAAATGCCCCACTATTGTTATGCTATGGAGTAAGGCAAAAGAAAGATCCTTCACTACAACTCATGACCTGTAGTTTAACTACCTTTCCCGAAAAATGCTGGAACCCAATCTCATTCGAAAACATATAATTCCGGTGACAGAATCAACCATGAAATTATAGATTTCCGAATATGCCCGCAAACAGTTAGTCAAATTTTTATGCATGATATTTATATGATAAAAAAATCAGACCATAAAAAGGGATGATGTCACAGGTTCAGAAGCAAGTAGGCTCGACTTGTGGATCCATTAAATCGCATTGCATCATACGTTCTCCTGTCCGACACATACGAGCATATACTAGACCAAAATCAACTATCCCAAACATATCACCCGATCGAATCTGACTAACGGTACCAAATTTTAAATTAATCCCAAATTTAACATTTAAAATTTTCCAGAGAAATCCTTTTAATCTTGTATCTTTGTTTGGTGTGAAAATTTTTGGGGTTCTTATTCTTAAAACACGATTTTTTTTAAATAAATCGATAGCTGGATAATACATTTTTTCAGACATTTATACTTACGAGATAATGTAATGACACAAAATGTTGTTCTCCAAATATAAAATTAATATATGGCGAGTGTTCTAATTTTAAGTTTGGGTGATCATTGGACAGTGTTTGTGGCCTCCAGTGCTCGTGATTGCAATGAACTTGGAGAATTGAGATATACGTAGATCGAGTCTATGACACCTAAGTTGAGTGAGACACCACTAGTACATTCTATTTCCTGAAGCAGGGGCTCAGGAATTAATTCGATGGCTAAGGGTTGTGATTCACGTGGAAACACCTCTTTAGTTGGGATGAGGGGATGAGGAGGATGCGGGGGATGAAATTCCTCTTCTTGGGGCTGGGGCTCAGGAAGGAACTCTTCGAGTGGAGTGTTATAACAGAGACTAGTGGGGCCACGATGCTCGTGGAGAAAGAGGATTATTAATAATTCGAAGTCCGGGTTCCACTAGTTGATACGTAGTTGCTATGCAGCACGGGGACGGAAACGGGATACGGGATACGATACGAAACGGATACGGGAAACGTGATTTTTTTAAAAATTAGGATACAACAAACACTTTTAATTATTTTTAATTATTTTAATATAAGTATTAATTATTTTAACATAAATGCTACATAGATCACATCAGATTAACATGGTGCTAACATTAAGAACTCAAGTTTTGTGGAAGGAAAGCCATCAAGAGCAAGGGAAAAATCTCATCTCCATTACTTGTTTGAGTTGGAGTTGTTGGTGGATTATCAATGTAAATACCATAAGCAAAATTAGATTACTTAGTAACATGTAGAAAATACAGATGTAGCCGTACTTAGCAATGTTTTTAGGCATATATTGGATATTAATATGATGCAGGAAGAAGAATCAGGAGAAGAAGCAGGAGAAGAAGGAGAAGCAAGAAAAAAGAAGAAAGGAGGAGAAGCAGGAGGAGAAGAAGAAGCAGGAGGAGAAGAAGAAGAAGCAGGAGGAGAAGAAGAAGAAGAGCAGGAGGAGAAGAAGAAGAAGTAGGAGGAGAAGAAGAAGAAGTAGGAGGAGAAGGAGGAGGAGGAGGAGGAGGAGGGGGAGGAGGAGGAGAAGAAGGAGAAGAAGAAGAAAGAGGAGAAGAAGAAAGAGGAGAAGAAGCAGGAAAAGAAGGAGGAGAAGGAGGAGGAGTAGAAGAAGAAGAAGAAGAAGAAGAAGAAGGAGAAGAAGAAGAAGAAGCAGGAGAAGAAGAAGAAGCAAGAGAAGAAGAAGAAGAAGCAGGAGGAGGAGAAGAAGAAGAAGAAGAAGAAGAAGAAGAAGTAGGAGGAGAAGAAGGAGGAGGAGGAGGAGGAGAAGAAGGAGAAGGAGAAGAAGAAGGAGAAGCAGGAAAAGAAGAAGGAGGAGGAGAAGCAGGAGGAGAAGAAAAAGAAGGAGAAGAAGCAGGAGGAGAAGAAAAAGAAGAAGAAGAAGGAGGAGAAGAATCAGAAGAAGAAGAAGGAGGAGAAGAAGCAGGAGAAGAAGCAGGAGAAGAAGCAGGAGAAGAAGAAGAAGCAGGAGAGGAAGCAGTAGAAGAAGAAGAAGCAAGAGAAGAAGAAGAAGAAGAAGAAGAAGAAGAAGCAGGAGGAGCACCTGTGGGATCAGCAGAATCGGGAGCGGAACAAGAAAACCTAATGCGTAAAATAAAATACGCGAGCTCGATATCTCACGGAATCGCGTATCATTCCTAAAATAGAATATATATATTTTTAAAAAAATGCGTTTCCTGGAGTTTCATAAACGCGTTTCCGCTCGTTTCCGGGCGTTTCCCGTATCCGGTACGCGTTTGAGTCAATACGTAGACCATTATTAAGTATCAGTGCTTTGTTGCGTAGTTGGGACGTAATCAATAAAATATTTTGCTTGCGCATTGTCATTTCAAGGTTGTGGTGCACAACCCATATAGATTCTCCTTGAATTCAACAGTGACAATCTCAATGTTTTTCATTAATATTTTCACGCACTCCTCAAGTGTCTCCATTTTTACCGAAAGATTTTAAATTTTTTTTGTTTTTTAAAAAGGCTCATGTAAAATTCTTTTTTTTTGTTTAAATGAGAATAAAAACAAATTTAGTTAAAATATCGGATCGACCGATTCATGGTAGGAGTGAATCGAAACCCTATGATACCAAACTGATGTAGACCGGAGTCTCGAGTCAATTTTAAATAAAATAAATTTGAGTTCTCTTTTAAATTCGTGTCACAAGATAAATTTCCTTGCATGATCGTAAGTGACGTTTGATCTCGGGCTCGCATACACGCATAAAACTCGACATTTAAACGCTCAATAAATTTGAAGTAACGTTCCACAAAAAACAGTAACGGAAAGAAATGTGCGGATAAGAAAATTAACGACAAATAGGTTCAATGTTAATTAAGGGCAAGCTTGCTCTGAATTTTAAGACCAAATAAATAAAAGCATATCATAAAACTACCACGAAACGAGCTCAGAGATGAGTATGGAAGTGTACCATAGGATAGCAACAACAAATGTCCAACCAGGACCTAACTAGACTTGTAAATTTGTCCTGCCCATGGCTGTTGAGATGAGATTGTTGGAATCGTCGAACAGGAGATCTGGATTGGACTGATTTTTGTCTGATTGAACTATGGGCGGAACCGAACAGGAGATGCTTGCGCATCGATGGCAACCCTAGAACGGGAGTCACATCCGCTGAAGGGAGCGATCGACGGTGTTATAGTGAGTCACAGAAGTGGCGCCTCCGGTCACCAGATGGATGTATCGAAGTCGACGGTGACAGGAAGGCTCAACAATGGAAGCAACAGGAACAAAGGTCGGTGCTGCAAATAGGAGGCTGTCGTTTTCTGGCGGAGGGCATCGTAGGAAGACTCGCCAGAGCCTTAGGAGGTGGAGGCTAGCAGAGGAGAGTCCGTCGAGGGAGCCGAGAGGGAGGAGGAAACCAGGCGACGGGACTCAGGAGGGGGTGGTGCTGGGTTACCGGGAACAAAGAAATTTCTCTGTCTAGATTTCTTTTTCTGCCGTCTTTCACGGGAAGGAGGGGGCGGGTTTTATAAAATGATTTTTTTTTAAAATTTAGGCATTTGACTAAATAGGGAAGTACATACACACACACACAGATATGTATATATATATATATATATATATAGATATATAGATATGATATTTCTTATTTGGCCTGTCCGACAATTAAGGGTGGGATTGAGAATTTTTACTATATATTTTAACTAATAAAAAATCTTTCTTTTATTGATCTTAAATTTTGAGCATGCTTGCTTTAATTAACCTATCCCCTAATTTGACAGATCTTTTTTACTCGGGAACTCTTATTGAACGATCACCTCAATAAGTCATACGAGTGCATGAAATAAAATATGTGCGCTAATACATGCGCTACAAATACCAAAATAAAAATTGATGGGGAACCATCAGATGCACCTGGAGGGGTTCTCCGCAAGGCGGGGCCCACATACATGTATTCACGCAGGAAGACTTGATAGGATCGCCGATCGGACTCCGCGCTTGCATCCGGGACGTCGCCGCGAGTCAAAAAACTATATTATTTTATTTTTTGGAGTTTGTTTTGATGTATTTAAGGGACTAACCCACCGACCAATCATAGCTGTTGATGAGGATGCCCTAACTTGACTTTTATTATAAATAGGAGTGTTAGAGGCTGATTTGAGTCATTGTTGGATTTGGAGAAAAGTTTTCCCGGATTCCAGCGATCCCTCCTCGGTGCCGACGCCGTGGAACCCTAGGTGATGACTCCTAGACCGCCAAACTTCCCCCCCAAGGTAACCCCTACCCCCCTTCATCATTTTCCATCATCCCCTCCCCCTTTCCACCACCAGAATCCCCCCAAACCCCCACCCAAGCACCGTCGACCTGCTGCTGGTCCACCGCCCAGCCCCTTCCTCCACCGGCCCTAATCCCACCGCCCCTCCTTAAACAGGCCGGCGGCCTGTAGCCAAGGCCCCATCCCCCCCCCCCGCCTCCTCCCTTCCCCAAAACCGGCCACCCAAGGGGTTTCCCAACCCTAGCCGGCCACTCCTTTCCCTTGTCCTTCGTGGATCCACTTCCGACCGCCCCAAAAACACCCTAAATCTATTTGATCTAGTGCTCCCACCATCCGATCCGTTATTTCCACCGCACAAACCTTCCATTTTTGCCCGGATCTGCTCCTAAATAGCGGATCTACTCACCCCCCGTCCGGATCTCATTCGTGGCCGGATCCGTCGTTTTACCATCCGTTACCACCACTTTCCGCCGAAGGCAGCCACCGTCACCGTCGCCTCGCCACCGGTTCCACCTCCGATCGCCCGTCTTTACATCCGGCCCTCAAATCCTTCAGTGTCTCTGTTCAGCCATCTACGTTATGAGCATTTATGGTATTGTGTTCTGTGACTCGACATTTTCATTTGATTGTTTATCTATATTGTGCTGCGATTATGGTTGTGTGGTAGTTGTTTTCTTTTATGCTAATAATTGCTTGTGAAATTATTCGCCGCACGCTTTCCTTGGCCCTCCGAGCGGAGGAAGCCGTTGCCCAATTGCTGAAAATAATTATTTGTCTCTTTTATTTTAATTATCTGTGTGGTAATCTTAATATCATTGCTTATAATAATTGTTGTCGTTACCCGACAGTCATATTTGCATTTAGCCTTGCATTAGTGTGTTCCCCGCACCCGCACCCGCACCTAGAGTATTATCTCCCGAGCACCACTATCCTACCCTATATCATTTTGGTATCATAGGAAAGGTTAGGCCATTTGCATGCTCCGTAGTGATAGGACTTTTAGAGTAAGCATGGTAGAACCACAAAATACCGAGGATCGAACGACGAGCTCGAACTCTGACGCCGCTTTTGCTGAGTTCCAACGCCTTGTCCTAGGTCGCCTTGACACTATAGGAGCCCAGTTCGACGATGTGCGTCATGATCTTGCCGAGGTGAACCTTCGTTTAGGCCACTTAGAGGATGCCAGAGACACTCCGACACAGCATGACGATTCACTTGAGGATGACCCCGACGTTCCTTCACGTTATGACCAGCGCCCAAGAGATGGTCAGCCTCCGGCTGACCGCTACCGTCGTGATCCTCACCGCCGAGCCCCAGCCCCGCCTGCCAGGCGACATCTTGATCCGATGCGTGAGAGACCCCTACCTCCGCGTGATGAGTATCGTATGCCGCATAGACCTCATCCTGACCCCATGGATCAATGGCCTCCACTTGGCCACCGAGACCATCGTCGTGATGAGTACTACCCTCCAGGTCGAGAGAGCGTGGTCCCCCATCCGGTCGACACGACTACGCTCAGGATGATTACCCCGAGGATTACCATGATCCACGGAGAGATGGATGCTACTTGGACATCACTCATCGTATTCGACTCGACGCCCCTTCGTTCGGTGGTCGCCTAGATCTGAAAGCCTTCATCGATTGGCTCTTGGACATGGATCACTACTTCGAGTGGTATGACATGAGTGACGAGCGTTGTCCGCTTTGCGAAGATGAAGTTGATCGGACAAGCTAAGCTATTCTGGATCAGTGTTGAGAGAGCTTTAGAGCGGGATGGTTACTACCCAATTGTCAGATGAGATGAGATGAAGGAGAGACTGGAGGAGAAGTACCTCCCCGCGTCATACCGAGATCAACTATTTGAACAGCTGCAGAACTTACGGCAGGGGACGCTTACCGTCGCCGAGTACATGACTCGCTTCGATGAGCTGATCGTCAGGAGTGATATTTCAGAGGAGCCTATTTGAAAGATATGATACCTAAACACCTAGAGGGGGGGGGGTGAATAGGTGATCTAATCCTTTTTGAACTTTAATGACAGCAAACAGTTAATATCACAGATTTCTAACTATTTTATCACAGCAAACACACAACATACACAGCAACAATCACAGCACAGCAGACACAGAGTTTTATAGTGGTTCCCCAAACTTTGGGTACATCCACTTTCCCCCTTCGCCTATCTAGCAGTGTACTAGATTCGGCCAAACTCCTCCACTGTCTCAGAACCCAAATTGGTTCCTACACCTCAGGCCCAAGGCCCTACAACTCAGCTTTATCCCAAAGACTACACTCAACCACAAAGGCCTACACTCAGCCAATCAAGGCCTACACTCAGCCAACAAGGCCTACACTCAGGCAACAAGGCCTACACTCAGAGATTTCAATCTCCTACACTCAGGCTCTCAAGCCCTACCCTCAGCCTTTATAAATACAGGCTTACAATTCACTCAGATCCAAAGGATCCCACAAGATAAAATGATTTTACAAATATTAACTCAACAACTCAGAAACAAGAGAGGGGAGTTGAGAGTTTCTTGATGAGTTCTTGGAAGAACTCAGCTGGATTCAATCTGACTTAGCTTTCTTCAAAGCTTCTTGAGTAGAACTGAATAAGAATGAATCCTCCTGCAGTTGATCCTTGATCTCTGCTTTTTATGATCCAGAATATATCTGAACCCTTCTTCTCAGCCTAGTTTCAAAGGCTGATTTCTTGGATGGAGCCCTCTCTCTCCAACTTCTTAGATCTGCACTTGGACGGCTAGATCTTCTTGTGTTGATACTCTGTGTACCACTTCAATAACTACTTGAACAATAATCTGAACAACCTTCTCAACTTTAACAACCGTTTCTGTAAACTGTATGAGCCTATTTATAGGCCTTCTTCATGGTAACCGGCTGGTCCGGTTCATAACTGAATTCTGACATCTCTGACAGGTGCTGTAGACCGGCTGGAACGGCAGCTGTCAAGTCATCCAGTCAGTTCTTGAAAATCTCTAACTGTCTGATAGTGTCGAGACTTTCTGTCTTTAAGTGTCGACACTTATAGGCCAAGTGTCGACACAAGTTGTGTAAGTGTCGACACAAGTGTACAAGGTGTCGACACAACTTCTTGTATGTCTCGACACAGATTCTTCTTCATGTGTCGACACTGAAATTGAGTGTCGACACAAGTACTTGATCTTCTGTAACTTGCTGAATTCTTCTAAGTGTCGACACATCTCCTTTGTGTCGACACAACTTCTTGTGTTGAATCTGTTAAGTGTCGACACTGCTTCTTGGTGTCGACACATTGTCTTCTATGTTGATACTTGCTGAGTGTCGACACAGCTCCTTGTGTCGACACTTGATTCTTCTGTTGAGACTTCAGCTGAGTGTTGACACATTCCCTTAGTGTCGACACTTGTACTTAGAATAATTTGACGATCTTACTGTTCTTTGCTAAGTGTCGACACTGCTCCATGTGTCGACACTTTTTTCAAGTGTAGAGTCTTCAGCTGAGTGTCGACACATTGTTCTAGGTGTCGACACTTGATTCATGTACTGACTCTTCTGTTGAGTGTCGACACTTTGTTCTTGGTGTCAACACTTTCTTCAAGTGCTGACTCTTCTTGTTGTGTGTCGACACATTGTTCTTGGTGTCGACACTTATACTTAGTTTCTGCAGACTCTTGTTGAGTGTCGACACAGCTCCAAGTGTCGACACTTTCTGGTGTAGACACAGCTTCACTGGGTGTCGACACAGCTTCTTGTGTCGACACTTTCTGTCTGCACTTTTCTTCACTGAGTGTCGACACAGCTCCTTGTGTCGACACTTTCTGTCTGCACTTTTCTTCACTGAGTGTCGACACAGCTCCTTGTGTCGACACTTTCTGTCTGCACTTTTCTTCACTGAGTGTCGACACAGCTCCTTGTGTCGACACTTTCTGTCTGGTGTCGACTTTGCATCCCAGGTGTCGACACAATGACTCCAAGTGTCGACACTGCTTGTCTGGGTGTCGACACAAGTCTTCTTAAGTGTCGACACTTTCACTCTGGGTGTCGACACATGGACTTAGAAATTTTTGCTTCAGTCCTGCAAATACTTAACCTGCACAAGTAACTCAAAAACACATCAAATACATTTTGATGTATATCATTGAGTTGAGTGAGGCTTCTTCAAATCAGATACATTTAACCAATGTACCCAACAATCTCCCCTTATTTGAAGAAGTCATAACCCTTAGTCAATGATATACACCATTCATAATTAAAATTACAAAATGATGTAAAGCAGGACAATGTACAGCAGGGTAAACATAAACATGTATCAATTTCACATGTATACAAATTCATCATTACAGAACAAATAAGAAATAGACATATTCACAGAACACACATGAAATATATTGATCATATATTGTTCTAACATTTGTCTTATACATTTTCAGTTGTTCACAAAAAATGTTTTACATTAAAAAGATTACAAAATAATCTTCAAGTAAATTCTTAATCTATTTCTGTTCTGGTTCCTTGATAACTATGCCTTTGCCAGCTTGGACTTTAGCTTGGACAGCAGCATCAGCAGTTTCAGCATCAGCAGGCTTCTTGCCTTTCAGATCTTTCTTTTTAAGCTCTTCAGCTTTGATCTTCTGCTTCTCAAAATAATGGTATGACTTAGGAAAGTACTTGCTAGGCTCCACTGCAGTAGGAGGTAGCTTTCCCATCTTTGCCTTCCTTCTATACTGAACTATTGCCTCCTGCCTAATCTCATGTTTTCTCCATTCAGCTTCAGAAAACCATTTGTTCCTGTCATGAGTGTTATCCTTGGCAGCTTTCCAGGCAGTTAATATTATGTTTCTAGAGGTAGGGCTCCACTGTTCAAAGTCTGGCCTTTGTTCTGCTTGTTCCCTAAACCTCTTCTTAGACAACCTTGTCTCTTCCTCTTTCTGCAATGCCTCTTGCATGGCTTCTGATATAGGCTGAACAACCTTTTCAAAATGGACATTGCCCTTGCCCCCAGATGGTCTGTACATGGTCTGTACCTCAGCATGAATCATCTCAAAATCTGGAGTTGGATAAATGACCTGAGCTACTTCTGGTTGCTCACCTCCAAGATAGGCATGATTAATGCCAGATTCAGCAACATCATTGTCATCACACAGAGGAGGATACCCAAGTGTGGCTCTGATGGAATTTGATATCCACTTAGCATGGTCAGAGCTTGCCTTGACTAACACTCTCTCCCCCTTTATGACTTCTCTAGCCATATGATCTCTGACATCATCCTTTTGAAATCTGATTTGACTATCCAAGTATCTGATTCCATCTTTAAAGAAAGGTTTGAGCTTTTGAAGTTGTTCAGATATAACCTTCTGGGATGCTTGGATAACAGTCTTAACAGCAGTAATTTCTTCTTGAAATACCTTGTCAAAGTCAGCTTTAACAGCAGCAGTATAGGTAGAGGGTTCAACAGCCTTGTTCTTTAACTCAGTGACAATAGCATTATGAGAAGTAGTCAAATTGTCATTCATTCTTAGCTGATTTTCAAGAACATACCCTTGCTTCAATGTTATGTCATCCACTTGTGCCTTTATCTTTTCCTGGTGTGTTGCCAAGTACACCACTGCATTTCCACCTTTGTGGAAGCATTCAGTCATCTCCTTCTTGTTAAGGTTCATTTCAAATCTTATAGACTTGATATCCTGGGCTAGATCAAACTGGAGTGACTTTTGCCCTTCATCTACATATTTCTCTATGGCCTGCCTTTGCTCATCCAATTTGATTTGCATTGCCACCATCAGTGCACTATAATCAATGGCTGGGGCTTGTTGAATTATAGGCTGTGGTGCAACTGTTTGGAGAGCCTTCTTGTAACTCTGGCTTCTTCTCCTGAAGACATAAAGTTTCTTTTTCTTTGCCCTAGTAGCCTCCTCATCTTCAGACTCTGAGGAGCTGGCTATGTCAACCCTTTCCTTAGGGCTTGAAGGCTTTTCAGCTTGCACAGCTGGAGCTTTCTCAGTTTCTTGCCTTATAGGCTCTTCCAGAACTTGTACTTTCTCCCCCTCAACAGCAGCATCATCAGTTTCCTTATCAAAATCTGCTTGATCCAGATTTAGGAACAAGTCTTCCATTGTGTATTCTTGTGGTGAAGAAGCTGGAGACATTCTTTGCTCTTCAACCACTGGATCAGGAATCACTTCTTGTACATCAGATGTGTCTTCTCTAACAGCATCTGGAACTTGTCTATTCAGCTGAGTTTGCCGATGATCATCAGACAAATCAGTATCTTCCATAAGAAATTCTAAAGTATTTAGTTCAGTGAGTACCTCTACTATGGTGTTGGTGGCTTGTTCACTTTCCAGTGTAGAGGGTTCTTCTACAACTGGAGGCTCCCCCTGGCTTTGATCCTTGTGGATGGGGCTAGCTTGAGGCAGCTCCCCCTGGATCTCAGCAACCTCTTGAGGAGCAGGAGTCTTTACTGCAGGCTCTTCCTCTTGCTCATCAGGTGTGAAGACAACCTGTTCTTCACTGTCAGAACTACTAGTGGACTCTTGTGCCACTGGAACTGTCTTCCTTTTCTTTTTGGGAGGTATCTCTTTCTCAGAAACAATCTTTTCAGGGGTTGGCAGCTCCTTAGTCAACACCCTGTCCCATCTTGAAAATAACCTCATGTCCATTTTCCTCATGTGGTTTATTTTACTTCCAGCAGCAGTATTCATTACCTCTGGTATGATACCAGCTAGGTAGAGACTTAAGATTCTGCCCAGATTGGGCTTCTTCAAGCTTTCCTTGACTTTCACATAGACTATCATAGACCAGTCAGTTTTTAGAGAGAAGATAATCCTTGTCATTATTCCAAACATATAGGCAGACACTCTGTCATGCCCTCCTGGCTTGCTGAGAATAACCTTTCCTACTATTTCAGACATGAATTTGCCTTGGCTGTTCATGCCTTTCCTGTTGAAAACAGAACCTATGTTCAACTTAGGATCAAGACCACACCAGGTAAGAGCTTCCCTGGTCCTGGATGCAGTAACTTCTTCTTCATCTTGAGTTTTTGGAAGCTGTAAAATCTTCCTCAGACTCTTTGGTGATATCTTGACCTTTGTTCCATGAACTCTGGATTTGATTCTGTATCCAGATTCATCCACTTCAGCTCCATTCAGAAATTCAAGAACTTCTTTCTTCCATATCTTAGTAGGTTCAAAAACTAAATACTCTAACCCTGAATCTGCGACTAGGGTTACGACAGATTTGATTTCTTGATCTGCATCACTGAAAGCGCCGCGCACCAGCTCGTACCCTTCATTGACATTCTCCTCTAGCTTAGGCGCCATTAGGGTTTGTAGAATTTGTCTTGAGAAAAGAGAGGTGTCGACACAGAAGTTTTAGTCTCGAAACTTTGAAAGCGTGTCGACAAACTAAGACAAAACCCTATTTATACCTTTCTAATTTTGAAGATGAACAAGCGAGACAGCTAACTTAAAATGTGTCGACACTGGCAATAAGTGTCGACACTGACTTATAATGTCTCGACACATATGTGTCGACACAAGTTTAGTCACAAATTTTATGTGTCGACACTTGGTTAAGTGTCGACACCACATAACTCGACACATAGTCGAGACTTTACTTAGAAAATTCTGAGTAAAACATAAGTGTCGACACCATATTGGATGTGTCGACACCTACTTGACATGTGTCGACACTAATATTCTGAAGTGTCGACACCAACATCCTGGATGTGTCGACACCTTTTTCCTGAAGCGTCGACACCAACTATTCTGTGTCGACATAGACTTGTCTATGTGTCGACATCTTTTTACTTAGTCATTTTCAATTCTGTAAACTTACTGTAAGTTTATCATTCCTAGTTCAATTTTAAATCTATTGAACTTAGCTTCTTCTAGTGGCTTAGTATATATATCAGCTACTTGATTATCAGTTTTAACATATTCTAATGAAATATCTTCTCTTTCTACATGCTCCCTAAGAAAATGATATTTAATTTCAATATGTTTTGTGTTACTATGAGATACAAGGTTATTAGCTATTGAAATAACACTTGTAGAATCACAGAAAAGTGGAGTTCTACTTACCTGAAATTCATAGTCCTCTAGCTGATGTTGTATCCACAGAAGTTGAGCACAGCAACTTCCTGCAGCCACATACTCTGACTCTGCTGTGGAGATAGCCACACTGGTTTGCTTCTTGCTACTCCATGAAATTAGTCTCCCACCTAGGAATTGACAGGTTCTAGTAGTGCTTTTTCTATCTTCTTTGCATCCTGCAAAGTCTGCATCTGAATAATCTGTTAGTTCAAAATCCCCATTCTTAGGGTATCAGAGGCCTAGATAGGGAGTGCCCTTTAGATATCTCAATATTCTTTTGACTGCTGTCAAATGAGACTCTTTAGGGCAGACTTGATACCTTGCACAAACACATGTAGCATACATGATGTCAGGTCTACTAGCAGTCAAGTATAATAGGGAGCCAACTATCCCTCTATACAAGGTTTCATCTACAGGTTTCCCTGCATCATCCTTGCTAAGAGACATACTTGACCCCATAGGAGTCTTCATGGTACTGGATGAATCCATACCATACTTCCTTATGAGTTCTAGGGTGAACTTGGACTGACAAATGGATAAACCACTCTCAGTCTGTTTAACTTGGAGACCCAAGAAAAACTTTAGCTCTCCCATGCTACTCATCTCAAACTGATCTTGCATAAGTTTTGCAAACTTTTTGCAAAGGCTGCTTTCAGTAGACCCAAATATAATGTCATCTACATATATTTGGACTAGTATTACTTTGCCTCTAGATTCCCTAAGGAATAGTGTCTTATCTATTTTCCCCCTTAGAATTTGTTCTCAATGAGGAAACTAGATAGAGTTTCATAACAGGCCTTAGGGGCTTGCTTTAACCCATATAATGCTTTCCTAAGTCTATAGACATGATGAGGTAGAGTTGAATCAACAAAACCTGAAGGCTGTTCCACATAGACTTCTTCCTTAAGATTACCATTCAGGAATGCTGACTTGACATCCATTTGGTAAACCTTGAATCCTTGATAGGTTGCATAGGCCAAGAACATCCTTATGGCTTCCAGTCTGGCTACTGGAGCAAAGGTTTGATCAAAATCAATACCTTCTTCTTGCCTATATCCTTTAGCAAGCAGTCTTGCTTTATTCTTAATGATGACCCCTTGTTCATCCATCTTATTCCTGTAGATCCACTTGGTTCCTATTATATTGTGGTCTCTAGGTGTAGGAACAAGTTCCCAAACCTTGCACCTTTTGAACTGATTAAGCTCTTCTTGCATTGCTTCAGTCCATTGTGGATCCAGTATTGCTTCTTCAAACTTCTTAGGTTCAACTTGAGACAGGAAACTGGAGTAGATTGCTGCATTCATGTATCTGCTCCTGCTTTGTACTCCTTGTCTTGGATCTCCAATAATCTGCTCTACTGGATGATCTCTAAGATGCCTATTGGCTGGAGGCATCCTAACTTCTGGTTGAACCTCTTCAGCATCTTCATCATGCTGTATTCCTTGTACTTCATCAGCAATTGGCACATATAGTTCTCCCCCTGGACAACAGCTACTCCTCTCCTTGCTGTCTTGCAGCAGGTACTTCTTCTATAGTAAGCTTGTCCATTTTCTTTGTTAAACCTGTGAGGCTGCATACAATACTAAACAACTCATTGTTAATAAGTTTAGTCTCATCAAAAACTACATGCACAGATTCTTCTACAACTTGTGTTGTCAAGTTGTAGACTCTATAAGCCTTACTATTATTGCTGTACCCAACAAAAATTCCCTCTTGGGACTTGACATTAAACTTAGTTAAGTAAGAATTCCCATTGTTAAGTATGAAGCATTTGCAACCAAAGATCCTGAAGTAGGATATGTTTGGTTTCCTGCCTTTCACAACTTCATGTGGGGTCTTGTTAAGTCTTTTAGTGATGGTAGCCATATTTATAACATGCCATGCAGTGTTGACTGCTTCAGCCCAGAAATACTCTATCAGTGATGTATCACTTAGTAGGGTCCTACCAGCCTCTAACAAGGTTCTATTCTTCCTCTCAGCAATGCCATTTTGCTGAGGTGTTCTAGGTGAAGAGAATTCTTGAAATATCCCAAAGTCTTCACAAAGTTTTGTCATGCTATCAGACTGAAATTCAGTACCATGGTCACTTCTAATTTTGACCACTGTACTATTTAGTTCATTTTGAATTTGCTTGACAAAGATATAGAAGACACTAGGTGTTTCAGATTTCTGTCTTTAAGAACACCCAGGAAAACCTTGAGTAGTCATCTACAACTACAAAGGTATAGACCTTCCTACCTAAGCTGTGAACTGACATTGGACCAAAGAGATCCATATGCAAAAGGTATAAACACCTCACAGCATCTTTGTTTTCTATGCTTTTAAAGGTGGATTTAGTCTGTTTGCCCTTTTGACAAGCTGAGCAAATACCATCTTTGACACTCTTAACTTGAGGACCATTACTCACTAACTCTTTGCTAAAGAGTTTGCTAATTGTCTTGTAGTTAAGATGGGCAAACCTCTTGTACCATTTGACACAATGAGAGACTGTCTCATCAGCTACAAGACAAACTGGAGAACCATTGTTCTCAATCATAATGTCTAGGCAGTAGACATTCCTCTTCCTATAACCTGTCAAAATGATCTCTTGATCACTTGACCTCTTGATATGACAACCATTTTTAACAAATGAGATGTCATACCCTACATCACTTAATTGACTTATACTTATTAGGTTGTGTTTCAACCCTTTAACATAAGCCACTTGAGTAATGGTAACCAAGTTGCTAGAAATGTTACCAAATCCTTTGATGATTCCTTTTTCAGAACCACCAAAGGTGACTTTTGGACCATCTTTTATTGGTATGTAGTCCTTTAGTAATCCTCTATTTCCAGTCATATGTCTGGAACATCCACTGTCCAAGTACCATGTTGGGGTATGGCCACTTGGACTCACCTGCAAAACAGATTAATGAACCTTAGAACCCAAAGAATTCTTGGGTCCTTGATACTTGTTAGTTTGCAATCTGACAAAGCTACCTACTGGCTTTCCAACAGGTAGTTTGGTACTCACTTTGGCACTAGCATTGTGCCAACAGTCCACTGCAAAATGACCAACTTTGCCACAGCACCAGCATTCAAACTTATTGTACCTTTGCTTAAGTACTGTCTTTGCTGTCTTGTCTACAGCTGACTTGTTGAATGTTGGGGCTTTGCCCTTGGACTTGGGCTTGGACTGCTCAGTCCTTGCAGGTCTAATAAAACCCAATCCAGCCTTGCCTTTATGATGAACAAATTCATCAATTAAAGGTAGCAATGACTTAGGTTTAGAAAACCTAGCAACAAGCTCTCTCTCTTTCTGAAGATTGATCTCCACTCTTGATTTGATCATTCTTAAAGGTGATAGTCCCCATCTGAATCACTGTTATGTGTTTCAGCCTGGCTATCTCATTAGGCTTTTGATCAAATTGCTTCTCAAAATCTGTTACAGCAGCTTTTAGATCAGCAATTTCCATTGCCTGACTTTTGGCTAGTGTCTTGCTTTTCTTGTAAGCTTGGAACAACACTTTATATTCATCTATAAGCTGATGAATATCATCCTCAGACTCAGATACATTCTCATCACTTGATGATGATGAATCTGATTCTGAACTGGAACAAGAAACTGAACTTAGAGTTGAACTTTGTACCTTACTGGGTCCTGGCTGCTCCAGGATTTTGTCACTCTCAGTCAATGCCATCAGTCCTTGGCACTGACAGTCTTCTTGTTCATAAATAGACTCCATTATCTACATGAATTCTTCTTCTTCTTCTTCTTCTTCTTCAGCAAACAGCCCTATGTAAGCTTCAGCCTCTGACTCAGTTTCTGAAGAAGAGATATCTGATAGAGTCTTCTCCTTCTTGGCAACAAATGACTTTTCTTTCTTGCCTTTGAAATAAGTCTTTTTCCTGTCACTAGATTCTTTCCTCTTTTCAGGACAATCTGCAATAACATGGCCCTGTCTATTGCAGCAATAGCACACTATCTTAGAACCAGTTGCCTTGCTAGATTTTGTCCTTTTCTTGTCCTTCTTTGAAGCCTTTTTATCCTGATAAAAATCTTCTTTTCCTTTTGAAGTAGAGGGCCTTGTCCTCCACTGTTTCTTCTTCAAGAATTTCTGAAAGTGTCTAGTGAAGGCAGCAAAGTGTTCATCACTTTCACTGCTTTCAGACTTTGTGCTGACTGACTCATCTGTCTCTGATTCAACTACCTTTGGAGGTGGAGTTGGTGACTTAAGCTCGTTTGAGAGGACTTATTTTCACCGCACGGTTTCGGGACTTAATTAAGTCCCGAGGCTGACCGCTTGACCGGTGAAATAAGTCCTCCCAAACGAAGCCTTAATCCTGTCTTGAAGGCTACTGTTCTTTCCTTGTGCTCAGTTCTTGTTGATTTCTCCTCCTCTTTCCTCACTGTCAACTGCATCTCATATGACAACAATTTGCCAAACAGTGTAGGTGGAGGAATTTCTCCCAACTTAGCCATTTCTCTAATGACACAAATCTTTGTGTCCCAATCTTTGGTTAGGGACCTTAGGAACTTGTCATTTAGTTCATAGTTACTGAACTCTATTCCATAAGACATGAGTTTATTCACTATTCTGTAGAACTTCTTATAGCATTCAGTTATGTTATCACCTTTTACTTGTCTAAAACTTTCATACTCCTGATTTAGCAAGGATTTTCTATCTTGTCTAACTTCTTCAGATCCCTCCATATACACTATAAGAGTGTCCCACATCTCTTTGGCAGTCTTACAGTGTATAAGATTTTGAAATGTTGCATCATCTATGACACTCACTATAATGTTTTGTGCCCTCTTGTCCATGGTGGCTAGGACAATCTCATCCTTAGTCATTTCAGAGAAATCCTTTGGGGTTCTCTGATTTGCATCTAGAACAAATATCTTCATGGGCACATAAGACCCTTCCTTTACTGTGATGTAGATTCTAGGGTCAGAGGCTTCCATAAACAGCCTTACCCTTTTCTTCCAGATCCCAAAGATCTCTTTCCTGCATATGGGCAATTTCATGGAACCCAATTCCTTGTGATTTTCAGAGTAACCCATGGTTCTTGATTTTCTTGAATCTGTATTTTGACTTAGACTGAATCTGCCAATCAGGATCTCCCCAGACTGTTAGTCCTTTTTGAGGAACCTGCCTCTGATACCACTTGAAAGATATGATACCTAAACACCTAGAGGGGGGGGGGTGAATAGGTGACCTAATCCTGTTGAAACCAGAAACCTGGTCTCTGTGGAGTTCGGGGTCCCTTGAAAAGGGGTGACCTCACACCTACTACACTCGAGAGAACGTCACGGACCAAAGGATCAAGAAGCTAGGAATAGACCCTCGGCTCTAGCGCGGAGGTCCCACCTCACACCCGGAAGGCTACCTGAGCACTTCCCCTCCCTAGCCAATGCTCGAGCTAGGGTGCCTTGGAGGAGCTCTCTCAACTCTACCAAGAAGTAGCCAAGGGAGGAGCCAGCAAGAAGAAGATCAAGATCCCCTCCAAGGCACCCAAGGGGGTCTATTTATAGTTTTCCAAAACCCCTTGGACCAAAATGACCAAAAAACCCTCATGCCCAAAAAGCCTTGGGCCAATAGAAAACAGCCACGCCGGGGGTAAAGGGGGAATTTTCCCGAGGGCAAGAAGGTAAAACTGCAAGTAGAGGCCCTGGCCCCCGGCCGGTCTCGCCCCACTAGGCCGCCGAGCAAGAAGAGGCGGGGGCGAGACCCTGGCCCCAGGCCGGTCTCGCCCCGCTAAGTCGCCGAGCCAGAAGAGGCGGGGGCGAGACCCTGGCCCCAGGCCGGTCTCGCCCCGCTAAGTCGCCGAGCAAGAAGAGGCGGGGGCGAGACCCTGGCCCCAGGCCGGTCTCGCCCCGCTAAGTCGCCGAGCCAGAAGAGGCGGGGGCGAGACCCTGGCCCCAGGCCGGTCTCGCCCCGCTAAGTCGCCGAGCCAGAAGAGGCGGGGCGCGAGACCCTGGCCCCCGGCCGGTCTCGCCCCGCTAGGCCGCCGAGCAAGAAGAGGCGGGGGCGAGATCCTGACGAGACCCTGGCCCCAGGCCGGTCTCGCCCCGCTAAGTCGCCGAGCCAGAAGAGGCGGGGGCGAGACCCTGGCCCCAGGCCGGTCTCGCCCCGCTAAGTCGCCGAGCCAGAAGAGGCGGGGGCGAGACCCTGGCCCCAGGCCGGTCTCGCCCCGCTAAATCGCCGAGCCAGAAGAGGCGGGGGCGAGACCCTGGCCCCCGGCCGGTCTCGCCCCGCTAGGCCGCCGAGCCAGAAGAGGCGGGGGCGAGATCCTGGCCCCCGGCCGGTCTCGCCCCGCTAGGCCGCCGAGCCAGAAGAGGCGGGGGCGAGACCCTGGCCCCAGGCCGGTCTCGCCCCGCTAAGCCGCCGAGCAAGAAGAGGCGGGGGCGAGACCCTGGCCCCAGGCCGGTCTCGCCCCGCTAAGCCGCCGAGCAAGAAGAGGCGGGGGCGAGATCCTGGCCCCCGGCCGGTCTCGCCCCGCTAGGCCGCCAAGAGTTCGAAATACTGGCGGCCTGCGACCTGGCGGCCTGAGGCGGCTTGCGGCCTGGCGGCCTGCGACCTGGCGGCCTGGGCGGCTTGCGGCCTGGCGGCCTGGGGCGGCTTGCGGCGGCTTGCCAAGAGCGCCTTGGGGGGAGAAATATTTTCTCCCCCTACTAGTATATCTTTCAAGTTCACCAAAAATTGGCCCCTAGGAGTGCAAAACTACCAAAAAGCTTAAAAACTTGCTTACCTAGTTTTGGGCCCACTCTTCGCGAATACGGGGTTGTACACAATCCCCGCTCTTTTCGAGGTTGGCACAAGCTCGGAAAGAAACATCCAACCCAACGTATTCGCGGAGTGTAACTTCCCCTCGGGGTCAACCTGCCATGCCAGCTATGGGAGCCTGGGTGGCGAGACCTCCTCTGGGTGAAAATACTTAGCCTCCACGAGAGATCAACTTGCCCTGCCAGCTAGTGGGAGCCTGGCGGCGGAATCGTCATCGGAGCTAAGGACTTGGGCTACCACGAGAGATCAACCTGCCCTGCCAGCTAGTGAGAGCCTGGCAGCGGAATCCATCTCGGAGCTAAGGGGCTTAGCCTCCACGAGAGATCAACCTGCCCTGCCAGCTAGTGAGAGTCTGGCAGCGGAATCCATCTCGGAGCTAAGGGGCTTAGCCTCCACGAGAGATCAACCTGCCCTGCCAGCTAGTGAGAGCCTGGCAGCGGAATCCATCTTGGAGCTAAGGGGCTTAGCCTCCACGAGAGATCAACCTGCCCTGCCAGCTAGTGAGAGCCTGACAGCGGAATCCATCTCGGAGCTAAGGGACTTAGCCTCCACGAGAGATCAACCTGCCCTGCCAGCTAGTGAGAGCCTGGCAGCGGAATCTATCTCGGAGCTAAGGGACTTAGCCTCCACGAGAGATCAACCTGCCCTGCCAGCTAGTGAGAGCCTGACAGCGGAATCCATCTCGGAGCTAAGGGGCTTAGCCTCCACGAGAGATCAACCTGCCCTGCCAGCTAATGGGAGCCTGACAGCGGAATCCATCTCGGAGCTAAGGGACTTAGCCTCCACGAGAGATCAACCTGCCCTGCCAGCTAGTGAGAGCCTGGCAGCGGAATCCATCTCGGAGCTAATGGACTTGGGCTACCACGAGAGATCAACCTGCCCTGCCAGCTAGTGAGAGCCTGACAGCGGAATCCATCTCGGAGCTAAGGGGCTTAGCCTCCACGAGAGATCAACCTGCCCTGCCAGCTAGTGAGAGCCTGACAGCGGAATCCATCTCGGAGCTAAGGGGCTTAGCCTCCACGAGAGATCAACCTGCCCTGCCAGCTAGTGAGAGCCTAGCAGCGGAATCCATCTTGGAGCTAAGGGGCTTAGCCTGCACGAGAGATCAACCTGCCCTGCCAGCTAGTGAGAGCCTGACAGCGGAATCCATCTCGGAGCTAAGGGACTTAGCCTCCACGAGAGATCAACCTGCCCTGCCAGCTAGTGAGAGCCTGGCAGCGGAATCCATCTCGGAGCTAATGGACTTAGCCTCCACGAGAGATCAACCTGCCCTGCCAGCTAGTGAGAGCCTGGCAGCGGAATCCATCTCGGAGCTAAGGGGCTTAGCCTCCACGAGAGATCAACCTGCCCTGCCAGCTAATGGGAGCCTGGCAGCGGAATCCATCTCGGAGCTAAGAGACTTAGCCTCCACGAGAGATCAACTTGCCCTGCCAGCTAGTGGGAGCCTGGCGGCGGAATCGTCATCGGAGCTAAGGACTTGGGGTACCACGAGAGATCAACCTGCCCTGCCAGCTAGTGAGAGCCTGGCAGCGGAATCCATCTCGGAGCTAAGGGGCTTAGCCTCCACGAGAGATCAACCTGCCCTGCCAGCTAGTGAGAGCCTGACAGCGGAATCCATCTCGGAGCTAAGGGGCTTAGCCTCCACGAGAGATCAACCTGCCCTGCCAGCTAGTGAGAGCCTGACAGCGGAATCCATCTCGGAGCTAAGGGACTTAGCCTCCACGAGAGATCAACCTGCCCTGCCAGCTAGTGAGAGCCTGGCAGCGGAATCCATCTCGGAGCTAATGGACTTAGCCTCCACGAGAGATCAACCTGCCCTGCCAGCTAGTGAGAGCCTGGCAGCGGAATCCATCTCGGAGCTAAGGGGCTTAGCCTCCACAAGAGATCAACCTGCCCTGCCAGCTAATGGGAGCCTGGCAGTGGAATCCATCTCGGAGCTAAGGGACTTAGCCTCCACGAGAGATCAACCTGCCCTGCCAGCTAGTGAGAGCCTGGCAGCGGAATCCATCTCGGAGCTAATGGACTTGAGCTACCACGAGAGATCAACCTGCCCTGCCAGCTAGTGAGAGCCTGACAGCGGAATCCATCTCGGAGCTAAGGGGCTTAGCCTCCACGAGAGATCAACCTGCCCTGCCAGCTAGTGAGAGCCTGGCAGCGGAATCCATCTCGGAGCTAAGGGGCTTAGCCTGCACGAGAGATCAACCTGCCCTGCCAGCTAGTGAGAGCCTGGCAGCGGAATCCATCTTGGAGCTAAGGGGCTTAGCCTCCACGAGAGATCAACCTGCCCTGCCAGCTAGTGAGAGCCTGACAGCGGAATCCATCTCGGAGCTAAGGGACTTAGCCTCCACGAGAGATCAACCTGCCCTGCCAGCTAGTGAGAGCCTGACAGCGGAATCCATCTCGGAGCTAATGGACTTAGCCTCCACGAGAGATCAACCTGCCCTGCCAGCTAGTGAGAGCCTGACAGCGGAATCCATCTCGGAGCTAAGGGGCTTAGCCTCCACGAGAGATCAACCTGCCCTGCCAGCTAATGGGAGCCTGGCAGCGGAATCCATCTCGGAGCTAAGGGACTTAGCCTCCACGAGAGATCAACCTGCCCTGCCAGCTAGTGAGAGCCTGGCAGCGGAATCCATCTCGGAGCTAATGGACTTAGCCTCCACGAGAGATCAACCTGCCCTGCCAGCTAGTGAGAGCCTGGCAGCGGAATCCATCTCGGAGCTAAGGGGCTTAGCCTCCACGAGAGATCAACCTGCCCTGCCAGCTAATGAGAGCCTGGCAGCGGAATCCATCTCGGAGCTAAGGGACTTAGCCTCCACGAGAGATCAACCTGCCCTGCCAGCTAGTGAGAGCCTGGTAGCGGAATCCATCTCGGAGCTAAGGGACTTAGCCTCCACGAGAGATCAACCTGCCCTGCCAGCTAGTGAGAGCCTGGCAGCGGAATCCATCTCGGAGCTAATGGACTTAGCCTCCACGAGAGATCAACCTGCCCTGCCAGCTAGTGAGAGCCTGGCAGCGGAATCTATCTCGGAGCTAAGGGACTTTCCATGGACCATAGATATTTTTCGGTGGTTTCTACCATTAATCATAGCTAATACAACGCAAGCTAAGTTCATTACAAAAAAGATGATTCACTTCTCTCTTACCTCCCTCTTCCCTCGTGAATCATCCGATCCTTCCCCGGGTGCCCACATCAACCCTGTCCTCACATCTATCCTCTGCTGCCCCAGGTCGGACTTCTTCAATCCGCACCGGGTCTTGCGCTCGTTGAGGCTGATGAGGTTGCGGGGCTGGGGATCTTGTCCTTCTCAACTCCAGAAATTCGGGGCAAGTAGATGTCGCGTGGCCTTCCTCCTGGTGGAGCTCACAGAAGGGTAACTCTACTCTGACTCTTTTCCTTCCCGTGCGGTTCCTCCTCCCCCTTCGACCAATTTCCATCGCTTGCTGTGGTGGGGGTAGGAGTTGCCTAGGGGCTTGCCTCTGGAAGTTGAACCTTCCTTGGCCCCCATGAAAGTTTCCCCCATCATGGGCGTAACCCCTTCCCGGGCCCTGAATGGGTCCTCCCTGCTGCCTCCAACCTGGCTCTGGACCCTCCTGAGCTCTCCGCTCCTCTCTCCTTCTTCCCTCCTGGGGCCTCGAGCCACCTTGCTCCTTTGCCTCTGTCTCTGTCAGTTTTGCCAATTTCTTGACAAACGCCGGGTTGGCCGCTTCCATGGCTATCTCCTCTGCCGCCCTTTCCATCAGCTCCTCGAAGGAAAGGGGAGCCTTCCGGGTCAGGCTCATCTTGAAGAAGCCTTCCTTCAGCCCAACGGTGAAGGCCATCTGGAGAGCATACCCTGGCATCTCCTGGACCTCCAGGATCTCCTTTTGGAACCTGTCAACATAGCGGGCCAGCGACTCCTCGGCCCCCTGCCTTATCAAGAAAATGGACTCAGGACTCCTCTTCCGCTTCTTGGAGGTGGAGAAGCGGAGCTGGAAGCTTCGGCTCAAGTCCTCGAACCCGTAGATTGACCTTGGAGGGAGTTGGTGGAACCAGTCCCTTGCCTTCTCCTTCAACGTGATCGCAAAGAGGCGACACTTGAAGGCGTCCGTCATCGGCCTGATGGAGACGGCATCCTCGAACCACTGCAGATGCTGAACAGGGTCATCCTTCCCGGAATAGTAAGCCATGTCTGGCTCTCTGAACCCCTCGGGAACGGGAGCTGAGATGATTAGCTCGCTGAAGGGAGACCCCCTAAGGGGTGGTCTCGCCACCTCCACTCGCGCGACCTGCTCGCCTTGAAGGTTGGCACTCGCCGGGCTGGAGAACAGCTCCCGGCCGGTGAGGTCTCGCTCGACCCCATCACCCATCCTCTCCTTCCCGTGCCTTCTTCCTGGAACACTTCCTTCTCCCCCTGCTGGGGTCATCTCGCCTAGACCCCTGGGAGTCGACTCGTCGAGAGGGGGAGCTAACTCCTGGGGGGTCGGGGTGGAGCTGCCACCCTGAGGAGCAATGCTTCGCAACATCTCCATGATGCCTTGGATGGAGGCCATGAACTCTTGCCTCCCCACAAAGGGTCCTGGGGTGGGGAGCTCGCCGAGATCATCACTACCTCCTTGACCTCCCGTCATGACACTCTCCCGAGATCTTCTGTGCTGGTCACTCTCCGCGCTCACCGCACCAAAATGTTGAAACCAGAAACCTGGTCTCTGTGGAGTTCGGGGTCCCTTGAAAAGGGGTGACCTCACACCTACTACACTCGAGAGAACGTCACGGACCAAAGGATCAAGAAGCTAGGAATAGACCCTCGGCTCTAGCGCGGAGGTCCCACCTCACACCCGGAAGGCTACCTGAGCACTTCCCCTCCCTAGCCAATGCTCGAGCTAGGGTGCCTTGGAGGAGCTCTCTCAACTCTACCAAGAAGTAGCCAAGGGAGGAGCCAGCAAGAAGAAGAAGATCAAGATCCCCTCCAAGGCACCCAAGGGGGTCTATTTATAGTTTTCCAAAACCCCTTGGACCAAAATGACCAAAAAACCCTCACGCCCAAAAAGCCTTGGGCCAATAGAAAACAGCCACGCCGGGGGGTAAAGGGGGAATTTTCCCCGAGGGCAAGAAGGTAAAACTGCAAGTAGAGGCCCTGGCCCCCGGCCGGTCTCGCCCCACTAGGCCGCCGAGCAAGAAGAGGCGGGGGCGAGACCCTGGCCCCAGGCCGGTCTCGCCCCGCTAAGTCGCCGAGCCAGAAGAGGCGGGGGCGAGACCCTGGCCCCAGGCCGGTCTCGCCCCGCTAAGTCGCCGAGCAAGAAGAGGCGGGGGCGAGACCCTGGCCCCAGGCCGGTCTCGCCCCGCTAAGTCGCCGAGCCAGAAGAGGCGGGGGCGAGACCCTGGCCCCAGGCCGGTCTCGCCCCGCTAAGTCGCCAAGCCAGAAGAGGCGGGGGCGAGACCCTGGCCCCAGGCCGGTCTCGCCCCGCTAAGTCGCCGAGCCAGAAGAGGCGGGGGCGAGACCCTGGCCCCCGGCCGGTCTCGCCCCGCTAGGCCGCCGAGCAAGAAGAGGCGGGGGCGAGATCCTGACGAGACCCTGGCCCCAGGCCGGTCTCGCCCCGCTAAGTCGCCGAGCCAGAAGAGGCGGGGGCGAGACCCTGGCCCCAGGCCGGTCTCGCCCCGCTAAGTCGCCGAGCCAGAAGAGGCGGGGGCGAGACCCTGGCCCCAGGCCGGTCTCGCCCCGCTAAGTCGCCAAGCCAGAAGAGGCGGGGGCGAGACCCTGGCCCCAGGCCGGTCTCGCCCCGCTAAGTCGCCGAGCCAGAAGAGGCGGGGGCGAGACCCTGGCCCCCGGCCGGTCTCGCCCCGCTAGGCCGCCGAGCAAGAAGAGGCGGGGGCGAGATCCTGGCCCCCGGCCGGTCTCGCCCCGCTAGGTCGCCGAGCCAGAAGAGGCGGGGGCGAGACCCTGGCCCCAGGCCGGTCTCGCCCCGCTAAGTCGCCGAGCAAGAAGAGGCGGGGGCGAGACCCTGGCCCCAGGCCGGTCTCGCCCCGCTAAGCCGCCGAGCAAGAAGAGGCGGGGGCGAGATCCTGGCCCCCGGCCGGTCTCGCCCCGCTAGGCCGCCAAGAGTTCGAAATACTGGCGGCCTGCGACCTGGCGGCCTGAGGCGGCTTGCGGCCTGCGACCTGGCGGCCTGGGCGGCTTGCGGCCTGGCGGCCTGGGGCGGCTTGCGGCGGCTTGCCAAGAGCGCCTTGGGGGGAGAAATATTTTCTCCCCCTACTAGTATATCTTTCAAGTTCACCAAAAATTGGCCCCTAGGAGTGCAAAACTCCCAAAAAGCTTAAAAACTTGCTTACCTAGTTTTGGGCCCACTCTTCGCGAATACGGGGTTGTACACTAATCCTTTTTGAACTTTAATGTCAACAAACAGTTAATATCACAAATTTCTAACTATTTTATCACAGCAAACACACAACATACACAACAACAATCACAGCACAACAGACACAGAATTTTATAGTGGTTCCCCAAGCTTTGGGTACATCCACTTTCCCCCTTCGCCTATCTAGCAGTGTACTAGATTCGGCCAAACTCCTCCACTGTCTCAGAATCCAAATTGGTTCCTACACCTCAGGCCCAAGGCCCTACAACTCAGCTTTATCCCAAAGCCTACACTAAGCCACAAAGGCCTACACTCAGCCAATCAAGGCCTACACTCAGCCAACAAGGCCTACACTCAGCCAACAAGGCCTACACTCAGAGATTTCAATCTCCTACACTCAGGCTCTCAAGCCCTACCCTCAGCCTTTATAAATACAGGCTTACAATTCACTCAGATCCAAAGGATCCTACAAGATAAAATGATTTTACAAATATTAACTCAACAACTCAGAAACAAGAGAGGGGAGTTGAGAGTTTCTTGATGAGTTCTTGGAAGAACTCAGCTGGATTCAATCTGACTTAGCTTTCTTCAAAGCTTCTTGAGTAGAACTGAATAAGAATGAATCCTCCTGCAGTTGATCCTTGATCTCTGCTTCTTAAGATCCAAAATATATCTGAACCCTTCTTCTCAGCCTAGTTTCAAAGGCTGATTTCTTGGATGGAGCCCTCTCTCTCCAACTTCTTAGATCTGCACTTGGACGGCTAGATCTTCTTGTGTTTATACTCTGTGTACCACTTCAATAACTACTTGAACAATAATCTGAACAACCTTCTCAACTTTAACAACCGTTTCTGTAAACTGTATGAGCCTATTTATAGGCCTTCTTCATGGTAACCGGCTGGTCCGGTTCATAACTGAATTCTGACATCTCTGACAGGTGCTGTAGACCGGCTGGAACGGCAGCTGTCAAGTCATCCAATCAGTTCTTGAAAATCTCTAACTGTCTGATAGTGTCGAGACTTTCTGTCTTTAAGTGTCGACACTTATAGGCCAAGTGTCGACACAAGTTGTGTAAGTGTCGACACAAGTCTACAAGGTGTCGACACAACTTCTTGTATGTCTCGACACAGATTCTTCTTCATGTGTCGACACTGAAATTGAGTGTCGACACAAGTACTTGATCTTCTGTAACTTGCTGAATTCTTCTAAGTGTCGACACATCTCATTTGTGTCGACACAACTTCTTGTGTTGAATCTGTTAAGTGTCGACACTGCTTCTTGGTGTCGACACATTGTCTTCTATGTTGATACTTGCTGAGTGTCGACACAGCTCCTTGTGTCGACACTTGATTCTTCTGTTGAGACTTCAGCTGAGTGTCGACACATTCCCTTAGTGTCGACACTTGTACTTAGAATAATTTGACGATCTTACTGTTCTTTGCTAAGTGTCGACACTGCTCCATGTGTCGACACTTTCTTCAAGTGTAGAGTCTTCAGCTGAGTGTCGACACATTGTTCTAGGTGTCGACACTTGATTCATGTACTGACTCTTCTGTTGAGTGTCGACACTTTGTTCTTGGTGTCGACACTTTCTTCAAGTGCTGACTCTTCTTGTTGTGTGTCGACACATTGTTCTTGGTGTCGACACTTATACTTAGTTTCTGCAGACTATTGCTGAGTGTCGACACAGCTGCAAGTGTCGACACTTTCTGGTGTAGACACAGCTTCACTGGGTGTCGACACAGCTCCTTGTGTCGACACTTTCTGTCTGCACTTTTCTTCACTGAGTGTCGACACAGCTGCTTGTGTCGACACTTTCTGTCTGCACTTTTCTTCACTGAGTGTCGACACAGCTCCTTGTGTCGACACTTTCTGTCTGCACTTTTCTTCACTGAGTGTCGACACAGCTACTTGTGTCGACACTTTCTGTCTGGTGTCGACTCTACATCCCAGGTGTCGACACAATGACTCCAAGTGTCGACACTGCTTGTCTGGGTGTCGACACAAGTCTTCTTAAGTGTCGACACTTTCCCTCTGGGTTTCGACACATGGACTTTGAAATTTTTGCTTCAGTCCTGCAAATACTTAACCTGCACAAGTAACTCAAAAACACATCAAATACATTTTGATGTATATCATTGAGTTGAGTGAGGCTTCTTCAAATCAGGTACATTTAACCAATGTACCCAACACTATTGCCACTGCTTCCCGATTCAAGGCGGGCCTTCGTTCCGATATTCGGAGAGAGTTGATTCCTCACCGCTTGGAGACTGTTGATCAGATATTTCAGCTCTCCCTCGAGTATGAGCAGTACCTCCGATCGTCTAGTACGCGGCAGTTCACTTCGCAGACTGATTCCTCGATTTTTAGTAAACCCGCTCCGCCCCAGATCACCACGGCTGCACCCTCACGTATTCCCGCAGATGCGAAGGGTAAAGCCATAGCCACTGATGGCTAGCGATCTGGGGGCATTGTATGTTTTAGATGTTCTGGCAGATGCCACGTGGCGGCGCAGTGCCCCACGCGGAACCTGCTAGTTGAGGAGGAGCAGGGTTTAGAGGACGAAGAGGAGGCCCCTGAGGAAGTTAAGGCTGAAGTTGAGGAAGGTTGGGAGAGTGACGCCGAACGATCGTTAGAGGTGGGAGTGATTAGACGCCTCCTGCACACCCCACGTGTGGATGAGGATTGGCGGCGCACTACCATCTTTTACACGCACTTTCTTAGTGCAGGCGGTCCTTGCAAGCTAGCTATTGATAGTGGGAGCTGCGTGAACATCGTAGCCCAGAAGTGGCTTGACCGTATGCAGGTGAATGCCGAGCCTCACCCCCACCCATACCGTGTCGTCTGGGTCGACAAGACTGTGATCCAGGTCACCCAGCGTTGCTTAGTCCCGATCACTATCGCTTCCTTTCAGGACAAGGTTTGGTGCGATGTCATTCCCATTGACGTCGCTCATGTGTTGCTCGGTCGCCCCTAGCTATTCGATCGTGACGTCACGTGCTTCGGTCGCTCGAACAAGTGTCTTTTATGATAAGGGGCGAAAGATTACGTTGACGCCCACCCAGCCCCGAGATCGATCCCAGGGTGTGGTAGAGCCATCTGTGAGCACGAGCGCCTCGCGTCCATTGCATATTTTGAGTCGAGATGAGTTCCTACGAGATAGCGCTGAGTCAAACGTCATTTATGTAGTCGGCGCTACCCAGGTTACTGAGGACACCCCAGTTGACCACCCACCGGTGGTGCGTCCCCTTTTAGGCGAGTTTGCAGACATCATGCCAGACGAGCTCCCCGATGAGCTGCCTCCCCCACGGGACATTCATCATGCCTTTGATTTAGTCCCGGGAGCCTCCCTCCCGAACCTGCCCCATTACCGTATACACCCGGATGAGCACGCTGAGCTCAAACGGCAGGTTGACGAGCTTCTCCGGAAGCAGTTCATTCGTGAAAGCATGAGTCCTTGTGCGGTCCCCTCCCTTCTTACCCCTAAGAATGACGTAGTTGGCGTATGTGCATCGATAGCCGTGCCATTAATAAAATCACGGTCAAGTATCGTTTCCCGATCCCACGACTCGATGACCTACTGGATACTATGTCTGGTGCCCAGATCTTCTCCAAGATCGACCTTCGTAGTGGGTATCATCGATACGATTTCGTGAGGGAGACGAGTGGAAGACCGCATTCAAGACCAAGGACGGTTTATATGAGTAGCTAGTTATGCCATTTGGGCTGTCCAATACCCCGAGCACGTTTATACAAGTTATGACGCAGGTGTTGCTGCCCTACATGGGCAAGTTTCTGGTGGTATACTTTGATGATATATTAGTCTATAGCCAGACTCAGGCTGCTCCCCTCGATCATCTGAGACTTCTCTTTGGCACCCTTCGCCAAGAGAAACTGTATGTGAACCTGAAGAAGTGCGCATTCCTCTCCGAGTCTGTCCACTTTCTGAGCTTTATTATATCCTCTACCGGAGTCTCCGTGGACCCTGAGAAGGCCAAATCTATTCGAGATTGGCCTGTGCCTAAGAATATCCACAAGGTTCGTAGCTTTCACGGACTTGCCACCTTCTATAGGAGGTTTGTCCAGGGGTTCAGCACGATCATGGCCCCTTCACGAGCAGTCTCACGGACTTGCTGAATTCTTCGAGGAGACCAAGGACGTTTTGGGAATCTGTTGCGGTGTCTGGTAGGAGGGCATGTAGGCAGTTAGGACTTAGATTTGTCGATAGCAGAGTTTGCCTACAATAGCTCAGTCAATAGGTCCACCGGGTTGAGTCCATTTCATGTAGTGTCAGGATATGACCCGAGGAAACCCATAGACCTTGTGCCGAGCCCTTTAGAGTCTCGCCCTAGTGAGTCTGCGGAGTCATTTGCACAACACTTGCATGATTTGCATGAGTCGGTCCGCCGACAAATAATATTAAGCAATGAAAATTACAAAGCCCATGCATATAAGCGAAGGCGAGAACAAATATTTAACATAGGTGAGAAGGTAATGGTGCGAGTCCGCCCCGAGAGCCCCCCTTCGGGGCCTGCCAAGAAGTTAAGCGCGAGGCGAATGGGTCTGTACTCAATTATTAGTCGTATTGGGACCAACGCCTACCGACTTGACATCCCGGCCAGTATGGGAATTCACCCAGTGTTTAGTGTTGAGGACCTGACTCCATACCATGAACCTCATGAGTATGTGGAACCGAACAGTGGAGATGCCCAGCCACGCCCGCCCCCATTGTCGCTACCATACCACCCTCACACATCACCACCATCTGATAGACATCCTGGTTCACCCACTGTTGCCACCCACCCACCCGGGACGTCATCCCCTTTGGTTCCACCGCAGGCACCACCGATTGCACCGGGATCCACCTTGCGAGAGGCGAGAAATGAGAGCATCACGGAGATCAGATCCCACCAGTTTGTTCCCACCTCGGACGGATCACGTTGCCGCTACCTGGTACATTGGCAGGGCCGCCCTGACACTGACGACACTTGGATACTACCGGCAGAGCTCGATCGGCTCGCCCCCAGACTTCGACCTCAGTACGATCATCTCCATTCATCGGAGATGAAGTCTTTTCAGTCGGGGGAGTTGATGGGGAACCATCAGATGCACCTGGAGGGGTTCGCCGCAAGGCGGGACCCACATACATGTATTCGCGCAGGAAGACTTGATCAGATCGCCGATCGGACTCCGCGGTTGCGTCCGGGACGTCACCACGAGTCAGAAAACTATACTATTTTATTTTTTGGAGTTTGTTTTGATGTATTTTAAGGGGCTAACCCACCAGCCAATCATAGCCGTTGATGGGGATGCCCTAACTTGTCTTTGATGGGGATTTGAGTCATTGTTGGATTTGGAGAAAAGTTTTTCCGGATTCCAGCGATCCCTCCTCGGTGTCGACGCCGTGGAACCCTAGGTGACGACTCCTAGGACGCCAAACTTCCCCCCAAGGTAACCCCTACCCCCCTCCATCATTTTCCATCATCCCCTCCCACTTTTCACCACCGGAATCCCCCCAAACCCCCACCCGAGCACCGCCGACCTGCTGCTGGTCCGCCGCCCAGCCCCCTTCCTCCACCAGCCCTAATCCCACCCTGCTCCTTAAACAGGCCGCCGGCCTGTAGCCAAGGCCCCAGCCCCCACCGCCTCCTCCCTCCCCAAAACCGGCCACCCAAGGGTTTTCCAACCCTAGCCGACCACTCCTTTCCCTTGTCCTTCGTGGATACACTTCCCACCGCCCCAAAAACACCCTAAATCTATTTTGATCTAGTGCTACCACCCTCCGATCCGTTATTTCCACCGCACAAACCTTCCATTTTTGCCCGGATCCGCTCCTAAATAGCGGATCTAATCACCCCCTGTCCGGATCTACTCATTCGTGTCCGGATCCGCCATTTTACCATCCGTTACCACCACTTTCCGCCGAAGGCAGCCACCGTCACCGTCGCCTCGCCACCGGTTCCACCTCCGATCGCCCGTCTTTACATCCGGCCCTCAAATCCTTCAGTGTCTCGGTTCAGCCCTCTACGTTGTGAGCATTTATGGTATTGTGTTCTGTGACTCGACATTTTCATTTGATTGTTTATCTATATTGTGCTGCGATTATGGTTGTGTAGTAGTTGTTTTCTTTTATGGTAATAATTGCTTGTGGAATTATTCGCCGCACGCTTGCCTTGGCATTCCGAGCGGAGGAAGCCGCTGCCCAATTGCTGAAAATAATTATGTCTCTTTTATTTCAATTATCTGTGTGGTAATCTTAATTTCATTGCTTATAATAATTGTTGTCGTTACCCGACAGTCACATTGCATTTAGCGTTGCATTAGTGTGTTCCCCGCACCCGCACCTAGAGTATTAGCTCCCGAGCACCACTAGCCTACCCTACATCAAAAATGCTCAAAATAAAATTTGCGTGCTCTAATACATGCGCTATAAATACCAAAATTAAATTGGGTGACATAAAATAATAAACATGATGCGGCACAGGTTGAACCACAAATTCACATTTAGACACCTCTAACCACACAAGTCGCACACTTGAACTACTATCTTCTGCTGGAGGTCGCCAAGTGAAGTCAATACTGTTAGCCGCTGAGTTCTCCTATTGAAGATCGCACAGATCACTGGAGCTATCGCCCGGCGCTTGCCGCGTTACCGTTGGCTCTAGTTGCAAGATGCTAACCACAACCTTTACCCATGAACTACTGTTTTGTACTAACGCGAGGGGTATGGACCCATATTTATAGGGGAGGGGGGAATCTTCCAAAACCGGGCTACCGCGGCACGGTTGCTCTACTGTCGGGCGGTAGTTCTCATTTTAGCTTTGCCCTACTTGTCGCCAAGTGATTTTCCCTCATTCGGTGTGGCTTCCTTGTGATTGAGTTGCACTGTTATTAGATTTCATCCCACGTAAGAGGCTTCTTGTCTAGATTTATGCCTTCTTTTCGGGGTACTTCTCTGGTTTGAGCTATATCGCGGTCGACTTTCTTACAGCATAAGAGGCTTCCCAAATCTTACTTCTTTTGGATCTTCTTTCAAAGGGGTTCTCGTGTTTGAAGTATGCTGTCATCCACTTTCCTCTCATGGAAGAGGTTTCTCACATTGAGTTATGCCTTCTTCTTGCTCTTATTTTCAGGGGGTTTCTCGTGTTTGAGCTATAGCTTAGTCGGCTTTATTCATGTGGAATAGGGTTCTCTCCTTGAGTTGTCTTCTTCCCGGTTATTGTTTTGGGTTTGTGTTTGAGCGATGTTGCTAATGTTAGATGTCTTGTTTATGTTAGTTTTAGCTTGAAATTTTGGATTATGGGGCATATCACGGGACATTTGAAAATGTTGATACCATTTTTTTATATAATTATATAGAGCATTTTATATTTGAGCAAATTTTTTATGCGCTTCAATGTATATAAGCATGGTGCGCGGGATGCATCCGCGCCATCCATCAATGTGTGTTTTTGTTTGATGGACGGCGCAGATGCATCTTGCGCTCCATGCTCCATATACACTCCATGCTCCATATATGCTTCACGCACAAAATATTTATTCATTATATTTACATGTATATGTATGCATATATATATATATATATATATATATATATATATATATATATATATATATATATATGTGTGTGTGTGTGTGTGTAAGGGAAAAAGATTCTTTGGCAAAACATTCAGATTTGATATTTTACCCTATTTTTATTAAGTTGTTTAAATATACATCTGGCTACCCATCATGAATAGTATCTATGTTCGGTATGTGGGACCTTGTGGACAATACCCAATGAGAACAACGCCCATCATGCATAGTATTTGGTGGAGGCAATGCAACAAGATGTATTTATATTCTCCCGTGCATTTATATCAAATCCAATACTTTCAAAAGAGTAGCATAAATCCCCCGAATGGCTCTTAACAAATTATTTGAGATACATCTTGGAGCAGGAGATAATCCATTATCTATTACTTACGAAGTACACAATTTTAGTAAAATGATTGATAAGAAGCTACTTGAGCTTAAAAAACAAAAACATAAGCAGAACATTATTCTTTATCAAGCATGTTAATTTGAAGGTTTTCATTAAATATGCTGTCATTGACTACAATGATTTTATTTTGGAAAACATTCTACCATGCTATAAAGCATTTGATTATTTTATTTAGACTGATTTTTTTCTCTATTATCAGTAGACTAGCCGTTATGTAGCTCTCATCGAATCACCTCGTGTAGTTTGTGTAAAATTAATTTCAGGCTTGCAAGCTTTATTGTTGAAAGTTTAAGTTTTTTTAAACCCCCAACTAAAAACGATATTTATATTTGCCAGGAGTTTGATCTCTTATATATTTTTATGGATAAGACTATTTGATATTTCACAGCACTTTTAAGAAGAAGGCGCCGAAGGCCATTAAGGAAATAAGAAAGTTTGCTCAGAAGGCCATGGGAACAACAGACGTGAGGATTGATGTGAAGGTAAACAAGCAAATCTGGAGCAGGGGAATCAGGAGTGTGCCAAGACGAGTTCGTGTGAGAATTGCTCGCAAAAGAAATGAAGAAGAGGATGCGAAGGAAGAGTGGTACTCACTCGTCACCGTTGCTGAGATTCCTCCGGAGGGTCTCAAAGGACTGGGAACAAAGGTTGTTGATGAAATGGAGTGATTCAATCATCCTCTCGTACATTTGAGATTCACTTTCTAGTTTCAGTCTCCGTTTTAGCATTTCACCGCATTTCCATTCCGGATTATACTTCTCTCATTATTGTGTTTGATATTTAAATGCTTTGTTCTGGGCACATCATTTTAATTCTATTATGTGGGTTTAATCCTATTATTTTATTTAAACTTTGGGCAAATAATTCATTAGTATTTTTTTTTGCTCTGGAAGAGTTAAGGTGAATCATCTCTGCCTTCCCAAAGTTATTATTTTATGTAGTTATTCATATTTACCGACAAGCCTTTGCCAAATATTAATTTTACCAAATTATGAAGTGTATGCAAGTGTATGCAAGGTAGATTCAGGAGAAAGGATGGTAAATTTTTGGAATAATTTTTCTCAAAACTTTGATTGCAGGTGTATGATATGTGCGCAAAGGAAAATATAGCATCAACAACAAATTATGTTGAAATGAAGACTAGTAAACAAATCATGTGATAGAGCAGAAGATAGCATCCGAGAATTGGTGCAAAGAAAATTATATATGGGATATGATAATCATTCAAATCCTCATATCTCCACACCTCAAAGCTCCTCCACAGTTTTTATATAGGGCTAAAGTGCTCACAACAAAAATGTCTCCCATTAGCTACTGCAAACCAATAGATGAATAGCCAAGCCAATAGCCCAAAATAGTGTCAACTTTAATTTTTTTTAAATATTTGTATTCTTAAAACTGCAAGTAAACACAGTTCAACACCAGTTTGCAGATGTAAATCTCGAAAAAAGAAAATAAGAAAAGTTAGATTTGGATTATAATATATTATTTCTTGAACAAAAAAAAAGCTTATGCTAACTTCTCTTGCATGGCTTATCAAACCCTGTTTGTTCTATTACAAATTTCTGTTCTTTGATCTCATTCTGGAGGATTCCAAGCTTTGTTATATTTTAGCAGAGGACATGGCTTTTATAGTCAATAACAAATTTTAGGGTCGCAGCATGCAAGCTTAGAAATTGTTGAAACAAACAAAGCATATATTTTAATTGATATGCAATTTAGAATAAAATTAAGAAATCAAATATATTAAAATAACTCATGCACATATATTTTAAATAATTCACAAGTGGTCATAGTCATGCTTATAGAATTGATTTGTTGCAGGTCACCCAATTTTTTCACGATTTGGAAAATCAGAACGCTTTAGACTTCATTTGGAAGAGCGGTTGCGGTTGTAAAATAAGCTGTTGTAAATGCAATTTGTAAATGAAGCTGTTGGAAACTAGTTGCTGCAAATGAAAATCTGTTTGAGTAGTCTGTGTTTACAGAGTTGTCCAGAACAGAACCATTTGACAAAATAGTGGTGATATTTTATAAATATTGTTTATTATATAATTTTTTATTATTTTTCTAATATATATATTCTAATAATTTTTCTAATATATATATAAATTATTTTTTTATTAAATAAATGTTACTGTTAAAACTATACACCTATACAAAATTAAAAAGCTCCTCCGCCCCTCCTCCGCCATGACTCTGCCGCGACTCAGCCCTGCCTCCGCCGCCACCGGCCTACCTGGAGCCCACCGATGGGGTCGCCGGACCCCGGCGAACCCGCCGGTGGGTTTCGGGCAGGCCGCCGGCGGCGGAGCCACCGACGACAACCATAAAGAAGATGAGGTATGTGTCGTCGGTGGGCACGGGAGGGCGACACAACGCAGGGCAAGGGAGGGCGGCGCAGCAAAATTTTCCTCCCCCAAAACGCGGCGAGCTGGAGGTCTCCCGCAGAGTTTCGTCCCGCAAATTTTAGAACCAGGAGAAACGCCAGGCGGTTCTAACTTTGAGCGGAAAAACAAATGGAGTTCCTCCCTCTTCGCATTTTGACAAAATGAACCGGACAAAAAACGCAATACCAAATGAAGCCTTAGCTTAGAATAGGACCAGACGTGCAAACAGTCAAAGTAAAACATCAGCAATTTTCAAAAGGTTTTCTTTTGACAAGAAATATCTGGAAAGGATGAAAAACCATGCAGTGAATCTGTGCCGGGCCAAAATACACTATTTCGCCAGAGTTTTACAAGAGTTAAGATAATTTCTCGGAGGGTGACATGCCACCTCTCTATTAAAAGTATAAAGTATGAAAGCAACGAAAAAGAAACTAAGTCCTCAGAGCTTGGGTAGAAGCGCTCCGGTGGTGAAATCGCCACGTCAACGGAACCTCGGTGGAAGCGCTCATGTTGAGCTAGAGCCTTTATGTGAGCGCTCATTTGGAGAAGGAAAAACCACATTCTTGGAGTCTTAAGACGTCTTCGTGCTAGAGAGGGAGCAGAGAGAGTTCCGAGTGGAGGAACGATCTAAGTCCCACATTCTCGCTGGAAAACATCAGAGCTATTTCTAGCCTATGGAGTGGCTTGTCTTCAATTGAAGGCTTGTGGGACTTTTTATAGTTTTCTGGAGGGATATGCTGGTAATTGCGGCGGACCCGAATTTGTGCTGACGAATGGCGACGCTGCGTTTCGGTCACCTGGATCACCAATTTTAGCTAGACGACGAAAATGACCCCCCGGCGGTTCCGGCGGCCCGGATCGGGTGCCCGACGGTAGTCTCAGGCAGCCGCACTCGTGCAAGGAGCACGCGCTCGTGGGGCGCGCGCCCCAATGTCCAGCGCGTAGCGCACTGATGTACAGCGTGCGCACACCTGCACGTTGTGAGCGCTCGCGCACCCGCGCGCTGTGCGCGCGCGCGCATCCCCGCGCTGCGCCCGCACGCGGGGAGCGCACGCTCTTCATCTGCACGCGTGCACGCTCGTGCAGAGGGAGTGCGTGCGCGCGCGTGTGTTGCGCACACATGTGTTGCGCACATGCTTACGTAGCGCGCGTGCTTGTGCACTGCGCACGCGCTTATGCGACGTGTTTAAAATCTCTCTCCCCAAAAGACTAGAGAGCAGATTTTATGCCAAGTGTAACCATCCCGCGGTGATATCATGGAACAAGACAACTCTATCACCACACTATGCTTACCCTGCCAGCTAAATATCTCAAATCACATCAGAGTATAAATAAGAGTACAAATGTACAACGAAAGTCTAAACAGGAAGTATAACTAACATAAGTAAACCTAGTCATCATAGTTACACACATATCAAGACCTAGAATGTACCAAAAGTCTAAAAATAAGGGCTACATAAACATTTGACCCCAAATAAAGATAACGTCAATCTAAAACGATAGTCTCCACGCCACTCACAGCCACTAGGTCATCAGACGAGTCGGTATAAGAGTTATGTAATGGTGGTGGTGCTGGTGTAGTCTGAATAGCTCTCCTACCTCGATACAAGTTGAACCTCAACAGAGGTTCCCGCTGTTGGTTTGCTAGATACTGCTCCTGTTGTGTTTAATTTTAAAATATTAGTCATCGACAACTAAGTAACATCCTCTCGCCCCTCGGTGTACATTAGGGCACAAGGCAAGTAGGGTCATACAACTTTTAAATTACAAAACAAAGGATTAGGGTATTTATTCAAGTTAGCAATTTCCAAAAAATGAACATGGTAAAAATAAAGTAACTTACCTTTTTACGACGCTCATACACCGAATAAGATACGAATCCACGATTATAATACATCTATTCAAGACAGTGTAGGTAAAATTATGCAAACTGCGAGCTTACCCAATCCCCAGGTGAGACACCATCATGAACATATGATTAATGACATATGAAGACACCAACAACCTTGTTAAGTAGGTAGCGATCCTACGGGCCTTGTCGTAGTGGCAAGACGAAAATAGCAGTATGGTTACTACCACTTCTAGGGAAGTAACACACAACTCACCCTAGGCCCTAGTGTATGGGTTAAACATGAACTATTTTGGAGTAAATGACTAAGTCATATGCACAAACTAAAAAAAACTCCTGATTTAAGAAGGTAGAGTCCACCGAGGAAGATGCCTTAGAAAGTAGCTAAGATTTTTCCTCAAGACTTACAGCTTCTTAGAGTCACCTACTAAACACCCTGTCAGTGTGTACTATTCAGGAGATATAGAGTGACTGTAATGCCCCTGACTTTTCGAATTTTATTTTAATTTCTGTAGTGACGTAATAATGATGTTAGAGCGTTACGTTTATGCGTAGTTAACGGGCGTCGTTGTTGGAGCGTAATTTTACTCATCAGAGTCCGAGGATTTGACTCAGTGGATTTTAGAAGGTTGATGTTGGTTGTAACTTCGGGGAATTTTAACCTGGGTTTGGTTTGTCGAATCTTAATTTTGACTTCGTTGTTGGTTTTGTAGCATTGATATTTAGCCTTGGTGCGAATTTCGTAGGAATCCAAGGTGATTTGGGTTTTATTATCGTTTGGACGTTTAAGTTAATATTAGTAATAATTTAATAGTATCAATATATATAAGTTGGTACGTTATAACAAAACCCTATTCATCGTCTCTCACAAGCCATCAGACCGAATTGCGGAAGAAAGACAACGACGAACATCGCGTAGACTTCGACCGCTGGCTGTAGGAGTTCCGGCGCTAGGAATCATCATCGGAGGGTATATTCGGAAAGCTCTCACCGAGATCTACGCGTGCACAGTAAGTTTTCCCCATTTTGTTGATTTTTGGCGTTAGGGTTTTTGACCTTGACCCTCGTTTGTCCCAAAAAGTTTCAGGAATTGTTGCCTAGGAGTTCTTGCGACCAATCCTTGGAGCGTAGCCCTCGTGAGGCCGGATATCTGAAGATTTGAGGCAAGTGGTGATTTCATTCCCATTGCTAAGTCTCTTGTTCGTATTTCCTTTCTTTCCTCTTGATTTTTACTCCTTAGAATGTAGGGGTAGTGTAAATGTTTGTCTTAGTATTGAGAATGACCTAGAGGGGGGGGGGGGGGGGGGTGAATAGGTCCAATTTAAACCTTGGCTACCCCTTTTTATTTTGAGAATACTTTCTTTATGTTAATTATCCCAGTCAGATAAAATAAGATAAACTTAACAACAACTTAAAATATCACAACACAACAATCACAACACAATACACACAGTTTTATAGTGGTTCCCCAATTTATGGGTACATCAACTTTCCTCCTTCGCTTATCTAGCAATGGACTAGATTCAGCCAAACTCCTTTTTCTTCCTTTACTCAGATACTCAGATCTTACAGCTCAGAGACCAGTTGGCCCCTACAACGCAGACTTTACAAGTCTTACCACTCAGATCACCAAGATCCTACACCTCAAGTTCTTCCCAAGAACTCTACCTCAGAATGTATCCGCACTCCTACTCCTCAGGCAAATCCTGCCCTACAACTCAGAGAAATACCCGCTTCTCCTACCTCAGGCAAATCCTGGCCCACCTCAACCTTTATAACATAGGCTTACAACTCAGAGAAAATGATTCCCCTACACTCAGATCTACAAGTAGATCTTACAAGATTAATAAAGGTGAAAAGTAATTAATTTAGAATTAGTCACCCAGCAAGAGAGAAATGGGTGACTACTTCTTGATCTGATCCTGATGTGTTTGCTTCCCTTGATCTTGTAGTGATGGATATGATCCAACCCTTCTTAGCTTTTCAAAGTTTCTTGAAGTTGAAATTAGGGTAGATCTAGGCTGGAGAATTTTGAAGACGATTTTTGATCCGGCTTCACTCCACCTTCTAAATTCTAGTTGACTTCTTAGATCTAGTTTTGCCAAATTACTTTTTTTTCCTCTCTATTATTTCTGAAGAGTTGAATCCTTTATATAGGCCCTGTCAAAGGTAACCGACCAATCCGGTTAATAACTGACATCTGATAGTTCTGATAGTTGTCAGATCCTCTGCCTCGATTTGTGCACTTAGGAAATAATTATGCTTGAAGTGTTGAAGTTTGACTGTTGGATGTGTCGACACCAGTCCTGGGTGTCGACACTACTCTTATAGTGGTGTTGACATACTTCTGAATGTGTTGACACAGCCTTCACCTTATCTCGACATAGTTGATGTAGAATGTGTCGACACTAGTCCTAAGTGTCCACACAGCTTGTTTCTAGTCTTGACTCAGCTTGTGAAGTGTGTCGACACTAGTCCTGAATGTCGACACCGTTGTCTTCAATCTTGACATTACTTATATAGAGTGTGTCGACACTTGTGCTTAGTGTCGACATAGCTATTCTTTGTCTCGACATAACTTGTGCAGTGTGTGTCGACACTAGTCCTGAGTGTCGACACAGCTGTTCTTTGTCTCGACATAACTTGTGCAGTGTGTGTCGACACTACTCCTAAGTGTCGACACAGTTGTTTTCTTCTATCATAGTGTTGACCCAAGTCCTGATTGTCGACATAACTTTTCTCCTTGACTCAGCACTTCTTGTTTAAGTGTGTCGACACTAGTCCTGAGTGTTAACAAAACTACTTCTTGTCTCAACACAACCTTGACAAAGGTGTCAACACCAATCCTAATGTCTCAACACTTTTGTACTTAGCTTTATTTTCCTGCACACAAGAACTTAACATTCATCAAATATAACTACGTGTATATCATTGAGCTGAAAGTACTTCTTCAAATCAAGTACATTGTGACCAATGTGCCCAACAATCTTCCCCTATTTGGAGAAGTCATAACTCCAATTCAATGATATACAACATGATATCAAAAATATATTATGATAAAGATATTAAGAGTACAATGCAGTACACAGATAAAAACACATATTTAACAACAATGATGCAGAACAGAAAGTAAGGCAAACAATTGCAATCCTAATTAATAGCACATGAAATGCTGAGCAAACCAAAATTTTCATTAATTGGTCATCACAATTTTTACTGCTACAAGCTTTGGTTATTCACTAGTTACAAAACAAGTTTTTTATGAAATTTTAAAACTAAGAACATTCTACGGCAGCTCTGGTTCTTTGATGACTATGCCTTTTCCAGATTGTATTTTTCCTTTCACCTCAGGCACCTTGTCATCAAAAATCTTCTTTCCTTTGTCATCCTTAGCTTTAGCTTTTGCAATTGCTTCTTATTTCAGCCTTTGTCTTTCACAATAATGGTATGGATTTGGGAAATATTTACTGGGCTCATCTGACTTAGTAGGTAGCTTTCCTTTCTTCAGATCATGTCTGAACATCTGGATAACTTTTTGCTGCATTAAATATCTGACCCATTCCTGTTCTGAATACCATTTACCTCTGTCTGTCATATTTTCATTCACTGTCTTTCATGCAACGAGAATTATTGATCTGGAGGTTGGGCTCCACTGCTCAAAATCTGGTCTAGCCTTAGCTTGTTCTCTAAATCTTTTCTTGGAAAGCTGTGCCTCTTTTTCTTTGATCATAACAAATTCAGACATCTCCACCTCTTCACATATAATATTTTGAACTGATGGTGGAGGACTGTATATGTGTTGGACAGCTGCTTGGATAGACTCAAATATAGCTTGTGCTGTAGGATTGTATATGGTTTGCTCAGCAGCATGAGTACCAGTAGCATGAGGTGCTTCAAGTTGAGTTGGTTGACAACGAGACTCAGCAGTCTGATCTCCGTCATACCATAGGGGAGGATAGCCTAAAGTGTCTCTGATATTATTTGATATCCAGGTAGAATGTTTAGAACTGGCTCTTATCATTACCCCTCCCCCTTTATGACTTCTCTTTCTACATGATCTCTCAGATCATTTTTGTGAAACCTGACTTGTCCATATAAGTAATTGATTCCTGAAGTTACAGTATTCTTTAATTTCAGTAAATTCTTGTCCAAATCTCTGTCAGAATCTTTAATATCTTTAAGTAAAGAGGCTGAATTTGTGGTCAGTTGAGTTTCAAAATCTTTTATAGCAGCAGCTATCTTGTTTGCTAACTCAGTAGACTGCTCAGTCAGCTTAACCATTATTTCTGTATGCAGAGCAGTCATGTTTTCATCCAAAATTCTCTGATTTTCAAGGAAATAGCCTTGTTTGACAACCATCTCATCTGTAGTTGTCTTTGCATCTTGCAGCTATTTAGTAATATAGACTACAACATTAGCTCATTTCTCAAAGATATTTGTCATGTCTATTTTCAGAAGATTTACTTCAATTCTTATTGACTTTATATCTTGGGCTTGTTGAGACTGCAACTCTTTATTTCTTTTATCTACATACTTTTCAAGTTGTTGTCTATGTTGATCTAGCATAATTTGTAATTGTACAAGCAGTGGGCTTGTGTCTGCTGTAGTAGCTTGAGTTGATTCAGACTGAATAATTCTTTTATAACTCCTACTTCTCTTCTTCATTTCAGAAAACTTCCTTTTCTTCAGTTGAGACTCTTCGTCTTCTTCAGATTCAGAAGAATTTATCTCTTCAATTGTGGGTGTCTCCTTGGTTTTTCCCAATATCTAGGCCCAAATCCCCCTCAACTCTTGTACCTTCCTCATTCATGTTGATACTTTCCATGTTAACATCTTCATGCTGAATTTCGGCATCAAGAACTTAAATCTGGGAAATTTCATCTATCTCCCCCTGGATGTTAGTTTCTTTAAGAAAAAGAATTTCTTCCTCCATCTCTCTCTCAAACATTTCTTGTTCAGGTATCTTTGAGTGTTCTAGTTCCTGTATAATATCCATAATTATAATGGTAGCCGTATCCATTGGCAATTCAGTAAGGTTCTCCCCCTTAATTTGTTCTTTTTCTGGAATGTTCTCCCCCTGCACCTGATAACTAGTTCCAGGTGAGAGTTTTGGAGATCTTCTTTAGTCATCCTCAACATCTTTATCTGTGTTAAACTCCACTTATTTTTCCGAATCACTTGAAGTCTCTTCTTCTTCTTCTTCTACCACTACTCTCTTGCCTTTTACCTCCTTTGTCTTTTTTAGGTTCTGGAGTCTCCTTAGTCAAGACCCTTTCCCATCTTGACAAAATTCTTAGGTCCATTTTCCTCATATGATTTATCTTAGACCCAATCTTCCGATTGATACTATCTGGAATTGCATTTACCAGATACAGACTAACAATTCTGCCTATATTAGGCTTCTGAATCCCTTCTGCTATCTTGTCAAGCACAACCCTGTTCTAATCAGTCTTGATCTTGAAAATAATTCTTGTCATCAGGCTAAACATGTAACGCCCCGAAACTCAAAGGAGCAAAAGGGGGACGTTTTGGGCCAGTTTGGGTTCTGGCAGCAGGCACACGGCCTGGGACACGGGCGTGTCCCAGGGCGTGTCAAGCATGTGTCGACACTTAGCCGTGAAGACGTCGAGATTTACTCGACGATTCGTCGAGAGTGGTCACACGGCCTGCGACACGGGCGTGTCGCAGGGCGTGTCGACCCGTGTCGACACTTAGCCGCGAAGTCGTCGAGATTTACTCGACGATTCGGCGAGAGTGGGCACACGGCCTGCGACACGGGCGTGTAGCAGGGCGTGTCGACCCGTGTCGACGATCGACCCGGGGAGTCGACGAGAATGTCTCGACGATCGTCGAGACAAGGCACACGGCCTAGGACACGGGCGTGTCCAAGGCCGTGTCATCAGGTCGACGATCTTCACTCGACGAAGGGTCCCGTGTACACGGCCTGGGGTCCAGGCGTGTTGAGGTGACACGGGTAGGGACACGGGCGTGTCCTAGAACCCGTGCAGTGCTCGGGTTGAAAATGGGGAAAAATCATGGGGTACACGGCCGGCCACACGGCCGTGTCAGGTGGAACACGAGCATGTCAGCTCGAACATGGGCGTGTTCGATACCCGTGTGAGGTTCCAGGTGATTCGATTTTGACGGCGAATGCGGCACACGGCCCTGGACACGGGCGTGTGCCAGGCCGTGTTCGGTCCAGATTGGGCATTTCAGCCCCGAATCGAAGCCGTTCATTTCTTTAACTGAAGATCCAACGGCTGGGGGTTGTTCCTGAGAGGATATACCCGTGAGTGGACTTGGAAAACCCTCACTTTTCATACCTTATCATCTTTCTAAATCCTTGGAGAGAGAGGAGAGCCAAGGGAGGAAGAAGGAGCTAGATCCGCCATTGGAGGAGCTTCGGAGCTCCGAATCGCAAGCCGACTCCGGATCCACGGAGGCAACGCTAGTGCGGTGATTTCCATCCGATTACTTTTCAATGGCGCCAAAGAGGAACTCAAGGGTAACGATCCTCATCTTGAGCATGAATAGCTCTCTTTCTTAGCATAGGAAGCCCGCTCTCGCGAGTTTGCGGAGAGTTGGAGGCGTTCCTTCGGGTAGATATGTGAAGTCCCCGTTGTTTAGAGTCCGTATGCGAGAACAGACATAGGCATGATGTGTGAAGCCTACCCGGACATGTTAGTCTGGATCGGTGATGTTGCATTGCATAAGGCCGGAGAAGACTCCGTGCTATTGATTGTTTTTCGGGTTTTCTACGCGGTAGATTGCAGCAGGGAGCCTTGGGGACTAACCCAAAGGTGCACCCGGAAAACTGGGCAGATACGAGATCTTGCCAACTTGGTGGCCTGAGAGCCAACTTGAACATAACCGAGTTATGTGACTTGTGATAGAATGGGACTCGGTGGAAGTTTGACCCGCGCAAATGGCTTAAATTGCCGTTGCGATGTGAGCACGGGTTAGATGGAACCGTACCCGCTCTATGTCGTTCGGTTAAAGAGACCTAAGGTTACGTGGCACTTACCGTTGGCATAGATGTGAGTCTTCGGCGGTCAATAGCTTAAATTGTCGTGACCCAGGCCAAGAAGACAAATTGCTCATAGGTTTGGCCGTCTAAGTGGCGGTGGTGAGTCCGGAATGTTAATGGCTTTAATTGACGTGACATCGACCGGTTCACCGAGAATGTGCCCTGAGTGCACGGGGCGTGTGGCCGTGCGAGCCAACGTCTGTGATGAAATGGCTATTGATATACATTGCTCGCTTTTGCTAATGAAATGCAGGGAAGGAGCATCGCCGCCCCGAGTTGGGGGCGGGATCGTTATAATTTGGTCAGCATTGCTGACCGTTGCCTTATTTTGCCACCGTGCGGTGGTTTGTTGCTTGCAGGTGCAGCTGGACCAAGCGGTCAATAGCGGGCTAAAGCCCTTTTTGCGAAGCCGGCCCTCGAAGGCCCAAATGGAAATGTTTACTGCTTTATTCATGTATGACCGGCCTGCGTGTCGTGATTTGTAAAACATGTAATATTCAAGTGAAACATTTTGTAAGGCCTTAAGGCTTGTTTTGGGTATTTTGTATAACATTCCTATTATGTGTTAGTGGATATTCGTGCTTTGATGCTGGGTTCTTGTTTACAACTTTTATAAACTGCTTCCGCTAGAATGCTCTGTGTAGGACATTGAGATTGGTTGGATGGTTTCCATAAGTAACCACCCGGTCTGTCTGTGGCATATGGCGTCGGGCCCCGACCGGACCTACTGCTATATGCTATGTGACGGATAGGGGGTATTACAAAACATGTAGGTTAAAATACTGTCATGTGCTCCAGTCTTGCAGAGGAGCACTTTTCCTACTACTTTAGATAGAAATTTTCCCCGAGAATTCATTCCCTTCCTGTTTAATAAACTACCAAACCTAGTGGTTGGAGCTAGTCCACACCACTCTAAGGCCTCTACAGTCTTACTTGAATCCAGTTCATCTTCCTGTGCAGTTCTTGAAATCTGAAAGACTTTAGCCAGTTTTTGATTGTGACCTTTACTCTTGCTCCATTTACACTGGATTTTATCTTATCTATTTTAGGGTTTAGTGAAGCATTGGAATAGAACTCAGATACTTCTTTCTTCCATATCTTAGTTGGTTCAGAAAGCAGATACTCAAGACTTGCCTCATTAACAATGTCGATCACGTCCTTGATCTTGTCTTGTACGGAGATGAATGCGTTTCACACCAATTCATAACCCTCATTGATGTTTTCGTCCATCTTAGGTGCCATTGGAGTTGAGAGTGTAGGACCCTCTTTTTTTCTTTTAAATCATCAAGGTCTTATGCCCAGAACCACCGCTTTACGGTGACACCAATACACCCAGGTGGGTTGCCACTACAAAACGGCGATCCTGCCGGCCATAACGATCACCAAAGAAAGAGAAGTATACAGATAAGTTCAAGTCCATATATCATATATAATATGTAAACAAATCACAACAATGTCCACATGATAAAGAAGTACTGAAGCCGAAAGGCAAATAGAAATATAAATGGGCTTAAGCCCGGTACATCAAGTCCTCACTACAACACTCTCACAACTCTTAACATTTAAGTGGAAGCAAACAAAAATCCATCCTCGACCCCTCGCCGTGTAGTAGTGGTAGTGTGTAACAACTGCTCCTCATGTCCTGTCTCCTTGTCCTTCCGGTACTGATGCTCCTATTGCTCGGTCCCCTAAAATGATGTGGTCCACCGACCGTTAGTCAAAAGACTAAGCCACTATCATCCTCGCCTCACCCCCGTGACTCCTAGGCACCGTGCGGGGAGGATGAAAGTGGAGGACAATAAAGCAGAGTGGAACAAGCAGGTGACAACTACCCTAGCAGGTGTATGTATAAAAGAACTATAATAAAAAAGTAGTAATGTAAACAAGTAAAGTAGAATAGTAAGAACATGTAAACTAAACTAAGGAATAAGTAAAAGTACACGAAGGAAAACTAAGTAACCATGACCTATAGGAATGCCCATACAAACCTATAGATCAAGGGGTCGTTTTGCAAGACCTATTGTATAAAGAGTCTCATTCCAATTTATGCAATAAATGTTAGGGGTTATATGCAATGAATATGCTATGACATTCAAGCATTCTATGGTATGAACATGCAAGTGCAACTCACACACCCGACTCTGTGCACACAGACCTTTAGTTCCCCCTTTCTCGAGCCTAATCTCCCAGGATACCTCTGAAGTGGCAAACAGGAGGCGGTGGGTTGGGCATCACCTACCTCTAAATCGGTACCAGCTCTACCAGTCAGACCTATCATACGTCTCAATGCTGGTGTACTAAGTGGAGCTCCTACATACTCTTGCCGGCTAGCGCACCAGAATTTATTTGGCTAAGTGGTAAATCACACTTGCCGAGTCAACGTATTGTTGTCGGTGCGACGACTCTCGAATACCGAAGACCCACCGCCTTATATTTTTTTTGCACATGCAACATTAATGTATTTTCCCACTGAGCCAAAGCTCCCCGTACTATCCTATCCGTCACAATTATCTACCGAGGCAAAGCTCCCCGGAGTAACCCATCTGACAGAAATATTTACCGAGTCATCGGCTCGCCGGGCTAACCTGCCCATCACCAAACCACCAAGCCTACCGCTTGTGAAACCTAACCTAGCTCCCACAATACCGGGGAGTGTGAATGCAAGTGTAATCCTAGAGTGTTTCTAATTACTCTTGTATTCCATTTAGTCTTACGGCTTACGTTAACCTTGGACTGCCAAAGGCATTACCTGTGAAGGGCTCTCGAGGGCACTAGGAACTACGATGGGTTGAAGCCCAAAGCTCCCTTTCACAAGGTACTTAATATTATTGGTATCTACCCAAAATAAACCCCATTTAAGTTTATACTTAATCTAACCCTAGTGCATTTGACTCTCTCTCTCCCCCACAGGAAAGACGAACTTTCGTCGATCCTGAGTACCACCTAACACTAGTCAATCCAACACCCGCCTCATTATGACTCCTAATGAAGCTCCCTTTTCACCTTACCAAATAAGTATACAATCAACCCAACTCCGTATGTCCATCCTTCATACTAACACAAATATGCAGTTTTACTATGTGCAGACCAACCTAAGCTATCATGTACATGATAGGAGGTACTCCAATTTTTCATCCAAAGGCCCTAAAATAATTATTGTGAGTCTAACATGACACATTTAGGCCAAATCCAAAAAAAATATAATTTTCCTAATTAATTTGGCATTTATTAAATTTTCCAAAAGTTAGGCCAGTGGTAATTTGGAACATGAAGTACTAGATTTCCTTAAGTTATGGCCACGCAAAAATTATGATCACTTTATGATGCCAAAATAACAAAGAATACTAAGTTTCACAAACTTTCATAAAATTATCAGTCCCTAAATAATTAATTCAAGATAAATATAATAAATAGAATTAAAGAGAGAAGTACCTCAAAATATTATCCAAAAATTACACAAAAATTACCAAGGCTTTAATATGATCATTAATCATCACTGACTAAGTTTCATAACACTCTAAATAGTTTAACCATGATTTTATCAAAATCATCCATAGGGGCAACATAAATGTTTATAACTACAAGTATGCATGTATTCCAAATATCCTACAATAAATTACAGAGACTCATATTGTTATAAAAACTCTTTTACTAAAATTTCATAAGGATCCAAGGTCACATGACCCTTCAATATTTTCATAAAATGTATATGCCTAAATTATCCCTAATTGGTTTAAGTTGTGTGCCTAAGTGTAATTGTCACAAAAATCCTTCCTAGAGCTATTCACCACCCTATGACCTCATGGACCAAACTCAAAGTCCATACAAGGACATATCACTCCATATCCTTCACAAACCCCCAAAGTTCAACCTTAGGGTTTGAACTAGGGTCCTAGGGAAAATCCACCCCAAACCATCTCCAACTCCATGCGAGGGTGTTTTAACTGACCATGGAGCTCTGACCAAAGTCCCAACCACTTTGGGTGAGAATTGGCCCCTCTATGCCCCGAATACTCTTTGCCCTAAATTAGCCTTAAGAGTCCAATCTTTGGTCACACCAATACCTATTCAAATCAACCCCAAATGGGTTGATATTTTTACCAGAGACATATATTGACCCTATGGTCCATTTACCAAAACTTTGGTTGATTTTGAGGTCCATAGACCCCTTAATTAATTCATACCTATTTTATTTAATTTTTACAAAAGGTATAGAAGAATGTTTTCCAAAAATTCTCTTTTTTGAATATGTTACAGATATAGGTAATAGTGACCCCCAGTCCAAATTTCAAGACATTTGGTTTGCTGGATTGAGACTTCATGGGCGACAATTTCCATGTTGACCATTTTTCCATGAAACCCATCCAAATATCATTAATAAATAAATCAATACACTATATATTGAGTAATAAATAATTATATTATATATATATAAATTTAATAAAATAAGATGATACTGTTCATCTTCTCCAACAGAACCCGAAAACGCAAAATGTCTGTAGCTCTTCCCAAGCCAAATGCCAGCCACCCGACCACTTCCATGGCCAGCGACCGCCACCACCTCCTCCATCGAGGTGGTGGATATCGCCGGGCGGTGGTTTGGCCGCCGGAGGTGGTGGTTTCCGGCAAACCCGCCACCATGAAAAATCAGAAAAACTCCATTTTTCCTCACTTGGATTGGCTCGTTTGAGCCCGATTTATCAGCCTAATTTTATCTAGGATATTAGCACAAGGGGAGAGGAGGAGAAGTGGGCCTTGTTTGGGGTTCGACCACGGTGGCATCAGCGGTCGGCCATGGCCTTTTACCTCTCCAGCGAGCTTGCCTGATTCCTCGATCCTCCACAAAAACTATTGATCTAATACATTATTTTGACTGTATTGAGAGATTTATATTTTTCATGGGAGGGGAGGTGAAGGGTTGGTTAGGCTCCCCCCATTAGTGTTGTGTAACACCCCCATCCGTCACATGGGATATAACAGAAGGTCCGGCCGGGGACCCGCTCCATATTCCACGGACAATTAGCGGAGTTACATATTAATACCAAAATACTTGGAAATAATATCAAAACCTAACATAGAGCATTCTAGCTGAAGCTTTTATGTAATTTAGAAGAACCCATAAACATAACATGAATGTACACTACAACCAAAGCAGGAGTGAAATAACATACACAAAAGACTTGACCTTATGGCCTTACAACATTCAACTTGAATTAAAGTGTTTTACATACATCGGCTGATGTAGGGGGGGGGGGGTCCGGAATCGGAGACCTCCACGAAGCTAACACTCTATCTACACACTACACGTCATAGATCTACCGCACCTACACAACACCTATCGCCCATAATAGTTTCTCGTTGCAAGAACACAACACAAATAACAAAGGAAGAATGGTCGACTCGAAAACAATGATCGGAAATTTGAGTCGGAATATTCCCCAAGAAAAACACAAAGGTTGCCACCCTTTTTGAGAGCAAGACCAAGGCTATAGGCCAAGATCCGCTCAGGCAAATAGGATCCACCCGATCCGGAATTAAAAAGCCTAGCAATGGCGATTTCGATCCAAAACTTGCAGTGATTAAATAAATTTTTCGGAGAAAACGAGTGCGAAACCACCACAACTAAAGAAGAGAATCACACAAGGGAGAAGGAAGAGATTACCCAACCGGAAAGCTTTTCAAACAAGATAACTGTGGGAGAATCACTCTCTCCACGGATCCACCAGCGTCACACCGAAGGGTTTGCAACCTTCTTCCAAGGAGTCGCACCGAAGGAAGCCGCGCCGGATTCGCACCGAACGGATAGGGAGCAGGGGGGGGGGGGGGGGGGGCTTCACACCACAAGCAAGGGGGCGGCGGCTTGGAGAGATCTCCTCTTGGCCGAAATTCTCAAGGAGAAATTAGGTATAAATCTTGTATAATTATCTCATAAGGAAGCCTCCTTATATAGGAGTTACAAACAAGCCTTAACCATTCATGATGGAGATGTAATCTCATCCACCCGAATGGCTAAATGCACAACAACATTAAAATTGTTCAAAATTAAAAATAACAAAACATGCAATGGATATAAAATTTCACGTAAATATAGGATAATTTTATATTCCAAATATAAAATAGAGTTCAAGAAAATGAAATAAATAAGGCTAATGTTTTGCAGTGGCTGTAGCACGCCGCGGGCGGAAGTTGTAGCGTAGCCTTCCGTTAGCATCATCGTGCCGCCTCAAGTCCTTGAGTTGTATTGCCTTATCAACCGGATCATCATCAACATCGTCAGCATCGTCTTCAAATGATGGAGGAGGGGCATGCCATCAATCCTCCCCCGCTCAAATGCACGCATCTCCATTGCGTGGTCTAAGCGATAGCGGTGAAGGAGAGCGACATCCAAATTTTGCAGCTCCATCTCGAGTACCCAAGAGTCATCCAAAGGGGGCCGATCACGCCAACGGATGAGAAAGCAGTCGGTGTCACCATCAGCAGTGGTAACAGGCTCAACAGAAAGTATCATCTCTGGAGTGGAGAACGTCCGTGGAAACCTGGGGAACATATTAGCAGTAGGCAGGAAGGAAGGCAACTTACCATTCGATGATATACCTGTGGGGAACCGAAAGAGAGAGATCATCCGTACTACCACTCCCCAACCCATGAGAATTTAGAGTGGGAGAAGAAGACGGCAAAGAAATCAACTCTTGTGGTGGTGACACAAACATCATTAAATCCGAAACATTAAAATTGGGGGAGATACCCCAATCAGCAGGCAAGTCCAAAACGAAAGCGTTGTCACCTAACTTCTTAACAATCCGAAAAGGGCCGGCGTGCTTTGGTGCTAACTTTTTAACGGTGCCAGTTCGGCAAGCGTTCGAGAACCAAACAGACTAAAACTAGATCGCCAATTTTGAAGTTTGATACTCTCCTATATAAATTAGCGTGCGCTTGATAAAAGTCGTATTGCGTAGTCAAGGTGGCCCGTATATGTGCGTGTAAATCATGGATGTACTGGGCGAAGGATTATGCAAACTGACTTGTCTTGTACGTGGGGGGCAACGACACCAAGTCAAGTGACATAGGAGCCTTATACCCGTGGACAATCTCATTCGGAGACAGACCCGTAGAACTATTCTTGGAATTATTATAGGCTAATTGGGCATGGGGAAGGAGAAGATCCCAAGTGCTCTTGTGATCACTCACAAGGCATCGTAACAAATTTCCTAAGCTCCGATTAACCACTTTCGTCTGCCCATCAGTTTGGGGATGATAGGCGGAGGAAAACAATAATTTTGTTCCCATTAATATCCAAAGAGTTTTCCAAAAATAACTAGTGAATTTTACGTCCCTATCCGATACTATGGTATGTGGCACTCCACGGTGACTAACGACTTCTTTAAAATATAGTTTAGCGACGTAAGACGCATCGTTTGTCCAACTGCACGGGATGAAATAAGCCATCTTTGAAAACCTATCCAAAACTACAAAAACTGAGTCGTGACGGCGTAGGGTAATGGGGAGGCCTAGTACAAAATCCATACTAACGTCTACCCAAGGCATGGAGGGAATAGACAAGGGTGTATATAATCCTATGTTGGTTTTACTACCCTTGGACACCTGACACGTACGACAGCTACTCACTACCTGTCCCACCATAACCTTAAGTTTTGGCCAATAGAATTTGTCCTCGACTAACGTAATGGTCTTATCTCTACCGAAGTGGCCACTCAACCCTCCGATATGCAACTCCCATATGATATGTAGTCGTAACGATGACTGCGGAATACATAGCTTCCCGTTCCTAAACAGGTAACCGTCCTTGATGACGTATGCAGATATCGTCATGGGGGAGCTATCCTGGGCAGATAAATAGAAGTCCTGGAAGTCAGGACACGTGGCGTACTCATCCTTAACCCACTCAAATCCTATAACATGTACTTCCATAGAGGTGAGTAAAATAGTAAGACGACTAAGGGCGTCCGCGACTCGGTTATCAGCTCCCTTAAGGTGCTTGAGATTAAACGTGTAACCTTATAAGAAAGCTACCCACTTAGTGTGTCGTGGGCTGATCTTATGCTGGCCGTTGATTAAACGTAAAGCCTCATGATCGGAGAGGATCACAAACTCCTTGGAGAGGAGATAGTGCCTCCAATGGTGTAGACATCTGACTACATCATAAAATTCCCTATTCATAATTTGAATAGTTCAGCTTAGGACCGGACAACTTCTCGCTAAAATAACTAACGGATGGCCCTCCTGGCTCAAGACACATCCAATCCCTACCCCAAACGCATCACATATGAGCTCAAAGACTTTAGCAAAGTCATGTAGACGTAAGACAAGTGCCTCAGTCGTAAGCTCTTTTATTCGTTCAAAAGCATAGGTGGCGGACTTCATCCACGTAAACTCTCCCTTCTTCATACAGTCTGTGATAGGCGCCATAATACTACTGAAGTCTCGTATGAAACGATGATAAGACGTGGCTAACCCATGGAAACTACGCACCTCAAGTATGGTGGTTGGCACGGGCTAGTCCTTAATGACCTGAACCTTGCCCGGATCAACTCGAATACCCTTAGAGCCGACTATATAGCCTAAGAACTCTACCTCCGAGGCATAGAAAGTGCATTTCCTAAGATTGAGAAATAAAGTCTCCTTCCGCAGGGTGGAAAGGATCACTCTCATGTGGGAGATGTTCTCGGTAGTAGAGGTGCTATAAATCAGAATATCATCAAAGTAGACGACAATGAACTTCCTCATGAATGGCTGAAAGACATGTGTCATCATTCAGGAGAAGGTACTAGGGGCATTAGATAACCCAAAGGGCATCACAAGCCATTCGTACAGACCATCCTTCGACTTAAACGCCGTCTTGCACTCGTTGCCCTCTCGTATCCTAATCTGGTGATAGCCACTCTGAAGATCTAATTTGGAGAATACGGTGGATCCAGACAAGACATCCAACAAATCATCTAGGCGGGGAATGGGGAAACTATACTTGATGGTGATTTTGTTGATAGCCCGGCTATCAACGCACATCCTCCATGTACCATCCTTCTTGTGGGCAAGTAGGGCTGGTAAAACACATGGACTCATACTAGTCCTAATAAAACCTTTCTCTAGCAAGCCCTCTATCTGGGACTGCAACTCCAGGTGAGATGCGGGGTGGAGTCGATAATGGGGCTGATTTGGCAAGGAAGACCCCGGGATGAGATCTATCGCATGCTGGATATTTCTAAGCGGGGGTAACGTGGGCGGCAACTCATCCAGGTACACGTCCCTATACTCCTCCAACAGTACCCGTAACTCACTAGGTAACTCATCCAAAATGCTAAAATCGGGCTTCGCACTTAGGAGGACTAGCGCATACATAATTCCATCAAAGAACGGATCTCTCTCAAACTCTTTCCTACCAACTAGATTCAATGTTTTCCGTTCTAACGGAATAGTGGTGTCCTTAGCCAAGACTACGGGCTCCTTTGGGATGGTCGGCCTCAAAGTGATGGTTTTTCTATTGAATTTGAATTCATAAGTGTTGGCTCTACCAAAATGTGTAACATCATGGTCGTATAGCCAAGGGCGGCCTAACAACACATGACAAGCGTCCATCGGAAGGACATCACACCACACCTCATCAATGTAGGATTTGAATGAGAGTGGGACCAGGCATCGCTTGGTAACAGGGTACAGAGATCTTGTTGATCCAAGTGACCTGATATGGGGTCGGGTGTGGTTCCGTGATCAAGGACATGCGTGCAACGACGTTCTCAGATATGACATTCACGCAGCTACCACTATCAACAATCAGCTTGCAAAGCTTCTTGCCACTCTTAAAAATCAGAGAAAATATGCTCGTCCTCTTCCAATCATCTAATGGACGAGGAGTGGTCAATATACAACGCATCACCATAAGGGGGTGATCGTCCTCTAAGTCACTAGGGACTCCTTCGGGGTCACTCTCCTCTACGGCCTCGTATACATAATCGTCAGGGTCGGTAGTTGGCTCTAATAAGGCTAGGGCTTTCATCTTTGTTGGGCATTCGTAGGCATAGTGGCCTTGAATGCCGCAAGAGTAACAAGTGGTGTTATCCTTGCTAACCTTCCATATAGTGACATGCTCACTTGCAGGGTTCTTGGTGTTCCTAGCGGTGATCATGACTGACTTCGACTCGGTGGATTTGAACTTTCCCTTATCAGGGTATGTGGAAGAAGATGCCGCAGTGGTGGACTTGTTCTTCGCATGAGCGTAACGAGAGTGAGCCTTAGAGGCTAGGTGTTTTTCAATGTCCAAGGCGGCATTGAAAGTTGTGTTCAAGTCCGTATGCCCATATCGTAAGAGCTTCCTTTGGATATCGGGGTGAAGCCCCTTTCAAAATCTAGATAAAGTGACTTCGGGGATCTCCCTAAGGTCACATCGCACCATACGATCCTTAAGTTCACCCATATATTCAGCTACCGAGTTTGAGCCCTGCCGTAGAGTGGCAAGCTCATCGAACATCTATGTCCGATGGTACGCGGGAACGTACTGATCGGTCAATAGGTTTTTCATTACTGGCCAACCTATAAGGGGGGCTCCGTGTCCGGTTCCTAACCTTCGCTCCTCATTCAGCCAAAACGTCTTTGCACGACCTGTTAACTTCATTCGTGCAACTTGGACCTTTTCGGGATCTGTCAGGTTGTGCCACTCGAAGTAACACTCCATGTCCACAGTCCAGTTAAGGAAGATTTGGGGATCTCCCATGCCATCATAAGTGGGGGCATTTATCTTAATGGCCCTAGTAATATCAATGTCTAGCTCGTGGCGGTGTCCTCTAGGGGGCACCAGTGGGGAGTCCCCATCAGAATCCGAATTAGAATTATGTTGGTGCCGGTTGGGCCGGTCAACATTAACGGGTGGCGGGGGTGGCCTAGCTTGATTTTGTAGGATCTGTGTTAACATGTCCCTAAGCTCCGTTATTTCGTTACGCAACCCTGCTATGGCCTCGGTGTTGGGATCCCCACGCTCATTCGCAGCCATCCTAGACGTAGATAGAGTCGAATATTCCGATCCGAGCCTAGTGCGCATTCAGGTTTAGAAAAATCATGGAAAGATGATTTTTCCTAGGGCTGTAGCTATACTGGAAATAAGATATTTTTATAGATTCCCAACGTGAATAACACGTAGATCGTTAAATTTGTTTTTTGAAATTTCGCTGAAAAATAAGGATTTTAGCCTGCTATTGGCAGACCCAGAAAATAATTTTTTTGATTTTCTAAAGATCCGATCGACCAACAAGGAACACAGAGAGGATGTTTGCAACGTGAAATTTGAAAAAACCGCCTCTGATACCAAATTGATGTAGGGGGGGGGGGGTCCGGAATCGGAGACCTCCACGAAGCTAACGCTCTATCTACGCACTACACGTCGTAGATCTACCGCACCTACACAACAACTATTGCCCATAATAGTTTCTCGTCGCAAATACACAACACAAATAACAAAGGAAGAATGGTCGACTCGAAAACAACGATCGGAAATTTGAGTCGGAATATTCCCCAAGAAAAACACAAAGGTTGCCACCCTTTTTGAGAGCAAGACCAAGGCTATAGGCCAAGATCCGCTCAGGCAAATAGGATCCACCCGATCCGGAATTAAAAAGCCTAGCAATGGCGATTTCGATCCAAAACTTGCAGCAATTAAATTAATTTTCCGGAGAAAACGAGTGCGAAACCACCACAACTAAAGAAGAGAATCACACAAGGGAGAGGGAAGAGATTACCCAATCAGAAAGCTTTTCACACAAGATAACTGTGGGAGAATCACTCTCTCCATGGATCCACCGGCGTCACACCGAAGGGTTTGCAACCTTCTTCCAAGGATTCGCACCGAAGGAAGCCACGCCGGAGTCACACCGAACGGATGGAGGGAGCGGGGGGGGGGGGGGGGGGGGGGACTTCACACCACAAGCAAGGGGGGCGGCGGCTTGGAGAGATCTCCTCTTGGTCGAAATTCTCAAGGAGAAATTAGGTATAAATCTTGTCTAATTATCTCATAAGGAAACCTCCTTATATAGGAGTTACAAACAAGCCTTAACCATTCATGATGGAGATGTAATCTCATCCATCCGAATGGCTAAATGCACACTAACATTAAAATTGTTCAAAATTAAAAATAACAAAACATACAATGAATATAAAATTATCACGTAAACATAGGATAATTTTATATTCCAAATATAAAATAGAGTTCAAGAAAATGAAATAAATAAGGCTAATGCTTTGTAGTGGCTGTAGCACGCCGCGAGCGGAAGTTGTAGCGTAGCTTTCCGTTAGCGTCATCGTGCCACCTCAAGTCCTTGAGTTGTATTGCCTTATCAATCGGATCATCATCAGCATCGTCAGCATCATCTTCAAATGGTGGAGGAGGGGGCATGCCATTATCGGCTCGGAGGACGGCCATACATGATAGTATTAAAAGAGAAACACTTCCCCTTGGCCTTCAAGGGCCAGCACAGCAACAAGGGCTTTAGCCTGCTATTTGACACAAGGTCACCTATTTTTGCATAAGAACAATCCATCGCACTGTGGCAAAACAAAGAAACGGTCAACTAAAGCTGACCAAATTATAACGACCCCATCCCGTACTCGGGGTGGCGGCGATCCTTCCCTGCAATTGTATTAGCAAAATCCAACATAGAAATGAAAGTACAATTTAAGCAGTCTTCACCACAGGTGTAGGATGAACGACCACACACCCTGTGCTCTTAGGGAACATTCTCTATTAATCCGGTCCAAGCCGAGGCTTCACCACCTCTCCCAGGAAGGCAACTATTGTGAGCATTTAAGTCTTTTCGGCCAAAGTCTGAGACTCACCCTCTATGCCAACGGTATGTTCCACGTACCTTAGGTCTCTTTAACCGAACCACACAGAGCAGGTACGGTTCCACTCAACCCATTGCTCACACCGCCATGACAATTTAAGTCATCGGCGTAGATCAAGCTTCCCCGAGGCCCGAAATATCGATCATACAATAGTACATAACCCAGTTATGCACAAGGTCGGCTCTAAAACCACTAAGCTGAGCTCCCAGAGTACGCAGCCCCACACACTAGACCCCAAGTCCCCACAAGATAGGCCTCACAGAGCTACCGCTAGAGGTAACACTACTGCATTGCGGTACCTGGCAGAAATGCATTTTGTTGGATCTTACGGTTCCCTTAGAGGGGGGGGGGGGTGAATAAGGGTTCTTTTTAATTTTCTTAAACAATCTAAGTAACCTTTACAAGATGAATAACAACAGAGTAATAGAAGAGTGCAAACGAATACTAGCTAGAAACAATAATGATATATTTCAAAAGAGTTAAATTGCATACAAAGTGTCTCTATAGAGCTAGAGATAAAGGCTCATGAAACAAATAATTTTCTAGTGTATTCGCCAGTTCTTCTACCAAGAACCGGCATGCTAAAACATATCTCTCCCTAGATCTTGCTACTAGCCTCCCCCTAGATCTAACCCCGATCTAGACGCTGCACACAAGGCAACGTTTCTCCCTAAGCCACACAAGGACTTGGACGCCACTCACAAGACGGCGATTTTCCCCTAAGCCACACAAGGACCTAGACGCCACGCACAAGGCGGCGATTTCCCTTCCGATTACAATGAGAAAATAAATGAAAAATAACTAAAAACAAATTTAGCACTTTAGGCTAGACACTCCCTTCAAACAAAGCACTGAAGATGCCAATAAATCCTTACAAGAGATGCTTTGAATGCTTTGCTTGTGCCGTCAATATTCCACACTATTTGGCCTTCTTAAGAGTATGGAGTATCTATGAGTTCTGGAGCTCTCTGAACCGTCTTTGAAGGTAAGTGCACTCCAGGTAATGAAATTCGTAACTTTCTCAGAAAATGAGAGGCTTTTATATTCTGGCGCTATCGCCGGACGATACTGGGTATCACCATCTGGCGATAGCGGTAACCGCTGCCACGTGTACCACGAACTCCTCATTTTCGCATCGCACAAACATTGAGCGCCTAATCGTGCACTATCACCGCGCGATATCGGATATCGCCATCTGGCGATAGCGAAATAATGGTAGCCATGATTTCGTCGATCGTCGAGCGGAAATGCGTCGAGTGGCGCTATCGCCTGTGGCAATACCCACTATTGCCGGGCGATATCTCCAAGCCATGATTTAATCGAGCGTCGAGCGGAAATGCGTCGAGTGTCGAGTGGCGATATCGCTTGTTGGCGATACCCACCATCGCTTGGCGATATCGCCCGAGCTCAATTCTTATCCGATTCATCATCAAAAAGATATGAGATATTAACCTGTGTTACCTGCACACCAATAACATCCAAATATCAAATACAAACAAGATTTGTTATTAGCAAACCAGGAAGCGTGGAATGCATGCTCCAACAATCTCCCCATTTTGATAATAACAAATCCATTAAGAAAGAAATCATGAATGTTAAAAAGGTCCACCCTATTTGAGTATCAAGACAAAACAAGTGTATGTACACAATTTCTATTGGATGAAACACCCCCCTACATGTGATCTCCCCCTAAATGGAAGCATATTAAAATTCATGTAGTTTAATTAAAAATGCGAGAAATAATTCAAACAAATAATGGTCCTTCCAAGTGTGCACAAAGATATAAGAACAGACTGCGGTGAATGATTGCTTGTGTAAAGTTTCTCCCCCTTTAGTATTGTCAAAAGAGATCGAAGAGTATGGTGGAAGTGAAAAGAAGGAAAAACAGAAAAAGAGAGACTCAGAGAGGATAGGTGAGCAATGTAGTAGAAATAAAATGAGTCAACAGTAACTATGGCAACGGTCAACAAACTATATCACAAACACATACACTAGTGAAAAGGTGTTGGTGAAACAATTTTCAGTCCAATTCTCATAAGAAGAATGTTTAGAGAGGGTAATGTTGTGTACATATGAGATGGTGTGGCGAAACGTATGCTTAGTCTCGCAAAAAACATGAAAATGAGAATGTTAAAAAAACAACATAACATAGTGGTAGACATGCAGAGCTATACTTGTACCCAAGAGGTCAGCACACATAAGAAAGAAATTATTCATGTAAAATTCGCACAAGACACTTTACAATTCTTGCCAAGGTGCTCCACCTCACAATGCTCATGAAGACTTATCAGGAGGGTAAGCAGTGCTTGGTGGAGGTTCCTTGTCAGCCCTTTATTATTTGAGTGTTTTTTTGTTGTGTGAAACTATAACCAAATGTTTGTACTTTTGGGAGGATACACTTTTGTACTCATATATATTTTTTCTTTAGCTGAACAAAGGAGTCCGAATTCACTTGTGAGAGCATACACAATAATTTAATATTATGGTGCACTATACTAAACTTAGATAAAGCAGACGCTGAAAGCATGCAACACAAGTGGTTATGGTTAAAACATTCGCAATTCACATTTTGTAAGATGGAGGCATACGAAGGGTTGCACAACCATGAGTGAAATAACATTATCATAACTAAAAGATTTCTCATACTTAGAGGCATGCAAAAACAAGTTCACGAGTTTAAGAACACTAGTACTGAAATATGTAGAACGGATATAAGAGTGGTGAACTAGAGAACCAAGTTAGTATAAAACTCAAAAAAACATTACACCTGGCCTTAAACTGAGTTAGCAAGACAATTTGAAGAATCAAGAAAAAGACACTATTGCCGGGCGATACCGGGTATCGCCGGTCGGCGATAATGGTAAATTGTTTAAAACTGGCGCATTCAGTCAAAAGCACAAACTGAACCAGTTTTCCTGAAGACTGAGGGCGGAACGTGGAGGAGAAGTCGGCGAAACCCTAAACTTAGGTATGAAAACTTGGATTTTTGCTTTAATTCTTTAGTTTTTTATGGATCTAATTATTAGGATAGTGTAACATGTGAGTTTAGATGAGAAATTTCCAGTTTTGAAAGTGGTAAAATTTAGTTTTTGGAGCTTAAGAAACTAAGCTTGTATTAGAGAAATTATGTTGATAATTTCGTGAATTTAAGTTGTGAAAAATGATTTTAAGAATATTAACTTGCAGATCTGGTATGTTGGAGGAAGGAGGAAACTAGATCTGAAGTCGGAAATGGAGAATAACGAATTTTCACTATCGCCCGACGACAATGTGTGTCGCTGGATGGTGATAGCCAAAAAAAAATATTTCCTTGTTTCTGAAAAAAACATTTATATGCAGAAATGGCTTCCAGTTCCAAAGCACGAAGAAGCACAATGAGTGACTCATACTCATCATATCAAACATTTCCTGGAATAGAGAACGCTAACATAGGAATCAGATGGGTGATTGAATTCGACCCGGCCCGACATGCATATATTCATGACTTGTTAGCAATGGCTGGAATAATGTCAATTATTATTCTAAACACATTCTCCTCCATACTCATCCGAGAATTTTACAATTATCTCAAAGATCCGCGTTTCACGGAACTGAATGGCGGAGTTCGATCAAAAATTCAAGGACAGATGGTAGAAATAACACACTATGACTTGAGAGATGAATTTGGACTAATAGAGCATGACACCACTCTAGACGTCGTAGAGAACTATCAGAAGGATAGGGATTGGACATTATTGAATATGATTTTGCATGAAAATTCCATCAAAACTCTAATCCAATAAACGGCCACCCTAACAGAGGATGCACGGCTAGTGCAAGAAATTCTAAGGCATACCGTCCTATTATAATCCAGAGATACACGTAAAATAACGGCTCAACTTAGTTATGTGGCGTATATGATTTTAGAGAGAGCCATTTGACGTGGCGGATTTTTCCTCTCGATAGTACGATACTCATTTAGATTGAAAAGTCCTAATTAGAAGAAGTTGAACACCCTACCACTTGGAGCCGTCATCCAACGGATTTTATATGAGATATATACGTGGATTGACCCCGAATTGTACCTCAATGATTGTATCCCAATGATATATTCGACGAGTGGAACACCTTCCATCGGCCAATCAACACGAGGAGGGTCATCAAGGAGGAGTGAACCGGTGTCCACTATCTGAAACCCGCCAATTTCTAGAGGTGGATCGTTGCAAGAAGGGTTAGATGACTTGCGAGAGTCATTCGAATAACATAAGAGGGATGTGAAGAAAAACTTTTTGGGAATTCAGAAATTTTTTAAATTTCTAACCAAAAGTTTGAAGTTGAAGCCCACTCCAGCCGAAGCAACAGAATGGGAAGATCCGGTCATGGAGCTGCCCCGTACATCGACCCACCGAGCATGTCGGACGCGAAGCAGCGAGTATAGTTTGACAGATGATCAAGGAGAGACTAGTGGAGGTGATAGCAAAATTTTTTGAAGATTTCTGGATTGCTGGACATTTTGGCACTATCGCCGGGAGACAGTCACTATCGCCGGTGACAGTGAACTTTCATGAATTGCCTTAGATTTTGATTTCATGTTGTAATATTATCTATTCTGTAATGATATGTGGTATTTTTTCTGGAAGAATGTAAGACTTGATATGGAATGTTTAAATTGTGGTGTTTCCACTTATGATTTATGTAATGGTTATTTTGGTTTAATGTTCATGATGTTAACAATGTAATTATGTTAATTTTCTGTGAGTCTTGCGATGGTAATTTATTAATTTGACAAGTCTAGAATTCCTAGTTCTAATCGTAAGAATGAAAAATGGGAATCTGGAAGTGGTTTAGTGAAAATATCCGCAAGCTGTGAATCAGTGCTTATAAAATTGACTTTGATCGTATTTTGTTTTATGTGATCTCTTATGAAGTGGTGACGTACATCAATGTGCTTGGATCTAGAATGATGAACTGGATTATACGTTAAGTCAATTGCACTTTTATTATCACATTTTAATTCAATGGTTTCATGAACTATTCCAAAATCTTCTAATGTTTGCTTCATCCATAAAGCTTGTGCACAACAACTGCCTAGTGCTATGTACTCGGCCTCAGTGGTAGATAAGGCAACAAAATTCTGTTTCCTACTTGACCAAGAGATAAGTGAAGGGCCAAGAAAATGACAGGTGCCACTGGTGCTTTTACGATCTAATGAACATCCAACGTAATCTGAATTAGAGAAGCCACGTAATATAAATGTATCGTTATGTGGATACCATAATTCTAATTTAGATGTGCCAATAAGATATCTAAAAATGCGTTTAACTGCTTTTAAATGAGATTATTTGGGATTAGCTTGAAATCTAGCACATAAACATACAACGAACATAATATCAGGCCTAGAGGAAGTCAAATATAATAGTGATCCTATCATTCCTCTACAAAGTGTTTGATCTATGAATATTCCACTTTCATCTTTTCCTAACTTTAATGAGACAATCATGGGGGTATTTGCTTGTTTTAGATTTTCAACCCAAATCTTTTTAAAATATCATGAATATATTTAGATTGGCAAATAAAAATTCCATCATGGTTTTGAGTGATTTGAAAACCAAGAAAATACGTGAGTTTGCCTACCATGCTCATTTCAAATTCATTCTTCATAATTTCAATAACACAATCACATAATTTTTCATTTGTGGATCCAAAAATAATATCATCAACATATATTTGTAAAACGATAAGATCATCATGGATATGTTTAACAAATAAAGTACAATCAGCACTGCTCATTTTATAATTATTTTTAATAAATAAATAGTCAATTTATCATACCATGCTCGGGGTACTTGTTTCAAACCATACAAGGCTTTTTATAATTTATAAACATGATCAGGAAATCTAACATCAACAAAGCCTGGAGGTTGTTCTACATAAACCTCCTCCTTAATATACCCGTTGAGAAAAGCAGTTTTAACATCCATTTGAAATAATTTAAACTTCTTAAAACTAGCAAATGCAAGAAATATTCTAACTGCTTCTAAACATGCTACGGGTGCAAAAGTTTCATCAAAATCTATTCCTTCTATTTGTGAATAACCTTTTGCTATGAGTCCAGCTTTGTTTCTAGTGACCCTAGATTCACTATCAAGTTTATTTTTAAAAATCCATTTAACCCCTACAACAAGATGATTTGACTGTCTTTCTGCTAACTTCCAAACTTTATTACGTTGAAATTGATTAAGCTCGAAATTCATAGCTAAAAACCAAGAATTATCATTTAAAGCAGCTTCAACGCTTTTAGGTTCTATATCAGAAATAAAGCACATATTTGAAAATAATTCACGTACGGATGAACGAGTACTTACCCCTCTTGGTGGTTCTCCAATAACCAAATCTTGGGGATGACCTTTTGAAAATCTTAGTTCGCTTGGAGGCACATATCCTTGCTCTTCTTCTTCTTCTTCTCCTTATTCGACTCCTTTTTCTTCATCTTTGTCTCCAAGGTTTTCATCTTCATTCACCCTTTGTAGAGGAGAAGGCTCTTCATGTTTACCTGTATTATTAGCTTCTACACAAGGAGAAAACTCATCAAATTTAACATGTATTGATTCTTCAACTACTTTAGTCCTCTTATTGTAAACTCTATAAGCTTTACTTGTAGAAGAATAACCAATAAAAATGCCTGCATCACACTTCTCATCAAATTTGCCTAAATTATCCTTAACGTTCAAAACAAAACATTTACATCCAAAAATTTTAAAATAAGACACATTTGGTTTCTTTTGAAAATATAACTCATAAGGTGTTAATTTTAAGATGGGTCAAAGCATAACACCATTAATAACATAACAAGAAGTACTAACAGCTTCGGCCTAAAATGATCGAGGTAATTTGTATTCAGATAGCATAGTGCGAGCTAGTTCTTGCAAAGTTCTATTTTTCCTTTCCACCACACCATTTTGTTGCGGTGTACGAGGAGTAGAAAATTCATGTTTAATTCCTAATTCATTGCAAAAAGAAACAAATTTCTCATTATCAAATTCACCTCCATGATCTGAACAAATGCATTTTATTTTTAATTCTATTTCATTTTGAACACGTAAACATAATTTGGAAAATTCTAAAAATGCATCAGATTTAGACGATAAGAAAATTGTCCAACTAAAATGAGAGAAATCATTAATCAAAACAAAAGTATACTTTCTACCTCCTAGTCTTAGTGTATTAATGGGACCAAACAAATCCATATGTATTAATTCTAAAGGCGTAGTGGTGGAAACGATATTTTTTGTTTTTAAAAGAAGACTTTGTAAATTTTCCTTTTTGACATGGTGAACATAAAGATGATAAATTTCCATGCAAAGAAGGTAAACCTTTAACAAGTTATTTTGAGACAATTTTATGATATGTTTTGAACTAGAATGTCCAAGACGTCTATGCCACAAATCTAATTCCTCATTTTTAGAAATAAAACATTTTAACGAAGAATGTGATAAATCATTAAATCTAATCATGTAAACATTTTGAAATCTAGGAGCAGTAATAACAATATCATTTGTTTTAGAGTTAATAATTTTGCATATGTTTGAAGATGAATCAAACAAGACATTTAAGCCAATATCACATAGTTGACTTATTGAAATTAAATTATGCTTCAAACCTTTAACATATAAAACATTTAAGATAGAAAATGATTTGTTACCTACTACTCCAATGCCGATGATTTTCCCCTTTCCGTTGTCTCCAAAAGTAACTACTCCTCCTTTCTTCATCTCTAGGCTAAGGAACTTTGATTTATTGCCCGTCATGTGCTTGGAACACCCTGAGTCCAAGTACCACACGTCTTCTTTGTCCTTATCCTGCCAACACACCTAGAAAGAGGATGGGAGTAAAGATCCAGCCACCCAAGTGGTTCCTCCCATAGAATAGGTGGAAGCCTTAGGCACCTAGATTTGTTTGACTAAGCAGTATCCCGTCTTCTTACAAGTATGTGTTGTGTGATCAAACTTATAACATTTGGCACACTTGATGAAAGAAGTCGACAGGTTTTTTAAAATAGATTTTGACCCTTTGCAGGAAGCTACAGGGACATGAGACTGATTGTTTTTAATCTGAAAAGTAAATTTCCTGGAATGTTTCTTATCGTCGACGACAGTGGATGTCACCGGGCGATAACATTCAGGAGAGCATCCAAGTCCAAATTTTCCAGAACCATAGTACTGGTTTCCAAAAATCATATTTAGAGATTTTTGGACCACTCCAAATTTGTTAGTGACCATTTCTAAATTTCGGACTTGTCCCCTTAATACATTATTTTCGGCAACTATGGTGCTGCAACGATTAATGAAGGACTTCCTGCTGCATTCCACTTGAGATTGAGAGAATTTTAGAGCTCTCTCTAAGACCTCTTTCTCTTTTGTAAGAGTCTCAACCCGAGTCTGAGTCTTAGAGAGATCTTTCTCAAGTTCCACTATCTTTGTCAAAGATGGACAATCCTCTTGACAAGATGCTTTCTCTTTTCCAAGAATTTTTACTTCATTTTTTAGTTTTTTATTTTCTTTAACTAAAACTTTATTTTCAGATTTGATCAACTTAATTTCATGCAGTTTTTTATCTAAATACTCGCAAGTACTTAAAAATTCTGAAAATAAATCATCATAAGTTTCAGGAGTTACCTCAGTATCGCTCTAGACACTGCTTCCTTCATCATAAGATGAAGCGCTCTTTCCCATCAGGCACATGTTGGCCTCCTCTTCAGTTTCTGACCCTGAACTGCTCGACTCCTCAGAAGTGGCTTCATCCCATGTTTCAGCCTTTAGAACCTTCTTCCTATCTTTCTTTCCGTGCCACTTCTCCTTCAGCTCTTTCAGATACTTTGGGCACTTGCTCTTTATGTGACCAATCTTCCTGCAATGATAGCATTCAGGTGGTGGTCTATCTTCATCATCCTCTTCTTCAGCTTGGGATTTTCCTTTCCTATTCCCATATTCTTTCTTCTTGAAAAATCTCTTGAAAGAATTTCTTCTTTCAGGATTTCTCATAAATCTCCTTAATTTCTTCACAAACAAACTCTCTTCATCTTCATCATCACTTTCATCAGACTCGCTTTCCTTCTCCTTATTGGACTTCAACGCCAAAGCTTTCTTTCTTGGCTCCAAGCTATACTCTTGTTGTTGTATCCTCAACTCCACTTCATGAGTTTTCAAGTTTCCTATGAGATTCTCAATTTGGAGAGACTTTAGATCATGTGACTCCGAGATGGCAGTCACTTTAGGATTAAACTTCGAGGGAAACGATCTAAGTATTTTCCTCACCAAATCTTCATTTGAGAAATTCTTCCCTAGAATCCTCGAGTCGTTTAATATCTTGCTAAACCTCGTGTATATGGAGTCTATATCTTCATCAACCTCCATTTTGAACTTCTCAAACTCCGATTCTAGCTGGAAAAGCTTCAAGTCCTTTACCTGCGATGTTCCTTCATGAGTAACTTTAAGAAGATTCCAAATATCATATGTAGTATCACATGCACAAACACGGTTAAATTCAGTCCTATCTAACACACAAAATAAAGCGTTCATTGCCTTAGTGTTATTTTTATATCGAAGCTTATCAGCTTCGTCCCATTTGTCCTTGAGTTTCTCCATAGAAACACTTCCTACAACAGAAATAGGGGCAGTGTAGCATGTTTCTACCATGCCCCAAACATCAATATCTAGTGCTATTAGAAAGCATCATATTCGAGCTTTCCAATAGTTGTAGTCTGTGCCCGTGAATAAGGGAGGTCTACTAATACCTTGCCCCTCAGAAAATGCGTGCGTGTTTTGTGTCATTACTCCCAGTGGTGAAACCGTTTTTGGAGCAACCTTGCTCTAATACCAAGTGTTGGATCTTACGGCGCCCTTATAGGGGGGAGGGGGGGGGGGGGGTGAATAAGGGTTCTTTTTAATTTTCTTAAATAATCTAAGCAACCTTTACAAGATGAATAACAACAAAGTAATAGAAGAGTGCAAATGAATACTAGCTAGAAACAATAATGATATATTTCAAAAGAGTTAAATTGCATAAAAAGTGTCTCTATAGAGATAGAGACAAAGGTTCATGAAATAAATAATTATCTAGTGTATTCGCCGGTTCTTCTACAAAGAACCGGCTGGCTAAAATGTATCTCTCCCTAGATCTTGCTACTAGCCTCCCCCAAGATCTAACCCCGATCTAGACGCTGCACACAAGGCAACAATTTCTCCCAAAGCCACACAAGGACTTGGACGCCACTCACAAGGCGGTGATTTTCCCCTAAGCCACACAAGGACCTAGACGCCACGCACAAGGAGGCGATTTTACTTCCGATTACAATAAGAAAATAAATGAAAAATAACTAAAAACAAATTTAGCACTTTAGGCTAAACACTCCCTTCAAACAAAGCACTGAAGATGCCGATGAATCCTTGCAAGAGATGCCTTGAATGCTTTACACGTGCCGTCAATCTTCCACACTATTTGGCTTTCTTAAGAATATGGAGTATCTTTGAGTTCTGGAGCTCTCTGGATCGTCTTTGAAGGTAAGTGCACTCCAGGTAAAGAAATTTGTAAATTTCATAGAAAATGAGAGTCTTTTATATTCTGGCACAATCGCCAGGCGATATTGGGTATCGCCATCTAGCGATAGCGGTAACCGGTGCCACGTGTCCCACAAACTCCTCATTTTCCCATCGCACAAACATTGAGCGCCAAATCGTGCACTATCGCCGCGCGATACCAGATATCGCTATCTGGCGATAGTGAAATAACGGTAGCCACGATTTTGTCGAGCGTCGAGCAGAAATGCATCGAGTGGCGCTATCACCCGTGGCGATACCCACTATCGCCGGGCGATATCTCCAAGCCACGATTTCATCGAGCATCGAGAGGAAATGCATCGAGTGTCGAGTGTCGAGTGGCGCTATCGCCTGTTGGAGATACCCACTATCGCCTAGCGATATCGCCCGAGCTCAATTCTGATCCAATTCATCATCAAAAAGATATGAGATATTAACCTATGTTACCTGCACACCAATAACATCCAAATATTAAATACAAACAAGATTTGTTATTAGCAAAGCAGGAAGCGTGGAATGTATGCTCCAACACATTTTCAGTCCAGTTTTCGGGTGCTCCTTGGAGTTAGTCCCCAAAGTTCCCTACTGCAATCTACCACGTGGAAACCCAAAAAACAAACAGCACGAAGTCTTCTCCGGCAATACATGCATAATGAAAACATCACCAATCCAGACCAACCTGTCCGGATGGGCTTCACACACCATGCCTATGTCCGTACATTGATTCCGAACTCTAAATGCAAAACTACAGGTATAATCCCCGAAGGAATACCACACATTCACCGCACACTCATGGGAGAGGGTTTCCTATGCAAAAGGAAGAGGAGTTCACATGTCCAAGTAGAGAATCATTACCCTTTGTGATTTCTTCAGTGCTATGCCCATGATCTAGATGGATGGACGCAATCGCAATGAAGTTGACTCCCCAAATCCGGACTTGACTTGCAAATCAGAGCTTCAGAACTCCAATGGCGGTGGGATCTCGTCCTTCTTCTTCCTTCTTAACTCTCCCTTCTCTCTAGAACTTAGAAAGAGAGAGCCAATGAAGAATTGAGTTAGCAAAACCTATCTCCCGGCTATATACCCGTAGAGGCACGCAACAGCCGTCAGATCTCCAAATAGAATCAGTGGAAGGTCCCGATTCCTCCAAGATTAAAGTTTACGAGAGCTACCGCCGCGCGGTAGGAAGTTACCGCTGGATGGTAGCCCAATCGTTCGACTTCTCGAGGACGCCACCGCTCAGCCATCCAATCGGGCGGCGACAAGTGGACACGCCATAACTACTATGCTACCGCAACACGGTAGAAAACTTTCGCCGTGTGGTAGTTTACATGTTTGGAAGGAAATGACAAAGCTACGCTACCGCCTGCGGTAAGGTTAATGCCACGTGGTAACAACCCGAGAGCTCTATCAAATAAATCATCAAGCTACTGCCCCGCACTACCGCTTCCGCTACCGCCACGCGCTAGCGGTTCTCGAGAACGTCGAGCACTGAGTGCCATGACCTAATCGTTGACCGGACTACCGCCATGCGGTATACATTACTGCCCGGCGCTAGCATGCACTGAGATGCCGAGAGCGTCGAGAGCACTGAGAGCACCGAGCTACTGCCAGCAGTAGCTCTACCTCCACGCGGTACCTTCCAGAAAAGCATTTCCTGAACCTGGGGCATTACAATTCTCCCCCACTTAAAGAAATTTTGTCCCGAAATTTAACGTTACAGGAAAACAGAAAAAGTAAACAGTACATTAGGTTACCTTAGGGAAAAAGCTCGGGAAACTACTCCCTCAAAGTTTGCTCGTGCTCCCATGACAATGCTTCTCGGCCACAATTGTCCCAACAGACTTTGACCATCATGATGGCCTTATTACGAAGTTGCTTGACTTCCACATCCTCAATGTGAATGGCCTTGACCTTCATCGTCAATCCACTATCGACCGACACTTGATTCGCAGCCACCACTTGTATAGGCTCTTGGATAGCCTTTCACAGCACTGAGATGTGAAATACATCATGCAAACTGCTTAACTCCGCCAAAAGGGCTATACGATAGGCAACTTCACCAATCTGCTCCAAGATCTCAGAAGGCACAACATACCTCGGATTAAGCTTCTTTAAGCGTCGAATCCTTGATACACCTTTAAACGGTTTAATCTTGAGTTACATCCAATCGCCCTCTGCAAACTCCATGTTCCGGTGCATGGCGTTAAAGTACTTGGCCTACCTATCTTGAGCGATCAGTAGCCGTTCTCGAATCAACCATATCATTAAAGTAGCATCTTTAACATCCCTTCGCTTGAACAACTTCAATTCTCCCATTTCTACCCAAGATAATGGCATACGACACTTCCTTCCGTATAAAGCCTCAAAAGGCTCCATCTGAATGCTGCTTGGTAGCTATGATTATAAGCGAACTCAATCATAAAAAGATGATCCTCCAATCTTTTCCCAAAATCTAATGCACACATACGAAGCATATCTTCCATTATCATATTCACTCTTTCCGTTTGTCTATCTGTCTGTGGGTGAAAGGCCGCGCTGAAATGCAACTTGGTACCCAACAACTGATGAATGAGTCTCCAGTTATTAGACATGAACTGACCATCTCGGTCACTTACCAAGCTCTGAGGCACGCCGTGAAATCAGACTATACTGTCCACATAAAGCTTCGCTAGCTTCTCCACTGAATCATCCTTCCTATTGGGTATAAAATGTGACACCTTCGTTAAACGATCAACGACCACCCAAGAGGCGTCATTCCCTTTGTGCGATCTCGGCAAACCATGCACGAAATCAATGGAGATGTCATCAAATTTTCACTCCAGTATGGGCAAAGACTCCAAAAATCCTCCGGGCTTTTGGCACTCTGGCTTTACAAAGGCACACACTTGACACTTCACCACATAAAGTGCTATGTCTTCCTTCAGTCCCGGCCACTAGAACAACTTTTTCACAACTCTATACAACCTTGAGCTCCTCGTGTAAACCGAGTAATTAGTATGAGGAGCCTCGTACATCAATTCCTCCCATCGTTTACCTATACTTGGGATGCACAATTGACTGTCATTCCACAATAACCCATCATCAATGGTAAATTGGGTGTTTGACCCATCCAAAGCCTCATCCATGGACCGCTTCATGCAGTCATCCAAATCCAAAGCCCGCCGAATCCGACCAGCCAGGGCATACAACACTTCCGCTCGGCTCAACTATGCTCCAGCACCAGACATCTTATCAACACAATAGATCTATAAGGCTCTTAAATTTCGAACGAGACGCTCAACATGCATCGTTAACTAGTTGGCCTGCGCGGGAGCTCTGCGACTTAACGCATCCTCAACAACATTACCTTTCCCAGGTACATAGTGAATCTTGAAGGTGTAGTCCCCAAGGAACTCCGTCCACCATCGCCAATGCATATTCAAATCCTTTCGATCTGATAGGTACTTCAAGCTCTTATGGTCTGTGTAAATGTCGACCTTCACACCGTATAGGTATCACCTCAAAAGCTTCAGCGTGAATATCACGACCGCTAATCACCAACTTATAGACGAGATAATTCCTCCAAAGCTTGAGAGCGAATACCACGACCGCCAACTCCAAATTATGGACCAGATAGTTTCTCTCTTGCATCTTTAACTGACGTGATCCATAGGCTATCACTGATCCGTGTTGAAGCAGAACACAACCTAAACCACTCCCAGAGGCGTCACTATAAACCTCATAGCCTGCAGAACCACAAGGCGAAAAAAAGACAGGTGCCGTGGTCAAGATACACTTTGAATCTTCGAAAGCTTGTGCGCACGCTGGCGACCAAACAAATTTCTGATCCTTCCTCATCAAGGTCGTGAGAGGCAACGCTATCCACGAGAAATTCTGAAAAATGTATAAGTTGTCTACCTAAATCACCTAGATGGGGGTGAATAGGTGAGTTCTGCGTCTTTTTGCAGAATAAAAATTGAACGAGAGATGTATAGAAAAATAAGCAACCATACACAGACGACACCAAGAATTATAGTGGTTCCCCAACTTGGGTACATCCACTTTCCACCTCACCGATCTAGCAATGTACTAGACTCAGCTACTCCAACTATTCTCGGATTGAAAACAATCCTACCACTTGGAATAAAGTTCCTACAACTCGATCCCTAAAACAGATCTACACTCGGAAGAGAAACTTCCTACAAAATCTCGGAGAACAAAGCTCCTACAACTCGGAGAAGAATCTCCTACGAGAACAAAATGTTTTACAGAGAAAAATATACAAACAGTATAATTCCAGATCTGAATCTTCAGACCTTCTTCTTCCTTAAGACTTTGATGCACTATCAAAAATAGATTGAAGAAGACACGACTAAATCTCTGGATCTGAAAATTATGGACTCAGCACGATCAAGAAAAGAATCTGTCGATGTAGAAGATCTTGATCGGTTGAATCTCTTCTTCTGAATCTCTGGATCGAAAGCAGATCGGCGATGAAGATGATGAATAGCGGCGACTTCCGATTTCGGAAAGAGAATATCTGATTCAGAATACTTAGGTTTTTCTTGTTAGGATTGGTCGATTATGATAAGACCTTTTATAGGACTTACCTAACGGTCATAATCATATTAAATGCATGACACGTGGACCAATCACGTGCTAATCACATTTGAAAATACGTCTATCAAATCTTAGAAAAATTTCAAAAAATAGTTCAGCATTTCTCGAGAGAAAGAGTTGTACTTGAGAAGAAGTTTTCTGATTCTCGAGAATAATGATGAGGATCTCGAGAAAAACACTTGGAAAAAATGTGGAGGTGAAATTCAACTGAAAGTCCACTTAGTGTCAGCTATATGCACCTATGGGGGGGGGGGGGGAATAGGTGACGTGTGGTTCTTTTGCGGAATTTATGGATGTACCTGCACAATAAAAACAACAATCACAGCACACAGAATACACAGCAAATTTATAGTGGTTCCCCGACTTGGGTACATCCACTTTCCCCCTTCGACCTATCTCCCCAACAAGGGACGACTCGGTCACTTCTCCAACGGGATTGAAATCCAATCCCTTCACTAACGGAAGGAGCCCTTCCACACGTGAGAGTCAACACTCCCACAAAACGGGTTGCACCCAACCCTTACAACACGGAACAAAAGTTCCTTTACAACAAAAGTAAATATGGAATGTATATGAGATACAAACTTCTTTCGGAGACTACGGTGTTCCTCTTCGTTCGACGACGTGTTCTCGAGGTCGATGAAGAGTCTACGACCTTGGTCTCACTTGGAGAGGATCTCCCGGAACCGGCGGCGGCAATCCGAGCGGCGGCTTGGTTCGGAGTCGGCTGCCACGAAGGTGCGCTGCTGCAGTGCTTTGAGATCCAAACTTCTTTGCGAAGCAAACTAGGTCTACCAACGATCACTCTAGGATCGGTCGTCTCGATCGATTCGGACGGGGGAGTTTTTCCCGGTCAACAAATCGAGAGACAAGAGATCTCTGGATAGACACGTGAGACTCAAGCTTTGCTAAGCTTCTGTCGCCGGAGATCACGAAGAAGAACGATCAGCGGCGGCGACGTACTTGCCCGAGCGCGACGGCGGCCGCGGAGAGGAGTCGCGGATCTAGGGTTTTGTTGCGGCTCGGTTTCTGTTCCTTTTTCTCCGTAGTTTACTGTTCAAAATACCCATGTATTTATACCCTGTAGATACAGCAAATTTGACCGTTGTGGGACCCACAAAAGAAATCCCCAAATTCCGGTTCAAACTAGTCCAAAAGCAGAATCCGGTTCAGCAGCATTCTGAGAAAACGCCAAGTGGCTCATTCGCAGCCATCCTAGACGTAGATAGAGTCGAATATTCCGATCCGAGCCTAGTGCGCATTCAGGTTTAGAAAAATCATGGAAAGATGATTTTTCCTAGGGCTGTAGCTATACTGGAAATAAGATATTTTTATAGATTCCCAACGTGAATAACACGTAGATCGTTAAATTTGTTTTTTGAAATTTCGCTGAAAAATAAGGATTTTAGCCTGCTATTGGCAGACCCAGAAAATAATTTTTTTGATTTTCTAAAGATCCGATCGACCAACAAGGAACACAGAGAGGATGTTTGCAACGTGAAATTTGAAAAAACCGCCTCTGATACCAAATTGATGTAGGGGGGGGGGGGGGGTCCGGAATCGGAGACCTCCACGAAGCTAACGCTCTATCTACGCACTACACGTCGTAGATCTACCGCACCTACACAACAACTATTGCCCATAATAGTTTCTCGTCGCAAATACACAACACAAATAACAAAGGAAGAATGGTCGACTCGAAAACAACGATCGGAAATTTGAGTCGGAATATTCCCCAAGAAAAACACAAAGGTTGCCACCCTTTTTGAGAGCAAGACCAAGGCTATAGGCCAAGATCCGCTCAGGCAAATAGGATCCAGCCGATCCGGAATTAAAAAGCCTAGCAATGGCGATTTCGATCCAAAACTTGCAGCAATTAAATTAATTTTCCGGAGAAAACGAGTGCGAAACCACCACAACTAAAGAAGAGAATCACACAAGGGAGAGGGAAGAGATTACCCAATCAGAAAGCTTTTCACACAAGATAACTGTGGGAGAATCACTCTCTCCATGGATCCACCGGCGTCACACCGAAGGGTTTGCAACCTTCTTCCAAGGATTCGCACCGAAGGAAGCCACGCCGGAGTCACACCGAACGGATGGAGGGAGCGGGGGGGGGGGGGGGGGGGGGAGACTTCACACCACAAGCAAGGGGGGCGGCGGCTTGGAGAGATCTCCTCTTGGTCGAAATTCTCAAGGAGAAATTAGGTATAAATCTTGTCTAATTATCTCATAAGGAAACCTCCTTATATAGGAGTTACAAACAAGCCTTAACCATTCATGATGGAGATGTAATCTCATCCATCCGAATGGCTAAATGCACACTAACATTAAAATTGTTCAAAATTAAAAATAACAAAACATACAATGAATATAAAATTATCACGTAAACATAGGATAATTTTATATTCCAAATATAAAATAGAGTTCAAGAAAATGAAATAAATAAGGCTAATGCTTTGTAGTGGCTGTAGCACGCCGCGAGCGGAAGTTGTAGCGTAGCTTTCCGTTAGCGTCATCGTGCCACCTCAAGTCCTTGAGTTGTATTGCCTTATCAATCGGATCATCATCAGCATCGTCAGCATCATCTTCAAATGGTGGAGGAGGGGGCATGCCATTATCGGCTCGGAGGACGGCCATACATGATAGTATTAAAAGAGAAACACTTCCCTTGGCCTTCAAGGGCCAGCACAGCAACAAGGGCTTTAGCCTGCTATTTGACACAAGGTCACCTATTTTTGCATAAGAACAATCCATCGCACTGTGGCAAAACAAGAAACGGTCAACTAAAGCTGACCAAATTATAACGACCCCATCCCGTACTCGGGGTGGCGGCGATCCTTCCCTGCAATTGTATTAGCAAAATCCAACATAGAAATGAAAGTACAATTTAAGCAGTCTTCACCACAGGTGTAGGATGAACGACCACACACCCTGTGCTCTTAGGGAACATTCTCTATTAATCCGGTCCAAGCCGAGGCTTCACCACCTCTCCCAGGAAGGCAACTATTGTGAGCATTTAAGTCTTTTCGGCCAAAGTCTGAGACTCACCCTCTATGCCAACGGTATGTTCCACGTACCTTAGGTCTCTTTAACCGAACCACACAGAGCAGGTACGGTTCCACTCAACCCATTGCTCACACCGCCATGACAATTTAAGTCATCGGCGTAGATCAAGCTTCCCCGAGGCCCGAAATATCGATCATACAATAGTACATAACCCAGTTATGCACAAGGTCGGCTCTAAAACCACTAAGCTGAGCTCCCAGAGTACGCAGCCCCACACACTAGACCCCAAGTCCCCACAAGATAGGCCTCACAGAGCTACCGCTAGAGGTAACACTACTGCATTGCGGTACCTGGCAGAAATGCATTTTGTTGGATCTTACGGTTCCCTTAGAGGGGGGGGGGGTGAATAAGGGTTCTTTTTAATTTTCTTAAACAATCTAAGTAACCTTTACAAGATGAATAACAACAGAGTAATAGAAGAGTGCAAACGAATACTAGCTAGAAACAATAATGATATATTTCAAAAGAGTTAAATTGCATACAAAGTGTCTCTATAGAGCTAGAGATAAAGGCTCATGAAACAAATAATTTTCTAGTGTATTCGCCAGTTCTTCTACCAAGAACCGGCATGCTAAAACATATCTCTCCCTAGATCTTGCTACTAGCCTCCCCCTAGATCTAACCCCGATCTAGACGCTGTACACAAGGCAATGTTTTCTCCCTAAGCCACACAAGGACTTGGACGCCACTCACAAGGCGGCGATTTTCCCCTAAGCCACACAAGGACCTAGACGCCACGCACAAGGCGGCGATTTCCCTTCCGATTACAATGAGAAAATAAATGAAAAATAACGAAAAACAAATTTAGCACTTTAGGCTAGACACTCCCTTCAAACAAAGCACCGAAGATGCCAATAAATCCTTACAAGAGATGCTTTGAATGCTTTGCATGTGCCGTTAATATTCCACACTATTTGGCCTTCTTAAGAGTATGGAGTATCTATGAGTTCTGGAGCTCTCTGAACCGTCTTTGAAGGTAAGTGCACTCCAGGTAATGAAATTCGTAACTTTCTTAGAAAATGAGAGGCTTTTATATTCTGGCGCTATCGCCGGACGATACTGGGTATCACCATCTGGCGATAGCGGTAACCGCTGCCACGTGTACCACGAACTCCTCATTTTCGCATCGCACAAACATTGAGCGCCTAATCGTGCACTATCACCGCGCGATATCGGATATCGCCATCTGGCGATAGCGAAATAATGGTAGCCATGATTTCGTCGAGCGTCGAGCAGAAATGCGTCGAGTGGCGCTATCGCCTGTGGCAATACCCACTATCGCCGGGCGATATCTCCAAGCCATGATTTAATCGAGCGTCGAGCGGAAATGCGTCGAGTGTCGAGTGGCAATATCGCTTGTTGGCGATACCCACTATCGCTTGGCGATATCGCCCGAGCTCAATTCTTATCCGATTCATCATCAAAAAGATATGAGATATTAACCTGTGTTACCTGCACACCAATAACATCCAAATATCAAATACAAACAAGATTTGTTATTAGCAAACCAGGAAGCGTGGAATGCATGCTCCAACAATCTCCCCATTTTGATAATAACAAATCCATTAAGAAAGAAATCATGAATGTTAAAAAGGTCCACCCTATTTGAGTATCAAGACAAAACAAGTGTATGTACACAATTTCTATTGGATGAAACACCCCCCTACATGTGATCTCCCCCTAAATGGAAGCATATTAAAATTCATGTAGTTTAATTAAAAATGCGAGAAATAATTCAAACAAATAATGGTCCTTCCAAGTGTGCACAAAGATATAAGAACAGACTGCGGTGAATGATTGCTTGTGTAAAGTTTCTCCCCCTTTAGTATTGTCAAAAGAGATCGAAGAGTATGGTGGAAGTGAAAAGAAGGAAAAACAGAAAAAGAGAGACTCAGAGAGGATAGGTGAGCAATGTAGTAGAAATAAAATGAGTCAACAGTAACTATGGCAACGGTCAACAAACTATATCACAAACACATACACTAGTGAAAAGGTGTTGGTGAAACAATTTTCAGTCCAATTCTCATAAGAAGAATGTTTAGAGAGGGTAATGTTGTGTACATATGAGATGGTGTGGCGAAACGTATGCTTAGTCTCGCAAAAAACATGAAAATGACAATGTTAAAAAAACAACATAACATAGTGGTAGACATGCAGAGCTATACTTGTACCCAAGAGGTCAGCACACATAAGAAAGAAATTATTCATGTAAAATTCGCACAAGACACTTTACAATTCTTGCCAAGGTGCTCCACCTCACAATGCTCATGAAGACTTATCAGGAGGGTAAGCAGTGCTTGGTGGAGGTTCCTTGTCAGCCCTTTATTATTTGAGTGTTTTTTTGTTGTGTGAAACTATCACCAAATGTTTGTACTTTTGGGAGGATACACTTTTGTACTCATATATATTTTTTCTTTAGCTGAACAAAGGAGTCCGAATTCACTTGTGAGAGCATACACAATAATTTAATATTATGGTGCACTATACTAAACTCAGATAAAGCAGACGCTGAAAGCATGCAACACAAGTGGTTATGGTTAAAACATTCGCAATTCACATTTTGTAAGATGGAGGCATACGAAGGGTTGCACAACCATGAGTGAAATAACATTATCATAACTAAAAGATTTCTCATACTTAGAGGCATGCGAAAACAAGTTCACGAGTTTAAGAACACTAGTACTGAAATATGTAGAACGGATATAAGAGTGGTGAACTAGAGAACCAAGTTAGTATAAAACTCAAAAAAACATTACACCTGGCCTTAAACTGAGTTAGCAAGACAATTTGAAGAATCAAGAAAAAGACACTATTGCCGGGCGATACCGGGTATCGCCGGTCGGCGATAATGGTAAATTGTTTAAAACTGGCGCATTCAGTCAAAAGCATCAAACTGAACCAGTTTTCCTGAAGACTGAGGGCGGAACGTGGAGGAGAAGTCGGCGAAACCCTAAACTTAGGTATGAAAACTTGGATTTTTGCTTTAATTCTTTAGTTTTTTATGGATCTAATTATTAGGATAGTGTAACATGTGAGTTTAGATGAGAAATTTCCAGTTTTGAAAGTGGTAAAATTTAGTTTTTGGAGCTTAAGAAACTAAGCTTGTATTAGAGAAATTATGTTGATAATTTCGTGAATTTAAGTTGTGAAAAATGATTTTAAGAATATTAACTTGCAGATCTGGTATGTTGGAGGAAGGAGGAAACTAGATCTGAAGTCGGAAATGGAGAATAACGAATTTTCACTATCGCCCGACGACAATGTGTGTCGCTGGATGGTGATAGCCAAAAAAAAATATTTCCTTGTTTCTGAAAAAAACATTTATATGCAGAAATGGCTTCCAGTTCCAAAGCACGAAGAAGCACAATGAGTGACTCATACTCATCATATCAAACATTTCCTGGAATAGAGAACGCTAACATAGGAATCAGATGGGTGATTGAATTCGACTCGGCCCGACATGCATATATTCATGACTTGTTAGCAATGGCTGGAATAATGTCAATTATTATTCTAAACACATTCTCCTCCATACTCATCCGAGAATTTTACAATTATCTCAAAGATCCGCGTTTCACGGAACTGAATGGCGGAGTTCGATCAAAAATTCAAGGACAGATGGTAGAAATAACACACTATGACTTGAGAGATGAATTTGGACTAATAGAGCATGACACCACTCTAGACGTCGTAGAGAACTATCAGAAGGATAGGGATTGGACATTATTGAATATGATTTTGCATGAAAATTCCATCAAAACTCTAATCCAATAAACGGCCACCCTAACAGAGGATGCACGGCTAGTGCAAGAAATACTAAGGCATACCGTCCTATTATAATCCAGAGATACACGTAAAATAACGGCTCAACTTAGTTATGTGGCGTATATGATTTTAGAGAGAGCCATTTGACGTGGCGGAGTTTTCCTCTCGATAGTACGATACTCATTTAGATTGAAAAGTCCTAATTAGAAGAAGTTGAACACCCTACCACTTGGAGCCGTCATCCAACGGATTTTATATGAGATATATACGTGGATTGACCCCGAATTGTACCTCAATGATTGTATCCCAATGATATATTCGACGAGTGGAACACCTTCCATCGGCCAATCAACACGAGGAGGGTCATCAAGGAGGAGTGAACCGGTGTCCACTATCTGAAACCCGCCAATTTCTAGAGGTGGATCGTTGCAAGAAGGGTTAGATGACTTGCGAGAGTCATTCGAATAACATAAGAGGGATGTGAAGAAAAACTTTTTGGGAATTCAGAAATTTTTTAAATTTCTAACCAAAAGTTTGAAGTTGAAGCCCACTCCAGCCGAAGCAGCAGAATGGGAAGATCCGGTCATGGAGCCGCCCCGTACATCGACCCACCGAGCATGTCGGACGCGAAGCAGCGAGTATAGTTTGACAGATGATCAAGGAGAGACTAGTGGAGGTGATAGCAAAATTTTTTGAAGATTTCTGGATTGCTGGACATTTTGGCACTATCGCCGGGAGACAGTCACTATCGCCGGTGACAGTGAACTTTCATGAATTGCCTTAGATTTTGATTTCATGTTGTAATATTATCTATTCTGTAATGATATGTGGTATTTTTTCTGGAAGAATGTAAGACTTGATATGGAATGTTTAAATTGTGGTGTTTCCACTTATGATTTATGTAATGGTTATTTTGGTTTAATGTTCATGATGTTAACAATGTAATTATGTTTATTTTCTGTGAGGCTTGCGATGGTAATTTATTAATTTGACAAGTCTAGAATTCCTAGTTCTAATCGTAAGAATGAAAAATGGGAATCTGGAAGTGGTTTAGTGAAAATATCCGCAAGCTGTGAATCAGTGCTTATAAAATTGACTTTGATCGTATTTTGTTTTATGTGATCTCTTATGAAGTGGTGACGTACATCAATGTGTTTGGATCTAGAATGATGAACTGGATTATACGTTAAGTCAATTGCACTTTTATTATCACATTTTAATTCAATGGTTTCATGAACTATTCCAAAATCTTCTAATGTTTGCTTCATCCATAAAGCTTGTGCACAACAACTGCCTAGTGCTATGTACTCGGCCTCAGTGGTAGATAAGGCAACATAATTCTGTTTCCTACTTGACCAAGAGATAAGTGAAGGGCCAAGAAAATGACAGGTGCCACTGGTGCTTTTACGATCTAATGAACATCCAACGTAATCTGAATTAGAGAAGCCACGTAATATAAATGTATCGTTATGTGGATACCATAATTCTAATTTAGATGTGCCAATAAGATATCTAAAAATGCGTTTAACTGCTTTTAAATGAGATTATTTGGGATTAGCTTGAAATCTAGCACATAAACATACAACGAACATAATATCAGGCCTAGAGGAAGTCAAATATAATAGTGATCCTATCATTCCTCTACAAAGTGTTTGATCTATGAATATTCCACTTTCATCTTTTCCTAACTTTAATGAGACAATCATGGGGGTATTTGCTTGTTTTAGATTTTCAAACCCAAATCTTTTTAAAATATCATGAATATATTTAGATTGGCAAATAAAAATTCCATCATGGTTTTGAGTGATTTGAAAACCAAGAAAATACGTGAGTTTGCCTACCATGCTCATTTCAAATTCATTCTTCATAATTTCAATAACACAATCACATAATTTTTCATTTGTGGATCCAAAAATAATATCATCAACATATATTTGTAAAACGATAAGATCATCATGGATATGTTTAACAAATAAAGTACAATCAGCACTGCTCATTTTATAATTATTTTTAATAAATAAATAGTCAATTTATCATACCATGCTCGGGGTACTTGTTTCAAACCATACAAGGCTTTTTATAATTTATAAACATGATCAGGAAATCTAACATCAACAAAGCCTGGAGGTTGTTCTACATAAACCTCCTCCTTAATATACCCGTTGAGAAAAGCAGTTTTAACATCCATTTGAAATAATTTAAACTTCTTAAAACTAGCAAATGCAAGAAATATTCTAACTGCTTCTAAACATGCTACGGGTGCAAAAGTTTCATCAAAATCTATTCCTTCTATTTGTGAATAACCTTTTGCTATGAGTCCAGCTTTGTTTCTAGTGACCCTAGATTCACTATCAAGTTTATTTTTAAAAATCCATTTAACCCCTACAACAAGATGATTTGACTGTCTTTCTGCTAACTTCCAAACTTTATTACGTTGAAATTGATTAAGCTCGAAATTCATAGCTAAAAACCAAGAATTATCATTTAAAGCAGCTTCAACGCTTTTAGGTTCTATATCAGAAATAAAGCACATATTTGAAAATAATTCACGTACGGATGAACGAGTACTTACCCCTCTTGGTGGTTCTCCAATAACCAAATCTTGGGGATGACCTTTTGAAAATCTTAGTTCGCTTGGAGGCACATATCCTTGCTCTTCTTCTTCTTCTTCTCCTTATTCGACTCCTTTTTCTTCATCTTTGTCTCCAAGGTTTTCATCTTCATTCACCCTTTGTAGAGGAGAAGGCTCTTCATGTTTACCTGTATTATTAGCTTCTACACAAGGAGAAAACTCATCAAATTTAACATGTATTGATTCTTCAACTACTTTAGTCCTCTTATTGTAAACTCTATAAGCTTTACTTGTAGAAGAATAACCAATAAAAATGCCTGCATCACACTTCTCATCAAATTTGCCTAAATTATCCTTAACGTTCAAAACAAAACATTTACATCCAAAAATTTTAAAATAAGACACATTTGGTTTCTTTTGAAAATATAACTCATAAGGTGTTAATTTTAAGATGGGTCAAAGCATAACACCATTAATAACATAACAAGAAGTACTAACAGCTTCGGCCTAAAATGATCGAGGTAATTTGTATTCAGATAGCATAGTGCGAGCTAGTTCTTGCAAAGTTCTATTTTTCCTTTCCACCACACCATTTTGTTGCGGTGTACGAGGAGTAGAAAATTCATGTTTAATTCCTAATTCATTGCAAAAAGAAACAAATTTCTCATTATCAAATTCACCTCCATGATCTGAACAAATGCATTTTATTTTTAATTCTATTTCATTTTGAACACGTAAACATAATTTGGAAAATTCTAAAAATGCATCAGATTTAGACGATAAGAAAATTGTCCAACTAAAATGAGAGAAATCATTAATCAAAACAAAAGTATACTTTCTACCTCCTAGTCTTAGTGTATTAATGGGACCAAACAAATCCATATGTATTAATTCTAAAGGCGTAGTGGTGGAAACGATATTTTTTGTTTTTAAAAGAAGACTTTGTAAATTTTCCTTTTTGACATGGTGAACATAAAGATGATAAATTTCCATGCAAAGAAGGTAAACCTTTAACAAGTTATTTTGAGACAATTTTATGATATGTTTTGAACTAGAATGTCCAAGACGTCTATGCCACAAATCTAATTCCTCATTTTTAGAAATAAAACATTTTAACGAAGAATGTGATAAATCATTAAATCTAATCATGTAAACATTTTGAAATCTAGGAGCAGTAATAACAATATCATTTGTTTTAGAGTTAATAATTTTGCATATGTTTGAAGATGAATCAAACAAGACATTTAAGCCAATATCACATAGTTGACTTATTGAAATTAAATTATGCTTCAAACCTTTAACATATAAAACATTTAAGATAGAAAATGATTTGTTACCTACTACTCCAATGCCGATGATTTTCCCCTTTCCGTTGTCTCCAAAAGTAACTACTCCTCCTTTCTTCATCTCTAGGCTAAGGAACTTTGATTTATTGCCCGTCATGTGCTTGGAACACCCTGAGTCCAAGTACCACACGTCTTCTTTGTCCTTATCCTGCCAACACACCTAGAAAGAGGATGGAGTAAAGATCCAGCCACCCAAGTGGTTCCTCCCATAGAATAGGTGGAAGCCTTAGGCACCTAGATTTGTTTGACTAAGCAGTATCCCGTCTTCTTACAAGTATGTGTTGTGTGATCAAACTTATAACATTTGGCACACTTGATGAAAGAAGTCGACGGGTTTTTTAAAATAGATTTTGACCCTTTGCAGGAAGCTACAGGGACATGAGATTGATTGTTTTTAATCTGAAAAGTAAATTTCCTGGAATTTTTCTTATCGTCGGCGACAGTGGATGTCACCGGGCGATAACATTCAGGAGAGCATCCAAGTCCAAATTTTCCAGAACCATAGTACTGGTTTCCAAAAATCATATTTAGAGATTTTTGGACCACTCCAAATTTGTTAGTGACCATTTCTAAATTTCGGACTTGTCCCTTAATACATTATTTTCGGCAACTATGGTGCTGCAACGATTAATGAAGGACTTCCTGCTGCATTCCACTTGAGATTGAGAGAATTTTAGAGCTCTCTCTAAGACCTCTTTCTCTTTTGTAAGAGTCTCAACCCGAGTCTGAGTCTTAGAGAGATCTTTCTCAAGTTCCACTATCTTTGTCAAAGATGGACAATCCTCTTGACAAGATGCTTTCTCTTTTCCAAGAATTTTTACTTCATTTTTTAGTTTTTTATTTTCTTTAACTAAAACTTTATTTTCAGATTTGATCAATTTAATTTCATGCAGTTTTTTATCTAAATACTCGCAAGTACTTAAAAATTCTGAAAATAAATCATCATAAGTTTCAGGAGTTACCTCAGTATCGCTCTAGACACTGCTTCCTTCATCATAAGATGAAGCGCTCTTTCCCATCAGGCACATGTTGGCCTCCTCTTCAGTTTCTGACCCTGAACTGCTCGACTCCTCAGAAGTGGCTTCATCCCATGTTTCAGCCTTTAGAACCTTCTTCCTATCTTTCTTTCCGTGCCACTTCTCCTTCAGCTCTTTCAGATACTTTGGGCACTTGCTCTTTATGTGACCAATCTTCCTGCAATGATAGCATTCAGGTGGTGGTCTATCTTCATCATCCTCTTCTTCAGCTTGGGATTTTCCTTTCCTATTCCCATATTCTTTCTTCTTGAAAAATCTCTTGAAAGAATTTCTTCTTTCAGGATTTCTCATAAATCTCCTTAATTTCTTCACAAACAAACTCTCTTCATCTTCATCATCACTTTCATCAGACTCGCTTTCCTTCTCCTTATTGGACTTCAACGCCAAAGCTTTCTTTCTTGGCTCCAAGCTATACTCTTGTTGTTGTATCCTCAACTCCACTTCATGAGTTTTCAAGTTTCCTATGAGATTCTCAATTTGGAGAGACTTTAGATCATGTGACTCCGAGATGGCAGTCACTTTAGGATTAAACTTCGAGGGAAACGATCTAAGTATTTTCCTCACCAAATCTTCATTTGAGAAATTCTTCCCTAGAATCCTCGAGTCGTTTAATATCTTGCTAAACCTCGTGTATATGGAGTCTATATCTTCATCAACCTCCATTTTGAACTTCTCAAACTCCGATTCTAGCTGGAAAAGCTTCAAGTCCTTTACCTGCGATGTTCCTTCATGAGTAACTTTAAGAAGATTCCAAATATCATATGTAGTATCACATGCACAAACACGGTTAAATTCAGTCCTATCTAACACACAAAATAAAGCGTTCATTGCCTTAGTGTTATTTTTATATCGAAGCTTATCAGCTTCGTCCCATTTGTCCTTGAGTTTCTCCATAGAAACACTTCCTACAACAGAAATAGGGGCAGTGTAGCATGTTTCTACCATGCCCCAAACATCAATATCTAGTGCTATTAGAAAGCATCATATTCGAGCTTTCCAATAGTTGTAGTCTGTGCCCGTGAATAAGGGAGGTCTACTAATACCTTGCCCCTCAGAAAATGCGTGCGTGTTTTGTGTCATTACTCCAGTGGTGAAACCGTTTTTGGAGCAACCTTGCTCTAATACCAAGTGTTGGATCTTACGGCGCCCTTATAGGGGGGAGGGGGGGGGGGGGTGAATAAGGGTTCTTTTTAATTTTCTTAAATAATCTAAGCAACCTTTACAAGATGAATAACAACAAAGTAATAGAAGAGTGCAAATGAATACTAGCTAGAAACAATAATGATATATTTCAAAAGAGTTAAATTGCATAAAAAGTGTCTCTATAGAGATAGAGACAAAGGTTCATGAAATAAATAATTATCTAGTGTATTCGCCGGTTCTTCTACAAAGAACCGGCTGGCTAAAATGTATCTCTCCCTAGATCTTGCTACTAGCCTCCCCCAAGATCTAACCCCGATCTAGACGCTGCACACAAGGCAACAATTTCTCCCAAAGCCACACAAGGACTTGGACGCCACTCACAAGGCGGTGATTTTCCCCTAAGCCACACAAGGACCTAGACGCCACGCACAAGGAGGCGATTTTACTTCCGATTACAATAAGAAAATAAATGAAAAATAACTAAAAACAAATTTAGCACTTTAGGCTAAACACTCCCTTCAAACAAAGCACTGAAGATGCCGATGAATCCTTGCAAGAGATGCCTTGAATGCTTTACACGTGCCGTCAATCTTCCACACTATTTGGCTTTCTTAAGAATATGGAGTATCTTTGAGTTCTGGAGCTCTCTGGATCGTCTTTGAAGGTAAGTGCACTCCAGGTAAAGAAATTTGTAAATTTCATAGAAAATGAGAGTCTTTTATATTCTGGCACAATCGCCAGGCGATATTGGGTATCGCCATCTAGCGATAGCGGTAACCGGTGCCACGTGTCCCACAAACTCCTCATTTTCCCATCGCACAAACATTGAGCGCCAAATCGTGCACTATCGCCGCGCGATACCAGATATCGCTATCTGGCGATAGTGAAATAACGGTAGCCACGATTTTGTCGAGCGTCGAGCAGAAATGCATCGAGTGGCGCTATCACCCGTGGCGATACCCACTATCGCCGGGCGATATCTCCAAGCCACGATTTCATCGAGCATCGAGAGGAAATGCATCGAGTGTCGAGTGTCGAGTGGCGCTATCGCCTGTTGGAGATACCCACTATCGCCTAGCGATATCGCCCGAGCTCAATTCTGATCCAATTCATCATCAAAAAGATATGAGATATTAACCTATGTTACCTGCACACCAATAACATCCAAATATTAAATACAAACAAGATTTGTTATTAGCAAAGCAGGAAGCGTGGAATGTATGCTCCAACACATTTTCAGTCCAGTTTTCGGGTGCTCCTTGGAGTTAGTCCCCAAAGTTCCCTACTGCAATCTACCACGTGGAAACCCAAAAAACAAACAGCACGAAGTCTTCTCCGGCAATACATGCATAATGAAAACATCACCAATCCAGACCAACCTGTCCGGATGGGCTTCACACACCATGCCTATGTCCGTACATTGATTCCGAACTCTAAATGCAAAACTACAGGTATAATCCCCGAAGGAATACCACACATTCACCGCACACTCATGGGAGAGGGTTTCCTATGCAAAAGGAAGAGGAGTTCACATGTCCAAGTAGAGAATCATTACCCTTTGTGATTTCTTCAGTGCTATGCCCATGATCTAGATGGATGGACGCAATCGCAATGAAGTTGACTCCCCAAATCCGGACTTGACTTGCAAATCAGAGCTTCAGAACTCCAATGGCGGTGGGATCTCGTCCTTCTTCTTCCTTCTTAACTCTCCCTTCTCTCTAGAACTTAGAAAGAGAGAGCCAATGAAGAATTGAGTTAGCAAAACCTATCTCCCGGCTATATACCCGTAGAGGCACGCAACAGCCGTCAGATCTCCAAATAGAATCAGTGGAAGGTCCCGATTCCTCCAAGATTAAAGTTTACGAGAGCTACCGCCGCGCGGTAGGAAGTTACCGCTGGATGGTAGCCCAATCGTTCGACTTCTCGAGGACGCCACCGCTCAGCCATCCAATCGGGCGGCGACAAGTGGACACGCCATAACTACTATGCTACCGCAACACGGTAGAAAACTTTCGCCGTGTGGTAGTTTACATGTTTGGAAGGAAATGACAAAGCTACGCTACCGCCTGCGGTAAGGTTAATGCCACGTGGTAACAACCCGAGAGCTCTATCAAATAAATCATCAAGCTACTGCCCCGCACTACCGCTTCCGCTACCGCCACGCGCTAGCGGTTCTCGAGAACGTCGAGCACTGAGTGCCATGACCTAATCGTTGACCGGACTACCGCCATGCGGTATACATTACTGCCCGGCGCTAGCATGCACTGAGATGCCGAGAGCGTCGAGAGCACTGAGAGCACCGAGCTACTGCCAGCAGTAGCTCTACCTCCACGCGGTACCTTCCAGAAAAGCATTTCCTGAACCTGGGGCATTACAATTCTCCCCCACTTAAAGAAATTTTGTCCCGAAATTTAACGTTACAGGAAAACAGAAAAAGTAAACAGTACATTAGGTTACCTTAGGGAAAAAGCTCGGGAAACTACTCCCTCAAAGTTTGCTCGTGCTCCCATGACAATGCTTCTCGGCCACAATTGTCCCAACAGACTTTGACCATCATGATGGCCTTATTACGAAGTTGCTTGACTTCCACATCCTCAATGTGAATGGCCTTGACCTTCATCGTCAATCCACTATCGACCGACACTTGATTCGCAGCCACCACTTGTATAGGCTCTTGGATAGCCTTTCACAGCACTGAGATGTGAAATACATCATGCAAACTGCTTAACTCCGCCAAAAGGGCTATACGATAGGCAACTTCACCAATCTGCTCCAAGATCTCAGAAGGCACAACATACCTCGGATTAAGCTTCTTTAAGCGTCGAATCCTTGATACACCTTTAAACGGTTTAATCTTGAGTTACATCCAATCGCCCTCTGCAAACTCCATGTTCCGGTGCATGGCGTTAAAGTACTTGGCCTACCTATCTTGAGCGATCAGTAGCCGTTCTCGAATCAACCATATCATTAAAGTAGCATCTTTAACATCCCTTCGCTTGAACAACTTCAATTCTCCCATTTCTACCCAAGATAATGGCATACGACACTTCCTTCCGTATAAAGCCTCAAAAGGCTCCATCTGAATGCTGCTTGGTAGCTATGATTATAAGCGAACTCAATCATAAAAAGATGATCCTCCAATCTTTTCCCAAAATCTAATGCACACATACGAAGCATATCTTCCATTATCATATTCACTCTTTCCGTTTGTCTATCTGTCTGTGGGTGAAAGGCCGCGCTGAAATGCAACTTGGTACCCAACAACTGATGAATGAGTCTCCAGTTATTAGACATGAACTGACCATCTCGGTCACTTACCAAGCTCTGAGGCACGCCGTGAAATCAGACTATACTGTCCACATAAAGCTTCGCTAGCTTCTCCACTGAATCATCCTTCCTATTGGGTATAAAATGTGACACCTTCGTTAAACGATCAACGACCACCCAAGAGGCGTCATTCCCTTTGTGCGATCTCGGCAAACCATGCACGAAATCAATGGAGATGTCATCAAATTTTCACTCCAGTATGGGCAAAGACTCCAAAAATCCTCCGGGCTTTTGGCACTCTGGCTTTACAAAGGCACACACTTGACACTTCACCACATAAAGTGCTATGTCTTCCTTCAGTCCCGGCCACTAGAACAACTTTTTCACAACTCTATACAACCTTGAGCTCCTCGTGTAAACCGAGTAATTAGTATGAGGAGCCTCGTACATCAATTCCTCCCATCGTTTACCTATACTTGGGATGCACAATTGACTGTCATTCCACAATAACCCATCATCAATGGTAAATTGGGTGTTTGACCCATCCAAAGCCTCATCCATGGACCGCTTCATGCAGTCATCCAAATCCAAAGCCCGCCGAATCCGACCAGCCAGGGCATACAACACTTCCGCTCGGCTCAACTATGCTCCAGCACCAGACATCTTATCAACACAATAGATCTATAAGGCTCTTAAATTTCGAACGAGACGCTCAACATGCATCGTTAACTAGTTGGCCTGCGCGGGAGCTCTGCGACTTAACGCATCCTCAACAACATTACCTTTCCCAGGTACATAGTGAATCTTGAAGGTGTAGTCCCCAAGGAACTCCGTCCACCATCGCCAATGCATATTCAAATCCTTTCGATCTGATAGGTACTTCAAGCTCTTATGGTCTGTGTAAATGTCGACCTTCACACCGTATAGGTATCACCTCAAAAGCTTCAGCGTGAATATCACGACCGCTAATCACCAACTTATAGGCGAGATAATTCCTCCAAAGCTTGAGAGCGAATACCACGACCGCCAACTCCAAATTATGGACCAGATAGTTTCTCTCTTGCATCTTTAACTGACGTGATCCATAGGCTATCACTGATCCGTGTTGAAGCAGAACACAACCTAAACCACTCCCAGAGGCGTCACTATAAACCTCATAGCCTGCAGAACCACAAGGCGAAAAAAAGACAGGTGCCGTGGTCAAGATACACTTTGAATCTTCGAAAGCTTGTGCGCACGCTGGCGACCAAACAAATTTCTGATCCTTCCTCATCAAGGTCGTGAGAGGCAACGCTATCCACGAGAAATTCTGAAAAATGTATAAGTTGTCTACCTAAATCACCTAGATGGGGGTGAATAGGTGAGTTCTGCGTCTTTTTGCAGAATAAAAATTGAACGAGAGATGTATAGAAAAATAAGCAACCATACACAGACGACACCAAGAATTATAGTGGTTCCCCAACTTGGGTACATCCACTTTCCACCTCACCGATCTAGCAATGTACTAGACTCGGCTACTCCAACTATTCTCGGATTGAAAACAATCCTACCACTTGGAATAAAGTTCCTACAACTCGATCCCTAAAACAGATCTACACTCGGAAGAGAAACTTCCTACAAAATCTCGGAGAACAAAGCTCCTACAACTCGGAGAAGAATCTCCTACGAGAACAAAATGTTTTACAGAGAAAAATATACAAACAGTATAATTCCAGATCTGAATCTTCAGACCTTCTTCTTCCTTAAGACTTTGATGCACTATCAAAAATAGATTGAAGAAGACACGACTAAATCTCTGGATCTGAAAATTATGGACTCAGCACGATCAAGAAAAGAATCTGTCGATGTAGAAGATCTTGATCGGTTGAATCTCTTCTTCTGAATCTCTGGATCGAAAGCAGATCGGCGATGAAGATGATGAATAGCGGCGACTTCCGATTTCGGAAAGAGAATATCTGATTCAGAATACTTAGGTTTTTCTTGTTAGGATTGGTCGATTATGATAAGACCTTTTATAGGACTTACCTAACGGTCATAATCATATTAAATGCATGACACGTGGACCAATCACGTGCTAATCACATTTGAAAATACGTCTATCAAATCTTAGAAAAATTTCAAAAAATAGTTCAGCATTTCTCGAGAGAAAGAGTTGTACTTGAGAAGAAGTTTTCTGATTCTCGAGAATAATGATGAGGATCTCGAGAAAAACACTTGGAAAAAATGTGGAGGTGAAATTCAACTGAAAGTCCACTTAGTGTCAGCTATATGCACCTATGGGGGGGGGGGGGGGGGGAATAGGTGACGTGTGGTTCTTTTGCGGAATTTATGGATGTACCTGCACAATAAAAACAACAATCACAGCACACAGAATACACAGCAAATTTATAGTGGTTCCCCGACTTGGGTACATCCACTTTCCCCCTTCGACCTATCTCCCCAACAAGGGACGACTCGGTCACTTCTCCAACGGGATTGAAATCCAATCCCTTCACTAACGGAAGGAGCCCTTCCACACGTGAGAGTCAACACTCCCACAAAACGGGTTGCACCCAACCCTTACAACACGGAACAAAAGTTCCTTTACAACAAAAGTAAATATGGAATGTATATGAGATACAAACTTCTTTCGGAGACTACGGTGTTCCTCTTCGTTCGACGACGTGTTCTCGAGGTCGATGAAGAGTCTACGACCTTGGTCTCACTTGGAGAGGATCTCCCGGAACCGGCGGCGGCAATCCGAGCGGCGGCTTGGTTCGGAGTCGGCTGCCACGAAGGTGCGCTGCTGCAGTGCTTTGAGATCCAAACTTCTTTGCGAAGCAAACTAGGTCTACCAACGATCACTCTAGGATCGGTCGTCTCGATCGATTCGGACGGGGGAGTTTTTTCCCGGTCAACAAATCGAGAGACAAGAGATCTCTGGATAGACACGTGAGACTCAAGCTTTGCTAAGCTTCTGTCGCCGGAGATCACGAAGAAGAACGATCAGCGGCGGCGACGTACTTGCCCGAGCGCGACGGCGGCCGCGGAGAGGAGTCGCGGATCTAGGGTTTTGTTGCGGCTCGGTTTCTGTTCCTTTTTCTCCGTAGTTTACTGTTCAAAATACCCATGTATTTATACCCTGTAGATACAGCAAATTTGACCGTTGTGGGACCCACAAAAGAAATCCCCAAATTCCGGTTCAAACTAGTCCAAAAGCAGAATCCGGTTCAGCAGCATTCTGAGAAAACGCCAAGTGAAAATCGGCGAGAATCGCAGACGATTCTCGACGAATCGGCGAGAATCACCAAGTGATTCTCGACGATTCGTCGAGAATCGTTTGTGATTCTCGTCGAATCACTTATCGATTCTCAACGAATTTTACTTTGTGTACATGGGCTGCTTGGCCACTGGTTCGGCGGGAATTACACGTGATTCTCGCCGAATCTTACTTGACACCATTTTGAGATGGCCAGAAGTAGTCAGCGAGAATCACTGATGATTCTCGTCGATTCGGCGAGAATCACTAGTGATTCTCGTCGATTCGGCGAGAATCACTAGTGATTCTCGCCGAATCGGCGAGAATCACTTGGTGATTCTCGTCGAATTTGCCTTGGACGAATTTTCGTCTTCCACCTAGGAGCTGCTCCTTGATCCTCCATGCTCCTTGTCTCTTCTTGCATATGAACGGCCCTGTACTTGAAAGTAAGTGCACTCCAATAGAGAGAGTACACATAGACCAACACACTGATCTGCTCAACGAGGGATTACGTCGTGCAGACCCGTGTATATTGACCTACTGCACCCTGACATTGGTGTGCACTTAGTGTGGAGGAACTGCAAGTACAACTTAAGATGTTTCGTCAAATACATTGTGAATTCATCTTAGCTTGACAGGTGGCTTCCTCAAATCTAGGTAATCGTGGATACAATACCCAACAATCTCCCCCTATTTGACGAAGCCAAAACCCTACTAGCTAAGATGAATAACACCTATCAAATAATAACATAGCATTCAAAAATTAAACATGCAACACAAGAGAATATATGTAATCAGAACAGGACTTGAGTCATTCACACATTCAAAGATAAATATACCAAGAGAAATATATTCACATATAATCCAGAATCGTTCATACGACAGTAATAATCATTAACTGTTCTTAAGACACAGTGACCAGCTATAAAATGATGACTATTTGTCCTTAGCTACGTCACCCTTAAGAGTTTGAGCCAAGTACTTTTTGCTTTGCCTTTCCATGTATTCCTTGGGCTTCGGGTAGTACCTAGGAGGAGCAACTTTGTCTGGATCCTTGTTGTTTCTGAAAAAGATGTTGCGTTTCGCTTCAAATGCTTTGTGCGTTTCCATTCATACTGGCTATATGCTTCATTTCGATTGATCTCTCCTCTTTCGTGCAGCCGGAAGGTGTCAAGGATGATGTTCCTTGAAACTGGACTCCACCTTTCGTTTCGTACATCCTCCTCACTCATTCTGATTCGCTTCTCAGCTGGAGTCTCCTTGGAGGTCCCTTCCTGAACTTTTCTCTTTCCCCTGGCTTTTGTTAAGGCCTCTTGGTCAAACATGCTCCTCAATTTAGCTTTGGAGAGAGCCCTTGCATCAGCTTCATGTGTGGGAATATCTGCAGCACCACTTGCACTAACATCCTCAGCAACACTTGCTTCCTCAGCAGCCTTAGATGTCTCAGGGACATGAATACCGGCAGGGTTGTTGTCAGTATGACGCCTAACGTACCTAGCGCCTGTTGGAGCATCCACCAGCAGCTCTCATAGACGTATTTGCTTGATTGTGCGAAGTTTGCATCCATGCTTTCTTGAAGCTCGGCCAACTTAGCGATATACTCTTTCTCCCCCTTTTTGGCTTCGTCAGCTATGCAGTTGGCATATGAGTGCAGGGAGTCATCAATATGCTTCGTTGTCTTGGTGAATTCAGTGATCAGGGCCTGCTGATTGGCATTTAAAGTGACCATATTACCATCAAACAGCTGAATGTTGTTGGCTACAACGTGTGCGTTCTGATTTACGACAGCCAGGGTATCAGTATTCTTTTTCAAACCGGCCATTAAGAGTGTGACAGCTTCGCCATCCGCGGTGTACTTCTCGTCAAATTTCTTCTCCAACACGTCCAGCTTATGGTTGATTTCCACCATATTCTTCAGCATGAGATCTTCAGAAGTCTTAATCTCTTGCAGCATTGTTTTCTGAGCTTTATCAAAAGAGGTTTTAAGCTCATTCACGATGCCCTGAATTATATGTACAGTGTGAATGGCTAGGTCATCTCGTAATGGAATAGCCGGAGGCACTTCTTGGCTTGCTCTTGCTCGTCAGCAGACGCATCGGTGGAGCTGGATACCATCACAGTCTCTACAGGAGGAGTGTGGGCGGCCTCTGTAGATTTATTTAACTCCCCCTCCACTGGTGCAGACTTATCAGAAGGAGGTTCAACAGTATCTGGAGACTCCAACACTTCATGGCCCTCATTTACATCGTCCTCTCCGTCCTCATCCAAGAATTCATCAATATCAGCAGGTTCTTCCACTTCTTGGTCAGCAGTCTCCAGCACACGGTCACATTCTTCTTGAATATCGGCCACAGCATCCCTGGCCACCTGGGCGATTTCAGATATTGCATATGTATGAGGGGGTAGAGTCTCCCCCTCGATTCCTGCAGTCAGGGTATCAGGAATGTCACGGGGGGAGGCTGCTGGAGATACTTCCTCTAGCTCTTCCACAGCAGGCTGCCCGATACGCCGCTCCCATCGATCAAACACAGTAGCATCCATCTTTTTCAAGTAGTGGAGAGGAACTCCTTTGCTCATGTCGAACTTGTCGCCGTTGAGCTGGTTGAGATATAGACTGATGATGCGGCCGAAACTTGGAGTGCCCAGAGTGTCCTTGATCTTTTGGAACAGCAACTCCCCCCAGTTGAACCTCTTGCGACAGACCACAGCTATGAGAATCTTAAACATATCTCCGGAGATATGATCATGGGACCCCGGCTTGCAGATGAGCACTTTTCCTATAACGTCAGATAGGAGCTTCCCTTCTTCATTCATCTCTTTTCTCTTCACTGATCGAGTGCCTATTGGAAGACCGCAGAACAGGAGAGTTCTGGCTTTGTCCTCGTCCTCCAGATAGTCCTCCTGCTCTGAACTTGAAAGCTGCAGGTAGCGAGTTAGCTTACTGGCAGACATCTTTACTTTTGTCCCAGCCACCTTGCTTTTGATGATGGAGTCTCTATCTCAGAGTCTTGCGGTAGAGAAGAACTCCAGCACTTCTTTATCCAGGACTTTGCAAGGGTGCTCCAAGACGAAGGTTAGCCCAGCCTCTTCTAGCATTAGAATGATATTTCGGAACTCGTCCGAGGCATGAGAAAATCCAGTGCGAACCAGCTCGCAACCAGAAATCAAGCCTGCAGTCGTCCTTGGAGCCATTGAAGATCTAGAGAGAAGCCCGACTCAAAGCATTAGTGAACATTCAAAAAGAAAGTATCACTTGGGGTTCGGCCTTGGAGCCATTGAGGAGGAGGTTACCTAAGGGCTTACACGGAAGTGAGTTGATGAGCTTCGGGAAGATCTTCGGTGGATGGAAGAGTATCCTGTGGGGTTCGACCTTGCCAGAACCTTGCGGTCACATGGACACTTCGCTAGAACCTTGTGGGGTTCGGCCTTGCTAGAATCTCAAGGGGAGAAGATGGTCGGAGGGAGTCGGAGGGCTGCGATTCGACGAGAACTCTATTGGCGTCGACGAGAGCGTCGGAGGGCTGCGGGTTTCGGCGAATCCGCGGAATAGCACTTTCGGGAAATTTCTGCGACGAGAGACGGGATTCGTGAAGAGAGCGATTGCTGATGCCGCGGGATACTTAAGGAAGCCGAACGGTCGGCGAGCTCCTTCGGCGGGATTCGGCGGAATTTGTCTAATTTGGTCTCTAATACCGTTTGTCTAATTCGGCGAGATATACAATGGTTCAGCGAGATTTGTCTAAGTCGTCGGGATTCGGGAAGAATGCCAAGGGTCGGTGAGCTCCTTCGGCGGGATTCCGAGTATATAAAGTGATATTGATGTTTTTCTTTACCACTTTGGGAAGCATTGCAATTTCAAATTCTTCGAATGTCAAGTTAATATAAGATTAATAAATACATGTTTATTATAACGACAATCTATTCGGATTTGAGCGAGACTTCTCCAGACACTTCTTGATGTCAATTGTGATTTGTCGAAATTTACAATGACATATCTTTGTTAACCTTTTATTGATGTGTAATGGTTAGCATGCCTCGAGTTAATCTCTCCATAAAGGTGCACACATACAAGATAAGAATAAGTATACGTATACACAAGGATAGAAATATATATATATTTAATTTGAATGAGGATGCATCATGACACAAGTCCTTGAACTGATCAAAATTACCTGGGATTTGGAGAGTCATCGTCTTAGTCCCACAGGTAGAACACATTAGTAGCTTAAAGTGAGTATGCTCAACAGGTAGCACATCTGTTATTGCAGACGCTTGTTCCAAGTTAGCCTTGAGCCACCTACTGTCCAGATCCCATCATATTTACGGGGATCTAGACTACCCTGCAAGACATAATTACTTTACCTTAGGAACCCAAATCATATTGGGTCCTTGGTTTCTATTAGCATAAGCACGCAACTGCCTTCCTTCCGAAAACCTGTCTGGAAGACTACCTCTGTCCCTAGAATGTGGAGGATAAGCCCTTGCTGTGGGCACAGAGAGGTTGTGCCAACAGTCAATGGCAAAGTGTCCCACTTTGCCGCAGCACCAACAAGGGTGAATGTTGTATCGCCGTTTTCGACCTGATCTAGTGACTGATGTAGTCACGGTCCTAGGTCTAAAAGGGATAGGGCATGTTCTTGTCGCACAAATTCCTCTTCCATCGAGGCATGAGGAAGGGTGGAACGAATGCATGATGTGAGCGTTATGAGGCCGAGAAGGTGGTGCCATTCTTTCAGGCATCTTCCTTGCTGAGGCTCCATGAAGGCTGACATCATGACTTCTATTCTCCCTATCCCTTGTCCTCAAATGGAGAGAATTCTTCTGTGAACTAGGACATGCAGATCCACACTTTGTTGTGGCAGTGGCCGTGAATACAAAGGGCTCAGAATGAGCCTTAGGTATTCTCTCGTGGGTGCCCATGCCGGCCCTTGCACTCCGGGTGTCTCCACATGGGGACAGATCACCCTTGCAGTGACCACGATTATTTCTGTGGTCATACCTGAAGGCATGATGAGTTGCCTTCCTGCTTGGAGTGGGGGGTCGGAACACCGTTTCCCCATTTCTCCATCCCTGAATGATCCGGAAATCCACCCGGTTTCTTGCTTTCTCTTTATAGCATCAACTTTGGAAAAGTTTGATACTATACGTTTCTCATTATCTAGACTATTCTCTAGAGCTGAGATCTTAGAGTCCTTGACCTTGTTGGACGCCAATTGGAGAACCAACAAGATCTTCAGTCGAGCAATCTCTCGAGCTTGCTCCTCAGCAAGTAGATTGCTCTCCTGAAGGGCTCTCTTCAGGGATCAGTATTTTCTGGGGGAGAGCAGTTTCTGTCTTCAGAAAGGTCAAAAGATATGGGGCAGGGTGAAGATGTTACCTGCTCATCTGAGTTATTGTCATTAGAATCAGTGACCATTATTTCATCCTCGTCAGAGCTGCTTTCCTCACTGGTCTCGTCAGTCTCTGACACGGACACGGGAGCTCTGATGCAGTCCGAGGGATCCTTGCCTTCATCTTCAGAAGTGAGAACCCCCACATACGCTTCATCCTCTGATTGGCAGCATATTCAGCTTTCTCTGACCCCCCCATCAACTCTGAGATCATCATCCACAGAGATTTAGCCGTTCTACATTTTTCCAATCTAGAGCGAGAGGCTCCAGACCAGACATCCATGATAATTTGTCGAATCCTCTCGTCCAAGTGAAATAGAGATAGTTCCATCTCAGACATCTCAGCAATGCCCCTGGGCACTTGGATCCCAGAGTCGGAGGTCTTCATGGGGATAAACGGACCCTCTTCCAGGATGAGGATGCTCGTGGATCGATGGCATCCAGGTGAAATACCACTCTCATCCTCCAGATGGGATAATAATCCTTTGTGCATGCAGGGAGTTTGAGTGGCAATACGTCATAATCCAGATCCATGCTTCTGACACTGGTGGCAGGATTCTACTCAAGGTGTTAACCTTTTTGAAGATCAACCTCCCTCTGATACCACTTGAAAGTCCACCTAGTGTCAGCTATGTGCACCTATGGGGGGGGGGGGGGGGGAATAGGTGACATGTGGTTCTTTTGCGGAATTTACGGATGTACCTGCACAATAAAAACAACAAGCACAACACACAGAATACACAGCAAATTTATAGTGGTTCCCCGACTTGGGTACATCCACTTTCCCCCTTCGACCTATCTCCCCAACAAGGGACGACTCAGTCACTTCTCCAACGGGATTGAAATCCAATCCCTTCACTAACGGAAGGAGCCCTTCCACACGTGAGAGTCAACACTCCCACAAAACGGGTTGCACCCAACCCTTACAACACGGAACAAAAGTTCCTTTACAACAAAAGTAAATATGGAATGTATATGAGATACAAACTTCTTTCGGAGACTACGGTGTTCCTCTTCGTTCGACGACGTGTTCTCGAGGTCGATGAAGAGTCTACGACCTTGGTCTCACTTGGAGAGGATCTCCCGGAACCGGCGGCGGCAATCCGAGCGGCGGCTTGGTTCGGAGTCGGCTGCCACGAAGGTGCGCTGCTGCAGTGCTTTGAGATCCAAACTTCTTTGCGAAGCAAACTAGGTCTACCACGGTCACTCTAGGATCGGTCGTCTCGATCGATTCGGACGGGGGAGTTTTTCCCGGTCAACAAATCGAGAGACAAGAGATCTCTGGATAGACACGTGAGACTCAAGCTTTGCTAAGCTTCTGTCGCCGGAGATCACGAAGAAGAACGATCAGTGGCGGCGACGTACTTGCCCGAGCGCGACGGCGGCCGCGGAGAGGAGTCGCGGATCTAGGGTTTTGTTGCGGCTCGGTTTCTGTTCCTTTTTCTCCGTAGTTTACTGTTCAAAATACCCATGTATTTATACCCTGTAGATACAGCAAATTTGACCGTTGTGGGACCCACAAAAGAAATCCCCAAATTCCGGTTCAAACTAGTCCAAAAGCAGAATCCGGTTCAGCAGCATTCTTAGAAAACGCCAAGTGAAAATCGGCGAGAATCGCAGACGATTCTCGACGAATCGGCGAGAATCACCAAGTGATTCTCGACGATTCGTCGAGAATCGTTTGTGATTCTCGTCGAATCACTTATCGATTCTCAACGAATTTTACTTTGTGTACATGGGATGCTTGGCCACTGGTTCGGCGGGAATTACACGTGATTCTCGCCGAATCTTACTTGACACCATTTTGAGATGGCCAGAAGTAGTCGGCGAAATCACTGATGATTCTCGTCGATTCGGCGAGAATCACTAGTGATTCTCGCCGAATCGGCGAGAATCACTTGGTGATTCTCGTCGAATTTGCCTTGGACGAATTTTCGTCTTCCACCTAGGAGCTGCTCCTTGATCCTCCATGCTCCTTGTCTCTTCTTGCATATGAACGCCCTGTACTTGAAAGTAAGTGCACTCCAATAGAGAGAGTTACACATAGCCAACACACTGATCTGCTCAACGAGGGATTACGTCGTGCAGACCCGTGTATATTGACCTACTGCACCCTGACATTGGTGTGCACTTAGTGTGGAGGAACTGCAAGTACAACTTAAGATGTTTCGTCAAATACATTGTGAATTCATCTTAGCTTGACAGGTGGCTTCCTCAAATCTAGGTAATCGTGGATACAATACCCAACATCAAACAATCTCGAGAATGAAAGAAAGTGCTCGAGAACAATATATTTTTGTTCTCGAGAGGAAGTACTCTGGTACTCAAGAACAAAGAAGTATCTCGAGAAAAGATGTCTGACTCTCGAGAAAAATATTCTAGGTCTCGAGAAAATTTTTCTATTTCTCGAGAACTATACATGGCCTTCTCGAGAAAAATATTTTGCTTCTCGAGAAAAAGACTTGGTAAAAATATAAAGGTGGAGTTTAGGCATCTCGAGAAAGAAAAGAAGTACTCGAGTAAAATGAACTTCTGTTCTCGAGAAAATTATTTTGTTACTCGAGAAATGAATCTGTTACTCGATAAATGACTTTTGGTTCTCAAGAAGTAATACTGACCTTCTCGAGAAATAATATGTGGCTTCTTGAGAAAAAGACTTAGAGAAATATTTTGACTAGAAATGAGGTAACTCGAGAAGGAAAGTCATGAAGTAATCGAGAACACATGGCTTTCTCGAGAATAACACTAAGCTTTCTCGAGAACTGCTTCTGCAACTCGAATACATGATAGATCTTACTCGACTATAAACTAAAGTTCTTCTCGAGTACAAAAGTTCCTACTCGAGAAAAAGACTGAGAAATTTTTCTATAAAATTGTAAACTTATTTTCTTCAAGAAATACAATAACCATCATTTCTCCCATAGCTTTAGTGCTTGAAAAAAAGTGTGTCCCAATAGAGAGGCTACACATGAGTCAACACCATGGATCACCTAGAGGGGGGTGAATAGGTGAGTTGTGTGTCTTTTTGCAGAATAAAAAATTAGCGATCTATGCACAAAAATCTACCAAGCATTCACAGATGACAAGATATTTATAGTGGTTCCCTAACCTTGGGTACATCCACTTTGCACTCACCGATCTAGCAAAGCACTAGACTCAAATACTCCACTATCTCGGATTGAAACCAATCCTACGCCTCGGAACAAAGTTCATACAACTCGATCCACAACACAGATCTATACTCGGAAAATCAAAACTTACTACAACTCGGAGAACAAAGCTCCTACACTCGGAGAGTAATCTCTTACAAGAATAAATTGAGAAAATGAAATACAAACCACATATCTTTCTAAGATCTGGAGATTTCGGCCAAGGTCTTCTTCTTGAACTTTGTGGCTTTATCAAAAATTATTGAAGAAGATGCTCGACTAGATCTGGATCTGAAACTTCTTTGACTCACAAGATCAAAGAGAAGATCTGTAGATGGAAGAGTATCTTGATCTGCAAGTCAGCCTTTCTGAATCATCCTGGATCGACAGCCATTGGCGATGAGGAAGATGAGTGGCGGGGGCGTCCGATTTAGGAAAGAGAAATTGGCCGATTTAGAATTCTTAGAATGCTTCGTTAACACGCTTAGGGTTAGTCGAAATGACAAGATCTTATATAAGATCTCCCTAATGGTCATAATTAGCATTAATGACATCCACGTGGACTAATCACGTTAAGACATTTTAAAATCCCGTTAGTCCTGGACTTAGCGAATTTTTGGAAACATTATCTGCATTACTCGAGTGAAGAAGAAGTTACTCGAGTACTACTTCCGGTTCTCGAGTAGATAGAATAGACTACTCTAGAAGAAGTTCTTCAAAGAATTCAGAACAAAAAACTATAATCACTCGAGTGGAATGAAGATTTACTCGAGTGCCAGAAATGTTACTCGAGACGTGGAAGGATTACTCGAGAGGTAGAAGTGAACTACTCGAGAGGTAGAAGTGAACTACTCGTGAGAAGGACTTAGAAAAATTCTTGGAGTTAAAATCTGGGTACTCGAGTACTGGGTCTAGACTACTCGAGAAGTAGATAGACTACTTGAGTACAAGAATTTTACTACTCGAGTAGGGTAGATTCTCACGAGAACTTTCCTTATGTCACTCGAGACAAAGTATTCATCTACTCGAGTGGAGAACTTGACTACTCGAGTAAGGTACTTAGAATATTTTCTGAGAGGCAAAATCTGTTAACTCGAGAATAAGAAGAAGTTTACTCGAGTAATGGACTGGGCCACTCGAGAGCTATGTTCAGACTACTCGAGAACCATTTCCCTTACTCGAATTCAGACAGACTTACTCGAGTATTTACTAAGGGTTCAACTCGAGTACTTAAACTTCTACTCGAGTGAAATACTTGGAAAAATTGAGTTTTTGAGAACTTTTCCTTTCATCAAAAAAATCAGTAACACGTCTTTCTCCAACAGTCCTAGTGCATGAAAAATGAAGTGTATCCCAATAGAGAGGCTACACATGAGTCAACACCGTGGATCACACAATGAGGGATTACATTGTATGGTCCTGTGTTTGGTGACTCATTGTAGACTGACATTGGTCTACACTTGACAAATTAAGTCCTGCAAACACATAACTCAAATAGTATATCAAATACAACTTAATTCATCTTAGTTCAAGGGTGACTTCACACAAATCTAGGTTATTGTGGATACAAAACCCAACAATCTCCCCTTATTTGTAAAAGTCAGAACCCTCTACACTAAGGTTGTCACAACCCGCATTGCAGCCAATACCACTTCAGGCCTTGCCGCTACTACAGCTCATGGTCAAAGGGAAGGGCAAGTTGAACGTGGTTGATGTAGGCTAGGCCTTTGGGATCCAACACAGAGGGCATGACTACGACCTTGGCAACGTTAACGCTCCCTAACCGACACACAAACGCAACGCAGTGACCACAATGATTGTTTTTTTATCGTTCGTGCTAACATACGGATAGCCGATCCGCAAGTGGAACGGAGAATGGCTATAGGCCAAAATCCTTTCCGGCTAAATGGAATAATATTAATTCCAATCGAGCTTTGGAGTTATACCAAAATAGATCCACCAGAAAAAAATTCACGATTCGAAAAAAATGGTAGGACCTATCCCAACAAAACAAAAGCAAGGAGCGCCAATCCTCTCGCGAGATCTTTTCGGAAAAACCAACTGAAAATCTCAGATCTATTTTTAGGAACACCGCGAAAATTTAGCAATTCGAGAAATCACGCAAAATCCGTCCACCACAAGAATTAATCAAAGAAGAGAATCTCTTAGGTAGGAATTTCGTTACCCCACTCGGAAACGTAGATCCGAGATGTTGGATCCATAGAGAACAATCGCTCTTCCCTTTTGGAATCCACGGGAAACGCGCCACGGATGAAGATCTTGTTCGCCTCCTTCGCTTCTCGCCGTGGTTGATTACCCCAACCTTGATTCTTCCTTGCACGAGATCTTCCTCCTCCAAGGTGGCCGAAATTGTTAAGAGGTTGAATATGGCTTGATGGATGGAAGGTAGAGAGACGAGGATGATGGGTTGCTAGAGGGAGAGGGGAGTAGAAAGGGGGCTCCTGAGAGGGATGGAGAGAGGGGCGGCCGGAATCCTAGAAGGGAAGCCTTGAAGGGGGCGGCGGCTATGATGAGGAGGAGAGGAGATTAGGGTTAGGCAAGCAAAGCTCTTTTTGATTTCAATAATTGTCTCCATAACAAATGATAATTTGGCCTTATATAAGGCTTACAACCATGTGGCTATTAGCAGCCCAAAATAAAAATGTTGCAGAAAATGAAATGACAAAATAACACAGTGTCAAATACCACATATAACCAGATAAAGGCAGACCAAATAATAAAATAAATTCAAAGCTTATTTTTGTTGCGTGGGCGAAGATTGTAGCCGTGCCCGCTACGGCGCCGCAAGTCTCTTGATGGTGGAGCATCGTCGTCATCTTATGTCATGGTAACACCGCCATGTTCGTCGTCTTCATCACCCAATTGGCGGTCGTGGTGGCCGTCGCCATCAATCCTTCCGCTCTCAAAAGGACTCATCACCGATGAGTGGGCTGGATGGTAACGGTGGAGGAGATCTGCATCGAGAAGAGCCTGGTCTGCCAAAGAAATCCAAAAGTCGTCCGAAGCTGGACGACCACGCCATCTGACCAAAAGCCTGTGAATGTCGCCGTCGGGAGTAGAAAACACCGCATCCTGCAAAATCTTGTCAGGCAATAAATCGGATCGGGGGAATCTTGGAAAAGCGTTAGGCGAAGAAGAAAAACAAGTTGCATCATCAATAGACAACGTACCTCCCGAAGAATCCGAAAGGGAGAGCGGTCCAGAAATATTCGCACCCCCACCCCTTTAGATGGTATAGTGGAAATATGAAACAGAGAGACTGACAATTCAGGTGGTGGAGCGACATAAAGCGTTAAATCTGAAATGTTAAAAACAGGGGAGATTCCCCACTCAGCGGGTAACTGTAATAAATATACATTTTTACCTAGCTTCTTCAAAACTCGAAAAGGACCGGCTCTCTTATTCACTAATATTTTTATGGTGCCTGAGGGCAACCGTTCAGGGATAAGACGTACCATTACCAAATCACCAATCTTTAAGGGGACTGCTCGCTTATGTATGTTAGCATTCGATTGATAAATAACATATTGTTTAGCTAACGTCTTGCCAATGTGCTCATGGAGAGTGTGAACGTGCGAGGCGAAGTCCTGTGCAAATTGACTTGATTTAAATGATGGTGGTAACAGAATCAAATCAAGAGGCACGAACGCCTTATATCCATGCATTATCTCATTTGGCGATAACCCGGTGGACCTATTCTTAGAATTATTATAGGCTAACTGAGCGTGGGGGAGAATAAGGTCCCATGTACCCTTATGATCGCCCACCAAGCAACGAAGTAATCCTCCCAAACTACGGTTAACAACTTCCGTTTGCCCATCCGTTTGGGGGTGGTAGGCCGACAAAAACATAAGCCTCGTGCCCAACAACTTCCACAGTGTCTTCCAAAAGTATCTAGTAAACTTAACATCTCTATCGGTCACGATGGTTTTGGGGACACCTCGATGAGCTACGACCTCCTTAAAATACAACTTAGCGACATGGGAAGCATCGTTGGTGCTATGACAAGCGATAAAATAAGCCATTTTAGGGAATCGGTCCACTACGACCAAGATGGAATCGTGACGCCGAAATGTCAGTGGGAGGCCCAATATGAAGTCCATGCTAACATCCACCCATGGGGCAGAGAGAATCGGAAGGGGTGTGTAAAGGCCCGCATTGTCTTGTTACCCTTAGTTAATTGACATACGCGGCAGCTCCCTACGATTTTTTTGACCATTGGCTTGAGACCCGGCCAAAAGAATTTATCGTCCACAAGCGTGATCGTTTTATCGCGACCGAAGTGTCCACCTAAACCTCCACTATGTAACTCCCATATAATAAAATGGCGTAGGGAAGAGCGGGGAATACACAATTGCGTGTGCTTGAATAAATAACCGTCACGAATGTAGTAGGCTGAAATAGTAGAGGGGGCCTGTTCCTGAGCGGCTAAATAAATATCCTTAAAATTCGGGCATATGACATACTCGTCCTTAATGCGTTCAAATCCTATTACCGTCACCTCCATTTTAGATAACAATAGGGTGACACGACTAAGGGCGTCCGCCACTCGATTTAACGTACCCTTAAGGTGCTTAATAATGAATGTGTACTCCTGAAGATAAGAGACCCATTCGGCGTGCCGAGGGCTGATTTTACCTTGAGAGTTTACAAATTTTAGCGCCTCATGATCCGAGAGGATTACAAATTCTTTCGGTATGAGATAGTGTCGCCAATGTTGGAGACAACGTATCACGACATAAAACTCACGATCATAATTAGAGTAATTTAATTTTGGGCCCGCAAGTTTCTCGATAAAGTATCCGACCGGATGTCCCTCTTGACTTAACACTCCACCAATTCCTATCCCCGAAGCGTCGCATGATAATTCAAACACTTTACTAAAATCCGGCAACCGTAGTAGGGGGGCTTCGGACATCCGATCCTTAATCATTTGAAATGCGCTAGCGGCCGATTTGGTCCATATAAAATCACCCTTCTTCATACACTCAGGAGGAACGATCGCTCTTCCCTTTTGGAATCCACGTGAAATGCGCCACGGATGAAGATCTTGTTCGCCTCCTTCGCTTCTCGCCGTGGTTGATTACCCCAACCTTGATTCTTCCTTGCACGAGATCTTCCTCCTCCAAGGTGGCCGAAATTGTTAAGAGGTTGAATATGGCTTGGTGGATGGAAGGTAGAGAGACTGGGATGATGGGTTGCTAGAGGGAGAGGGGAGTAGAAAGGGGGCGGCTGAGAGGGATGGAGAGAGGGGCGGCCGGAATCCTAGAAGGGAAGCCTTGAAGGGGGCGGCAGCTAAGATGAGGAGGAGAGGAGATTAGGGTTAGGCAAGCAAAGCTCTTTTTGATTTCAATAATTGTCTCCATAACAAATGATAATTTGGACTTATATAAGGCTTACAACCATGTGGCTATTAGCATCCCAAAATAAAAATGTTGCAGAAAATGAAATGACAAAATAACATAGTGTCAAATACCACATATAACCAGATAAAGGCAGACCAAATAATAAAATAAATTCAAAGCTTATTTTTATTGCGTGGGCGAAGATTGTAGCCGTGCCCTCTACGGCGCCACAAGTCTCTTGATGGTGGAGCATCGTCGTCATCTTCTGTCACGGTAACACCGCCATGGTCGTCGTCTTCATCACCCAATTGGCCGTCGTGGTGGCCGTCGCCATCAGTGGTGTCCGCGGATGAAGCTCAGACGTCGAACCAAGTTATTTCAGGTTTGATTCTAACTTAGTTTTATTTTCTAGGTATGATCTAAATGTCAACGTTCTTTTCCCTTAGTCGTATATTTAATCTTATAAGAAAGTTTAAGGTAAGTAACCACTAGGCACGTGTCCTTTTCGATTCCGGTGCTACCCACTCGTTCATGGCTAGATCTTTTGTAGAGAGTCACCGTTTGACCCTCAATCCTATTGGCGACCCTTTCTGTGTTAAGTTTCCCTCAGGTGATTCCGTGGTGCTAGATCAGGGAATTCAGGGATTTCCAGTCTAGTTGGGAGATTTTCTCGCGGTTGCGGATCTAAAGGTTATAGACTTGGAAGATTTTGATGTAATCCTGGACATGGATTGTCTATCGAAGTACGATGCAGTAATCCAGTGCAAGGTCAGGCTCTTGGACTTCAAGATGGATGACGGTCAATGCAGGAGAATTTATGGTTATTCGCACCAAGATTCTCCGATCATTTCCACGGTAAGTGCTTGAAAGCTTTTGAATTCAGGATGCTTTGCCTGTTTGGTTTCAGTGTTGGCGACCATTGTTAGTTTGCCGCTTGTGGAGGAGATTGTTGTAGTGCGCGAGTTTCCTGACGTGTTTCCTGATAATCTTCCTGGTCTTTTGCCTGAGAGAGATGTTGAGTTTGTCATAGATTTAGAACCGGGTACCCGTCCTATCACTAAGCCTCCGTACCGTATGGCTCCGCATGAGTTGGGAGAGCTGCGTACCTAGTTGGAAGAGCTGTTGCAGAACGATTTCATTAGGCCAAGTTCGTCACCATGGGGTGCTCTCATTCTGTTTGTAAAGAAGAAAGATGGATCAATGAGGCTATGTATAGATTATAGAGAATTGAATAAAGTGACCATCAAGAACAGATATCCCTTACCGAGAATCGATGATCTGTTTGACCAGTTGCATGGTAGCTCTGTATTTTCCAAGATTGACCTGCGTTCGGGTTATCAACATTTGAGGATTCATGAGGCAGACATTCCACGAACTGTTTTTAGTTCGCGGCATGGACATTTCGAGTTCTTGGTAATGTCTTTTGGATTGACTAATGCACCCACCACATTCATGGATTCGATGAACAGAGTATTCAAGGACTTCCTGGATCATTTTGTCATCGTGTTCATAGATGACGTTCTAGTCTACTCCCGTAATGCTGAAGAGCATGCACAACACTTGCGATTGGTTTTATCAACTTTGAGAGAGTATAAGTTGTATGATAAGTTGAGCAAGTGCGAATTTTGGCTACCTCAAGTCTCCTTCTTTGGCCATGTGGTGAATAAAGATGGGATGAGCGTCTGAGGCTAATGGAGTTTGCCTACAATAATAGCTACCAGGAGAGCTTGCAAATGGCTCCATTTGAATCTTTATATGGGAGACATTGCAGGACTCCTTTATTTTGGGCTGAGGTTGGTGAGAGACCGTTGGTAGGTCCAGAAGCCCTTGAAGAGATGGAAATTTCAGTTAGGCTCATCCGAGAGAAGCTTCGGGTAGCCCAAGAGCACTATGAAAAGTATGCCAATCGGCGCAGGACCGATTTGGAGTTTGCCGTTGAGAATATGGTTTTCCTAAAAGTTTCCCCGATGTCTGGTGTGGAGCGATTTGGTAAGAATCATAAGTTGGACCCGAGATATGTGGGACCCTTCCGAATTGTTGAGCGGATTGGTGTTTCAGCTTATAGGCTGGACCTACCAGCAAATTTTCCTGGAGTGCACGATGTTTTCCATGTGAGTCAGCTGTTGAAGTGCCTGTTGAGCGACAGGCAGATTCTCGATGTTGTGCCCCAGTTAGAGCCAAACCTTTCTTTTGTGGAGGTGCCTGTTCGTATTTTGGAGTTTCAGGATCGAGTGCTGCGGAGAAAGACAATCCCCATGGTCAAGGTTCTTTGGAGAAATCAAGACATCGAGAGCGCGACGTGGGAATTGGAGTCGGCGATGAATAAATCTCATCCGCATCTCTTCCCTTAGTTTTGGTAAGTTTCCTTGTTTTTGCGATGTTTGATTCTATCGTCTTGGTTTGGTTTTGTTGTTGTATTAAGTTTCAGGGCAAAACTTCTTTTTAGGGGGAGTGACTGTAACGTCCCTAATTTTTTTTCGATGATTTTATTTGATTTGATATCGTCATATTTATGATGTCAGGGCGTTACCCATTTTACGTCATGTTGTCGGCGCTGCACCGTTAGTGTATTTTTGCGTCCGTTAGGTCTGATTGACCAGATTTTGGGATTTTCGTCGAAACTGAAAGTTTTCAAGTTGATAAGTTAAGTTTTGTGGCTTTTGACTAGCTCGTCAAGTTCGTCGCGATCCGATTATTTTTTTAGTCTCGGCACACGATTGGAGTTTTGTACTATTTAGTTTTGTATTAGGATTTGTGAGTGTATAACTCGAGATTGGTACATCGGATTTTGGTTTTGACTTCGCCGTTAAATTCGTAGCGTCAGTGTTCGCCTTCAGTGAGAGTTTTGTTTAATTCGGCGCGCGTTTGGGCTTCCGTTCTGAGTCTTCTCGAGTAGCTATGGTTCTTCTCGAATAGCCCATTTCAGATTTCCCTCGGACGCCATATTGAGGGTCAACACCGCGTCGTATCAAAAAATGGTTAACAAAAAATTTATTCATCTCGACGAGATCTACAACTTTCATGTTGACCACTTTTAGATTTGAAGCCATATTGAGCCCCTATTTGTATTGTTCTGCTAGAACTCGAGTGATATGCTGCTACTCGAGTAACTCATGCTGGAACTCGAATGATATGCTGATACTCGAGTAATACATGCTGGAGCTCGAGTGATGAGCTGCTACTCGAGTAAAACATGCTGCTACTCTAGTAAAACATGCTGGAACTCGAGCGATATGCTGCTACTCTAGTAAATTATGTTGGAACTCGAGTGGTTCATGCTGCCACTCGAGTAGTCCGTTCCTGTCTGCGTTCGGGCACCATTTTGAGGGTCAATACGACATCATATCAAAACATGGTTAACATGAAAGTTGTTCGTCCCGACGAGATCTACAACCTCTATTTTCATTTAGACCACTTTTCGATTTGAAGCCACCTTCAACCTCTAGTTTCATTTTTCGCGCACCCGCTCGTAAATAGTCCATTTTTAGACAAAATATTTTATAAATACCTATATATATATATATGCGTGTACTAAGAATTAGAACCGGCCCCACTTTTCCTTTAGGACTTCTTCTTCTTCTTCATTGAACCGAACCAGAACTGAAGAAACATGAGGACGGCGATGGCGGAGCGTGAGATTTCGGGAACCTTCCGGTCGCCGCCGACGGAGCTCCAGTGCTCGAAATCTTCATTCGAGCATAGATTTGAAAAGCTCTCGGCGAGATCTACGCCACCGCGGTAATTTCTTTCCCGTTTCTTGAGATTTCTCATTAGGGTTTTTTGGCCCTAACTTCTATTTTGTCCACTCTTGTTTAGATTTCGGCTTCTCTCGTCTCCTTTAGTCCCGATCTGCGACGAGGTGTGATTTGGAGGCTTTCTCTGGTAAAGCCAAGGCAAGTGGCTCCTTTCCTCTCTTTTTCCTTAAGTTATTATGGTAAGAATTTCATCTTATGTTAATGTTCCTGTTTCTTTTAGAGTATAAGATGTTAAAACTTTTTAGGCTTACGCTTAGGGTAAATTTTTCGACACCGTTGAGCATAGGATGCATGCTCTTAGTTTAGGTCGATTATAGGTCGTGGTCTTCGATTTAGTGTTGTAATACTTAGGTGCTGTACCGATTTTGAGATGGTGACATTGGGGATATGAGTGTTGGTTGTGATTAGCATACCACCCAACTGGGAGGCCCCTTCTTTCTGTGGATCATCATAGTGGGGGTATGCTTAGTTTCTCCTTTCCTGGACTATTGGGTTCTGGTTGGCCCGGTTTGGCCATGTTTGTGGACCACAGTACCGATTGTGAGATGGTTGAGGATCCGGAGTTGGGCTTAGGGCACTTGAGGTCGTTGCCCTATCCGGCCTGCAACGCAGTCATACCACGTGTTGATGATCCACCCTCTTCTGAGCCGTATTGTGCTCAGTTGTTTTCTTTTGGTTTATGCCACAGTTTGCTAAATTTTGATGATTAGGCCCAGACTTGTTCACCTTCGCACTTGGTGCATTCTTTTTAATTTAGAGGTTATTATATTGGCTAACCTTTCTCTACCTATTCTATTTGGCTAATTGTTGCTGTTTTTTTTGCATTCTTACTCCTTGGGTTGGGTTTGGTACACCCTCCTTTGTTTGGCTTACTCACTTGCTTACCTATTCTTTTGGCACTTGATTTTTTTTTGCTTGCTGAAGTGTTCTTCTCTTGAATGCCTCAGGTCCAGGGCTGTAGCCTGTAGTGCGACTGAGTAGTTTTGTTGTTGGGTTTGCTGAGGGTGCCTCGAGGTTGCGAGGTAGCTTTTGTTCTTTTGTAGTATGATTCGGACTTGAGAACTTTTAGTGGGTTCGTGTCAGGAGTTTGACGCCCACTGATTGTTTAATGTCGTTCTTGGATATTTGGCTAGTTGCTAGTGTCTACTTTTGTGTTAGTAGTTCTTGCTCTCTGGGAAGGATTTATGCTAGGATGCCTATAGGTATTTTCATTTATAAAATAAACTATTATTACTATATCATGCACATCATGTTTCAAAACTCTAAATCACTATATTTAAATACCGTACAAACTACTTCGATATTATTACTATAAATTTAGTGTAATGCATGCCTTGAGTTGTTTTTGGGATGTTAAACTTATGTAGGATGTCTAACTTGTTTACTATAGTATTTTCCACTGTGTTTAACTACTTTTCTTCTGGTGGACTCGTGAGCCACTAAGCCGAGGGATACGATTAATTGCCTAAATTAAAATAAACTTCTTCAATAAAACATTTAAATCATATTTTCAGTACTGAGTCGGAGTGTTGCCTGAGCGTCTGCAGTTATCCCCTGCCGACGTGGCATCATGACGCACATTTTCCCTTACTCTGATATTTCGCTGTTGTGGTGAAAATGCGGGTTGTGAAAAAGGTGAATTATATAGATAAATAAAGCGCTAGATATGTAAGAGAGAAAACACAATAACAAGCAGAAAGGTTATAAGCAAAGAGTAGATAGTCAACATTAAGGATGTATATAAGTAGAATTGTCCAAAAATCATTTCTACACAATTCATATCCACACTCTCATAACTTTCTTCAGTCTTAAGCTTGATGTTGTTGTTGCTGTTGTTGTCTATCCATCTTTTCTTGTTGTCCCCCGTGCTGTCCGCTTAACGGGAGAATTTCACTCATCAAAGGGAGGCTGCGGCCACCAACAACCCGCCTGTGGAGGGAGAGGTGTTGGGGTGCTTGGGCTGCAGCCTGGTAACGGTCTAACGGAGGCCTAGTGGGCTGAGGCCCATGGACGGCCCAGGGGACGTTACAATAAAAAGTGCACTTTTATTGTAACGTCCCCTTTGCCGTCCGTGGATCAACACCACTAGGCCTCCGATGGACGTTACCGGGCTGTAGCCCAAGCACCCCAACCCCTCTCCCTCCACAGGCGGGTTATTGGTGGCCACAACCTCCCTTTGATGAGGTAAACTCGATAGTCAAGCCCACGCTACGGGGACTTCCCAGGAGGTCACCCATCCCAGTACTACTCCAGCCCAAGCACGCTTAACTACGGAGTTCTTTCAACTCTCATCACCAATTGAACTGCAGATCAATTGGTGATGAGAGCTGAAAGAACTCCGTAGTTAAGCGTGCTCGGGCTGGAGTAGTACTGGGATGAGGGACCTCCTGGGAAGTCCCCGTAGCGCGGGCTTGACTATCGAGTTTACCTCATCAAAAGGAGGCTGTGGCCACCAACAACCCGCCTGTGGAGGGAGAGGGGTTTGGGTGCTTGGGTTGCAGCCTGGTAACGGTCCGACGGAGGCCTAGTGGTGTTGATCCACGGACAGCAAAGGGGACGTTACACGAGGCATGCCCGATGTAGGGCTCTCAGGGGCACTAGGAACTACGATGGGCTGAATCCCAAAGCACCCTTTCGCAAGGATATTTACTTTTATTGATATCTACCCATGATCCATATTATGCTCTCATTATTACTCTGGAGTGGTCCTAATGACTTAAGATGTTAATAGAAGGGCGGTGGTCTTCCACCGGCCTTTATTATAATTACTATCCTAGGACTTGCGTTCTATCGCTCGTAACCACGAAATGACCTATAGTAGACCAACCAGGGATTATTCTCCCAAAATTATTACCATCTCAATGTCTATTCTTATCCCACTGCGGTCCTAGTAGTTTATACTATCTGAGCTAGACGCAACCCATGACCTAATACCACCCGTAAAGTACGACTTTCAATTTCTTGGCCAAAGTGACCCTAACCATTTTCATGGGATGGTATGATATATGATATTGATTATGTGGAGGTTTCACTATTTTTCTAAGTTATAAAGACCCTAAATTAAATCCTTTAATTAAGTGACCTATGTCACTCTATACAAGAAGTACTATATCAAACGATCCACCTGGTCTAATAAATTTTCCCGATGATCATCTAGGCTAATTATGACTGGTTTCCAAGAATTGTAATTTTCCCATTTATATTTTCATTTAATTTTCATCTAAAGTTAAATCCATGAATTGACCACTTTACATATGAAGTACATTAAATATGTTTCTAAAAATTCTAGGAAAATTATTGCAAATGTAAATTTCTGAAATAATACCAAATACAAAAATTCATAGTCCTAAATAGTAATTTGGTTTACCAACACTCATATGACAAATATAACAAAAATGCCATTTATTGGATTTTAAACCTATAGAAGCATCCAAAAATATCAACAAAATTACACAAGGTCACAAACAGATAATTAAATCACTGGGAATTTTTCCATAATATTCCTACTGTAATTTCCATCATTTTTAAATAATTTCCATAAAGGGGCAAAATTGTAAATTCTACATAATTCCAAAATATAATCATTTAACAGACCCATAAAATTTTTCAGGGGTTAAATATGACTCCCTTGAGTTCTTAACAAAATTGGAGAATTTTAACTCATTAATAACCCTATTTTCAAATTTCTATCTTTAAATGACCTAATACTCAAAAATTACAAATAATTGGATTTTTGATCCCAAAAATCCCATAATTCCTGTTGAAGGTATATTTCACCCTAATAATCCTTTGACCAAGATTTTATAGACTTTTAATGTTCGAAATGGGCTAAGTCCCCATTATATAAATTTTTTGCTAAAGGCACCCCAAGCCTATATTCATCATACTCATGCAAGTGGGTTTACCCGACATGCAGATGCCCAAAGAGGCTGAAATTTTTATCATGGGCTTATATTGACCCAAAGGCCATGCCACCAAAATTTTGGGTCATTTGGAGTTGTATTTCTCCATATATTCGATTAATTTAAATAAGTGAATTTTACTAAAAACTATAGGAAATATTTTTCCAAATAAATTCCAATTTTTGGTCAGTAACTAAGCATGACATAGTCTCATACATGTCCAAAATCTCAGGTCATGAGGACTTATAATTTGGCCTGGGCACACATTTGAAAATCTGCCCTAGCCTAGGACCAGTCTGGGTAGAATGGCCCTACAGGGAGCTTTACTGCTCCAAATCTCAAGTTTAGGGTGGCAAACTGAAGTAAGACCTAGACCTACAATTTTGATGTTGATGTCTGGTTCTGAAATTGCATTTTAGAGGCCTATTTTTAGCATGCAAGAACTGTGTAAAAGTGTGACATATATTATACTGTTCATATCAAATTAATTCATTAATCATATGAAATCAGATGGACGACATCTGTTTATCTCCTACCTCCAGCCAACGGCTGGGATGAGCCCGACCTGGATCAACTTAATTTCCCATTTCCGGCCACTTAGGCTGGTGCCACCGTAGGCGATTATTGCCACCACCTTCGTTGAGGTGGTGCCTAGCATTTTCCGGCGGTGAGGCTGCCGAAGGCGGCTCCTCCGGCGATCCCGAGCAAGAAGAAATGCTCGACAATTCTCTCATTTTCTCCCATGGTATCGGGCTCTATTGAGCCTGATGTCTCGCCTAAATGAGCTAGAAAGCTAGCACGGGGTGAGGTGAGGTGAAACGAACCGGAATCGGGGCTTGGTGGCGAGTTTGGCGGTGGTGAGCCATGGACGAGCTTGCTTCGACGAATCCTTCCCGTTTCCTGGTTTTTCCTGCAATTCCTTGCTCCAGCACTCAAAGTCCACTCGTTTCCTCCTTTTGAAGCTAATGGTGGGGGCAGGTTTTGCTGGGAGTGGATGTATATGGAGTTAACTCCAAGGTGAGGCTCGACCAAGCTTAGGATGCTTCACCCATGGTGCCAAGTGGCCATCCAACATCATATTTACTATGGAATGAGCTGGGGAAGCTTGCCAGGTGTCTTGGACAGAAGGAAGGAGGGCCACATGGCCCTCATTTTCTTTTCTCAACCTTCTCTCTCTTAAAATTTACATTTTACCCCCATGCATGCATTCTCTCTCCTAATTCAGAGGGGTAGGAGTTGTCTTTGACCACTTGTGCTGGTCATGGGCCATGGTTAGTGGGCTTTGCCCATTGGGAATGGGCTTGACCTTCCTTTTTCTTCCTTTAGGCTTCACATTGTCTTTTTTAACTTTTAGGGTTGACTTGGTCAACTTGATGAGTGTGCTGACCCCACTTGAAGGTCATGGGCCCTATGACACCACCTAACTTGGGTTGGGCCATGGTGGTGACCCACTTGGACTAATTGGGCCTTTAAGTGTGGGTTTGACCAAATTAGGATTAGGGTTGACTTGGGTAAACTCTAGTCAATAGGTGATTTTATGATATGGCTTATGGTTCCCTCAGGTTGCTGTTAGGGTTAGGGGTGCAGTGGTGGAATCAATGTGTGGCTAGGACCCAAATTTGGGCTGGTTTGACTTAGATTACCTTGGGCCCTGTTGTGGGCCCCATGTGACTAAACCCAAATCCCATGGTTCAACTTAGTCTAAACCCATGTCCCCACCACATGTCCTAACCCAATCTACGTAGAGGGGTCTAATTGAAAGTGGGATGTTACACGAGTAGGGTAGATTCTCACGAGAACTTTGCTTCTATCACTCGAGACAAAGTATTCATCTAGTCGAGTGGAGAACTTGACTACTCGAGTAAAGTACTTAGAATATTTTCTGAGAGGCAAAATCTGTTAACACGGGAATAAGAAGAAGTCTACTCGAGTAATGAACTTGGCCACTCAAGAGCTATGTTCAGACTACTCGAGAACCATTTACCTTACTCGAATTCAGACAGACTTACTCAAGTATTTACTAAGGGTTCAACTCGAGTACTTAAACATCTACTTGAGTGAAATACTTGGAAAAATTGAGTTTATGAGAACTTTTCCTTTCTTCAATAAAATCAGCAACACGTCTTTCTCCAACAGTCCTAGTGCTTGAGAAATGAAGAGTATCCCAATAGAGAGGCTACACATGAGTCAACACCTTGGATCACACAATGAGGGCTTACATTGTATGGTCCTATATTTGGTGACCCACTGTAGACTGACATTGGTCTACACTTGGCAAATTAAGTCCTGCAAACACATAACTCAAACAGTATATCAAATATAACTTAATTCATCTTAGTTCAAGGGTGACTTCACACAAATCTAGGTTATTGTAGATACAAAACCCAACAGGAGGTATCAAGCAAGATGAGAACATTTTTGAAATCATCTGAAATTTCACCAATCCCTATTGAAACCAGTTTGCTGCCGATTCCGAGCTTGGAAGGCGATGCCAATGATGTGGAGAAAGTGATGTTAGCTTGCCAGCGAATGGAGAAGCGGGCTTGATTGAGGCAGTCGGCGGAGACGGAGAAGGTGGAGAGTCTTTTCTCGAGAGAGAGGGATTTGAAATCGGGAATAGAAATTCTTGAACATAAGTCTATTTATATTTTCCTTTAATTTTGATGATAATTGATATAAATAACATTAAAAATACCTGGAATATGGCGGTGAAGTGCCCGGGTGCCAGTATGAAAAATTTGACCTTGATGAAAAATTTCCAACCTGATTTCTCGAGATGGATTGTTGTTCTCGAGAAGAAGATAGTCAGCACTCGAGTAGAATTATTCTTATTCTCGAGTAGAAATTGCCAAGTTCTCGAGTAGAGCAATCCATTTTCTCGAGTAGAATTTTTGTTCTCGAGAATTAATTCCGCCGTTCTCGAGTACAAGTGATGTACTTGGGAAATGAAGTCCATTCTGTTAACCCTTCAGTCCGCAACACCTACAAGATTCCAAGGTCACCTATTTCATTAACCGCGGACTCAATGTGGCAGTCTGCCTGGCCCGGCGATGCCTCGACATAGTTCCAAGGTCCTGGATTGTCATAGGTGGACTCGGTTTGGCAGTCCGCCAAGCTCGGCAGAGCAGCAGCATTTAGCCATCCCAAGGCTGATACCCCAGCGACGGACTCAATGCTCCGTCCGCCCAGTTCTCCATGCCTTTGGATCTCTGGATTCATTCCACTTCGGCGGACGCAGTGTCCAGTCCGCCCAGGCCGCCGTCCTTCAGCAGGATCACGCCTAGCAACAGCAGATGGAAGCTCCCGCCCGCGAGCCCAGTTCGTCTCTTTTGCACGGACTGGCGTGTTCTTCTTTTTTTGCTTCCCGTCACCGTTGCCCAGTTCTCCTGTACCCCGGGCAGCCGGTTATTTTAGCCCTGCCCATTTGGGCAAGCCCCTATCCTATAAATAGGGGGGAGGTGGTGCACCAAAAGCACGCTGACTCGAGTCCAGAGGCCCATTTAGTGAAAGCTACGGACTCAGATCTCAGACTTTGCGGTCTCGAATCTGTCTTGATGACCATTTTTCCTTAGTCCATTAGTAAACGGTTGCTTGCAGTTTCCTTCTCTCTTTTTCCCTTTTTACCGGAATTTGAGGGCGCATTTTCTGCATCAACATCAACACGCAACCTTCAGATCCAAGCTATCGTTGAAACTCACGGACCGAGATGTTAGATCGCCGATCATCTCATTGCCGTGCCCGTTCAGGTCGCTCGAGCACCTCCGATGACCTGCGGGACGCACTCGACCGATGCCGGAGAGAGGCCGAACAGTCCCGGAGAGACCGACCAGCGCCTCGATACAATCAGCCAGGCCCTGGTCTCACTAACTCAACGACTCGGTCAGCCTAGAGCGGCCTTCGCCGATGAGGCAGTACGCCAAACCCTAGTCCGCCAAGTGCCTGCTGCGATGCCACCGCCAGCCTGCGCGCCCATCCAGCCCGCAGTTCCACCGAGGCCACAAACTGACGTGCTCGCTCCAATTATGGATTTTTTCCGCGAAGTAGCCAGAGGGAATCCAACCCACAGGCTTAACTTTACTGAGGATGACCAGGTCGAGCGGTCTCCTATGATTTCTTTTATAGCTTAAGCCCGGGAGTCCCCTTTTGTTGATAAGATCCGTCAGGAGTAGGCTCCTAATAACTTCAGAGAACCTCGCATCCCATTTTACAATGGAGAGACATACCTGGTCGCTCATCTCCAGGCCTTTGAAGATGCTGTAGCAATGAGGTGCTTGTCAGATGGTTTGAAGTGCAAGTTCTTAGTAACCACTTTCGACGGCCAGGCCCGAGAATGGTTTCATGAACTATATCCCGGATCCATCGCCAGTTTTGCCGAGCTACGCCAAGAGCTCCTGCTAAGGTTTTCCACTTCCAGGAAGAGGAAGAGTGGACCAGCTGCCCTCTTCAAGATCCAGTAATTGGACAATGAGTCGGTAACACAGTTTGTGGGTCGCTTCCAGAAGGAGAAACTGGGGGTTAAGAATGTGGATCCTGGGTTGTATAAAATCGCCCTAATCAACGGACTCAAGGAAGGGCCGTTGAAGTTTGAAGCAACCACCAAAGAACCGGCCACCTTACAGGATCTGATAGCCTTGTCTAACACCTTTATTGTAGGAGAGAGAGCCAACCCTTCATATGTATCCAACTTAACAACAAAGGCCGAAAGGAGGGACACCACAAATTCCTCTGCAAGTGATCGAACATCCAGACCCCCTTTACCAGAGTATCAGCATCTAGCACATAGGGGAAGAAATTTCCAGCACAAGCGGCCTTATCAAAATCATCAACAGTTTCATGAGAAGAAACCACCACTGGCCAGTACCCCTGCTCCTGTAGCTCCTCGGATCCTGCCGGTCCTTCAAATTCGGGATGGCTCATTCTCAGATGATCAGCAAAGCCACGATCCTGTGGAAGAGCTCGCTGTTATGGGCCTGACAGTAGATGAAGTTCTCCAGATCCTACAGAAAAAGACCGAGTTAAAGAAAGAATTCTAGAAGGCGGAAGGAAAGCCCCGAAACTCGGACCTTTTTTGTGCTTTACACAAGGAGAAAGGGCACCCAACTGCGGATTGCAGAACTCTCCGACATCTTGAGGAGCGACTACTTGCCACAAGGAAAATGAAGGGTCTCGGAGTAAAAGAGGCCTCATCAAAGCCATCCACCTATAAAGGCAAGGAGGTGGCCGAAGTCTTCTGGGTGAATGAAGACATTGAGAAAGTGGGATACTATGGCAACATCAAGATTGGAGAAAGCGTCGACGCAGATGACGTAGGCATCCTCGGTGATCTCTTTTGCATCCACGGAGGAGTGGGTGCAGGATCAAGCAGGAAGTCTTCTTTGGCAAAGATCTCACGGAATGAAGTAGCTATGAATTCCACAGCTCCACCAATGGAAATCGTTACTGTTGGTCCAGATGATCTCCCAAAGACGGCCAACCCGTTCAACGACGCGGTCGTGATCAGAGCAATCATTGAGAACTACACAATTTTGAGTATTTTAGATGACACCGGAAGTTCTGTCAATCTTATATTCAAAAGTGCTTATGAGGCCCTAAGGTCTGGAAAGACTTAGCTCTCCACCGAAGGGCCACTGTATGGCTTCACGGGCGAAAAGAAGGAAGTTGAAGGAAGCAATACCGGGTTAGAAGCAACCCAAGGGAGGCGCGAGAGTGCTATGTCAAAACAGTCAACATGATCGAGCAAATGCCTCCCCAGGAGACTCTAGTCGCCGCCTTAGAAGAAAAGGCTCCCCAAGGAGAGGCCGGAGATCAGGAAGAAATCCAGGAGGGGATTCACTTGGAGCCTGCTCAAGCAACCCAAGGAATCTCAATTGGCGTAGATAAAGAGAAAATACTTACAATCAACTCAGAGCTCCCCGAAGAAGAAAAAAAGAGTTGATCACTTGCTTATTGAAGAACCTGGATGTTTTCTCCTGGGCTGTGGAAGACATGCCAGGAGTGGATCCTGATGTAGCCTGCCATCACCTCAACATTGCTCCAGATTTCAAACCAGTTCTACAAAAGAAGCGGGAGGTGGCGACGAAGCTAGCCGAGCCAATCAAGGAAGAGGTTGCGAAGCTTCTAAAGGCTAAGTTCATTCGTGAAATCGAATACCCGGATTGGGTATCAAACGTTGTAATGGTAAGGAAGCCGGGAGGAAAATGGAGGATGTGTGTTGAATTTACCAAGTTAAATAAATCATGACCCAAAGATTGTTATCCGCTGCCTCGAATAGATGCTTTAGTAGATTCTGCGATTGGATATCCTTTTATGAGTTTTTTAGATGCATTTTCTAGTTATCACCAGATTAGGATGCATAAGCCTGACATCCCCCATACGTCTTTTATCACAGATAATAGTTGTTACTGTTATCTAGTAATGCCCTTCGGACTAAAAACCGCAGGCGCTACCTATCAGCGTATGATGGACTTTGTGTTTAAAAAACAAAAAGGAAGGAATCTTGAAGTATATGTCGATAACCTCCTTATTAAAAGTAAAACCTTTGCTTTGCATTTGCAAGACCTCATAGAAATATTCACTACTTTACAAAGGTATAACATGAGGTTAAATTAGTTGAAATGTATCTTTGGATCAAATAAAGGAAAATTCCTCGGTCATCTCCTTACCCCCGAAGGGCTTGCCCCTAACCCAGATAAGGTTAAAGCAATCCTCAACATGCCATCACCTCGCTCCACTAAAGAAGTTCAACAATTAGGGGGAAGGCTAGCATGCCTTGGGAGATTTATTTCTAGAGTAGGGGATAAGAGTGCCTCGTTCTTCAAAACTTTTCGTGGAGGGTCCAAATTTGAATGGACCGAAGAGTGCGAAGAAGCTTTTAAGCAACTCAAAACGTAGCTCACCTCCACTCCTTTACTTCAAAGTCCTCACACCAGAGAAATGCTATTCATCTATCTAGGAGTAGGCTCAGAAGCAATAAGCTCAGTCCTTGTTAGAGAGGAAGGGAGAAGGCAATATCCGGTATATTATGTCAGCCACATATTGAAGAATGCTGAAACCAGGTATCCAATCCTTGAAAAGCTCGCACTAGCATTAGTAATGTCTGCCAGAAGGCTTCGACCAAACTTCGAAGCGCACTCAATCAGGGTGATTACAGATCAGCCATTAAAAAGTATCCTTGAAAAACCAGAGCACTCTGGAAGACTAGCCAAATGGGCAATTTAACTCAGTGAGTTTGATATTTCATATGTACCTCGAACGACTATCAAAGCGCAAGTATTAGCAGATTTTTTAGTAGACACAACTGAGTCTAATGCTAAACAAGCTGATCAATCCCCGCTAGCATGGACAATCTACATAGATGGTGCTTCAGGCAAAAACTCCTCGGGAGCGGGTGTAGTCCTCATTAACCCCAACGGGGTCAAATTAAAACAGGCCATAAGGTTCTCTTTCCCAACCACCAATAACCAAGCAGAATATGAAGCACTTTTAGCGGGCCTGCGATTTGCAAAAGAGTTTGGAATAGACTATGCGCATGTTAAAACCGACTCGCTAGTAGTGGCATCCCAAGTATTGGGGAATTTTGAAACCAAAGAACCTACCCTGAAGAAATACTTAATGCTGGTAAAAGCGGAGATTGGAAAGTTTAAGAGGTTCAATATTGAGTATGTTTCAAGAGTATACAATGCAGAGGCAGACGAGCTAGCAAAGTTCGGCCTCCCCTCGGGAGAGACAACTTCGAAGCTTTTTTACCCGACTACAGAAGAAGGGGAATTGATGCAAATAGAACAACGACCCTCTTGGATGGACTCATTCAAATCATATCTCTCGACAGGAGAATTACTGCAGGCTTTGAAAGATAAGAGAAGATTCAGAATGAAAGCAGCCAACTACAAGCTTATCTCCGGAATTCTCTATAGAAAGACTTTCCTCTCCCCAATGGCGAGATGCGTATCTGAAGAAGAAGTTCCTGTGGTGCTCTGAGAAATTCACTCTGGAGAGTGTGACAGCCATTCAGGGGCCAGAACTTTGGAAAGAAGAATATTGCGGCAAGGATACTTCTGGCCCACAATGAGAAAAGATTCTGAATCCTATGCAAAGAAGTGCGCCCAATGCCAAAAATTTGCCCGCTTCAACTCCAATCATCGCAGCGACTTGTGTCAATCACCACGCCCTGGCCTTTTGCAGTTTGGGGAATGGACCTCCTCAGGCCATTTCCCATGGCTAGCGGACAACGACGCTTTATCTTGGTTATGATTGATTACTTCAGCAAATGGATTGAAGCCAAGGCACAAGCAAAGACAACAACCCAGATGATAAAAAATTTTTGTGGGGGGAGATAATTTGCAGGCATGGGATTCCGATGGCAATAATTACGGATAATGGGCCGCAGTTCAACAATGAAGAGATGAAGAACTTTTGCAAACAAGTTGGCATAGAGCTGCGGTTCTCGTCAGTTCATCATCCCAGAATCAATGGCCAGGTAGAAGCTGCGAATAAACAAATACATAATTTGCTAAAAAATAAAGTGTAGAATCTGAGGGGCAACTGGGCAGAGGAGCTTCCTTCAGTTCTGTGGACCCTCAGAACAACTCCTTCCACAACTACCGGAGAAACTCCTTTCAATCTATCTCACGGTTCAGAGGCTCTCATGCTGGTGGAATTTGAGGTTCCGACTCCAAGGGTCTTACTGGCCAGGCAAAGTTGGGAAGACTGGCTTGAGATTAACGACAAGAATATGAGACATAGCTTGGATCAAATTGAAGAAATGTGAGATGAAGCCACTGTCAGGTAAGAGGAAGTCAAGTGAAGAATGGCCAGATATTTTGACAAGAATATCAGGATCAAGCATTTTTCAGTGGGAGATCTCGTCCAGAAAAAATTAGATGCAGCCGCAGGAACTGGTTCAGTGGGCAAGCTGAACCCGAATTGGAATGGACCATTCATCATTAAGAAAGTCCTGAGGAATGGAGCATATTAACTACAAACCTATGACAGAGAGGATGTCCCCCATACTTGGAATGGCGATGATTTAAAGCGGTTTTATGCTTAAGCAAACACTTATCAATTGTGTTCATTTCAATGATTATGGAAATAAGAATCTATGGCTAATAATTTTTTCGTACAGGGCACAATCACTTTCTCCTATCTACCATGCAAAGTAAAAAATCACCACACCAGGAGACATTGCCAAGTCCAACTTGGACCCCCAAGAATTGTTGTCATTAGCGTAAAACCACGATGATCATGTGTTGTGAGGAGATTTCACACCGTGTAGTGAGAGCTTGCAGATTATTATGCGGTGGGCTAATGGATTTTGGATCCCAGCTAGTACCTGACTCCACCTCTGCATTTTTGGAGGGACAAGGTGCTTGACAGCTCTACTAAGCTTACAAGGGATAGCGTACACCTTGATGTTCTCTTTGAGGAAAGCAATGTCATCCGACACCTGCCCATAGATCATCCAAGTTTGGTACCCTCAAATACTCTCTGGTACGCTCAAGCGGTGCCTACAGGAGACCCACAACCTTGTTGATCTCAAAGGAAAGTAATGCTGCTCTAGCCGCACCTGTCCGAAAGATCAATTTAGGATGTACTCCAGGTAAGAGGGCATTAAACCTTTCCGTTGAGCTTACAACCTCTATGACCCCAGAAGGAAAGAAATGCTGCTCCGGCCGCACCTGCCCCCTTGGTCACACATGCCTGTATCTCATTCTTCACAGGAAGTTGACAAGGCGCAGACTGCAAAATTTAAGTCCGCTCAGTTCGCCAATACCTTGGGTTGATCTTACAGCCTCTGTGACCCAGCGAGGAAAGCAATGCCACTCTGGCTCCAGCTGCCCGCTTGGTGACCTAGTGTTGTGTATCATTTCAATCTCTATTACGGACCAAACTATGGTGTCCGCATAGTCCGCCAACTATTTTCAATTTTCCTATATCTGAGCTTGCGAGGAAAGCAATGCAATATGCACCTGCCCGCTTGGTTAGGTTTGGAATTTTTATCCTCGAGAACTGTACTTGGTTATCTGCATAGTCCGCTAAGTTCGGATTGATCTTAAGGTTTTTGTGACCCAACTATGAGAAAAGCAATACTACATGCACCTACCTGCTCGGATTGATCTTACTTAACTAGCAAAAATTTATTTACATGCGGACTGGAATTGGTATCCGTCAGAGTCCGCCAGTTATGTCTTTTTTGACAAGTTACAAGGACTTGGCGAGCTGCAAATAAAATATCGCGGCCTGGATTATTGCCGGCCTTAGTTATCGTCAAGCTATAGATCATTTCTATTAAAATGCGTGCAAACTGTGAAATTATAGACACCCAGTCCGTAGGATTGGTCCCCGGTTGGTCTTTTCAGCTCGCAGTTTGACAATAAATATGAGGCCGCAATGCTTATTATCATTAAGCTTAAAAGGTTTGTTGACAGAGAGAATCGCGGACTATTATTGGAACTCGTCAGATTCCGCATGATCTTTTACTTCGGCAACCAACTAACCTTTAGTCTCATTCTTTTTGCGGCGAACAGTGGTCAAATTATTTAATAAATTTCCTAATTAGCAAGTCAGAAACTTATACAGTACGAATGATATTTGCATTGCGCAGACTGCTACATGGAGATCGCACTTAACTACAACAATACATTTCAATAACAGAAAACAGAGAACATTGCAGAAAACACACTGATACCGGAATATCCTTTTCTATTTAATCAAAAATAGTTAGATCTTTCGTGTATTCAGCGGACTCCAAACTTAAGGCCGCTCTCTTTACAAAAATGTTTAAAACAAAAAGTACATTATTCTGCTTCGGCAGTCTTCTGTTTCTTTTCTGTAGGAGGGCTTGGGCTTTCGACATCAACCTTTAGAGAATAGCCCTCCGATCCACTTCCACTACTATCATCTGAACCGGTGATGTCCACGGACTCGCTATGCGAGCTCTCGCCAGCAGAGGAAGATGTAGAGGCGTCAGACTCGGCGGACTGATCTCCGCCTTGCTGGCTCGAACCAGTGTCGTCGACAATTATCTTAGCTTCTCCGCCTTCCTCCGTTTTCTTCTTCTTCTTCTTCTCCATCTTCTTCTTCTTCTCCTTCTTCTTCTCCTACTTCCTCCTCAACAATGACGTCTTTTCCTTTGGAAGTCCGCTCCATTTCCGCGACCTGCTCTTGCAACTCGGGGAAGAGCTACAGAAAAGGGACACCGTCCACCCCTTCCTTTGCGAAGCCGCCACGGACAAATCGCTCGATAGCGATCTCAACGGTTTCCTTCACAAAGGGGAGAATAGCGGCCTGGAAGTTATCATTTTCCAAGTCGTACGTGACCTGCTAAAGGCAAAGGCACGAATGTCAGCTTGCCACGGACTTCAAACAGAGCGCCATAAAATAGCCAAGCTTACCGCCACTCTTCTTTCTGCGCAACAACTCTTTTCCCTAGCCGCTTGTTTCTTTCCTTTACAAAATTCACCTCTTCCTGAAGTTGGTCATTCTGCCTAAACAGATCCCTTGTCAGCAAACAGACAAAGTGGTTGGTAACAGTGCTGTTCGCGCTTGCCTGGGCGACCAGCAGAGGGAGGTCGGCAGCGGCAACCTTCTTCAAGTCGCTCAAGTTGCGCTTCCCATAGAGCGCGGAGATCGTGACATGAGCGTGGCGGGTGATCTTCAAACTCTTCCATGATGGAAGCGCTGTCGACATGCATACATGCTTGTTCTTATTATGCTAGTGGATCATCGGGTTCCTCCTCAGATCCTTCTGGAGGTTGCCAAAGCCCTGCATCGCAAAGCTTTCAGAAGAGGAGCAGTCCGCCGCGGGATCCCCCTCTTCTTTCCTCTTTCTTGCGACTTCTTGTTTTCTCTCCCTCTGTGTAGGGTTAAACCCGCTTGGCAATTATGGTAGGTTTGCGGGCATGGACAAGGTCGCTGCAAGAAAAAGAACATGTTAGCACGCAGGTCGAGGCAGATACAAGAGTAAGTCCGCAGAAGCTTACTTTCTTCGTGAGTTACGTCACTCAAGCCTGCCAATAGCGGGATATAGTGCTCTATGTCCAGCCTAGCTCCAGCAAGGAACTCAACAATGTCGATCTCCGCCGTATCCAGCTGGACACTCTTTAAGGCGGAGTCTGCGCGCTTCTGCGGATAGGTTTGAACAAACCCGAGGTCGCCCTCGAAGATCAGAAACCTCGAGGTCCAGTTATGGATCTTGTTGGGCAGACCCACGACCTTCATTCCTCTACAGTAAAAATAGATCACCCCTTTGTAAGGGCGGCCTCCAAACGGAGTTATTGAGCGAGCTGAGAAGATCTTGCGGAATATGTTAAGGGAAAAAGTAATCTTCTCAGACCGCAAGTAAGAAAGGAAGCTATAAATGGCAGCGAGGGTGTTGGGCACGAGCTGTCCTGGCACCATCTCGTAGTGTTCAAATATCTCTACCATCTCCCATAGCAGTGGGAATCTGAATCCGCTATCGAAGTGGTCGATAGGCACAACGATCTAGGTCGCTGTCGAAAAGTTTAATCTTTCTTCATGCACAGGAAGGCGGACAAGCAGAGCGGAGTCCGCCATATGTCTCTCAACAAAGGCCTCAAGGTCGGCCTCCGTCAAAGTACATTTCCTGTGATCGGTAGCGTGGAAAGCAACCGCAACATCAGTTCTGGAGGACACCATGTCTACAGGCCGCAGGATCCTCTTACAGTTGTTTTCCTGCATAAAAGAGAAAACATGGTAATATTTATAGTAGCGGAGGTCTGACAGCTTTTTGGCCAGGCCGCGCAGCTCGACTATCGAGTCCGCAAAGTTTGCACCACAGCTTTTCATGCAGCAAAAAAAAAACAATGCAGACACAAAACTCGAGTCCGCTCTCTTTGCTATTTCCAGTCTCCGGAATACCTACCAAGTTCAAAGCATAAGATAAAGCGGACACAGTTTCAGTCCGCCCAGCTCGCGAAACTTCCCACCTGCAGACATTCATAAGTTAAATTCTGAGAAGCGTACACAACATTAGTCCGCACAGTTCGTCACAGATCAAAGCACAAGCACAAATTAGCGATATAATGTGCAGATATCGTATTTAGTCCGCATAAAGCACAGTACAGTCCATCACAAGCCACATCATAAAGCATTGTTTAAAGCACAAATAATTGTACATAAACAAATCAAATAGTTCACAGTTTTTTCTGACTTAGCGGTCTCTATTTTCAGTTCGCGCTGACGTCTCCGTCCTGTCCCTGCACAAGTGCGCCGTCTGGTCACTTATCTGAAGAACTTCGCTATACAAGCGACAAATGTTATGATGAATGAAGTTAATGGTACGATGCATGTGAGCGGCCTCCCGGTCTACCCGACTACGGGGAATCATCGGCTCCATTGCCGACCTCAGCTCCTCGTCTGTGGCGTGCTGGCTACCCTCTACTGGTGCTGCTGCATCCGGAGCGACGCGATCTGGCAATCGTGATCTCTGCTCGGCGACCTCGTCAGCCCACTTCCCTTTCTCTTCCCATGCCATCGCCAAGTGCTTTCCTTTGTAGAAGAGGACATCATCAGCACGCCTTTTCTTCTCTATATCAGACCTCTCCAACGCCCTTGAGATGCTGGCGATCTGGTCCTTTAAGGCTTTCTCGCGCTCCGCCAATGCCTTCTCGCGCTCTTCCGCCTTCTTTAACTCCGCTCTAATTTTTTGAATTTCGGCTTGAAACTTCTTTTCTAACTCTCTGATGTTATCCAGGCTGGGTTGCTTGCCTCTTGCGGACTCATCATGCGAGCCCGCGTCAACTCTGGTATTCTGTGTAATCACAATCTCCCCACTCTCGATAGAGCTCGTTGGTGACTTTATACCTGCAACAAAGAAGGTCAATTTCACATTCAAATACAGTCCGCAGCGGACTCAAAGTACCAAGATAAAAAATCACTTTTGGCAAAAGAAGCAGCGAGTTGCCGGCTATCGAAGATAGGCCGCCTTACCCGCTCCGGGTCAAAGGCGCTTAACCGTTTCTTCCATTCGCGATGGACTTTGATTCTCCTTTCAGCCGCAGATCTTGTGGAAACAATAATGTCATCGGTCTCGGTGACGATCTTGATTGGCCTCGACTTCTGCTGCGACGACCTGTAAAGCCACTGACGCTTAAAGTATTTAGGCGCTGGTTGGAGGTTACCTATCTGTAACAGATCTGTAGCAATACGTAGATCTTCAGCTTCTTTGTCCGTCGCGGCCTTCTTCGAGGCCGCCTCAACTGTAGCCACATGGGCTACGATCTGCTTCTTCTGTTCCGCTATCTTCTCTTTCAGTTTTTCATTTTCTTTTTCCTCAGCAACGAATAAAGAAGGGAGCTCGCTGATCTTAACTTCCAAGATTTCTACCTCAGGATGCAGCACATCCAGCAAAGATTTGTTGATGATATCAAGTTGTTCAACGTCTATAGAATTAAGTATCTCTTTAGTGGGCAAACTGACCGTGGAGAGGGAATTGTCTCCCTTGACTTGGGCCTCCGGTGTAACTAATTCGCTTTCAGGAACTTCTTTTTCATGCGGCCTGTGCTGCAAGTCCGCATCTCCAGTTCGCACGGAGATATTTTTCTCTTTCATCGCCCGCAGCTTCTTTTCAACCCGCTCGACCATAGTGGACTTGTCCCTCTTCCTCTTCTTTCCAGAAGCGGCATTTTCTCAGCAGAGTCCGTGGCAGCCTTCCCTAAATCCGACTGGCTCTCGCGGACTGTCTCAAGGTTTGCAGCAACCAATGCCTTTGAAGGCACGCCTTCCCCAACTTCGTCTCCTGCAGACCGCCTATCTTCATCAAGGTTAACAATAGGCTGCTGGGCGTTGGGGGATGACACTTCGGTTTCGTTGTTTGTGCAAACCGTGCCCGCCGAGTTCGCTGTTTTCTGAGTGTGGGAAGTATCTGATAGATTTAATGTCTTATCCGCACTTTTTGACGGTTGTTCAGTGTGAGATGCGGTGGCGTCCTCCTTCCCGTGCACAGGCACATCGGCATGGCGGGCTGCTTCCTCAGCAGGCTTCTTGCTATGAGAACTCTCTCCAGTAGAGCGGACAGGCTCCCCTCTCGTCACTCTCTTTATCATTTTCTTAGTTTTCATTGGCGTTATTGGTTTTTCGTTTTTTTACAGTAAGGCTAGTGAAGAAAGCGCCGAGTCTCGCCATGCCAGACTGCAAAGTTGAGACCGCAAGAGGTGAATACCGACCCGTGTCGTTGATACTTTTGACAATTCCAGCCCCTCCGTCGATATATATAGCGCTGACAACATTAATGAGATTTGCAGACTCGGCGGTTAAGCAAACATTTTCGAAGTTTCCAGAAACTTAAAAATGTGTATGGATTACGTTAACCCTCCAGTCCGCAATACCTACAAGATTCCAAGGTCACCTATTTCATTAACCACGGACTCAATTTGGCAGTCCGCCTGGCCCTGTGATGCCTCGGCATAGTTCCAAGGTCCCTGGATTGTCATAGGCGCACTCGGTTGGCAGTCCGCCAAGCTCGGCAGAGCAGCAGCATTCAGCCATCCCAAGCCTGATCCCCCAGCGGCGGACTCAATGCTCCGTCCGCCCAGTTCGCCATGCCTTTGGATATCTAGATTGATTCCACTTCGGCGGATGCAATGTCCAGTCAGCCCAGGCCGCCGTCCTCCAGTAGGATCGTGCCTAGTAGTAGCAGATGGAAGCTCTCGCTGTAACACCCCTATCTGTCGCATAGCATATAGCAGTAGGTTCGGCCGGGGCCCGACTCCATATACCACAGACAGACCGGGTGGTTACTCATGGAAACCATCCAATCAATCAACACGTCCTACACAGAGCATTCTAGCGGAAGCAGATTAGTAAGTTGCAATAAAGAACCCAACACAAAAGCATGAATGTCCACTAATACCAAATAGGAATGTTGTACATACACAAGTACAGGCCTTAAGGCCTTACAAAATGGTTCACTTGATATTACATGATTTACAAACCATTGCACGTAGGCCGGTCATACATGAATAAAAACAGTAAACACTCCAATCAGGCCTTCGAGGGCCGGCTTCGCAAATTGGGCTTTAGCCCGCTATTGACTGCTTGGTCTAGCAGCACCTGCAAGCAACAAACCACCGCACGGTGGCAAAATAAGGCAACGGTCAGCAATGCTGACCAAATTATAACGATCCCACCCCCAGCTCGGGGAGGCGATGCTCCTTCCCTGCATTTCATTAGCATAAGCGAGCAGTATACTATATATATATATATATATATATATATATATATATATATATATATATATATATATATATATATATATATATATATATATATATATATATTCATTTCATCACAGACGTTGGCTCGCACGGCCACACGTCCCGTGCTCTCAGGGCACATTCTCGGTGAACGGTCGATGTCACGTCAATTGAAGCCATAGACATTCCGGACCCACCACCGCCACTTTGACGGCCAAACCTATGAGAATTTTGTCTTCTTGGCCTGGGTCACAACAATTTAAGCCATTGACCGCCGAAGACCCTAATCTATGCCAGCGGCAAGTGCCACGTACCCTTAGGTCTCTTTAACCGAACGACATAGAACGGGTACGGTTCCATCTAACCCGTGCTCATATCGCAATGACAATTTAAGCCATTTGCACGGGTCAAACTTCTCCAGAGTCCATTTCCGTCACATTTCACATAACCCAGTTATGTTCAAGTTGGCTCTCAGGCCACCAAGTTGGGGATCACGCATCCGCCCAGTTTTCCGGGTGCACCTTTGGATTAATCCCCAAGGCTCCCTGTTGTAATCTACCCCGTAGAAAACCCGAAAAAACATTCAATCGCACGGAGTCTTCTCCGGCATTTATGTAATGTAACATCACCGATCCAGACCAACATGTCCGGGTAGGCTTCACACATCATGCCTATGTCCGTTTTCCCTTACGGTCTCTACACAACGGGGACTTTACATATCTACCCGAAGGAACGCCTCCAACTCAACGCAAACTCGCGAGAGCGGGCTTCCTATGTAAAGAAGGAGAGCTACACATGCTCAAGAAGAGGATCGTTACCCTTGCGTTCTTCTTTGGCGCCATGGAAAAGTAAGCGGCTGAAAAGCACCGCACTAGCTTTGCCTCCGTGTATCCGGAGTCGGCTCGAGATTCGGAGCTTCGAAGCTCCTCCAATGGCCGGATCTAGCTCCTTCTTCCTTCCTTGGCTCTCCTCTCTCTCTAAGCTTTAGAAAGATAACCACTCATGAAAAGTGAGGTTTCTAAAACCCAATCCC